>OW052044.1:10000000-11257595 GCA_932526495.1 Bombylius major | reverse complement strand
TATACCAGAACATTGAAGAAATGTTGCTTACTCCCCTTTCTCCATGAGGAGACAGGGTAGGGTTATCAACCCCTATATGGAAAGAAAAAGAAAAAAGTGCAAAAGAACCGATCTTCCAAGTTTGGAATTGGATCCTAAATGGATATGTTGATCCCAAAAAAATTAGAAACGTGTGACAGGATGTCTAAACTCGATTTGTGGATCGTATAGTGGTCATCAGAAGAAGAAGAAGAAAAATTTAATGAGGGCTAGAGAAATAAAGGTAAGTGACTTATAATATTTTCAGTAGTTTAAATTTCAAGATAAAAACAAGGTTTTTCAGTGTTAATTTTCGTTTCGATGATTGAAGTTAATAATTTCAGTAAATTTAATTTATTTTCCGAATATAACAAAGCCTTATCAAATTTTATATTTGAGGGGTATAAAAGGAAAATCAGCAATCTCCACTTTTGAAAAAAAAAATGAGTAAAGAGTGCAAAAAAATATGAGAAATGTATGAGGATTTAGTTGCACATTGATTTTATAATGCGAAATGACAAAAAAAAAAACCCTAATTTTTAATAAAGTAAATACTGGAATTCGTTAGAAAAAAAAATGTCGTTTACTCAAAATTAATAAAAGTGGAGATAACTGACTTTGCTTTTATACCCCTCATTTCTTCTCTATTTCTTTCCCAATTCCAAATGAGGAGTGTTCGAACAAAAGGTAACATTTCCACTTTTTGGCTTTTTGCTTTTTTTTGTAGAATCGTACGTAAATTTATGAACTGCACATTGTAGTTGAATTTGGCGTATCAAATAGTAAGAATTCCCCTAGAAAAACGGAGTCTAAATGTCGGTTTTCGAACAAAAAGGAACATTTCCACTCTTTTATATGAATTTTTATGTAGTTATAACAAAAAGTGATATTCTCCTTTACATTTAATATTAATCATTAATTTATGTCTATGGGTCAGATTTACTTCAAATCATCAAAAATAATAATTGTAAGGATAATGTCTATACTATTGTCTTAAAAAAAAATCCGAACGATGTTACCTCTTGTAACATGTTCGAAGATTTTCTGACAAAAGGTGACATTTCCAAATTTCAAACTCAGTTATCTCCATTAATATGAAAGTTTCTAGAAGGGCAAAACAGTGATTGTTAGGTAATTTTTTCAATGTATATTAAATATTTCTGTATAAACATAATATTTAAAAAAAAAAATGCTAATTCTTTTAATCACATTTTAGTGATTTCTGAAAAAAAAGCATCGATGGAAATGTTACCTTTTGTTCGAACACTCCTCAAATAGTTATAGAATTTTAAATAATATCTAAGAATTTTTCACAATAATTTTAAAATCTTGAGAAAATTATTAGAAAAAAAAAAATGAATTTTTCACCTTGAACAAACATTTGAATCGTTACAAATTGTTTTTTTTCTTCTTCTTTGTTGCATCCTCATTTATAATAATGTTGACATAGTTTAATTTGAATTGAATGTATGACATGCGAAAAAAATAAACTGTTTTAAGCGACTGCCATATTACACGCGACATTAATTTAACAATTATTGGGGTTTGAAATGAGAATAATTTATTTTTTTTCATTTTGAATTTCAAAGAGAATATATAATTTGTAAGGATATTTTATGTATCCCTTCATTTTGAACGTTATTATAATCAAGTTTTTTGAATTTTTGCACTTTACTCATTTTTACATTTCATATGAAACATCAGTCAACTAATAAAAAACATACATACATGCAGGCATAAGATACTTTTTATACACACATATTATATATCTTTTGAAGGTTGATAATGTAAATTTTAATATTAAAAAAATTAAATGTGTTTTATCAAAATTGACATAATGATGAATTCATAACTGCAGGAGGGCAAAATTATGATGAAATTGTAACTCCTTTCTTTTTTTCTTTTTGTTTGTTTAGAAAGTTTAAAAACAAACTGTTATTTTGTTGTTTTTTTTTTGTGTCTCTAAATGAAGCTTTCTCTTTTTGGTATTTTTTTATATTTTGTGTACCTTCAATTATTTACTTTTTTTTTCTTCGTTTATTTTGGAAAATCTAAATACAAAAAAAAAAAGAATAAAATTCAATGATCATAAATCTAACAAAACAAAAAAAATGATGATGAAAAGAGTGACTGTTAGAACTCTGATATACTGGAAACTGAAATATTGTATAAAACGGAGGAAAAAAAATAACTGAATAAAAAATGAAAAGTGATGAGTAAAATGACTGTTTAGTATCAAAAGGACAGGAAAATGAATTGATTCAAAGCTATTGTAATAAACGGTGTGAAACAGGATGGTATAGGCCTCTGTACTGTTGACTGACGAGATGATGTTGATGATGATGATACTTTTGATGATGTAAATACAATGTTTTGAAAAAAAAAAAAAATTTACGTTCATCCTTTTACGTGAACATTGTGAACACATACTACTTTTTTATTAATGTCTTTTTTTAAAAATCATATAAAAAATTCAAAATAGGGGGTAACAAATATATGTGAATGAAAATAAACACTGAACAAAAAAAAATGTACATAAATACCCTCTGTATCGCACCTAAAATGTGAGGTAGCTACATTATTTTATATGTTTACACAATAGAAGGCGTTATTTTTTTTTTTTTTTTGTTATTTTATTTTGCACAAAAATAAGCAATAAATTTTGCATGATTAATGGTTTATATTTAATTTTTATTTTCATTTTGGATTTTACATGAGTTCCTTAAATGATTTTAAAATTGAAATCAATGATGAAGCGTCTCGGCTATACAATAAAAAAAAATATGTATATAAAAAAGAGGTGTTTTTAGGAAGGATGAAAAACATGTGCATGACAATAATAAAAAGAAAAATATGGAAAAATAAATGCTTAAAAAATGGTAAATACAAAATATTTATTTTTTGAAAAGTATCTTTTATACTAATTATACTATAGTAAACAGCAGGTTAGTTAAGGGGGCTTCATTTTCGTTCATTTTTTAACAGATGTGCATCAAAAAACATAGATTTTATATTTTCATTTATATACTATATTTTTTGTATGATTAAATATTTTTTAATTAGTCGAGAAAATCAATCAATCAAAATTCAATAGTTTAACATTTATTGATAATAAAAAAAAAAGGAACTGATATTCAAAATACTTAAGTTCAATTTTGAGTGAAATTTTGCATTGTAGAGTATTAATTACCCTTCGGTAAAAGATATTTGTTTACCATTAAAACGAATTTATTCTTCATTATCTTTATGATATTTACAGTTCTTAATTAGAAAAGTGAGAAAAAAAGTAGTTTTCGGATGGGCTGAAATTATTTCAAGTTAAATTTTTTAACCTTACTCCAATTTTTTCGTTTTTTAATAGGAAACCTAAAAAAAAAACAATTACTAAGTATTTACATATTAAAATCTATTTCAGTGCAAAAAAATAAAATTTGAATGCGTTAGGTTCTTTTAATATTCAATTTAAATTTTGATTGACATGAGATATTTTATTGCGCTTTTTAAAAGTTCTGAACTTTTTTTTTTTGTTATTTTAAAATCATTTAAAAAAATTGTACACACGTGCCTTAAAAATATTTAAAGTGCCATTTTGTCTGTCAAAAAAAAAAAGCATATGCTTTTTATTTTAAAATTATTTTTTTAAAAACAATGTCAAGTGTTTTGATTTTAAAAATGAAATAAAAATCTCTTTTGTGATTTAAAATTGTGAGAATTATCGCACCCTTTTTAATCTATAATTTAAAGATTAAAAAATGAAAAAAAAAGGCTAAACACAGAAGGGGTTGTGGTTTATTAAATTTTAAAAATATCTGAGATTTTAAATAAAAAATGGTATCTAAGAAATATTTTACAATTTCTATTACAGGAATTTTTTTTACTTCAAAAATCTAAAAACAAAACCATCATGTATTATTTAAATTTTTAATTATACATAGCTTCTATAAAAAAAAAAAGATAAAGATAGTCTATAGAAAAGTGCCATTTTTAGAATACAAATGAAATTTATGTAACCGCATTCAAAGTAAAAGAGGAAAAAAAAAAACAAGAAATGAAAATATGAGATGGAAAAAAAAAATAGAGCACTCAATTTTATGCATGCCCTGTCAAGGATTATGAACCTTTTAAAAAGATTATATTTTTACTTTCCCAGTTCTTTTTTTTTTTTTTTTTATATTTTCCTTTTCATTCACTATAAGAGAATTATATTTTTTATTATTTTTTTTTTTTTTAATAAAAAAATTTTATTTGAATGTTTACTTATCACTTTTTCCTTAAATAATTTTTATTTTTTGCATAAAATACATTTTTTTATTTATTCTGTTTTCATTATTTTTCTTCTTTTTTATTTTTTGTTTTTTTTTAACAGACATTGTTTTCTTTTGTTTATGATGGAAAATTTTATTTTAGTAAAAAAATACAGGAAAAAAAAAACAAAAATGAAAGAAGAAGAAGAGCTAATGTAAGTTGATGAATAAAAATAAATTTGAATTTTTGTTTTTCTTGTTAATCTTTCTCGATAAATTAAATTAAAAAAAAAAAGGAAAAAAAAAATAAGATGATATTAAAACAAACAAATTATCTCATTAGAGTTTTAATTTTTCTTCTAATTTCGTTTGAAGAGATTTTATTTTTTTCTCATACATTAAAAAAATTATACTTTAGATTTAAATGAAAGAGTTCATGTAAAGTTTATTGACATTATAAATTTTCGTGAGATTATTTTTACGTGTTTAACACGAATTTCTTGATTTAAAACAACAACAACAACAACAACAGAAACAGAAACAAAATACATTCACAGAATGGTGATTGGTGAGGTGTGGTTTAATTAAAGAAAACCATTTACTTGGTGTAGAAAGGAGTTTAGTAACCGCAAAGTTGAACCCACTCAGTTAAATTTAAATTCTGATTTTTTAGATTTCCATTAGTGAATTTGAAAATTTGAAGTTTATCGAATAAAAATCTTAATGTGATGGCATTTGATAACTTTCTCAATCGTCTTCGAAAATTTAAAATACACCTACAATTTAATAAATTTGCTTAAATTTATTCACTTTAAAGAAGTCAGAATAACAACTACTAAAATATTTTAAAAAGAAATCAAATAAAAGCAAAAATACTCAAAAATATCTTTCGCAAAAATGTTAAAAATATCATTTCTGCACCCGCAAATATATATTTTCTTCTTGTATTCCAAACTAAATAAGGAAGTACATATACCTACATACATATATATGCATTTTAAAAATAAAATAACAAACAAAATAAAATTATAAAAATTGAATTCGTCATGTCACGTTCATAAAATCATCAAAATTGTGTGTAATTTTGCAACAATTTTCCGCATTAAAAAAAAAATTTTATTTCATGTAGTTGTTTTTTTTTCTTGTCTGATGTCATCCAAATTTTATCAGAGAAAATTTCTATGTTTGTACATACTTTTTATTACTTTTTTTTTTCTCTTACAATATTCTACAGTAAGCAAATCACATTCAATAAATAATGCGAAAAGAAAACTAGAAAAGAAAAAAAAACAAATTTTCTAAAATATAGTATATGTATCTAAAGCCACGTGTATTCAACATTTTGATCACACCCTGTCAAGCACGTGCAACATAAAATGTCCCATCATATAGTGCAAATATTTTTTTTTTTATTTTATTTTATTTAGTTTATATATATTTAAGGTGGGAAGTAAATATATATTTATGTGTGTATATTTGTACATTTAAAAAATTATATGTATATTTTCTGCTATTGTATTTTTTTTTTCTTTTTTTGAGTACACTAAATGCAAGGATAACAAGCTCTTCTATACATTTATAACAATTGAATAAAATAAAAGAGACAACATTGAATATAATAAGAATAACAAGAAATTTTTTAAAATAACACCCTCAATTCGATTGTGCATTTGTTTGAAGTCACGTGCATATAACACTAAATGCCATGAACTATAATATAACACACCATCATCATCCTTCCGTGTTCTTATATGAATATTTTCTTATTGTTGGTGTTCTTGTTGTTTTTGTACACATAAAAGTTCAATATTATAAAGGATCTATTTGATTGTTGACCCACGCAATATATACTATCCATTTTGTAGCCGGTGATGCAGGTTTAAAATTATATTAAAGACCAAAAAAAAAAAATAAATAAATAAAAATCAGGATAATGGAAAGTAATTTCATGTTAGTATTGCCTTTTTAGTTACGGTAAAGTGTGTACATATACATTTTAATACGGATGCTGAGGTTTACTATACTATATAATTTTTCCTTTCTCATTTTTCTTGTATGTAATTGAATCATGTCTTTCGACACTTTATGTAATGACAACAACAACAACAACAAAAAAAGGATAAATAGTTTGAGAATAATAAAGAAGAAAAAAAAAACACAATAAGTAAAGGAAGGGAAGGAAATATATAGTTAATTTAAATTAAAGTTATAGTTAACATTTAGCACTTCCTGATCCTTTATTTATGTTATGACGCGTGCAACTTATTGGGTCAATACCGTATATTGTTGAAAGGATTCTATCTGGTATACTAACCACTATATACTTACAAATGCCACTTCTTTTTTTATTATTTTTATTATTTTTTTATTAGAAGAATGCAAGTACATACTACTTTAGATATTTTATACATTGAGATGAGATTGTTTGTGTTTTGATTAGTAATCTTTTAGTTTAATCACATAAAAATGGGATTTTAAAGGATAATACGATAAAATAGCAGAGATTTAATATATAGAAAAAATAATACTTGAATATAGTGTGATAATAATTAGTAATCTAGTTAACGCATTAAAATCTTTATAGATTAAAGGATCTAAAAGTGATAATAAAATGAGTATAAAATTTTAATCTTGGTTTAAAATCTTTCTTTTTTTGTTAAAAATTTATGACTTTTAAATTTATTAATTTATTGACCAGTCGCAGTGATATAATTTTAAATTTTGATTTTTTCGAAATTTGATTTTTTTCAAAAAAAAAAAAAGTCATAAAAATTATTTAAAGAAAAAAATTTTTGTGGCTTTGATAAATGTTGAAATTTATGAGGGTGGTTTTTGTTAGAACACATAATAGGAAAGAAAGAAGGTGATTTTTTTTTTTTAAATGAAAAAAACAACAAGAAAAATTCGGACAGTAATAAAGTTTAGCTTTGTTATTTTGCTAATCATCAGTAGAAAACTGTGCAATATGCAATTTTACATTTAATTGTTTTTTTCAATGTTTTTTTCACGTATCTCAAGTGCATACATGCACTTTTTTTCGTATATCTTTGTTTTTTTTTTATTTAAAATAATTATAGTATTTTTTGTTTTTTTTTCAAATAGGAGTACATATAAAATTTTATTACAAATTGCATAAGTACTTGATTTGTCATAAAGCAAATTATAAAATTATTATTAATATCAGATATCAATCAATCAATAAAATCTAGAAATAAAAATCGAATTAAAAAGAAAAAAAAAATAAACATAGGATAGATAAAAATCAATGAGTTTGTTTTTTCTGCATGCACACGTATATAATATGTACATACATATATAGGTATAATAAATTGTATAGAAGTTGATTTTAGGGCAGAAGAAGACTCAAAAAAAAAAAAAAAAGTAAAGTAAAAATCCTATAAACTCAATAACATATTTTGATAACATAAATGATTTATGACCTTTTATATGTATGTAGTTTTACTATATATCGTCACTATCATCATATTCCGTTTATTTTTTTTATCGATATACAATTTTCATCAATACAGAAAATAAAACAGATATTAAGTATTTCTTTTATTTTTTTACAATATTTTGTATTTATGTACATATTTTATTATATTTGTTGCGTTCTTATCATTTTATTTGGATGGGTTTATGACACACAAGAAAAAAAAAGATATAAAAAAAACATTACGAATAATTGCAATTTTGAAATTTAGAAGAACAACAAAAAAAAAAAAAACAGGCAATGAGTAGCAAAATAATATAAAAATTATTTTATGATATCAATTTAATGATAACAAAACATAAATTAATTAGTGCATTTTATTGTTTTATTATATTGAAAATTAATTTTTTTTTTCTGTCTACAATATGAAAAGTTAATTAATTGTTGAAAAAAAAAAAAAAAAACTCGAGTGCATATCTATATACAGTATAACTCCAATAATATGTACATCCAATAATTTGAACTGCTATGAAAATATGAACCTTCAGGATTTTACATTGGTATGCCTTATAATATGTACTCTTTTAAAATTTTGCTCAATTCCTGTTCGATAATATGAACTTGACATACAAAATGTAAGAGTCTGTTCTTGAAAAATATAGAAGAATAGAAGCAATGAAAAAATGTAATGTTAAGAAGCAAACGAAAATAGATGACTTTTTTGCTAAAAAATATAAATAAATAAAGTAAAATGCATGATTAAATTGCTTTTAAATGAAAATATGCTTATTTAATTTCTGATTTAGCTTAATATTAATACTTTAAAATTTTGTTCGAAAATATGAACTAGGGTGAATTTTTTTTAGGTTCATATTTTTGGAGTTATACTGTACTTAGGAAAAATTTATAAATGATTTTTTAATTAATTTTTTCAATAAGATGTCAAAAATATAAATGATAAAATCATTGACAATTCTGGAATTGTTTCCAAATGCACTCAGTTAAAAACCTTGAAATAATCTTTTTTACAAGTATTAACCCTTTGCACTGTGACACATTTCTTCCACGAAGTAGTATTCAGTTCAAACAAAATTATGTACTTTATTCAAATGGTAGGTGTTCAAAATATTCAACGACTTCTCAAAATAATTCTGTAAGTGTTTCAAATTAAGATTTCTGTAATTATTTTGAATGAATTATTCTCATATAACAAAAATTCGAAAAAAATATCCTTAATTTACTTTGATTTTAAAAATTACATTCAATTTTCAAATCAATTTTTCATATATACACGTAATGTGAATATCCTATTATAACAATGTCCTTTATTAATGTCATTTATTCAATTTGAAGGTCTCAAATATCATAAATATAATCATAATGGTCATTTTGTAAGTTCTCACCTATATAATTGCCAGGTTAGTAAATCACAATAAAACATTATATGTTACATACATATGTACATACATAAATACATACTTTCCTTCACTGAACTTTCTTATCGTTTTTAAAGTTCATTTTACCGTGTATTGTGTTGTGTTGCGCTTTGTTGGTCATATAGTAGATACTTTTTGAGAAATCATTTTTATATAAAGTTCTCCTAATTGAAAAGATTTTCTTCACTTGAAAAATAATCTCAAATCACGGAGTAACTAATACCAATATAACATTCTTGCTCATATGAAAAAGGATCTATATTCATTGTACAGATCTATCTTTTTTCTAAATTTCAAAAAAAAAAAAAAACCAAATATCTAAGAAAAATCATTTCCACGAGAATGCGCATAATATACATCACGAGATACAACGAAACTCAATATACACTCTATACAACAACGGTATATGGTCTCTATGACAACGAGAAAATGGAGTAAATATATTGAAATTGTGCGCCGCCGGGAAAAAAAAAATTCGAATAACAACTCCTCCCTTCTAGAGCGTATGATTACAAAAAAAAAAAAAAAAAAAAAAAAGATAAAATTTCAAAAAGAAAAACATATTCTCACCCTCTTCAATGAAAATTTCATTGTGTTTTTTTGTGATAAGAGGATTTTGAAGGTGGAGCTATTCGAAAATTTTCAAATGTGTTTGTAATTGATAAGGAAAATATATATGGTATATATACGTATATTGAGTAAAAGTAATCTTATCAGTGGTGTTGGTGGCTACATGGAAAATAATTTTCCTTTTTTTTTTTTTTTTCAATATATAAAAGTATATAGAAGAAAACTTAAATTTTTGTTTTTAAGTTTCCCTACACAGTTTTGCACCGTATTGTATTCCCTACGGACTTTTGTTATTATGTCGTTCGTCACGAATCAATCTGTTTACACTGTCAACGACTTTAAAGAGTTTTTGACTTTTTATTTAACTTTCTTTTCACTTGTTTTCTTTTCAGTTGTTAATTATTTTATATAATTAAGTTTCCTTTTTTTTGTGTTTTGCTTTAATTAATTTAAATTAATCAATTTTCTTGTAATTTGTGTTAAATAATAATTAGCACTCTTTCTAATATAAAGGAAAACAAAGGTAGGTTTATGTTGAGCATAGAAAATATTCCATAAATTCCATGAATGCATAATTTCATTTATGCAAGTGAAAGTCGACGACCATTTTATAGTTAATTCGAAAAAAAAGGAAGAAAAAAAAAAGAAACAGAAAAAGAAATAAACTAAGACAGGTAAATGAATCCTTTTTTTTTTTTGTGTTTTACTTCATTACGAGGACACAAGTTGCTTTCACAAAATCTTTAATAAAATGAAACATTAAAATAAGCTTGAGGTAGTCGTGTTGTCGTATATGTATGTACGTAGTACCTACATGTATGTACATTCAGTTCTTGTCATCGTCTGTTGCTACTGTTGCTCCTGATGTGATGATTTTGGTCTAAATGGAGTTGATTAATTTTCGTAGAGTGATCAAGTGATTTGGAGAGATTTAGAAAATCGTCATGTACTATATACCTTATTATAGTATACTACTTATATACAATATTGTATAGTATATTATATAGAAATTTTTAAGGTGTACCTATATAAAGTTGATTTTTAGGTTTTTGTACAAACAAATATATTGAAAGAAGGCCAAGAGCACTAGAACA
Source organism: Bombylius major (assembly GCA_932526495.1). Taxonomy (NCBI): domain Eukaryota; kingdom Metazoa; phylum Arthropoda; class Insecta; order Diptera; family Bombyliidae; genus Bombylius; species Bombylius major. The sequence goes on along the minus strand of OW052044.1, from coordinate 11,246,800 downwards.
TTGACTTTTTTGTTGTTGTTTTTGTTAATTTTTCTTTACTATATATATTGTTGTGTAGGTGGAAAGATTAAATTTGTTCTATATCAAGTATTATAATTTTTTGAAAATTTGTTTGTATTAAGATGAGAAATTTTCAAATTGAATGATTTGATTGACATTTTCCATTAATTTACCAGAACAAAATGAATTAATTTTTATTTAATGGAAAATTTTCTTTCAAATCAAACGGAGATAAATTTAATATAAAGCAGGTAAATAAAATTGACTAAATTTTGATTGATAAGAAATATATGTACAAGGATTTTATAAGATCTTCTATGTTCTTTTATTAGTGAAACTCGAAGGAAATTTTTTTAAAGAGTAAAGACCTAAATTGAAGAAAAAATGGAGTAGGTCCCAGCGTTAAAGAAAATCAATTGAATATCTACATATATGAAAAGTTCTTAAAAAAATGTTTCATATATGGTTAAGGATCAAGTACAGGGAATAAACTTTATTTTGAAAACTTTAAAATGTATTTCGCTGTCGAGTATACCAATTAATATTCAAAATAAAGCTTGTGAGGTATAAATTTCAATGAACACACACTGTAAGTTTTTCTGGTACATTATTTAATTCGTCTTATATTTTTCTCTTATTAAAATTGAAACCCTTTCGGCTTTCACATCACCATTATTATTGTTAAAATTTGTTAACCTAATTCATTTCACCTTAAAAATAAATATAAAATTTCACACTATAAAATTCTTACATGAAAATGAAAAATTTTGATTTTAACCTGGTAACCTATTAAATTTTTTTTTTATTTTACTGATGTCCATTCATTAACATACCAAAAGAATAAGGTTTCATTCAAAGAAACAAAAAAGCAAAAAACCTTATCCATTATAATCCTAAAAGATAAATTCACAAATCCTTTATCTAATTCATCTCATCCATATTTATAACTCTATGTACAGTCTGTATACCCTTTTTTGGTCATATTCTGGTCTAAACAATCTCATAAATATCTCTCACAAACAACATAAATGATCATCGTCATCATTTTACCATCATCGTCATCACCACCGTTATCATTTTGTTCTTTATATCATCATCATCATTATTATTTTATTCTTGACCACATGCCTGTCTACATTGAAAAATTTTTGTGTTTCATTAAATTTCAATCATTTGATAAAAACAAAAAACAAAAATTAGTGAGTAGAGTATGCATGTGTGTGTATGTGGGTTAAAAAATAATATAATATCCATCTCCCAATTTTAAATGAGTCCTTTTAACTTTTGAAATAACAATTTTCTTTTTGGGCTCTTACATATACTCATACACGCATATACATATTTAACTCCTTTATAAATATATAATTTTCCTTTTTTTTCTTTGCTCTCTAAATTATAGCCAAATTTTGACTTTACAGTCATATAGTCACCGCAACCATTATACCATATAAATTTTCTTGAAACCATCTATTCTTTACTCTACTATCAGTCTTTTACTATTTTTTTTTTTCAAAATTTTTTATTGTTGTTGTTTTTTGAATTTTGTTATCAGTACTTTAACCATCAGTAACTGATAAGAATGCCTGGCCTAATACACCATAGAGTCAAAAGGCAGAGTTACTTATAGTCAGTTGCTTATATACGAATTTATATCTGCCACACTTTAGAGAGTCAAAAAAAAAAAATACCAACATATACAAACATATTTACCCACCATATTTTTCATTTAAAATATAATATGTAATATGTGACATACATACACCCCATAATATCGTATATATACACCCCATAAATATATATTTTATCGTGTATATACATATATTTACTTTTTCACACAACAAACACAAAATAATACACATTTTTTTTTTCTACATACTCGTATATATTTTAATTTTACATACATATTTTGTTTATGTGATTATTCTATCTCTTTTCATTCATATAATATCTAAATTCAGAAAAATAGGAAAAATATTGACTCTCAAGGGAGATAAATTTGTTGTGTTGTATCTTCATCCACCCCCTTTTTTTTTTCTTATGAAATTTATATGCATGTATGTCATTTTGTTTTTATAATCATCAGCAACACACACAGAGAGAAAGAGAAAAAATAAAATAAGTCACAAGGCAACTTTGAGTCCCATTTTAGGATATCACTTTTTTTTATAAATATTTATCTATCATATAGAAATCGCATGTACCCGTATGTGCGTTAAAAAGCATCCCTTCTAGATTTTCCCTTATTCCTGTCGTTTTTTTTCCCTTATTATTTTTTTCTTGTATTCAAAAAAAGAAAAAGAAAACTTGTTCTCTTCATTGTAGTTGTACAATTGGGCTGGTGCTTAAATGAAAAGCAGGATGTACCAATTTGAATTTTCCTCCTCCTCAATTGAATACAATTTCGAATACATTCATAAATATGACTAAAAATTGAGAATGTGTTTAAATAGAATTCCACTTTTATTATATTAAATTTTCCTTGTATATGAGTGTGTGTTAGTTAAAAATACAAAACATATTTTTTTTTTCTATTTTCTTTACTGTTTCTCTCTAAAATTAAATTTTTCTTATCATATTCAAATACAAACTAACATAAAAAAAATATTTTCTCGATATATGAAAGTTGCCACTTTCATATATGTGTTGTTTTTGTATTTATATATTTTTTTTCGTTTTGAAAAAGTAAAATAAAATAAAAATAAAAACATACAAATTTTTTATTTGAATTCTTGACGTGATCTTATAACTAAATTGGTCGGTGTCGTTCATCAAAAGTTTAGCTACTGAGAACGGTAGTAAATATTTTCTTACATATTCTACAGTTTGTTAACTGTTTAAACGAATTTTAATAGAAAATTAAAAGATTTTCATTTTTTTATAAAATTATTTTGAAAAGCGAATTATAAAATTAAAGAAGTCATTTTTTTTTTAAAATCAATCTATCCAAAAAAAAGTGTTTATTTTCACGTGTGATTTATAAAAATTCAAATTTCGAAAATATCTTTGTGTTCCGTTCCGTCGGTTCTGTGACTGTACAAAGAAATTTATTAATTGAATTTTAACGAATATTTTTAAAAAAATCGCGCCTTTTTGCCATAATAAAATTTCAATTTTCGAAATTTCGATATTTTGTTTGATTTCAATAATATCAAAATTAAATACAATTTTTTTTTGTATTATTGGTTTCATAAAGGAGCAGTTTAAAGTTGAAAGGAGACTAAAAAAAAGTAGTGCTAAAAATACATCAAATAGTGCATAAAGTTTCATGATTTCAAAAAAACCGACAAATTGCATCAAAATTACAATATAAATAACCCTTTAACGATAAAACAAAAAGAAAATATCATATATGTACATATATTGTTTTATGTATACTATTCATTTATTGTGAAAACAAGCTAAGTATTGGTTTTTTTCTCTTGTATTAGTCTATGTATTTGTATTTGTGACAGAATACACGCTTTACATTGAATGTATACATATTGGTATATATGATTTTAATGTAGTATCACAGCATCATCATTATAAAATGATATATGTGGAAAAAAAGGAGTCCAAGATTTAAATGAAATTTGTATCTCAGAAGGAGCAGTTGAAGGTTGTTGAAGTCAATTAAAGGATAATAGATAAAAAAAAAATAATCATAAATTTTTATCGTTGAATAAATATTTAATTTCGAAAACAAAAAATAAATAAAAGCATAAATTTTTTTCCGTGTGTATATATACATTGTCCTTGCGATATTTTCTTGTTCACAATAATTTTATATCATTGTATTATTATCGATATTTTAGTTTGTGCTTATATTTATGTATATGTATGTGTGATGTTTATTTTACTGGTCGTTTTTATAATAAATGATATCAATGACACATTTTAAAAATGAATTTAATTTTAATTTGATTCACAAAGAGACAAGAAGGTCAGAAAATACATTTTATTGAATTTTATTTGAAAATTTTCCAATTAAAAAAAAAATAATAAAATAAAATAAAAGAGAAATCAAACGTGTTTAACAAGCGACTAGACAAAATTATACATCATCATCATCATCATCATCATTAGAAATTCGGTCTTAAAGTGATTTAACAAGGATCAAATTCTTAAGCTCATCAAGGATTTTTGCGGATTTATTAAATACATATATACTGATTTGTTTGGGTATTTTTTTTTGTTTTGTTTTTAACTTTATTTGATACAATTTTATTGAAATTAATTGTATCCTTTTTTAAGTGTTTATTTTTTTTCGGTATTTTTTTTTTTTTTTTTTTTTTGAAATTGTGAAATCCGTGTATTTTTGTCATTTTTTTTTTTGAAAGTGAAACTTTATTTTACATATTTTCGAAGCAAAATTGTAATTCTAATAAATACGTGATTTTTGCGAAGATTTTCTGGGCCTAAAGTATTTTTTAAATTACGAAAGAAATAATTGTTAATTTAAATGAAAAAAAAATTGTAATTTCTGTGGAAAAATTTGAAAGGTGAAATTTGTGATTTGATATAGAAAAGTTTAAATATAAATTGTGTGCAAAAAGGATATGTGAAAAAAACCATATTGAAGAGAAAAATAAAACATATACGAAAGCTATACTTCTAATTGGAGAAACATAAAGTTTTCACCATTTGAAGGGAAATATTCAAGTGGAATAATAAGTTCGATTGACCGCAGGTAAATTTGATAAATTTTAATTGTTGTAATTTTAGTGGTTCTTTTTTGTTTCTTTTCCAATTTGAGTAGAACTGATCTTGTACCTATTGTTTTTAAAGTGTCAATTTTGAATGAGGGCAGAGAAGTATTTTTTTTTATGTGTTTTTTAATATTTTTGAGACAACGGGTGTTTTATTTTTATGATGGATAAAATTTGCGTCGGAAAAGTTATCTCTCGAAATAAATAAAATTTGCTAGCTCTTTACTAAACTATGTACCTAATTTGATGTTAATCATGCATTCATGTTGATTTTTTTCATTGGTTCCAGTTCAAGAATATAAATGTAAGAAAATTAAGATTCATGCAGTTATTTCTTAAAGTTTTCAGATAATATCCAGATTTGAATAAGATAATTGTTTTTACAGTTTATTTTAAATGTTTTGTCCAAATTAATTCTTGATTTTTAATAATTATCACCGACCTTTTCTATCTTTTTTGTACTATCAGGTGCGAACATAGTAAAAATGGGATCCGGAAAATTCATCGCCAGCAATTCTTCGCCAGCAATTCACCGCCAGCAATTCTTCGCCAGCAATTCATCGCCTCAACAATTCATCGCCACAGCAATTCACCGCCAGCAATTCTTTGTCAGCAACTCGGCGGTGAATTGCTGTAGCGATGAATTGTTGAGGCGATGAATTGCTGGCGAAGAATTGCTGGCGAAGAATTGCTGGCGATGAATTTTCCTAGACCCAGTAAAAATATGTTCCTTCGAATTTTCATAATAAAACGAAGAAAAAATATTAGATTTTTCTATTCGTTTAATTTTTTTTTGCAAAAACAAGATTTTTTTTCATGCTGATTCAATTTACTTTAATTTTTAGATTCGATTTCGACCAACTAACAAATTCAGACTTATATATTCGACAAAAGGATTGGTTGAAATTTTTAGAGTCCTATAGCCCGCATAAATTTTAGTTACTCTATCGGAACTCTATCGTTATAAATTTCCCCTTCCAGTACCGAAACATGCTAAACTCTAGCGGAACATTTTCAGTACTCGTTTAGTTTTGTTTTTAAGTATCGGATAGGTATCGGATTTCATTATCTATACAGTACCGAGCTCCAGATATTAAAAAAAAAAATAAAAGTGGATTTTAAATATTTTTAATAATAATTTTATATAATTATTTGGAATGTTTTTTAGTTCGAAGACATATTGCTCTGCTGAAAAAACAGTGAAAAACACAAGAATTTTTTATTATTTTACCAAATCAAATTACCTGACCAAGGTTCGAACTCACGACCTGAAGATTTTCACATACAGTATCTTTTCCCTAGCCGCTTCAGCCACATCACCGTGTACTCAAACAAGATTTAATTTTAAATATAAGCTACACAGTATCGAAAATCGAAATTCAATCGATATTCTATGGTTACTGCGAATGATGAGTTTCGATTATAGGTACTTATATACTTATATATAAATAATTCGATATTTAGCATACAAAACTCTATAGTGCTTTAATCCAGCATTCACCCAATATATAAAGAGTATCAAAAAACGTAATTGTTTTTACAAAAGTAATATCGCAAACCGGTGTTTATCGTATATACTTTTAATATCGGAATAAATATTGGTTCTAAAAAAGTGATATGGTTTTGTAAAATTATATTCAATATTCTATCGACACAATTAAAACTAAGTCAGTCACAATTAAACGGTATTGTATAGGTACTGTATCGATACTGCGTGTTAAATCACGTTTTCCAGTACTCTATCGGAATTGTAGGTCAACAATGCGTCTATAGTTAGATTTCAATATTGCGGGGGTATTTTTTTTTTACAGTAAACTGTAATACCGATACTGCATCAACATCTGATCAGTATAGAAAAAAGTTATTCATCCTCTAAAGTCGAGACACAGTAATCGTTATTATACCTAAAGTCTATCGACATTGAAAAGAAAGATGGTGGCATGACTGAAGTAAACTTTAATACCGGTACTGCATCAACATCTGATCAGTATAGAAAAAAGTTATTCATCCTCTAAAGTCGAGACACAGTAATCGTTATTATACCTAAAGTCTATCGACATTGAAAAGAAAGATGGTGGCATGTGGGTTCGTATAGAGTTACGATTCTCGATACTGGTCAATCAGTTCCGGTAAAATTTTATGCGGGAGTGATTCAAAGGTTGAAATTTACTATACTTTATCCACTAATTATTTACACCACAGCGCTTATAGAAAAGTTCATTTTTATCCAGTGTCATTACACTTAATACTTTTAATAGTAGTATACCAAGCTACTCATATCATACCCCAATCTATTATATGTGCAATGAGACGCTGGAAAAAAGTGTCGATGATGAAAATTAGAAACACATTTATGTAATTACTCAAAGAAGAAACAAGACAAAATATGTCCATGAGGGCTATGGTGCAAATAATTAATGGATAAAGTCTAATTTCTTTTCACCCTCTAATATTTCTTCATTTGCGTTCTGAAGGTGGGTTGGTTTGTTAGTTGGTTTACTACCAAAAATCCAATTAACACTAAGTGTGCCTTTTTGATACCACAGCTTGCAAGATCTAGGAATTATAGCCATCCGGTTTCGTTCAGGAATCTCATCATATTCCAAACATTCACAATTTGTGATGTCGCTTATGTCCTTAAATCGACACAAAAGATCTTAATAGGTAAAGTTCAAATAGCCCAATTCATCTTAGGTTCTTGAATAAGAAACTTGTCCGTTCTTAAAATATATATTTTCATCTTTTAACCAAGTAGTGTCCTACATAAATGTATCTCTAATTTGTTTCTTATCTACTAAAGGAACGAACTAGAAAATTAACAAAATTATGATTTTGTTCAAATCATTTTAATTTTAGATGCTACAAGCTAGTTTTTGAACTTATTTAAATAAAAAATAAAAAATCAGTACAAAAAAACAAAACAACAGTAAAGATTTATAATTAGGTATTACTTTTTGTTTAATTAAATTCCCTGTTTAAGAAATACCTTCATAATTATTTAAATTGTATGCATACTATTTTTTTTATGATTTCCTATTTATCTTTATAATCTTATTTTATTCCTAGATTAAATAAATCAAAAATAATAATTTAACCACGTAATCAGTACACATTTGTATATTTTTGTTTTTCACTTTTTCTGTAAAGGTGGTAAATTAAAAAAAAATAAAAATAAAATGTAAAGATATATTTTAGTTTATCTTAATTTATTTACCTAACATTTTTTTTTTCTTCTTTAAATCTTTTTTTTTTTTTTAATATTATTATTAAATAACCAGTACACTACACTCATTCCAGCAGAGGTTAAATACACACTTCATAAAATCATAAAGCTGTTAAACTTGGATAGGAGGCACATTTTACTTATAGTTAGATATTATTTATTATGATATTAGAATAGAACATTATTTAGAAATTGGTTATTTCTTGTTGTAATGTATCTTTCTTGTTGTAATCTACATATATTTTTTTTAAAAAGCTTTTTATGATGTATTTACATATTTTTTTCTGACGTAGGTTAGGGAACCATAAGAATTTATTATGTACTGGTATATGTGTATTTAGGTAAAAAAAAATAATAAAAAAAGTAAAGATATAAAAATTCTTATCGTTTGTTTATTAAATTGATGATGATGATGTTAATGATGATGATAATGATGATGGTACACATATGTATATATTTTTTATTTTTGTTGGTTTTTTTGTTTTTTTTTTATCATAATTTTATATACCTATATTTTATGAAACTAGGTGCAAGCAGAAGTTAAATATTCAGTTAAATTATTATATTCTCTTCTGTATGCATTTGATATCATTTTATTATATTTATGATAATATTATAAAATGTTATCTTTATTTTATAGATTACAATATAATAACATACATAACTATAACATAACATCAGTATCTTCTTATCTTTAAAACTTAAAAAAAAAAAATAATAATAATAAAAAATAAAAAAAAATAATAAAGTTCCATTACACGATTAAAATAAATTTTATTACACAGTAAAAATATTTTTCTCAAATTGTAATATGAGTGATACGATACATGTACATAAATATGTGTGATATATGTTTGTCCAGAAGTATCTATATTAGTATCTATGTAGAATGTAGATAAAAAATACATAATTGTTTATATTATTAGTGTTGTCATTTCGATTTTATTAATTCTTTAATGTCTTTTTTTTTTCTCTCAAGTATTTTGATAAATTTCCGGCATTTGTTTCTATCGACTCCTTCTTATTTTTCTACTTTTAATTAAATACCACGCTGATATTTCTTTTTTCTTTAATAAGACTATTCTTAAGTGGTTACTTTATTTTTCATTAGAAAACAATTTTCTTAATTTTTGTTGTTGTAATTATTGTAAAACTTATGAATTGTTTTTCCACTTTATTGTATTATTTGCATTGCCATTTCATTAATGATAGGTTTTTTTTTAAGTTAAAGGTTTTGTAGGACATTTTATTAATTTGTTTATTAATTACTTATTATTTGAAGATTAAACTATATCTGCAAAATAAATACTGAAATTCTTAGAAAACATTGCAAAACAACAAAATTTCCTTCGAAAGTCTGCCCTTACTAAAGTAAAATTTATTTTTAGAAGTTTTTTTATTTAAGTATAAGGAAAATCAAACCCTACAAATTTTCAATAAATCAAATTTTTATTTACTTCGAAAAAAAAAAATTATGATTCAAAATCAACTCACATTATTTTTTCTATTGAATTTTATAAATTTCTTTCGAAAATTACTTTTTTCTTCATAATTTTCCACTTATTGAATTTTTTTTTAAAAAAATGTTTTTTTTTTTTTACCTGTAATATATTTAAAAAATATCTATATTTTATTTTTATAGTCATTCATGTTTTTGTTTCTATAAAAAAAACAAACGTTCTTTAAAAAACTATAAATTTAATGTAGACTCGCTAAATAATGTTACACAAGGGGCATCATAAATATCCGATAAAACATGTTCAAGTGGACTTTGGTATATACAAAATAATGACTCTTAAGTTACTTTTATAATAATAATAATAAAAAGTTTTTGTTATTGTTTTTTGTCTGTGTGGTAAATATTTAAAAAAAAAAATTAAATAAAAGTATATGTATTGTATGTATGTATGTACGTAAATATTTTCTGTTACACCTTTTGAATAAAATATTAAAGTAAAATATGTATATGGAAACTTTTGTTTTAAAGAACTTTAAATTTTGTCCATTTTTATCGAATTTAAAAAATCCTTTTTGTTTTTGCTTAAATGACCATGATTATTTTGTAATGTCCTTAGAGTATATTTGAAACTACCATATATGCATACAGATACCTTATACAGAAGCAACAGATTAATCGATTTATCACCTTAACTTTAGTGAACTATTTTAATCCTGAGTTTTACATTAGAAATAAAAAGCTTAAGAGTAAATTTTATAGAATTTAAATGTGGAAGATAATATCGAATATTTAGTTGTATATACATAAAGTGACTTAAAAAAGATATTTAAGTAGCTTATGTTTTATTAGAAAAGTTATCATAGAGTGCAGGTGTATTCTCTTGCAAGTTTTAAACATTTTCTTTATAGGTTATATGCAATTTTATTCAATATTATTTGCATGTTGCATTTGCTGGTAGTTAGGATTTTAGGTAGATTTAATCAATTGTAACCCTTAACATGTAAAATGATTAAGATAGTTTAAAATTGAGAGTAATAAAATAATAAACCTATATAGCTACATAAGTGCTAAGAAAAAACATTTAGTTGTTGAAAAAAAATCCCATTTTACGTAAATGTAAAACATAGTAATTTTTAAAAGACAATTTCCTGTTAAAGGACGGCACCTCTGTTCCTAGGTTCTTCTAGCTATAAGTTTGTTGTATCTTTTATCCTAAGTGAGGGTTAAAGATCCTTCTGCTTTTTCGAAATTAACTCGATCATTTTTAAATTGAAATAAAGTTCTATACCGAAAAATGTAAGAGAGTTTTCTCCGTCAAATAGAATTTTATAGTCCTGGATAAATAAAATACGAACCATATTTTACACATTTTACTTTTTTATAATAATTCAATTGTATTTAAAAAAAAATAAAATAAATAACAAAAATACTGTTGTTCTATAAACTTCTATCAATTTTCACATATTACTAAAAAATCTCTTTAAATTCACTAAATAATCAAGTAATCGAGCACCATATTGCCTCAACATTAAATCGATATGTAGATGAATATCTTAATGTCTAAACCATATATATTATTTAACATTATCATCTCGTACATACATACATACGTACACATACATATATGTAGATAAAAGATGAGATGTTTTGTATTATATTTTGTAAGTATTATGACTGTATTTGTGTGTGTATATATTATAATATCTGAAAAGTTATATTTCGTGACTGAGCTACTTAAACAGCCCTTAGTATTTTAATATCCCTTAAACTAGATGAGGGAACAATCCACAAAACAGGCATATACGAATATACGATTTACAGAATCATAATCATCATCATCATCATTGTTAGTATCAGTAGTACCAGTAACAGTAGCAGCAGCATCCAACAATGATTATACCCTCCACAAAATGTGTATTATACTCATAATCTGTTAGCCCTCTATTCCATTTTATTCTTACAACAAAAATAGTGGGTGTTTGTTGATTATGGAATGAAATAAACTGTATGTATATACATATTTATAGAAATAAGAACAAATATATATAAGATGTACCGAATAATAATAATAATATAAAATATATAAATTGTGCAAAGACTAACATTTTTGAAAAAAGAAAAAAAAACAGAAGAATATGTTTTCTTTTTTGCCAGCTACTGAATATATATATATATATTTTTTTTAATATAAAGATACGCATCAGATATATAAAAATATATCTAAAGATACTACACATTCACTAATATAAGAAATCATCAGACAAGGCGTGGCGTGATATACGACGATGGAATTTATTTCTTCTTTTTTCCTTTAAGTCTTTCATACCATTCTTTATGTTTCTAATAATTTTCATTGAATGAAATTGTATATACATATATATAAGTATTTGCTGTAGGAATAAGCGCCATTTATTGTGGGTGCAAAAAATAAGAAGAAAAAGAAAAAAGGGTGGTAGAGAGTAGCTTTTATAAATAATGTTGTAAAATAGTGAAGAGGGTGAATCCTAAGTAAAAAAAAAAAAATATAGAATATGGTGGACGTTTTACATCTATACAAAAAAACAAAAAACCAAAAAACAAAAAAAAACAAAAAAAACAAAAAGAAATCTGAAATCTTTCAGAAAACTAACTAAACTAACATTTTGTGTGATTGGAATATTTAAGTGGAAAAGTCTGTCTTTCTATCATATTAAAAAGTTTCTTCCTTTTTATTTATTTTTTTGTTTTTCGCCTCTTGTTGTTTTTATCGATTTTTTGTTTGTTTTTTTGCCTTCAATGTTCTTTAGATAGATAGAACTCATTTTATTCTGTATACAGAGATTGGAAAATCATTTTATTTCGTATCTACATTGAATGATAAACTTTTTCTTAAAAATTTCAACTTCATAATTTTCAAAAACAAAACAACAACAACAACAACAAAAATCGAAAAAGAAAAAAAGAAAAATTTTAAATTTCATTTTAATTTACTCAAAAAAATCAATCGGTCAAATCTTTAATAAACACACACACACACACACACACACTCGACCAAATATTATTTATATTCAATTTTAATATAATTTTGATTTCTGAGACTGCAAGTACATATTTATATTGTACATACATACATACAATGACGCATTCAATTTGCTTTTCAGATTTTCATTTAAGCTAAAACGATTAATATATTACACTCCGGAGATCAAATGAGGATCAAAAAGGATTTAAGGAGTATTTGGTTGGATATATTCTGAATATTTCACAATCTGAAAAAAAAAAAAAAAGAAAAAAAAACACAGATACCAGAAATAGAAAATATCTCTTGTACGAGTATAATATGAATTTTCAGACAAACGATGATATATACTATATTTTATTTTTTTGTTGTTGTGGATGTAAAAATGAAAGATGATGTTTAGATGCATTAATAGTCATCATATTCTTAAAAATTATTATACGACTGTCTGATATTTTTATTATGTATAGTCTCATTCTGATTTGTGTTTGTGTATGTATGTTTATATGGATTTTACATTTATTCCTTTCAAAACATGTCTCATTTATTACATATTTTATGATTATACATAAATGGCACGCGGCAATTTTTGTCTAGTCAAATGTATCTTAACACTTTTTTTTATATTATTATTATTATTATTGTTGTTGTTATTTTTAGTTTTCATACACAACATAACCACAAAAAAACACAAAAAACAAAAATTATTATTATTATTGATGATAATCGTTCAATATAATCCTATCATTATCATTAGATGAAATCTTTTAAATCTCTGATATGAGACATTGTGGATCAGAAAAAAATATGTAAAATGTATATATTTTTGTTGAAGTATGTACATATGTACCTACATAAAATCTGAGAACCCAAAAAGAATATTTCTGATATGGTTTTTATGGAATTTTTGTATAATGCATATTATTATAAATATGTGTGGATAAAATGATGTAAAAGCCGGATGTTAAAATTGGCACAAGGTTAAATATAATTTAATATGTATCTGTATATATGTGTAATTCATCCACTTTTGGTGCATATATGTACTTGGTATAAGTGTTTGTGAATCTTTTATAAGATGAAAAAGATCATTATTAATTGTTTATTTACATACTTTGAAGGATTTTCGATAAAACAGAAGAAAAGGAAAATACAGAAAAAAAGAAAAATCTTTATAAAATGCATCATCATTAAAATATATATATTTTATACTAATCTCATTGCAATTTGTATATTTTATTAATTTTTATGAGTTTGTGTATATACATATCTCGTGTTATGATATTTTTAGAATTTTCGGTAAAATTCCAAGATTATATCGTAAAAAAAAATAATAAATAGTGTAAATTTTTTTTCTTTATTATAATTTACTGCATTGTGTGTTTTTGTTAATATTATAAAAAATTTTTTTAGAATGCAAACTTTTTTTTTTTTTTTTATTAAACGATTTATTTTTAGAGTATGTATATTTGCAAAAAACAAAAGGAGAATAAGAAAAAATGATTTATTTTTTTTAATAAAAAATATGTGCTTGCAACAAAAAAACGAGCTGTGAAAATAATCAAAGGTTTAATCTTGTTTGCACATAAACGTGAATTAACTAAAAAAATTTTTATAGAAAAGAGCTAATGTTAATGATGATTTCACGTGTACTTAAAACTCATTTTTTAAGAATGAATAAGTTGGAAAAGATACTCTTAAAGCAAAGAACTATTGTTCAATAGGTGAAAACTTAGCTATTATCCTGTAAAGATTTTGAAAGTCTTCGACCTCCTCAGAGGAACTTCATGCGTTAATCACCAGTGCCTGTTTTTCTTATAAGTGAATAGGTTTTCTTAAAGTATCTCATTTGTATTTAGGTACCGCATATTAACCAAAAAATCCAATAAATTAAAATTATTTAAATTTATATAAGTCATGTATTATCTGTTATTAAAATAAAAGTGATTAGAACAGCACAGTTTAATTAGTTACGATAATATTAATAATAAAATTTGAAAAAAGAAACCAAATGCATATAAATTTTATAACACTATTTTATCCACATTAACCGGACAAGTCATATTAATGTATCTTTTACAACCTGTCGGACAATTTGGTATCTCATCAAGATTTATATTAAATGGTTTTTCTTCACCTCCAATTCGATCTATAATATCAACTGATTGTTTAACACATGTTATTTCTAATGTTGTTATATTAACTCCAACAACATTTGATAATTCCGGGCTTGGACATGGACCAGCTTCACCAAATTTATAACATTTATTTCTTATACGTATTTGTCCATCAACATTACATACATTTGCAACACATTGTGGTATAAATTTATTTTTTGGTAATATTAAAATACTACCATCTGGACATGGTCCTTTACGGAATGCTAAATAACACTTATCAGATGGTGGATGAAAGATATGACCTGAAAAAAAAAGATTTGTGTTTTAGAAAATTTTGAAATTATTTTAATTTTTTTCAATTCTGAACATTATTTGACGTTAAATTAAAAATCCAAATGTAGCATAGAAAAAAAAAGATTTAAATAATGTGATAAAATTTCGAAAACAACAACCAGGGGAAAAACATTTTTCAAATTCTTCCTGAATTTTAAAGAATTTAATTATTCTGAAATATCTTTTTGCTTCAGTATTTTTTTCTTATTTTGTTTTAAAATATATTTTGTATCGATTTTCAATGTTACAAATTTTTTTAAAGTCAAGGTAATTTGATAATAATTACCTCTAATATTTAGTTTGCAAAAATTGAGTGCATTATGAACATTTTTTTTTTTCACTATATAGGTAATAAGATTTCTTTTTAATGAAGACACAACTAAAATGAACAACAAAAATATAAGTAAAACAGAGTTATAATTTATTTTAGCACACGTCTGAATATATTATAACCGGTTATCATAATATGTGGATAAAATGCGTTTAAGTATTCATTTTTACAGAAGAAAATAAAAATCACAAAAATCAAAAATAATAAAAGATATTCATTTTGAAAAATATGACAAAAATATATCTTTGGATTTTCCTGAACGTCACAGTTCTAAAATATTTAGTTTTTTTTTTCTCAAATGTATAAAAAGAAAAAAAGAAAAAATATATTTTACCTGGACTGCAATCACAAACCCAATCATCATTTTGATCTCCAGGATATAATAATTCATTTTCTCTACATCTATTTGGTACATATAATGGTTTTCTATTCTGCAATGTAATTTATGAAAATATTAGAAAAAATTATCAATAAATAATATAAATAATGCGTAATCATAATTATTTAACATGAATACAAAAAAAAAAGTATTTAAAGATAAGATTTCTTGGCTTTGATGACCTTTATTGTCAAAAATAACTCCAAATACATTATTAATCTTGTTAATTTTTGTTTTTTTTTGTTTTCAAAAATATTTAAAAAACTAATACTTTATTACTTAGCTCTTTATTTATTTATTTCGTTTTTTTTTTTTGAAACTCACATTTGCGTTCTTTTTATTTTTATCTTCATCACCTTGTTCTGGAAATCCGAATTGTTGAGCAACAATTAAATAAATATAAAATAATAATAATTGCAATATTATCAATTTGAACATTTTCTTATGGTTTTTTTTTTTTAAATTATTATTATTCAAATTTTAATTAAGTTTAAAACTTTAAATCTGTATTAAGTGTCTGATATTTTGTAGCTCGTTTATCAGCGATCAGTCTCAAACTAATATTGACTTTCAATTTTTATAAAAATTTTCACATATCTACGATATAGTATGTAGCAATTTGAGAGATGACAACATATGTACTTATATGAATTTTATATGATCATCAGAGTTGCCAATTTTTTTTAATATTGATAATTTCATTTTCACAATTCATAAAAATATCGTGAAAAAAAATATTTAATACATTTTTATTTTTGTCTTTTTGAACAAACATACGTCATATCGTCGGTCTAACTCGCAAACCTCGTAAGTCAATTTTTTGTAAATTTTACAGTAGACAGAAAAAACTGTTTGTTTTAGACATATACATACATGCATACATACAAGCATTTCATTTTTTTATATTACTCAATAAATAGAAAGTAATAGGAAGGCCTGATATTTCAAAAAGCTGCGTAAACTTATAATTTACCGAATAAAACTAAAATCGTTATTTTTGAAAAAATCAGACCTACGAGGTTTGCAAATTAGGCCGAAGGTATGGCAACTCTTATGAATAGTTTTTCTGATATTAAAACTTGAACGTCGATGAGTCTAATGACTTTTTCAGTTTTATAGAAGCAATATCATATTAAAAATAAAATAAAATATATTAAACATGATAACTTGTATGTGAAAAGCTACTATACAAAAGATGATTCTACTAGAATTGAGATTCTTGAAAGACAGGTTCTTTATACATTTTTCCATGCATGAAAAATATTATTTTTTACGTTATATAGTACTTTAAATTGTGATTTTTTTGATTGTTTATAGATTTATATGTAAATTAAATGTTTTTGTTGAAATTTTATGATTTTGTTTTTTTTTTTTTTTACCGTCAACGAAATTTTAATTTTTAGATTTTAATTATCAGAGAGCCGTTATAGATACAGATACATTTATGAGTTTATGACTATTGAAAATGTCAAAGAGCATCATCATGACAAGTTTGTGTAAAATTTTCGATTTGTTTGGTAATCAATATAGTTGTTTATAACTATTTCTTAGAATTTTGGGAAAAAAAATTATGCGGAATTCGAGAGATCTTATTCGAAATTCTTGATAAGAGAAACAAATTAATAAATTATGAAAAATCCCCAAATAATGACAAATCATTTTATGAAACATGTTTTTTTGTGATAAAAATTCCCTGTATTTTAACAAAAGAATCTTTTTTATTTTTTTCTCTCAAATTTTTCTCATGTTCTATCTAACAACATCTTTGTTTTTTTTTTTCGCTTTCAGATATTTTCTGCATATCAATTACGTTGTCAAATTTATTTCGTTTGGACCGTTAATAAAACTGCCTCAAAACGACGTTTCTACAGCATTTTAAAGACGTCGTTACGACAAAATTCCCTGGTGGAAAACAACAAAATTTTTCAACAATTTTTCCATCATATATAAATATGGAACGTGGAGGGGGTGGTGGTGGCGGAGGTGGCGGAGGTGGTGGTGGTTTAGAAACAATGAATGATTCAACTGGTTTATGTTTACAAGATTTAGTTGGTAATGGTGCAACAACAAATGGTGGTACTGGTAATGGTAATACCGGTACAAATAATACTGGTAATGATCATTTACATAATCATCATAATCATAATTTACATGACTCTGTAGCAGTTAGTGCTGTTTCACCATCAACAATATCTGGTCTAATGCCTGTTGGTGGTGCAGGAGGTTTAGGACATTTACATCATAGTTCACATGAAATTAGTAATCATCATCATCATCACCATCATCATGGTGTTGTACCACCCCATACACCTACAACAGTATTACATGAACCGTTAGAAAAATTAAAAAGTAAGTACCTATGTTTGAAAATATCTATTTATTACCTTTTTTCTTTTGAAAAGTTTCAAAACTAAATAATTTTTATTTCACTTTTTAAATTCTTGTCAAGATACTTTTCAAATAATGTATGCACTTGAAATGCAGATTTTTTTTATCTTACATGTATGTATTTTTTTTTTATATTCAAATTGTTTAAATATTTGAATATAAATTTTATGGGCACACGTTTTAGAATTCAGTTTATACAAACAGTACTAAACAAAAAAAAAATCTACACATGTAAAAAAGAAAAAAAAAATTAAATTTCGACTGAAGCTAACTGTCAACAAATATGTGTTTTAAGTTATTCAAATCTAGATACTCTCAAGTATGAGAAATATAATATTGTTCAGGTACTACATATGAAATGAGGACCAAAGATGAAAAAAAAAAAAACAAGTCCATGATAACGAATTTCCTTGAAAAAATTTTTAACATATATGTAGAATCTTTTGCAGTTATGAGAGTCATCATATAATAGGATTTGAAGAGTAAATTATACAACAAAACACATTATATTGGGTTAAATGTATGTATATAACAAAAAGGGCAAAGTTTATCTTTATAACAAGGTGCTAAAAGGGATTTGAGCACGTACGTTTAGTGTTTACATACAAAAATGATGACTAAAACGATGTTTGTAAACAAATGAATTTTTACTTCCTCTTTTTGGATTTTTTTTTTCAAGTTGATATCATCAAAATAGTAGAAAAAAATTTAAATAAAATACAGATCAGAGTCCATTTGTATGTAGATTATTCTTTTGAAGTTATTTTTATCATCAAAAAATATAGAAAATGGAATAAGAAAAAAATGTACAAATTGTTACTTAAAAAAGTAGAACTGTTTAAAATTTAAAAACTGAAAAAATTGCAAAAGTCAAAAAGAAAGTGAAATATGAAATGCAGTGAAAGTTCTCACTGAAAACAGAGATTCAAAAAGAAAAAAAACTGGACTGGACTGGACTGGAAAAAAAAGATCCAAAAATGGGATGGGATGTAATATTCAAATTAGTTTTTTTTTTTTTAAAGAACCATTCTACGAATACCAGTTTCTCCAATTCCAAGAAAAAGTTGTAAAATTAAAGGCATTGAAGTTCCCTTTCCTATACTTGATTTATTAATCGAAGTCAGTACAGGCAAGATACTGTAATGATAAAAAGTAAGATAAAAGTAATGCAGTACTACATTCGAAAAAAAGTGTACGTCTCCATATTTTGACCTCCACTTTTTCGAGTGTATAAATTAAAGTGGTCCAATAAAATTTATAATGCACTCTCTGATTTTGTCGCATGTGTTTATTCAGAGGAGTTAATTAAGTAAATGAATTAATAATTAAATAAAATGTCATTATCTTTAACAGAAATCGCTGCACATGCATTGATTTTAAGGCGTTTTCCCTTTTAATTTTATCCTTGTCAATTTTATTGATGTCATTTCTTTTGACCGCATCATAGGCATTTTCTTTGTTTAATTCTTTCACTTTCACTACTGTTAAAAACAAATCAAAATGTAGTCATACACCTAAAATTAACTATAGCTCGATGTAAAAAAGATGCCTAATCGTATTTTACTAGAAAACTATGCGCAGAAGAAAAGATACTTACACACATGCATTTTTGTTGTTGTAAATTCTAAGAAAGAGGTTTCTTCCTTCGTATATGTATACACAAGAAGATCACTAACACATGTAAGACATGCGCGAGATTCGCCAACTAATATTATTTTGACTATATCTGATTCTGTCCACTTTTCCACTTATCTACATTGATCTCCACTCCACTTCTTAAGAATTGTGTTTAGACATATACACTTTTAAGTGGAGGATTTCACAAAAAATGTAACACTCCACTTTGGGTTTATATTTGTACACTTGTCTACAGTGTATAAGTGAAGACGTACCTTTCTTTAAACTCACTTTCGTAGGATGAAAAGAGAAATGATTATTATTTCTATTTTCTCTAGATTTCGATTAAAATAATAAGAAATGAATTATTATTTTTATTTATTTTTTTAATTAAATATTTAAAAAATAAAAATGAATATTAAGTTATTATTTTTATTTACCATGTGACGTTCGATTTTAATTACTTTATTTTTAATTTTATTTGTTAATTGACAAAAATTTCAAATTAAATAAAATTAAACTTCTCTTATTTGACGTAATTTGTAGTTAAACAAAGAAGATTTATTTCTAAATACATATTTTCTTTTTTTTTCATTTTTAAAGGGGTTGGATTGTTTATTTATTTTTTTCTTTGACTTTCTTCATTTTAAAATTTTCCAAGTAATTTTTTTTTTGTCTCTCTCAAATTGAAAAGCCGGTTTTTTTTCTTTTTTGCAAAAAATAAACCATAATATCAGCAAATCAAAATTAAAATATTTACAAAAGAATTTTCTTGACTCATTGTTATTTATTATATGAAAAAAATTGTGTCAAAATATTTAAACTTTCAATTGAAATGGTAAAATAGAAAGAAAAAAAAAATTAATTTTTTTTTACACAAAAATGACATCTAACATAATAGTACAATATATAAGATATTTTCATAAAAACAAAAGATAAATGAGAATTTTACTCGGCATTTAGTTATTTAATTTTTTTTATTTTTGCCCATTTTATCATGATGATGTGTTTTCTTAACGATAACAACAAATCAAAAACTATTTTTGTATATCATCATATCATATTGACGATTATTTTAGTTGACAGTTAAACAAATTAACGTTAATTAATTGTACATTTAAATTTAAAAAAAAAAATTAAATTTAAAAAAGAAAAAGTAAGTTTTTATAGGCCGAAGATAATTTGTAATATGATGGCTCATTTGGTGTATCTATGTATCTATGCATATACATATTATGTTTGTATGTTGTATTGTAACTTTTTTGGAATGATATTTATTAGAATTTTCATTAAAAATCATCATTCAAAAACATAGTGAGAGACAGAAAATGTACAACAACAACAAATTCACATTGGGCGGGTGGGCGATTCGAAATAATAAAATTTTGCGCCAGTATCTCATGTATGGTGACAACACATCATTATCATCATGAACAAATAATTTTTAGATACATATATTATAATATTATGTATAATACATTGTGTGAGAATTCGGTAAAATTGCGGTGTATGGTATTTAGCGTCGGCGGTAGCCATTATTTATGTCAAATTAACAAAAAAAAAAAAAAAAAAAAAAAAAATGAAGAAAAAAATTAAATAGGTAGCTAGTGTTGCTGATTTGAAAAATGCTGCGTTCCTCGACAATGTAATGTCACATATTTAACATATTTATCGTTTGCATCTTCAACTCCGTTCTCATCATCATACTAATCATTGATATAATCATCCGTTTTTTTGTTGTTGCGTTTTTTTATATTTCTATTTTTTTTTTTTTTTTTTTTGATAGTATACATACATACGTGCACACAACATATTTTTTGGATGTAAAAATTTCATTTGACATTTTACCCGCGGTAATTAATTTGTGAACAAGAATTATGTTGTCAACAGCTGTTTGATAGAATGGTGAATGTTCTAAAAAAAAAATAAAAAAAACGAAAAAAAGAATTATATTCATATTCTTTTATATGCTCCATAATACCTCGAAAATGAAATGAAATGAAAAGTACTATATGTATGTTTGTTTTGTATCCACAGAGCATAAGCAGATATGTAAATACGTACGGACCAAAAAAAAAAACAACAGCATCAGATACATTTTCTGTTTTTTATATATTTAAAATCATCTCAAATTTGTATATAGAAAATATGAATAGGGCAAAACAAGCAAACATAAAATCATCATAATCACGATATAAAAAAAAATAAAAACAAATATATTTAAAAATTAGCTCAAAAATAAAAAATAAAGGCACGTTTTCTTAAAGATTTCTTATATCTGAGGGTTTTTTTTTTGAAGTTTTTCACGTTCTTTTTTTTTTAAATTTATATGTCATGGAAATTTTAAGATATGGTATACATAACGTGCTAGTGGCATTACAAGGTTAGATGAGGGAAAAATTTGCAAAAACTTTGTTATAAAATGCTTGAAGATTTTGTTTTGAGCATGTGTCTAATGGGTTAAATTAAATTTTTAGAATCCTTTAGAAACGAAACTATAGCATAAGCCTTTAAAATAAATGAAGAGATCTATCCCAAATTCTTGTAGAAATTTCACCACTTAACTTTGGCGTACAACCATCAAGTTTCAAACAACAAAAAATTTCCGGTATCGTATTTCATCATTGAAAAATCCCTCAAAAAATTCAATTTCATATCCTCGTTCTACAATGCCATTCAATAATAATAATAATAATCAATCTACCATTCAAATTATATACAAATTACAAAATTCTTTTTTTCCGGTACATCATCATCATCATCATCATCACATATAACTTTGAACTTTGCAACACAATCATCCAATAATATATATACATACACCAACGATCGACCCTCTTATAATCTTGTTCATGTATCTCAATTAACTTTAATCGGAAATCAAGTTGTAATACGATTACATAAAGATTGTAATTCGATATTATTCTCCTGATATTGTTATTATGTTCATTCATCAGTTACATAATAGAGCATAATTGTATTACAGAGTAAAGTGGTTGCGGGAAAATTCAAAAAGAACATAACACAGTAACAACAACACAGCAAGCAAAACACTTTGTACACTTGCACTGATGACAATAAATTTCCTTTAAATAACACTTATTTGTGTAGATACTAGACTTTTCCGATCACTTTTCTATATCATATCACAAGGGTTAATAAAGAAGAAAGAAAAAAAAGAGATAGAAAACCGTGAAAAGTATCTGAAAGTGTTATGAGATATTTTCCCTTATGATGCATTCTACCAAAACAGAGTGAACTTATTCAAAAAAGGGTGCTCAATTAGCCATAACAATTTTTGTATGCTCTTTTATTACTGGATACTATCATCATCATTCATATATCCTGACTGTTTGCTTATAACACACGACCAAAATTTGTTACGTTAAATGATTAACAAAAAAGGCAACAAAAATTTCGAATAATAAAAAAGAAAAAAAGCGAGAAAAAGTAAAACAAGTGTTTTTTTTTTTTCGTATAATGAAAATATAAAGGTCCTTTTATGTTTGAGTAAACATTACTTACCACTACAACGACAGGAACACCATATATACATATATTTTGATATGAAAACCAGGGAATAAAAACACTTGTTCAATACGAGAATTTTATTTTTTCACTAGAAATTTTAGTCCTTATTCCCTGCAATCTATTAAAAAAAACATAAAAATTATGTAAAAGGACAAAAAGAAGAAGAAAAAAAAGAGAGTTTGAATGAACGAAATTTTTAAATAAAAGCATCTTTTATGTGTTTATACATGTGATTTTCGCATCTATCACAGAAAAAATCGTGAGTTTGAATACATTCCATCGAATTATGAATAATTTTTTGTTTTCTTTTCGTTTTGTTTGTATGTATACACATGTACCTATATGTTTTTTTTTTTTCGGTGTGTGACATGAAATTCAATGATTATGCTATATTTTTCTTCATCTCGCGTTGTCATCATTTTTTTTTGTTGCTTCTTTTGTAATGTGATGCTTTTCAATCATCCACCCTCACCTTTTACTGATTCTTATATATATTTTATATTTTTTGAACATTATTTTTTTCACGTATTTTTTTTTTTTTTTTTTTTTTTTGTAATGTAAATGTTTATATAATAAATTTACCGTTTTTTTTTTTTTTTCAACTTGCATTATGAAAGCAAATGAAAACATAAATTCAATGGGAGGGAGGGTGTTAAAGTATAGTGGTGGTGGGCAATATTTAAATAAGTAATTTGTAAGAGCATCAACCAACCAAGTAACCATTTTCAATGAGACACATGGGAGTCGATACACTTGTTGCAAAAGAGAAATATGTGTATTTATATCTGGAAAATAAAGGAAACATTTTTTTTTCGTGTTGTTGTATAAAGAGAAGGACCAAAAAAAAAAAAGTAAAGAAAAAAAAAATGAACAAATTGAATACTGAATTTTGTCTTTTGTGTATATTAGATAATGTGTTGTTCTGATGGGTGGTGGATGGGGAGGTAAATAATTTTGTTGTTGGTTGGTTATTATTATTATTATTTTTTTTTAGATAATGGTATAATCCTGGATTATTAGTTATGGATCAGATCAGGTGCAGGAATAGTTTTTTAATTAATGTCGGATTATAAGGATAAGAATGTGTATTTAATTTGTGCATATGTGTGTGTGTTTATTTGCAAGCATATTATTTTTTTTTTTTTTGAGTTTTTTGTTTTTAATTGGAACTGACCTGATACAGAAAAAAAGAAGTTGTATTGTTTTTTTTTTCTTTTGCAAATAACTAAAAAATTTTGTAATTATTAATTTTTTTTTTCAAAGCAATAAAAAAAACCAAAAAGAGGAAAAAAAATTATAATCAATTAAATTACGTAAGAGAAAAGTAAAAGAAAATATTTTCAATCTTAATAAAACTTAAATTATATTTGCACACTTTTTTTCCCTTTTTATTTTTCAATTCCAATCACCTCTTTTTATAAAATTACTATATTTTTTTTTATTTTCCAATTTTTCTAATTTAAAAGTTTTCCGCATTGATAACACAAACTCGTACCTACACGAAAAAAAAAAAAAAAAAACAAAACAAAAAAAAAGTTTAAAGAAATATATAGTGATTGAATTTTTGTTGTTGTTGTTCTGTGTGGTAGCTCCTGGAAAAACTAATCAAACCATTTTCTTTAGATTTTTCTTATTTATTTTTATTATTATGTAGGTATTTTTTTTGTCTTTTTTTTTTTTTTCATTATAAGAAACTTTTTTCATTCCTTAAGCTTTGATTGAAGTTAAAATATAAAGTTTGCTATTTTTAAGTTTTTTGTTTTTTGTATTTTTATTTATTTATTTTTTTTTTTTTTGTAATAAGTCCAAAGATATTGGAACTGAAAAGTACATACATAAAAAGCCATCAGGTTTTCTATTATATTTTCTTTTATTTTTCTATTTGTTTTTGTTGGTATTTCTTCTTCTTCATTATTATTTGAAAAAGGTACAATAAATGAAATCAGACTTGTTTTAAAAATCCTTTTAGAATATTTAGTTTTGGAAGGTTTGATTTTTGTTCGAAAATATAAATATATGTTTGTTCTCTTTAAAATCGGAAGGGTTATTTGTTAAAAGAAAACTAATTTGTTCCATAAACTACAAGGACAAAGCATCTTCTTCTAATCATTGCTATTGATTCTATCTTTAGATTTAAAATTTCGTATTCAAAATAAAGTTAACAAAAACGTTAAATTAGCAAACTAAAAATTCCAGAGCAAACTCGGACACCAGACATCATTACACATTTTTTTGTCGAGTCTCAAAGTTGCTTCTAAAACTAAAAGAAAATTTTGTTGATCCTAATATCCTTTCGAAATTTTTCAAACAAGAACGAAGGAAAAAACAGGTGTCTTTCACAAAATAGTTTTTGAAAAACTACTCACAAACTTTCTGTTGTATATTTAAAATAGTTTTCTAGTTTTTGAAAATAAATCTTTAAAGCAAAAAATCCTAAAATAATAAACAATAATCATTTCGTTTGTCTATCTGGCATTTAAAGATGAAAAATTCAATCCTTATTTTTTTTTTTCTCTCTCCGTAGAAATATGAAATTTGATCCAAGACAATTTTGATCGGTTTTTTGTTTTTTTTTGTTATTTTAATATTTTCAATATTATTCGGAAGTTGAACGTCATGGGAGATTTACTGAAGAATGAAAAGTTGTCTGCCAATGCAATAATGTAAGGATATAGATAATTTAATTTTAAAATGCAAAGGATACCGTACTGAGTATCTAATAAGTGTTTTAGTTAGGATATACATAAGAAATTTTTAAAGAATAAACGGAAAAAGGAAGATTATACTGCATCACTATTCTTCATCTCATGTATCATATTGTGTGTACTATGAAACGAACGTGTACGTATGGATATATGCATAGCAGAAATATTAAAGGAAAAAGGCATTTATACATATTATGTATGTACAATATGTACATATATGTATAACAATAGTTTATTTGATGTTGTATTATATTTGTTGTCTTAAGTATCCTCTTTTTTAGCTTTTATATATATTTTAAAGTAAAGGAAAATAGACCAATTACTCATCCTGTAATCCCAAGCACTTCTGTTTCATATATAACATACATTATATGTATGTATATCTATGTAGTTATGAGGCCGGAACGAAATACAACATATTTTGAATACCGAATTTCATATAATATTTTTTAGTCGTCGTCGTAAAGTATATGGAATATGTATTAAACATCATGCATAATATGAAATATTATAATCGTCTGCTGATGGTATCTCGTAAAAAAAAATAATATGAATATTCTTTGCTGGTCGTATAATTTTTTATTATGTGTTTTATATGTTGTTTTTTTTATTTTTTTTTTATTTTCAAGAAAATATTTTATATTAAAAATATTTTTGGTAAACATAGAGGAAGTTCAATTTTTTTTATGTAACCTTCCATGCAATCTTTATTCTGATTCAATTTTTATTTTAGAAAAGCAAGAGAGTTTTCAAATTTAAGACACTTATTTTTTAAAGTTTTAAAAATTTTGGCACAAACTATTTTGTTTTTTTGTTTTATAAGGTGACGACCTTTAGCCCTGTTTTTGTCAAGTTTACAATTTAGGACTTCATTTTCTATTCTGGTTTTCAATTGATTAGTTTTATCTACATATCTTCAGGAGACACTTTGAATATTTTAAATTCAAATTATTTAATATTTGTATTCTTGAACACTTCACATTTTTGTATTAGTTCGTTCTTGATGCAATATCATATAGTCCAATTTTAGATTTGAAGTTGTTTTGAAATTTCTTTAACACTAGCATTAATACAAAAAGAACCTCACAGCTTCATGTATGTACATGTGTAGGAAAAATTTTATATCCTTCAAAAAGTAAATGTCCCCAAAGGACTAAAAAGTTGAGATATTTGGCCAGAATAATCCTTAAAGAGTGAAAATCCATCAATAGAATATTCAAAATCCTCAAAAGTCTGTTGAAACACTGATTTAATTTTTTTTTTTTTTCAAAGTTAAATAAACATTTATCATATTTTTGAATAAATTATTTAAAAAAAAAAATGATAAATTTTTAAAAACTATAATTTTCAATACATTCAACAGTCCATTTAAAAGCAATTTAAAAAAATCTTAACCTTTTCTAATACCTAACAGATTTAGATGTCTTAAACTTTGTCTTAAATAGTATTAAGTCTACTTTTATATTCTGTCATAGATCGTAATTAATTAATTTAAAAAAAAAATAAAAAATAAATTTAGGTCAGGATCATATGACATTTTAGAGACAGGAGAAAGAAAATATAAATGACCATACTACTTTAACATAAAGAAATAAATTGGACTTTATATTTTTAGATTCTTCATTTTTTTAAAAAAAAAAACATTTTCTTCCTATTTTTTACCCCTAATCTCATAGCAACACGTTTCATTACTAAAATTTAGAACAATGTTTTTTTTTTTTTGGTTTTTGGATTTTAACTAAATAAAATATTTTTGTAACTACGAAAATGTAATTTATTTTATTCACCTAAAATTAAATATAGTATGTATAATTTTTTTGTTTATTGTGCGTAATTTTTCAAAAAATGTTTTTTTTTTAAACAATTTCTTAATATACTTACCTAATTCATTATTTATTTATTTTTCATTTTCAAACAACAGAAACCAAAAATTTACAAAATATTGTTTTATCTATTCTTCGGATCTGAAAAAAAAAACAACCTCAAATCCTAGTCATTTTTTATGCATAATAATTTTTTATTGTGATAGAATTTCGAGTTAATTTTTTTTTTCTTCTTTCATTTTTGTATCTTATGTGGCTCTTTTTCGTATTTACCTATATGCTTGAACTTCTTAATAAATAATTTACAGTAAAACCTCATTTTCTCCATGTGTATATAAAATATTTAAATATATATATTTTTTCTTAAATAAATATCAAGAAAATGTGTATAAAAATGATTCATTGTTTTTTTTGATAATTTTTCAAAATCAAGATTTATCTGTTTTCCGTTGTTTCTCATAATATTCAAAAAAGAAAAAAAAAACAAAGTCATACATTTTTTTTTTTTATTATTTTTCTTTTACTCGTGTATGAAAAACTTTTCAAGACAAAAAATTAAGAAATAAAATAGATACTTTTTGTATATCTTTAAAATTGCTTTAAGAAAATTGAAAAAAAAAAAAGAAGAAGAAGAAAATTCCATTTTTTTTTTATAATAGCTGACAGATGATGCGATTAGTACTAGCTGACAGGATAGAGATTTATTGTTTAATTTTACTATTTTTATCGAAAATAAAAATAATATTGAAGATTGAATTTTATTTAAGATACCAAACAGAATGTGTTTTTGAAAATGTAGAAAGAAATCAGTTACAAAGAAACAGATACGGGTTTTTTGCATAGTTAAAACACTGACCAATATAATGGATGGAAATTTATATAGTCATTGGTTAAAATATGCATACTACGTAAAATTTTGTCCATTTATTTATTTATTTTTTCTTAATTCTTAATTAATTAATTCTAGACTGTCAGAATAGTCAAAATTTGTATTACATTGTATGATATTTTAATAATACATATGCAGAAATATGCATACCAATATGCATATTTAATCAAAACAAAGAATTATATACAAATCGTAAACAGTCAAATTAAGTAAGTGGATTAAATTAAAAGTGGAATATAATTTATAAAATGCATTCATCAATGTTTTATACCACATTTTGATTTTTTTTTCTTTCTTCTAGCTTATAATCACCCAAAAAAAAATATATACATTATATATTCACAATATTAGTTTTCACTTTCTTTTTTTCTCATATAGAAATGAACATACTATACTACATACTCGTATGTAGTATATAAAACATATTTTTTAACATTAATCTCATGTTATTAAAAAAGTATTAAAATCCTGTTTAATAGCAAACATACATAGAATTATTTTATATATATGTATATTCAGTCATTTAGTCAGTTAAATGGGATTAAGAAAATATCTTTATGTGGTTTTTATGAAATAATAAAAAGCATAAAAATTTTTGTATGAAAAAAAAAACAAAAGAACGAAAGAAATTATAATTATAAAAAAAAGTATGTATTATGTATGACCTCATTTTTCGAGTTCAAGGACTTGTTTGTAATTAAAATTGAATTTATTTAAAAAAAAAAAATTAAAATTATAAGAGAAAGAAGAAAGAAGGGAAAATGTACATAAAATTGTTTGAATATTGATTTTAAATTATTTTTTGGAATTTTAATGAAAAAGAAAGTTTTTTTTTGTTATAAAAGATATTTGAGATTTTGTTTTTTTTTTTGGTAGGATTTTATAATGTTTTGTGTATGTCTGAAGACTTTTCATAAATAAATTTAAAAAAAAAAAAGGAAGATTAAAAAATTCTTCAATATTTATGTATAAAAAGTATTTATAAGTGAAAAATATTTTTCCGTCTATCTTTAAGGATATTGAGATAAACTTTGATTTTGTTTTTGTTTCCTTTTTTTGTGTGGGTGTGAGTGGGTGGGTAAAAAAAATTTGAAATTTTATGGTAAAAATTAATTTAAAAAAAGAAAAGATGTAAATGGTACGTGCTTTTGTATAGCCTAATTAGCTATTGAACTCATTAAAGTTGGAAAACAAGGATAAATTTTCAAAAAACGCCTATGTTTTTCATATGTAGTGAGTGTATTTTCATATTTTCTGATATAGATTGAAACAAAAGATAAATCTCATTGAAATAGAGTAAAGATTTGATTGATTTAATAAATACGAGTAGGTGTACAAAATCACTGTGTTCTTATATCTTTTTTCTTCAATATGTAAATGTTCAACGATATCCCCTAATTATCCTTTTTCCTTAATATGTAAATGTTTAAAATTATCTGAAAAAAACACCATAATCTACCAACCACCATTTATTATTCAGGGTTAAAAAAAAGTCAAAAAAAGTACCAAACAAAAATAATAATAATAAAAATAAAATTATATTATAATATGATATACACGAAACACGAAAAAAAAAATTTTTCATCCTTATATCCTTTTTTTTGCTTTTTACATATTTTCATTTTTTTTTTGCCATAATATTCCTAGTACTTATATATTCATTTATTCTCCCATATCTATTTATGTTTTAGATAGAAAATTGGTCCCATATGGTCCGTACATTTATTTCCCCATTTCAAAAGTATTTGATTTTTTTTTTCTTTTTTTTTTGCCCTCACAATTGCATATCCTTTACCAGCCAACAAAAACATAATGTCATATAATTTAGAAGTTACTCATCATAATATGTTTTGTATAACTGTAATATGCTCAATGTTTATCTGTTATATTCAAGGGTCATCCCAAGGAAGACATAAAGAGAAGATAAAAACAAAAAAATAAAGATTTCTTTTTTTGTAAATATTGGGGTTGTGATTGTTATTACAACCCTTCCTTCTGTGTGTTATGTTATGTTTTTTTTTTTTTTTTGCTGCTTCTGTTCATCACAAAATGTATGTAGTAATCATCTAAACGTTTTTTATATATATGTATAAAATATGTTTAAAGAAAAATCTGTTCTTGTGTGAATATGTGATTATCCATTTAGATGTGTTTTTTTTTTTTTTTGTGTCCTTTCATATGAAATGATATTCTAACGTATTATATCCTTATTTTCTAATCTAAAATTCAAGTTCTTAACTTGATGAAAATAATATTGTATGTATCTGTTTGTGTCTATATGTGTATATGTATGTATGTATGTTCAATGTATAATATTCGTAAAATAGACTTTTTCATATAAGAAAAATAAAAGATACTTTGGTAAAGTTTTTCCATCTCTATATATGTATGCTCCCCTATAACAAAAGAACGCAAAGAAGAAAAGAAATCTTATTACAATGTTGTAATCATTGACAGCCAGTGGCATCCTCTTTCTTATAACATTTTTATATTCGACCTACTGATAAGAAATAAGGCAAAAAAAAAAAAACCATCTACGACATACATATCACTATTTTTATAACAAAATGAACGTTTCACTTTTCCATTCATTGCAAAATAATAAGGGTGACTTTTTGAGAGATAATTTGAAACTGTCCGTTGTCATATATGTATGTTTGTATGTTTGTGTGTATGGATGTGTATATAAGAAAATTGCTGCAACCAGACAGACAAATTAATGAACAACTTAAGTCGATTTTTATTTCTTTTTCATTTATTTTTACATTTTTTTTTTTTGATTTCTTTTTTTCTTTTGTTTTATTTTTTCGTGTCCTGATAAATTAGAGAAGAGGGTGTATTTTGTAGATAATATATAAGTTTAATGTGTGTTATATAGAATTTCCTATATATTTCTTAAAGGGGTGAAGAGAGAGAGAGAAAGAGAAAGAATAAAAGCAAAAACCTACGACAGACGGATTGTAACAGGATTATCATGAAGATGAGTTTTTTTTTTTTTTTTGATAATAGAAATTCTAAAAGGATAATAAATGGGATTCTGTAGATTTTGTTTTTTTCTTTTGTTTATTTAATAAGAATTTTAATTTCAAAAATATTTTGTTACAATATATTTAAATTATTATTTTAAATTAATAAAATTAATAAACTAGGATCATTGTGTATTATATATCCTTTTTTTTGGGTTTGCCCTTGTATCCCTTTTGATTAAAAGTTAATCAACATTTTAGATTAAATATAATGAAAATAAAAAACAAAAAAGTAAATTTTTAATTGTAAATCCTTAAGCAATTTTATAAAAAGTGATAATTTTTTAATGAAGTGAAAATTTTTTATATGATTTTTTTTCCTTTCTTTGTATTCATTAAAAGAAGAAGAAGAAAAAAAATGAATCATAAAACGCATATGCCATGAATATTAAAAATAATATAAAATACAGGTTCAAAAATAAACGGAGTGTGAAATAATATTGGTTTTTTTTGAATGACATTTAATTTTGGTTAACCCTTTATTTTTTCTAATCAATAATAATAATAATAAAATAAAAATTATTCACCACCGGTAATAAAAATCATTATAAGGAAAAGTGTGTACATCTATTTAGTGTCCTTTTTTTTTTTTTTTTTTTAGAAAAATTTGTAATATGAACATCTGTTTAGGCGTTCTATTTGTTTATTTATTTTTTTTTCTTTTTTTTTGTCGATTGTTTATGTTTACATTTGAAACATCATCCACATACATATTTTGATAAATTGCATCCTGAATCAAAAGTGCAAAAAATCCCTTTTGACTTTTACTTTTTTTTTTCGTTGTTGTTGTTGTAACTATCAAACATAATAAAAGTTATTAAGAAGAGAAAAAAAATTAATGTGGTACAGCAAAAAGTCAAAAAGAAAAAAAAACGCAAAATTAATGATTTATGTGTGAAGTTCAATTTTATTTATATGAACATATCGTCATAACGTTTTTCTTTTTTTTTTTTTGCCAAAAAAAAGAAAAATAGGGTTTTATGATTTCCTGAAATACGGAATTAATAGCAATTTATCTTGTTTTTGCTTACATTTTTTTTTTTTTGGTTTTTGTCTTTATTTTATTTGGATATGAAAAATATAATAAAAGACAAATAAAAATACAAAAAGATATAATAATATCGATTGAATGAAATGATTTTGCAGTTTTGTGGGCTTAGACAAATTTATCCTTTTGTCATATGTGTTACATATACATATTTTTTTCGTTCTTTCTTTTTGTTTATTTATTTGATATTGTCATAAAAGGGAAAATTATGGTTTTATGTATGAATGCTGATGAATTTTATTTGTTTTCTTCTTTTTTGTTTTTTTTTTTTTTGGTTTGTAATTTATGATTTTAGGGTACAAAATAGAAATGATTGGAATATGTTACAGTTTTGTATTATGTACATATGTACATATATATATTGAGAAATTAATAGTATTAAGTAATCTGGATCGATTAGCGAAAGGAGCACTAAAATTTTTAGAAGTGTTTGCGGTATGTGACAATAAATTTGCTATAAAATTGTGAAGAAAGTTGAGAACTTATAAGGAAAAGAATTCAAAATCCTGGATTTAGAAAGATATTTTTTAAAATATTAAAATGAGGCAAATATAGGTACTTTTCAAAAACGTCAGATGATCGTCTTTTGACGAAAATCAACAATTCATAAACTTTTTGATGAATATGCGTCAAAAATTCAAAAACTCGATGACTTTGCAATTGACTGTGAAATATTTGAGCAGCAAAGCATTTAGTTTAAAGTTACTGCAAATTTGCTGTTGTCAATATTATTAGGTTAATATAATAATTGGTCCAGAAATCAAATTAAGTGTTTGGTTTCAACAAGATTAGCTAAAAAAAAAGAATTTATTGATGGAAAAAGAAAAAAAATAGTGTTCTGTGGAATATTTGGGTGAATGAACGTCTTTTATAATTTTTCTGTCCATTTTTAAATATTCCCTATTTTATTTTTAAAAACATAAAATTGATTTTAAGCAATTCGTTTTTTAGCCTTCAACAATGTCAAATAATGCAAAAGCATTGTGATGCATTTGACTTGTCAACGGCATGTCAATGATGCCAATACAATCATGTGATCGTCAAATTTTTGACGTTTTTGAAAAGTACCATATCTTATGGAATCTTATGATTTGTTTGTACAGAAAATTTTGCAAAAAAATAAAGAACCAAGTAATTAAGGAGTACTTGCAGACTGAATTCTAATTCTAAAAGAAATTATTACAGAAAAAATCAATTGAATTTTAAAGCTGATATCTAAATCCATCTAATCAATTTTGTTCTTTATCTTATAATTTTCCCATTAAGATCCACAGATAAAATATCAACAAGATAAAAAATTCCAATGAACATTTTTTTTAAATTAAAAAAACGAAAATCATTTGTAGCTAATTATATAATTTGTCAACAATATATTCATGAATTAAAAGGCAATAAATTTGTTCTTTATTTTTTCCTTTTTTCTTTTCTAAAATTGATGTCATTTCTCTTGTTACACACTCTAATGAACAGCATGTAAATATCGATATTAGTGCAACAGCATCCGTATAATATTTAACTAAATTGTAATTGTACTGCATGCAGTGTCTGTATGTCATAAAAAAAAAAGAATATAATATGCATATTGTGCATAGAGGACACCAGAAGTTAGGATCAAAAATTTGTATAGAAACACTGAAACAGTAGTAAAGTAAAGGCACATCACAGGTCACAGCATCAGCAATGCAACAACAATTTGTTTACATACATATTACCAAAATGTATCTTTTTGTATTGTATATAGTGTATGACTTATATTTTTATATGAATTTTGTTAATGATAAAACACCCATTTACAACACATTTTTACCACATATCACTTGTCAGTTTTATGGAATTTTCATAAAATTTATGAACATTTGGTTAAAATTTGAAAGAAATTCCCATTTTTAAATAATGTATGTAGTGTATGTTATATTGTGTGTCATTTTAAAAATATTTATTCACAGAAATTACAACAAGAATATCTTACAAAATAAAAAAAAAATAAAAATTGTATTTAGGAGGTTAATTTATTATAAGGGTGTTAAATTTTTTACATACATATTACATACATTGTATATACATGTACGCATGTGCTTAAGGTTAATTTTCTGTATAATGAGCAATAAGGTAATTATAAATAGGAAGAGAAGTCATTTATATTAAGATACATTGAGAAAAAAAAGAAACGAAAACGAAAAAGATTTATGTACCGGCTGTAATATTTTATTATATTTTTAACGGGTATTTAGGGATAAAGATAATAAATTATTAGAAATGAGTAAAAGATATGCGAAATTGTTTTCCATAAAATCCTACTCTATAGGTACTTTTTTTTTCTCAAAAAAAAATAAAATTAAAATCTTGTTCATTGATTTAAATTGTGACAAATTTAAAAAATACATATTCGATAAAATTCACTTTTTTCTGGATAATTCTTTTTTTTTTATTATTATTATTATTTCTCCCAATGAATTATAATAACTCTTCAGTTTTTATTTTAGTGAATCCTCCATAAACAACGGAACTAAAATATACTGGAAGAAATGCAAAAACAAACAAAGAGAGAAAAAAAATTCTATCTGAATAGTGTTATCCTGCATAAACGATGTGGATTTAATGAATATTAAAGTTTAATTCATAGTCATAAATCCTTTTATGATCCTTTTAATAGTACATACTACAAAAACAAAAATAATATAATAAAAATAAAAAAAATAGGAGTATGTATATGTATATATAATAGAAGAAAAAATAGAAGTGTTATGCTCTTTATTATTCTTTTAAATTAAAAGCCCTTTTAATAGAGTAAAATGAATGTTAAAATGCGCTCTCAATTTCTAAAATGCTTTTTTTTTCCTTTCTAAATAAAAAAAGCACTCTGAACAAAAAAAAAAAGGATTTTAATTTAATGTAGTTAGTCTCGTGGAAAAAAAAAGTATTTTATAAAAAAAAATGTAAAAACGATTATTGTAAAGCAAAATGCTTGTTCAGGCTTTTAATGATGCTACAAACTCGCATTTAATTAATTTCAGTACTAAAACAATTTTTTTTTATATTCAAGTGTTTTAAATTCTTTTTTTTTTTCGTTTGGTTTTTTTTTTTAAAAAAAACTTTAAATTTTTTCGTATTTTCTATTATTTTGTGGATTTTTTATTTTCAGTTTGGGCTGAAACTGGTGATTTTCGTGATACAACACACAGTTCAATGACAGCAGTAGCAAATAGTTTAGATCATACACAGTTGGGGTTTCAATCATCTTCTGTAAGGAATAGAAGTAGAGATCGAAAGCATGATGGTAAGGATAATTTACATTTTTTTTTATTTTAATGATTTTAAATTAATTGAAATTTTTATTGATAATTTTTTTTTCTTCATTTTTGTAAAGGTAATCGATCAATAAATGAAACAACTATAAAAACAGAAAATCCTTCAAGTTTAAGTGGTCATGATGATGCAATAGTTTCAAATGATGATATAAAAAATGACAAAAAGAATAAACGACAACGTAGACAAAGGACACATTTTACATCACAACAATTACAAGAATTAGAGCATACATTTAGTCGTAATAGGTATCCTGATATGTCAACTAGAGAAGAGATAGCAATGTGGACGAATTTAACGGAAGCACGTGTTAGGGTAAGTTAATATGTATTTTTTATATTTTGATGAATCAAAGCAAATATTCTCAAAATGAAAGTGTCGAAAACATCGATCTACTTTTTTAAAGGGACGAAAATGTCTACAAAAATTTCCTTAACATTGATCGGTGTAACTTTTTGCTTTGGAGCCCTGTAGCTCGCTCCCTGTTGCAAGGATCTTTTTTGTTTTAAAGAAAACTTTTTAGAGAATAACGAAAAGAATACCCTGCAAAAAAATTTAAGTTATTCGGATCACAGGGTCCAGAGATATTCAATTTTGAAAACTGATTTTTGACGAAATTGTGCCAGAAATGACTTGAGTGTTAAAGAAATCACATTGCAAACTAACGGTAATTCAGTATTTCTAAAAAAATTAGGTTTTTTCTCGTTCTTTGCCAAGAAAATATCAAAAGCTTTTTCTGTCTTTGGAAAAATTAAATTTTCACTTTTGGCAGCTGTACAGAAAGGACAGACTCTTAAATTTTCAATTTTTATTTTTGAATAAGTGTCTTGGAAAACGTTTCCTTCCAAATCAGGTTTTTACGCTTTGATTCAGTTTCGAACACGAATTTAGAAAAAGATATCGAACAGGAAGCGTTATAGAGACCAAATTTCTTTTCATAAAGGAAAGGCTTCTAAAAAAGATACAGAATTAAAATAAACTATCGTGTCCCCGCTGTAAAAATCAAAAATCTTCAATTTCATGCTTTCAAGTTTTTTTTAAAATTTTTTAATTAAAAATCCGTTGACTTGTTAATCGACTTTAAAAACCACAAAAAATATTGTCACTTCACTACGAGAGAGGTAAAAATATGTACATACATATGTATAGTCAATAGTGACACTTTCATTTAATTTCTTTCAATGTTCTTTTCATTCTCATCCTATCATTGATAAACTAACAACGTTTCAAATAACGTTAGAATAAAAATTTTCACATAACAAAGAAAAAAAAACTGCACTACTCTAATCTCACCTTCCAAACAACTGTGTTAGTTAATAGAAAGTTTACTGTTTTTTCCTATAGTATTTTTTTTTTTCGACAATATCGTTGATGCAATAGCATCTGTACGATGTGATTACTTTTCAATATCATCGAAATAGAAAATTTTTGAATGTCCATTTCTAATGGTCAATAGAATTGCGATGAAAATCCAAAAGAATCATCATTTCAAACTATGTATGTATGTACCATGTCATGTACGAGTATGTTTGCATATTGTTAATATTCTCAATAATAATAGAATACTAAAAATGGTCTTTATACAGATACTTTAGTTGGAATAGTGAAAAATAAAAATTGAAATTGACTCACCTTTATAAACTACATACATACCATACATACATATTCCATTTCAATCGTGTTTATGTGGCCAAATACCTAATCTTAACGACATTTTATGGTGTTTGCAACTTTTTTTTTACGTTTTTTTTTTGTTTTTAATCGCTCATCAAAATGTTCTTCATACGAACATGATATTGCTTCTGTTGACAAGAAATAATAAAAAAAAAAAAAGTAGCATCAAAAAAATCATGAAAGTATCTTTCATTATTACTTCGATGAGTGTGTTCTGTTTTTTTTTTGCTTTGTTTCTAGGATGCCGTCGGCATATAGTAGTGGTGCAAATCCTAGTGGGTGGGCTATATACATTGTAATTTTACAAGAATCCAAGGGTGTAGAAATTTAGTTGTATGGAACTGAACTGGAGTTCTAACTGATTTATTACTTTGAAAAAAAAAAATATAAAAAATAAATAAAAATAAAAGATTCATTTACTGTGATGTAATGTAGGATATTATGATCATGGTTAGATACTCTATTTTAGTGGTAACTAAAATGATTGTAATTGAAAATAATGAAATTGTATAAACATTTTGTGTGGCCTTCATAAGTTATAAAATGTACAATGTATTTATTTTTTTCTTTTCTCAACAAATCAACTTCATTTTAATCTCATCGGATTTTTATTTATTGAAAAATTTCAAATTGATTAAGAAAATCTGTTGGTTGATTTTTTTTTTTGTTTTTTTTTTTTTTTTTAATATTAGTTTTCCTGCTGTTTTATATTTGGTTATGTAGATTTATCCATTTTATTAATCTTTTACCCTTTCTTTGCTTTCCTTTTTTTTTTTTTAAGAAAACTCAATATTTGTACTAAATTTTTTTTTAAAGTTAATTTGAAGTATGAAATATTTATGAATTTATTTTCTTGATCAAAAATTTCGTATGTACATATGTAGTTTTTTTTTTTTCTCGTGTGTGTAGTTTGTTTTCGTATATAATTAAGGGGTGAGTTAATGATACATATATACAAAATAAACCTAATATAAAAATTATTTTGGTTACACAAAAATTATCCCTTTTTTTAAGATGTAAAGTTTACTAAAATCATGATATACCCTTTATTTTCTTATTTATCCTTTTTTGTTCATGGAAGCTAATGTTGTAATGATAGCGTAATTTTTTGATAGTGTCATATCCATATATAGCTTCAGTATATTAGGGTTATTTTTTCCCTAACACCCTTTGTGTTGGTAAAAAAACAGATTATTTTTTTCTCTGTTTAATTTTTTTTTTTATATGATAAATATTTTTTTGAAAGGACAATGTTTTGCTAAAGTTGATTTTAAACAGTTTGTTCTTTTATTTTTCCTTTCTGTGTACCATTTTTTAGTAGGCGATTCTTTTAAAAAAAAAATTTTTAAAAAATTAAAGAGAAACACAGTTAAAAAAAATAAATAAGGGTGAGTGTGATAAATAGCTTAGATCATAAACTATTGTTCATTTGTTCTATTTTTGTTGTATATACATAATTTTTAAAGGAAAAAAAAAATAATAATAATAATAATGGGCCATAAAGCAATATTTGTCATCGAGTCATTATACATATATTATTATTATTATTTTTATATTGAAATGAACACATGTTCAATATGATTTTGATTCGCATTGTGGGTTTTCTAGATTGTTTTGGGAAACGCATATTGTAAATTTTTTGTTTGTGTTATTGTTGTCCTTTTTATTATGTAATATATTTTATATGCAAAAATTTTCAATCATTTTCAGGGATATTTAAATTGAAAAATAAGTGTAGGTACTACTACAAAATGTAGTGAACAACAATGTAATAAAATAAAAAGTAATTGTTCCATATGTTTGAATATTAATAATATAAGGAAAATATGACATGATTATGATTATATGATGACTACGATAAAATTAATTTGAATACGAAAAAAGAAGAAAAAAAATTGATTTTCTATTTATGTAAATTAGAGTAGCTTCTTTTACTTTCTTAGTTTTCATGTCTCTGAGAAATGTGAACTCTGTAATTAGTATAAATTTTATTTTTTAACTTTGGTTGCTTAAAGTTCTCGAGCAGTACTGGATAAAAAGTTTTTGACTTGTGTAGTTTTGAAATGCAGTAGTATGTTCATTCTGTGGAACTTCAATTTCTTTTTTCTTTTTTCTTTGTTGTATGAATCCTGCGGATCCGGTCCAGTTCGGTTTTGAGAATATTTCTTACTATAGGCGGGCAGTGGTCGAAGCGGTAGAGTGTTGGCTTCTGATGCTGAAGGTCTCGGGTTCGAGTCCGCCTAAGTTCACTCAGCTTTGAATGAGTACCAATTCACTTTGAGTTGGGTATAAGTGCTCGGTACTAAATAGTTTGGTGGCTCTGCTTAAAGTCCATAAACTTAGTCCACAAAAAACTACAAGAAATATTATTACCAAGACCTGTCATACGAATAAAATTCGTTCTCTACCAACGAATTTAGTGGTTCGCATTCCACTTTAAACTATAGGTGCATGTATGACAGAAGCGTTTACAACCGTTTGACTGACAACTGAGAGATATGTCGGTGTGTGGTATCAAAACGGCACGGTTTAGTGCTAATTGGGTCTTT
Organism: Bombylius major; assembly: GCA_932526495.1. Classification (NCBI taxonomy): domain Eukaryota; kingdom Metazoa; phylum Arthropoda; class Insecta; order Diptera; family Bombyliidae; genus Bombylius; species Bombylius major. Next base: position 11,206,713 of record OW052044.1, on the reverse strand, counting down.
GGAAAATAATCCAAAGAACCGCCACGTCAACCAACCAACCAACCAACAATATTTCTTACTAATATTCTAATAATCCAAGACACCAATCATCTTTTCTGACTTTTATTTTCTATATAGTATTTCTTGGTCGTTTTGGTTACAAATTTTTCACTAGATTTTACAAACTTAAAATAGGAATTAGTGAATTACAAAAAGTGTCGATTATGACTTCTAGAATTTTGTCCAAAGGTACTTTTTTTGTTAAATGGTAATGCAAGAGTTTTAAAACAAAAAGCTAAAAGTTGAATTTTTAATTAAATTTTTTAAGGCAATAAGAATGCAGAAGTACCTATTTGATAAGCTTTTAGACTTAGAACTTTTTTTTATGAAATTTGTTTAATTTATCTTTTTAAAAATTCCATTTTTTTTCCCTTTCAAATAGTAAAACTCAAATATTTGATGATAATTTTTCAAAAACAGTTTTTTTAATTGCTTTTTATTCTCGTATAGCTACTACACTTTTAACTGTCACCTTTTTTTTTTATCCTTATATTGACTTATATGTCAAATAACTTTCGATTAACTATATAATCGTCCCCCATTCATATACTAAATATCTTTTTACTTTCATTCATCTCTATATTGTATATTTGAACGGATTGAACATAAAATACCGGATAGTATTTGAGCACCTATCAATTTTATAAATAAATCCTCGTTTAACAATTCTAATTACTGGATTGGCGCCAGGTAATCAAAGTCATGGTTGATTTAAACATGTATACAAGTGCTGTCGTCGGAATCGATGATTGATGATTATCATCATTGCATCAACAACCTCATCATCATCGTCGTCGTCGTCGTCGTCGTAGTCACAACTCACAATTCGACATCAAATTAATAATGATGATAAATTTCCAAGATTCAATATTTGTGAATAGACAAACATAGTAGAAAAATGAACGATATACATACATATTTTATGTTACGTGTATATTGTATGTATGTACGATGATAAGAATTGAATTATTTGTTAGTGTCGCCAACATATCATCAAAGTTTTTTTTTTTTTCAATAATTCAAAGGTGCGACAAGTAAAATATAAGGAGAAATGAATGAAGACCAATTGGACGGTGTGAATACACGAAAAAAAAAGGTGCATTTATTCGATTTGATATCAAAATGAAAAATGTAAACATAATAAAATTGAAAATTTAATCAAAAAGTGCATTTATGTACTTTAGAAAGAGGACAAGATGATAAAAAATAATAATAAAAATGATGAAGTACATTTTTATAGAGCAGCCAGCGTGTTCATGAAATTTATGAAGAGTTCTTTTGAAATGTGTCAAAAGGTTTGGATTTTGAAGTTATCAATCTGTAGATTTTTTTTTTTATTGTGAAATTGAACTTGTAGGTAAAAAAACTCAACAACTCTTTCTTCTTCTGAATCTAAATCATTGGGATTTAAGATAAAACATTTTCTGGGTGAAATGATTGTATTTTTGGTCAAAAAAACCACAAATTGTACAACAATAATTTCACGTATAGAATTTATCACGAATTTGGAATTTTATTTTCATCATAAAGTAAAGTTTGAAGGTGGTTTTTAGTCCTCAATGTTTTATCGTTTTGTGACCATTCTGTGGTATAATTCTCAGTTTTTGTTTTGTTTTTCTTGTTTTTATAGGAAAATCGCGAAATTGTTAGCCACCACAATTTATTTACAAAAAAAAACAAAAAAAAAGAACAAATAGAAAAGATACAGACAAACATAAAATTTTGTAGATTCAATACGAATACAGCATGAAAATTCATGAACGTGGAAAACATAAAATACATTTTTTTTTTCATTTGTTTGTGTTTTTGTGTATTTTGTAAACTACATCAGTATTGCAAACCATAATTTTTGTTGGATCTATTTGTAAAATATAAACGTTACATATGTTATGTGTTTTTGGGGGATTGGTTCGAATTTATTGATTGGTTTTTTTTTGAAATTTTGTATTGTAAAGTGGGAAATTATTAAATTTTACAAAGCAAAAAAAAGGGGGGTAGCGTAGAACAATTGGAGTGTGTGGTAATGATGATGATGATGATGATGATGAAGGCGATTTTTTTGAATATGAAATTCACGAGAATGATAAACAACCACGTGAACCACTAAATGAAAACCGCACATGATACAATTCAAAACATAAACTATCAGTATGTATGTATGAATTCGTATATGTACATTTCCGTAAATGCAAAAAAAAAAGCAAGAAATGTTGAATTATAAAATCCATAAACAAAACATTACCAATACAATACAATATTGCATTGTAGAAAAACGAACCATATCATCACCATATACATATCAACACATTTATCTTTAACAAAATGAAATAAATTTTTTTTTTTTTCGATGAAAATGTCTGCATTTCTGCAGAAATGCAAAAATTATGTGTTGTGTATAGACAACGATGAAAATTTTAAAAATTATTCGTTTCTTTTGTTCCTTTTTTTTTTTTTTTTTAAATATTATGGCTATAGTTTGGATTTTGGAATTCTTTTAACCGTAAATATGCCAGAAATGGATTAAAAGTGATTGAAAAATAATTTTATTTGTATTTTAAAATGAAAATAAACAGAAGAAAAAATTTATATGAGTGGAAAAAAAAAATACAAAGAATAGAAATGGATAATGGACTGGTCAAGAAAGAAAAAAACAAAACTGTGGAATTCACTTAACAATGTAAGAAGCAGTGCCGGATTTAGGCTTAGGCACGTGAGGCATGTGCCTAGGGCGGCAAATTTGTGTAAAAACCATTTTCTCATTGTGTCAAAATAAATCTTTACCTAACAAGCAAAAAAAAAAAAAACCTCACAGTTTTGGGGGGCGCCATATCGGACAAAGCCTATAGGGCGGCATCGAATTTAAATCCAGCACTAGTAAGAAGAGTATGTGAGAATCATATGGTCTTTTTGAAATTGTTGAACAAATCTAAATATATTTTTCTCCAAATATGAACCAAAAGACTAGGTTTGTCTTTGGGAAATTCGAGAAAACATTATTTCAGAGAAAAACTTCAATGTGGATTAATTTTCTTCTTAATAAGTTGATATACATAAAAAAATTAAATTGAGACCAATTTTATAGTTTTGATTAGGTTTTCTTAATGTCCTTTTTTTCTGGAACATTTATTTACTTGAAAAAAACATATTTCAAAATGAAAGATTTCCAACAAAATTTCTGGTCTTCGGAATAACTTTAATTTTCAGAATATCAAAGATATTTTTTCGTTCGATCTTTTTGTATTTTACCTAGGTATTTGATCTTCAAAAACTCACTGTTCATATTTATTTCAATTTAAATCTTTAATAAAAGTATTTATAAAAAGCTCAATCAAATTGTGGTTTTCATTGGATAACAAATATTACATATAATGGTTTCACATACAAATACATAAATCCAATTTTAACCTATTTATACACATATGTGAATCCTTACATAATAACTTCCAAATATGAGTACTAAATCAAAAAAAACTTTCTTTCTCGTCTTTTGTGTTAAAAAAAAATATATATATTTAAATTTCTTTAATGTCATCTCTTTTAAAGCTTCTTTAACACTTTTTTCATTTTTTTTTTGTACTTTATTTCGATACATTTTTTTTTTATTCTGGAAATATCAAAAAAAAAAAATATCACATTATTACAATATATTGAAGTTATGTGGCGGTTTAAAAGTAATTTAAACAGAGTTTTTCAAAGTTGTAGATATATATTTTCTTTTATTTTCCGTTTTTTTTTCTTTAAACTTTTATAATGTCATGAAATATACTAAACTTTTAACATTTATAATAATATTCTACATGATATAATAATACATCAAAATGTTAAAGAATATGTTTCATAATTTCAATAAATCTTTAAAAAAAAAAAAAAGTAGAAGAAGAAGAACACACGCATATATAACATAAAGACAACGTGTGATATATGTATGTATATTGTTTTATTTTCTATCTTTTCTTTTTTTTATCTTTCATATATTACATAATAAATACGCCATTACAGTATTATATGTGCTTTTTTTTTGTTATTGGTTGAGTTCAACCTTCTTTTTATGTACTTTATTTTCTTTCACATATTATTATCCTTGTGTAATTTTGACCTCCAACCCCTGATTCCTGATGTAAAGAAATACCCCATATTATTACGAGTACATATTACCACCCTCATCACACATACGAGTATGATATGAGCTATTTTATATTATTTCATGTTTTGTGTACATTAATGTATTTATAAGGTCGTGTACATATTTATATGATTGTTGTTCTGTAAATACTTGACGTATTTATTATTATTATTTGGAAGAAAGAAAATAATAAAAAAAGGGAAACCAACAATACACCAGCAGGTATTATATACCGAAAGGTAAAAAAAAAATTAAAAAAAACAACAAAGGCGAAATATTATATATTTTGGAGCAATTCCTAAAAATAGAATGAATGTGTGTAAAAGCACATGCGTGTTAACTCATAAGAAATACATATATATTTAGTATAATATATTTAATAACGTTGACAGAAATATAATATCCTTGTTTGCAATATGGATGATATGCGTATATAATATTTTGTTTAATCCTTATAACGATATTGCACATATATATTATAAGTTTGTATGTGGTGGTCGTGCTAGTACGTATACAAAAAATATTTTTTCAATTGAATTATTTTCGGGTTTTAGGCGGAAATTTTTTCTGAATGGATTCTTTAAAATTTTTATTTAAAAAAAAAAAGAAATCATTTTGTCCTTTAGAATAAAAATAATGATAAAATTAATGAAAATGTACACACTCATGAAAAATATTTAAATTAACAATTTCGACGCCATATTTTCATTTTCCTTTTTGTCATTACCCTTGTGTATATATGATGCCTAAATAATAAATGGTATTATGTATACTTATATTAATTAATTATATAATACAACTACCATATAGTGACTTTATCTTATCTCCTCTATTCATTCAAATATGTAATCAAATCACTTACATGAATATATCCTTTTTTTTTTTTTGCTATCCATGTAATTCTGTACATACATAAAATGTATTATTAACCATACACTCTTATGCTCCATCATAATATCCTTTTTTGGATTACATTTCATATGTGAATGTATATTTTCATTCAACAGGAATATCTATATAACTATAAAAGTGCAAATATGGAGAAAGATTTTATTCTTCTTTTTTTTTTTTTTTTTTTTTTGATTTCAAAAGATGAAAAAAAGAAGAATATACAAAATATTAAAAGGATAATAATTTTTTGATGAGGACAACAACGACAATGGTTGTTGATGATGATGATGATGATGTTGTTGATAATGAAAATACCAAAAATGGTAGCCATTTTAATTGGTTCAATAGCATTATTTGTATATGTATATGAAAGTGAGGTGTATACACATTATGTACTTGGAATAATAAGGATTTCCAGATATAACTATGTAAATATGTATATGTAATTTTTATTTAATTTTTTTGTTGGGTTTTATGGTGGTATATACATACATACATATGTATAATATAGCAAATTTGTTTCAATTGAATTCAAGGATTATGTTTTGACTTTTAGGGATTAATAAATAAATATTAGGAATTTATAAGATTCATTATTATTGTCTATGAAATTATTTTGAAAAAAAAAAAAACAAAATTAATTAAAACGAAAATTTAAAAAACAAAAAAAAAAAATAATAATGTCATGTAAGCTTTTGAATGTGGGTCATATAAAAAATATTATAATTAAATTTTCAATCTTTCGGTACGGATTTACGGTACGGATGGACATTTTATTTATACGAATTTATTTTAAATGTATTGAATAATAAGAAAGTAACTCTTTCATTTTTATTGAAAATTTCAAGCTTGTAAAAGAAAGAAAAAATCAAATTATAAACCAAAACTCACTTTATGATCAGATATGTTTCTAAATTTCGACTATTTAATTATTTCGATCAAATTTCTTCATCATCTCATTTGATTGAGGTTCAAGCTAGACGAATGTAATACGCCGTCCAGATGAGACTTTTTTATGTCAAGACATCAAATATGTCCTATATAGACCGCTTATGTCGTATGTCAAGACATCGATGGCAAGACTTATGTCTTTGCTACGATGTCTGCCTGACATCAGCAAACAAAATGGAGGTATCAGATGTTTTGTGCAAACGGTGTATCAGATTTAATGGAGATGAAGATTAAAAATTGTGAATGTGAAGTTTTTTAATAAATTTAAATTAATGTTTAAATTTACAATGTTATTTCGACAAAATTTCACAAAAATATACATATTTCAAAAACTTTACACTTTAGACTCACTTATTTGACAATCAAGAATTTGACAAGCTACAATAAGTTAAATGGCAAGACATGAAATGCCCATATGAACAATGGCAAGATATAAGTCTTGACATAAAAAAGTCCCGTCTGGAAGGTGTATAAGGACTTTGTGACATGCTTTGTTGTTCATGCTAAGTGTACATTTTTTTTCTAATTTTATAGTAATCGATGTATTTTTTAATCTACTTACTAATCTCTTTACTAAATTAATAAAATATTTGAACAATTCTACAACCATTTTCAGTATACTATTTTTATTTCGAATAAATTAACAAAAAAATTTAGTTTCAAAATTTATAATAATCATTTAAAAAAAAAAAAAAAACAATTTAAAACCAAAACAAACATTTAAAAAACAAAAAAACAAAAAAAAAATAATAATTATGGTAAATTTGTGTGAAATGTTTGTCATATATTTTCAAATGAAAATTGTTACAAGGATAACACAAAAATTTCAAATACACAACAAATATATTTAAATATACAACCAATACAGATGGCAAGTATGTATTTTTCGATTTTATTCTAAAATTTATGTATTGAATATTTTTATTCGTAAATTAAATGAATTTTGTATTTTACATTTAACTGAACGTATACGTTTGTACATTTGCATTGCATATACATTTAGATTGTACAATTTTAAAAATAATGCGACATATAAAGATGTCAAATGGACAAAATGATTTTTACGATCCTGTCAAAATCCTGTTTACATGAATTGTACAACATCGATGCTGTATTTTGCAATAAAATGAACATACAAACATTTTATTCATTGAAATTATATATACATACATATTTATATAAGTATGTATGTTTGTAAAATCAATATACATACACATACGTCATACATACATAAATAATTGTGTATGTAACATTAAATTTTCCATATTAATTCTCATAAATTTTCTAAATGTGTTTTTCGATATGCGTTGATTTAAGGACACGAACTTCCAATGTTATATAGATTATATTTACTAATCCCTGATTTACACACCAATGCAAAAATAATTTAATTACCACCTGATTGTGTTTAACTGTACATATATATATACATATATTATTTTATTTTGTGACGATACATATGTACATATGTGTAGTTTTAATGAAAAGGTGCATATGTGCAAATATTATACAATTTAAACATTTATAAAATGAAAATTGATAAAATTTATTTAATTTTAAAGAATTTAAATTTTCTTCTGGTATCCATAACGACAGTACTTGAAAATTTTTGTTTAAAAAGACAAAAACAATCTTTGAATTGTTTAAGAAATTAAATTTATTCACTTTCATAACTTCTAAACTTTTTCAATTCTTGATTAAAACTTTGATAGAAAAATAAAATCAGCTTTTTGTGAACCCTTGGTCGTATCGAGAAAATTAAGTTTGATCCTGCGAAGATAACACCACCAAAATGTAGGACCAAGGAAGAAAAAAAAATGTTGACATTCATCCAATGTTTCATCATCAATCACTTTTTGACCTTTCACCTGTCTGTCACTAATACGCAATATTGCGAAACTTGAATATAAGTTTGATTTATGAAAAAAAATGTACAATAAATGCTTTTTACATCCTTGAAATGTATGTAATTCCTAGAAAAGAAAAAAAACAAAGTCATGAATACTCCTCCATTTCATTTAAATAACCACAAAATTTCGTTTATTTCTGACACGTGACTAACTCATTTTCTATTCTTTTTTTTTTGCCCATCTCATAAATAAAATGTCCTTCCGCTTTTCCATTAATTATTCACTTTATTTCAAAAGAAACTAAAAGTAAAAAATGGAAATTAAAAATCTGCCAATTTATTTATTCTCCGCATACTTCCTTAAACTTATAAAATATTCATTAATTTTTTTTCCTTGCTATTTAATTTTCTATTAAACACATTTACAATTCACATAAATCAAAATAAATGTCCTTTATTAAAAAGAAAAAAAAAAAAATAAGAATAAGAAACAAAAACACAAAAATTGTTAAAATTAATTTTAAGTATCTTTAATATCACACTCAATTACTTGTAGATCGATTTAGTATAGTCATTGTTCATAAAATGGTCGATTTTATAAATATCTAATTTTTTTCTTTTTTTCTTACTGTAAATATACTTAGGTACATGTTGTTTTTGTTTTCGTTAAATTTGTGCGCCCATTAAATATTTTATAATTAAAAATTTATCATCCACAAAATAATACATATTCACTTTACGTTATGTAACAGAAGTTCACTTGTAGATAAATGTGATTAAAAGTATCTTAAAGAGTTTTTAAAATTATTTTTTTTTTCAAATGAAAAGAAAAGAAAGGAAAAAAGAATAGAAAATAATTTTGTCCTTGTAAGAAAGTAAGTAGAAAATATATTTTTTTTAGAAAGGATTTCACTTGAGTATGATGCCAAACCAAGAAAAAACAAGAAATGAAAGGAAAAAAGTTAAAAACGCGAAATAATAAAGAAATTTTTATGTAAAATAAAAAGGATGAGAAATCGCGGCTACACACAGTGGTGGTATATCGGTATATTGTTTAAAGGATACAATTTAGTTGTTTTTTTTTCTTCTTCGTTTTGTTTTGTATTTTGTGATCATTTTCAGCGTTCATTTAACAATTTTTATTCAATATGATAAAATACAAAGTTACAACAGAATATACAAAATATACATAATATATAGTATATATATACGTATGTACATACACGCTAAGGCACATTTACAATAATAACATGGTATCGTATAACCTTAATCCTCTCATGATTAAGGTAATAAATCTCTTTAGGGATTATACTTGCATATTATTTCAAAGAAGAATACAAGAAGAGAGTGAAAAAAAAAAATGACAAAAAAAATAAAAAAAAGGATACGACCGACATAAGTAAGCGAATGTATAGCTTATTGTCATGTATTTTGAAAATGTAGTTCTTAAATTTCGTTAATATGATGATGATGATGATGATGAGACTTAAAAAGAGGACGAGGACATTAAACTTTAAGTGAATTGAAAATAATAAAATGAGAAAAAGTCGTTATTTGTTAGAAACGATGCGATATGGTTAAAAAAAAAATGATGGTTTAAGGGTAAATTTGAAAAAAGAAAAAAAACAACCAAGTATTCCTTTGAACCCATGTCTGTAAAGTAATTTGAAAATTGATGACGATTACATGAATTACGTTCATGAGAATAGAGAATTTCGTCCTTTATTCAAAATGACAAAATTAATTTAAAAATAAGTTCATTGTACTTTTTTGTTTAAAAAAAAAAAAAAAAAAAAAAAAAAAAAATACTAATAATTTTTATTTTAAATTTAATACAGGTATGGTTCAAGAATCGTCGTGCAAAATGGCGTAAACGTGAACGTAATGCAATGAATGCTGCTGTTGCTGCTGCTGATTTTAAAACTGGTTTCGGTACACAATTTATGCAACCATTTGCTGATGATTCATTATATTCATCATATTCACCGTACAATAATTGGACAAAAGTTCCATCACCATTAGGTACAAAACCATTTCCGTGGCCTGTTAATCCTCTTGGTTCAGTTGTATCAACGAATCATCATCAAAATTCTGTTAATTGTTTTAATACATCTGCATCTGGTGTGGCTGTGAGTATGAATTCTGGTACAATGTTACCTGGTGGTATGGGTACAACATTAACTGGTGGTGGTAGTGGTGGTGGTGTATCTGGACCACCATGTCCATATACAACACCAACAAATCCATATATGTATCATCCAAGAGCAGCTGCTGAACCATGTACAGCAATGACATCAAGTATTGCAACATTACGATTAAAAGCTAAACAACATACATCCGGTTTTGCAAGTCCATATTCTGCACCATCACCTGTATCAAGATCAAATTCAGCTGGTTTATCTGCTTGTCAGTATACTGGTGTAACGGATGCTGTTTGAGAAAACGCTTTTGGGGTCCTGCTCAATCAACATCAACAACAACAATTGCATAATCATATCAATAATAATATAATAATGAACAACAATAACAATAATAACCATCACCATAAATTATCGACCAGTAGTGTCGAAGATGATGCATTAATGGGCCCCAATACAACTGATACAGATGATGTTGAAGAAATTCGAGATTAACATACAAAAAAAGGATATTTCTTAAATTTTATTTAAAATGTATATGTTTTGTAGAAGCTGTAAAATAATTGGCATTTAATTTAATTTTGAATTTTCTTTTTCTACTCTCTTTTCTTGTCTCTCCTCTCAATTATCTTCCGTGTTTTTTTTTCCGTTACTCTTTTTTTTTTCCTTAATTTATTTTTAATTTAAAAAATATGTAAAAATCTTTGTGCAATTTTAAAATGGACTGCATTTATTTATTAAATTTAATTTATAATTTTTTTTAAATAAATTTTTAAACGAATGCCAAAAAAAAAAAAAAACCTCAATAATGAGACAGTGCAGCTCAAAATGTATTTAAAAAAAAATTAATAATAATAATTAATTATATAATTTTAAAAGTTACTTAATTTTTTGAATTTCTTGAAATTGAATAACTTTCTTTTATTTTTTTTTTCTTGTAAAATACAGAAATGAACGAGAATAACGTGCATTTAAAAAATACATACTTAATAAAGAGTTTCATTTTGTACATATTTTATGCAAGATAACATTTTCAACATAAACCAAAAATCGATGTTCCAAAACAAATTTTGTTTTTAATTAAACATAAATTTCATAGTAATTACTTATTTATTTTTCAATTAAATTTAAATATGGTGAGAACAAAAAAATGATAATTTTTTTTTTTGGATTTAAAAACAAAAATGACTTTTATATTAAATTTTGTTTGTTTGTAGAAAGGTAAAAAGGCTCATTAACTCAATTAAAGGATATTAAAGATTAAGGATGTATAATGTAAAATGGGAAGATATAATTATTGATTTTAAGTAAGCCACAGAACGGAAAGCTTTTTTTTTTCAAAATCTATTTTTCAGTAAATTTAGGTTTTTATTTTTGTAAATTCAAATTGAAAAAGTCATTTTTGTTTATAAATAATTTGAAAAAAGCTATTTAATTCAGCAATTTTCAGAAAAATGATTAAATTAACTATGTTTTCTTATAAAAAAGTAATTAAATAAAAAAAATAAGTAAAATATAAATAATTATTGTAAAATGTGAATTACCAGAAATATCCTAGAATTTTTAAATTTTTTTCTTCCTTTATTTTTTTATCTAAAATAATTTTTTATTTAATAAACGTTAAGTTTTCCTATTTTCTTTTCATTTTCAATTATACGATTAAAATTAAAATTTACCTTAAATTTTTATCAAAATTAATTTAGATAATGTAAATAAATACATAATTGAATAAAATAATATTTAATAACTTACAATAAAAAAATTTAAAAAAAAAGTAAATAAAATAAAGAAAATGTTCAATATAAAATTTTGAAGAAAAAAAAATAAATAAATAAAATAAGTAAAACATTGCAAATTATTGTAAAACAAAAATCTAATTGTGAAAAAAAAAATAAATAAATACAAAATTGGTATTATAAAAAGCAAATAAAAATTATATACGAGTATATAAATATATTTAATGTATGTATAAGAAATAAGATCAGTATAATGCTACAATAAATAAATAAAATTTGAAGAAAAAAAAAAAGAATGAATAAATAATGCTATATAAATTATTACAATAATTAAAAATAATATTTAAAAATAAAATTAAAATTTGAAAAGGAAAAAAAAACATGAAAAAAATAATAATAAGAAACTGTAATAATTTCTGTATTTGCATTGTATTTTAAGGAGTTGTCTAGTCTGATTATATAAACTTTATGATTAACAAAAAAAGAAAAAAAAAACAAAAATAATAATTAAATTTGAAAGAAAAGAAAAATAATAAAATACAATTTAAAAGTAAAAGAAAAAAAAATTAAAGTTTAAAAAATAATTTAAGAAAAGAAAACAACAAAAATTAATCAATGAAAATTCTGAACTTTAATCAAAATTTGAAAATTACAGCAACCCTCCTCCCCTCCAACTTATTTTTTTCTTTAACATTTTTCTCATAACATAATGCAATTTTTCACACTATCCCATTCATCATAACTCCCATACTGTGATTTTCACAATTATGTTCTATACAATATTTATCTAAATTCAAAGTTTGTGTCTTGACTAAAAACACGAATCGATGATGATCAATCCTTTCAAATGAGAAATGACAGTTCAGCAAATGCGATTTACAATTTACAAATATTTACATCCGCTGTAATGAATGTTTGAGAGAAAATTCGTTCATTTTGACATTTTGTCACTTAAGTCTGTTTAGTTGAAGGATTAACGTCGGTGAATTAACAAGTGTTTGGTAAATAATTGGTCCGTGTTTTAATTAGTTTTATTTTTTTTTTTTTATTTTAGTAGTGAATTAGATGAATTTGTTCAAGTACTATAAAAAATTAGTTTTTCATATTGTTTTGCGGATATTTTCGATAAATGATTATTGAATTTCATGAATATTACACAAAATGAACAACTAAAAGGTAAGTAATCAGATTTTATATTTTTATTTACCGCTTTATAGAAAACAAAATGGAAGATGTGTAGTTATTGAATATTGATAACTGAGCAGATGAGATGGTGTTAGAGATGTGATACTCTTTTTATAGAGTTATTTCTTGTGCAAAAATATTAACTTTGTTAGATTTATTTTATATAAGATTTAATTGAATTTATGTTACTTATTAAAAGTCAGTCAGCCGACAGTATTTTACCTATTGAACTTTCGATAAAAGCGAAAAGTCTTTAAAGACTAAGCTTTTTAAACTTATAAAGCTTATAAATTCTGCGTCAAAATTTATAAGGGAAAATTACAAACCAGAAACAATCAGAATTCTTTCTTCCATTAGTTCAAAATACTGACAGCCTTTCGCTTTCACTTTGTAAAAGATCTTTTCTATAAACTTTCAGTTCCTATTTTGGAGAATCTAAGATAATTGGTAAGATAAATTATTATTTTTTGTCATTCAAATTTTTTTTTTAGATAATTCTTTAAGCTTAATTCTATTTTCGAATGTTGAGAAAGTCCAAAAAAAAAGGCATTTTAAAGTAAAACCTTAATACTTTTTTTTTTTTAAAAATGTTACAACTTTTTTCTTATTATTTTAATTTTTAAAAATTAATTAAAAATGACCTTTTGAAAAGAAAGAAAAAAAAAGATACATACATACATCATTATTTCGAAAAAAATTTTCATTAACTTGTCAACTTAAACAATTACTGTGTGTACTCACGCAATTGTAATCTATATTTTAAATTAATATACGACCAAAAAAAAAAATGTTTTATTGAATTGTATGACCTATTGTGAGCTCAGTTGGTGGTAAACACATAATCATTACACTTTTTGGCGCATTTCATAAATTTTATATGTATGTATGTATTCATTGAAAAGTTTACAACAACAATTGATATGTGGTTGGGAGCAGCAAAAAAAAAAAAGGAAAAATGAAAAGAGGTGAAAGTTTAACTAACAAAAAAAAAACAGCAACACCATCATCATTCATCAATTTATTCATTAAATGAAATTAAACCGAATTTATGCACCCCTTCGAAGAAAAAAAAACTTTTCTTTATTTACTTTCCAAAGTGACAAAAATGAAATTAGAAAAACAGAACAGAATTTATTCAAAAATTAAACACGTCTTTCAGAACGTACTTTTTTTTTTTGCAAGGAAGTTAATCACGTAGAACCACAATAGAAAAAAAAATCTCAAGTTAAAATAAAATCAAATTTCTCCCTTTTAAGAATTTTATATTGGATGCGTTGTTAGAATATGCTTTATACATATACAAGGACACACCAGTACCAGTATCACACCACCATGAACATACGTACATATATTTTATTTTGTTTGTTGACTTCTGCATAAAATATATGGTTCTATAGTCAGTTGTATATCATTTCACATTTCCTTTACCACAATTTTGGTAATAGCTAATAAATGTTCTTGCTATCAAAAGAGGAAGAAGAAAACAAGAAACTGTAATAATAATAAAAATAGCAAGTTTGACTTTCATTAGACACGCGTGCGCTTATTTGCCCTAAAATTGCCACCGTATCATTACATACATACACTGTATTAGTATGGTATGTGGCTCCTCATCTCAGGTTCAATGCAGCATCACTGTTTCACGAAATACAAAGGGTATCTATATAAATATAAATGAAAATTTTCTGTTTTATGTTCATTTAATGTGAAATTTATTTTCTTTTTTCTACAATTTTGCCTTTCAAGTATTTTTTTTTTTTTGCATTTAGTTATATTTTTGTTTTTTATTAAATGAAGGACCGACCTGCTTCCGTTTTTATTATACATTTTTTTTTTAAACCAAAATGAAGGCAAAAAAAAATAACAAAAAATGGCATTTTAGGTAAATAGACGGTGTGTGGGTGGTCGTGGTGGTGAGCTTTTTAAATACCATTGAAAATTTTTTAATACTTGTTCACATCAAATTTTGTTTTATGACAATCCTGGACTCATAAACTTGCATTTTGTTTTGGGGTCAAATCTATTTAATTTTTTTTTTTGTTGTTAGAATTTTTTTATTTCCTGGAAATTTTTATTTGTTTATACTTTTTTTTATACTTTTGTTTTCTTAGTTTCCGGTTCATTTTATTACATAAAATCTGGACAATATTAGATTGTTTATATATGTAATATATTTTTTGGTCCTTTGTTTTCTTTTACAAAAACAAAAATAGCTAAAACAAAAATGATGTTTCATTTTATAGTCGATCGTAAAAATCTTTCATTTTTATTTCAGGGCAAAAAAAATAAAATAGAGCAAAAATTGGTACTATTTTTTTTTTCTTTGGTGAAATAATAAAATCCAAAAATTATAACCGTCTTTATGAAGTTTTAAGAGACAATTTTTGCATATTATTATTGAGAAAAATGAAAGATTTTATGCCCTTTTTTTCTTTTTAAATAATAAAATAAATGATATTCTAAAGAAGAAAGTTAATTAAGGACGACGCACTATTCCAAAAATGTTTACTGTGAGTTTAAAAAAAAAATTACTGAAGAACAAACTTTTTAGATTTTTCCATTAACCGACTTGAACAGATAAATAAACCCATTATGCTTCACTGCTGGACGCTATCAAAAGAAGTTTTTTCTGGCACATGACTTGATATTTCCAAAACCAATTTCTTTCCTGGAAAAGTTTTTTTTTTTTTTTAATAAAATGCTTCCTAAGGCTTTTAATAGGTTTAGTGAAAGTTATCTCAAGTGTTATATTAAATTTAAGTGTATGTTATCACACCCGTTGCCCGTTGGTTTATAAATTCAGCTAAAGTCAAGCTTCAAATCATTATTAATCTAGCTGGATTAAGGCAAATATAAGAATGTGAGCGAAATGAGAGATTAATTGATTTTGGCGGCAATTTTTGACGTCTTCAAATTTTATGATGTAATTGTCTTTAGTTCAAGAAAAAATTTTACAGAATAAACAAGTTCTTGGTATAGTAAAATAAAATTTTAATTATTTTTCAGTAGTTTTTCAAGTTTTATAATTATCAAAACGAATTCCTTATCTTTTTATTTTTAACTAAACTAAATTGTGTGATAAAGTGGTGAGCAAGTTGAGATATGGAAAATTCTTGAGAAAGGGAGCAGAAGACGAATGAAAAATGTGTAAAAAGGTATGTGAAAATTTAAGGCAAAAAAAAATAGAATAGACTTATTTGTTGTTTTATTAGGGAAGCAAATCTTAATTGTAATCAAACTCCTACAATAAATTATTTGCTTTAAAATTCTTTATTCTATAAAATGAAGCCTTTTTTAAAATTATTTCACTTTTAAAATCCAAATCATATATAATCACTATTTGAAACCTTTTTTTTTTTTATTGAAAAGAAAAAAAAATTGTCGCTCATTTTTTTTCGCATAGAAACAACCAAAATATATGTATACATATTATGCGTATATGTATGAGAAAAAAAAAGAGTGTATTCATTTAAATTACTCGATTTTTACATTTAATTTCGACAATTTTAATTCCATAAAAGATTGTTACTGACATTTCAAAATATAGCCATCACTACGCCATTATTGTAGTGAGATTCATGTACATATGTATGAGTGTATACTGTATGTATTGTATGGAGTAGTAGTAGTTGTAGTAGTACTAAAATATTGTATAAAATTTTTATCCACATCACTAAAAAATTAAAAATTAATTTGAATCCTGTTCGACATTTGAGATAATCCAAAAATATTAAACAACAATATACAAAATAAATTTATATAACTATGTATACATATACCTACATATGCAAATGTGTGTACATGTTCACTTACATAAATACCAAAAAAATGGGATGCATATATAGCTACAAATGGGTGTATTGAGTTGAGTATGTGAAACACAGAAAAATCAAAATATTTTATTTTATACTTGAAACAATTCTTTGCATTTCAATATATAAAATTGGATTCAATTGGATATTCATAAAAAAGGATGTTTTTATATTATTTCTCTGTTTTTTTACACAAATTTTTTTTTTAAAGAAGGATATATGGAAGAAAAAGAAATTAAAAAAAAAAAAAAGAAGTAAAACTGAAATAAAAATTCAGAATTGCCTATTTTGAATTCATAAGTTGCATTTTCACAATGAATTCCAGGAGATTTTCATTCAAATTGGAATTTGTTGTACGTATACAACAACCACACATATGAATATGTGTAATATATGAAATGCATATATGCAATTTTACTTTTAGGAATTTATGAAGAATGCATTTATGAATGTAAAGTTTTTCTTGTTTCGTATTTAACTATACATATAAGTACGTACATATCACATATGTATGATTTTATGTTATGAATTCATATGTGCATTATATAAATGAAAATCTTTTTATAAAAAAAAATAAATAAAAGAAGAAGAAGAAAAAATTTAAAGCTTCATACAATCATGGTACTCAACTCAATTGTATATTTATGTATACATATATATATAATAAAATATACTTATATATGTGCATATATGAAAAATACAAGCTATTGTTACTATGTTACGTATATGGTGTTAAGTTTTATAACAACAAGGAACGCATTCTCATATATTGTAGTATAGAATTTCCGGGGCTTTTCTTTTGTAGAGCATACTCTCATATATGAATTGCATTCACATATATAACAATATATATGGTGGGCTTTAATCAAAATTTATGAATTTTGAATCTGAACCAAAAGCCAGAACTATATAACATATAGTTATAACAAGAGAATTTTTATACTACATATATGTATGTAGGAGTATATCATATACGTAACTGTACATTATATGTATATAAAGTGTAAACAATAAGTATAATATACAAAATGAATAGATAGCCTTTGGGCTGTTTCATATATATACGTATGTACGTATGTTGTTTGTTTTTTTTATTCATTTTGGGGTCCTTTTTTTTTATTTTTTATTTTGTACATTATGAATCTTTCATATAATATGCAAAAATAACAGAACTGTAGGTGGTATATTGGGTATATATATGTATATGTTTACAAAATAAAACTGAATACTGGATATTGTAAAATATTAGTGTAAAATGAGAAAAACTGAAAATTTTAAGGGTATATACTTTACATACTTATATTTGTATGTATATATATATACATATTATACATATAGAGAATGAAAACATGAACAATATAAATTATTCTGGACATGTAAAAGTGCCATTTTGAATATGAAATTTGATGCTATATTAAGCCTTTTGTATATTATTATAAAAGGAATTTTGTTGAGAATATATATATTCAGAAAAAAAAACAAACACATACATACATAAAAAACAAAAGAAAGACAACAATATATTATATAATTTTGAAATTAAAATATGAAATGAACCAACAAACACACTTATCACATATACTCGTATGTACATATGTACTTTCAAAAAATTTTATTTTATAGAAAATAAAATTTCATAATTTATTCTTTAACTTTACCAAACCATAACCTACAATAGAATCTATATATACGAGTGTGTATATTGTATGTATATGTATATAAGAGTATATAAGGACTAAAAATTTTATATGTTCCTTTTATGAAATTAAACGACATATTACTATTAAAATATAAATGATGATGAAAATTTTCTGTAACAGAAATTATTTTCTTTAATATGTATAATAAATGTATGTACTTTCATATATATGTATGTACATTGTACATACATATGTATACAAACAAGTATGTATTAAAAGTAAAAAAATTGATATGATAGAGGGAAAATTTTCTATAATGGTATGTAGGTAGTGTTATAAAGTTCAAAAAGTAGCTTATTACCATTTCATATTTTTGAATTTTTTATATCTTTTTAAAGAAATTTTATATCTATGAGTATATGTATGTATGAATATGTGAATATCTTTTAGAATAGTTTTCTATCTTTTTTTGAAAATTTCCACATAACAAAAAGTAATAAAAGGATCTAACAAAAGAATATTTTAATATTTATGTAAAATTTATAAAAAAAAAAAACGAACAAAAAAACTAGAAAAAAAAATTAAAAGTAAAATAGATAAATAAAATATTAGAAATTCGAAAATAAATGTTTCGTGTTGAAAATACTTAGAAAATAAAAAAAAAAATTTAAGAAAAGAAGAAAAAAAAATGTAAAAATTGATATTTTAAAATTAGAATTTCAATAGAAGCTTTTCAATTTAATATTTCAGATTTAGATTTAAAAAAAAAAACTTTATTATGTTTTTCTACAATTTCATTTTGTAGTTCACTTGAAAAGTTTTCATTTGGAAACAAAACATCCTTCATAAAGAATAATTAATGTCTCTGCCTCTTCTGCTAAGAAATAAATTTAACTCTTTGATAAAAAAAAACTATAATTTGTATACAAAATTTTTTTTCTTAAATCTGTTATACACGATGTGTCATAAATACTTAGTAACACCCTACATTGTTTTATTCAATGAATTGAATTTTTTTTTTAATTTTCTATTCTTAAAATTTTAAAAAATGGAAGTAAAAATCTGAAAAAAAATGTAAAGTTCTTGAAAGCTTAATATTTTGTTAGAGACAATTGATTTTTGTCTATTTTTTAAAATCACCCTGTAGAAAAAAAAAAAAAAGATGGCAACAACAAAAAAGTTTTCATATTAAAATAACAGAAAAGCCAATGACACTAAATAAGCTAAAAATAAAAATAAAAGAAAAAGAAAATTTAAAATTAAAAAAAAAAACAAATATACAAAACATATTATTAGATCCTTTCAGTGAAAGTGTATGACACAAAATAAATTTAAATTACACTTTTACTTGCCAAAAAATCACATTTAATTTTTTTTTTGTTTTTATTTTTGTCTTTTATAATATAATGAAAAGAATAAATTTTGAAATACAACATCCGAAAAATAAATTATGTATACACACACAAGAGTACATACATATACATATATGACAATCACGATGATGATGATGATATTATTTTTAAGGTTTGGTGGGTAAAAATGGTGGTAAATTGTGTGTATACGTCCTCATCCTGAAATTTCTCTTAAAAAATGAAAATGAAAAATAAAAAAACAACAATAATGAAAGTGAACTGCGATCTCTTTTAAATCCTTAATTAGTGAATCGGTTAAGTCATAAATATTCAAATCAAAAAAGTTTTCATGAAGCCAATTATGAATTCTGAATATTACTATACTAAAATGTATACATACATACATATGTTCTTATATATACTTAGTACATACGAGTATAAGTATATGTATATGAAAGAAAGAAACATGAAAAACTTTTTTTTTGTATATATTTCGTGATTTATATAATGTATATATTCGTTATAAATAATATAGATACAGATACAACAAGAAAACGTGATATTTTATCATCAGGGTTCGCGAAATTATATGTACTATATGTATGTATATACAATAATTGTGTTAAAAAATTAATGGGGAATGAGTTAAAAGCAATTATAAGATGGAGTTACTCGAACAGAATATTTTATGTGAATAATATTTATATATACATGAAAATTTATATACAACATATATTTATAGATACATACATATATAGATAAAGATACAACTAACTAACTTTTGTATATAAATGTATAATGATGAAAATGTTGATGATGAGGATGATATCCTTTTATACATTTTATATTATTTTCATTTTCCTTTTTATTTCATATTTTAGGTTGTTATGATATTATATTATTTTCTCGATATACTAACTTATTCGTATATACATATGTACATACATATATACTTTTTTTTTATCAAAAGAAAACTAAATAAGAAAGAAAAAAAAAACACTTCTCTTTTTTGAAGGGTGAAAACTTTGAAAAGAAACTTTTGCGTTATATATTTGAAAAAAAAAAAAAAAAACAGAAAGAGGTAAAGTTTCGTATACTATGATAATATATACAATATATACAATATTCTAAACTATATAATTTCGCATCATTACACAAATTTTATATCAAAATTCAGTGTCAGGCATAAAATCCAATCCTTCCTTGATTTTTGATATACAATATATATTTTTTTTTCTCAAATTTTTTGTAGAATAACAATGAAAATATGACTGTCATATATGTATATAGAGATGGTGCGAGATGATTGTAAGGATATTCTACGTTATAGAAAAAAATATAGGGAAAAGAAAAAGTAAAATTTTATATAAAATATATCTGAACAAAAATATGTCAGACAGAATATAATGAATATTTTCTCTTTATAAGAATATTTTAATTTTTCGAAAAATGTAGGTATATTCATATATATATTCTTGTTCTTGTATCTTTTTGTTCTGTATATATATATTGTGTATCCTTTTAATAGGAAATATTTTTGATTTAAAATTTACTTGAATTTTATTATCATTTTTCATTTTATTTTCCTTTCTAATTTTTAGTAGGTATATACATGAAATTTACATAATAAAATAATTTACATGAAAAAAACAGGATGTTTCTTTCATTTTCTTCAGCTGATGTCATGTGAAAGAAAAACTATAGTTCAAACTTTAAAGTTTCATAAATCGAAAATTGTTTAAATTTTCAAATTTCATATTTAATGCAGTTTTATTTTTTATTCCAATCGTAAAATTCTAAAATGAAATTTAAAAAATTATAAAAAGAGAATCTCATTCATTTTTTTAAAGTTTTCCAAATTTTACACCCTGTATTACTTGAAAAATATGTATTTTATTTTATTTTACCACAAACAAAAAAGTCTTATTTAGTTAAAATGATGAAAAATTTTCAACATTTTATTATTATAGAAGGGTTGTAAGCTACATTTTTTATTTTATTTTTTTTAAAAAAAGGATATTCATAGAACATGTAGAATTTGATATACATTTATACTACAAATATACATTCACAAATACCACTAATTAATGACAGGAAATAAATTTTAATTATTTTAGTTAATTATGTATGTAACGTAAAAATAAAAAAATAAATAAACAAAATGAAGGTTAAATTATACAAAATGAAAATCATAAATACTTACAAAGAAAGAAGAGGAAATAAAGGAGTGAATAATATTTCAAAAATGTAGAATGATATTTTCTTTACAGTTATACAGAAGTATTGTAGTTTTGCCGATTATTTTTTCTTCAGTTAAAAACAATTTAATTTCTTTGAAAATAAAAAACAATTTTTGAAATTTGTTATAAAAATTGATGATGATTTCATACAATTTTACTTTTTTCATAATAAATATAAAATTTTCAATTATCATAGATTAACGAAGAAATTTCCCTTTAAAAAACCTCATTTCTCTTTTAAATTTTTAATCAATCAAAACAAAATTTTTCAATGAATCAAATTCATTATATTTATGAATTTCTGTTTTTTTTTTTCTTTTTTGAAAATAAAATTAGGAATTTTTTTTTTTTTTTGTAGAAAAAATATAACGTCTGAATGTGATATTATAATTTGATGTCGGTTTTCAACTTTGAAGTGTATTTGCTATCAAGAGGATTAATACCTGTCAAAATAAATTTGATTAATTTGTCGGTAAATACTTTTTACTCGTATACTCGTATACACAAATTCTTTTTTTTTCTCGTGTATTACACTCATCAATCGCCATCTAAATAAAGCGCCTATTAAATTAATAAAGTGACAGTTAATATAATAAAGTATATAATATACATATACATATGTATGTACTTTGAAGTTTATTATGATAATAAAATTTATAATATAATTGAAAATTTTTTGCCAAAAAAAAAATAATATTTATTTTTGGATTGGCGAATTTTTCTTTTGAAAAAAAAAAGAAAAGAAAATATTTATATAGAAAAAAAACAGACGATTGCTTAAATTTACAAATAAATTAACAGATTTTTTTATTATTAGGAAGGAATATTTTTAAAAGAAAAAGCATTTTTTGGAAATACAAGGTCTTAAGGATCTGTTTTTTTGAGTTGAAGTAAAAAAAAAACTTCCTTGTTTGAGTTAAGAAAAATTAAAGCTGAGTTTTAAGTAAACTAATTTATTTTAAAGGCAGTTCTCTGTGAAGTGAAACCTCTTAGTGAAAATTTGAAAATTTAAAAAAGTTATAACTGATTTTAGACAAGACATCTAATTCTGATTATTCTTTTAAACATAAGAGAACAAATATATCTAAATGATTCAATCAATTTACAATCAAATAATTCGCTAGAATTCATAATGCATTTTTTCTTGTAGCCTGCGTTACATCTAATTTTGTAGCCTGCGTTACAAGGAATTTTTTTGGTTTTTAAAAATATACAAATCTATTTAAGATACTATTGAATACCAATTAAATAATACACCTTCTACCATAAAACCATATACATTTTAAAATATACATATATTTGTTGCATTCAGTTCGCAGAAAATTTCAATGGAAAGTAAAAAGGTACATTTTCTGTTTTCGTACGATGTAGTCTGCGTTACATCTGTTAGAGTTAATAATACAAAAGCAGTGTTATAAACATTCAATTTTATTTCATGTATGATATATTAAGACATTAAGGTATTGATCTAAAATATTGAAAAATGAATCATTTCCCAGTACAAATTTATGAAATACATGTTAAAACGTCGTACGATGTAGTCTGCGTTACATAGAGAATCGCCCTTAAGCTTTTCAGACGATTTTATTACAGTTTTCAAAAAAAATTAATTTTTTAAAATATAATGTCCTTAAAAAAATAATGAAGGTTGTTTGTTTCTCATAAATCAAAATTTAAAAGAGATTAAAAAATGATCTTTAAAAAAATCTAAAAAATTTATTTTAATAAAAGTAGTTTGTTAAGTATTTTTCACGGGAATCCAAATTTCTTTAAAAATTACCATCATCGTGTTCTATAAAATCTAGAAATTCTATGTTATTACTTTTTTTAATATTAAAAAAATCCTTTTTTCTATTTTTTTTTAAGGATAAAAAAGCATATCTATACAAAAATTATTATTTCAGTTCGTTTATTAACATCCTTTTTTGTTCTTTTTTTTTCATTTGATGGTTTAAGCATGTATAAAAACCAAATTCTTTATTCTTCTTTTTTTTTTATCCTTTTATTTATTTTCTATGTACATTTATAACAAAATTGGAATATAAATTTCCTTTTATATTATCCTTTTTTTTTTCTTAGCAAAAGAAAAAAGATTTTTTTTTTGTGAAATTTCATTTAAAAAAGAAAAAACAAAAAACAAAAAAAAACAGTGGATCAAAACTATGTTTTTTTTTTTTTGATATATTGTTGTAGTTTTACTTTTATGTTTTCATACTTTTCTAGTAAATCCACCCAAGAAATCTCAGCAATTGTATGTAGTTTATATTATATGCTTAAATACATACATTACTTTTTAGTTCATTTAAACTACACTATATCATATATACAAACAGTACATGATAAAACGATTCAATTCCATCACACTATATCAAGTATATATATGAATACAGTATGAAAAAGAAAAAAATATATGTGTTGTACATGATTTAACAAAATATACGAGTATATCACATGTGAAAAAAAAAGCATTCTTCATATAATATAAAAATTTAACAATATAGAAAAAAAAACAAAAAAAAAAAACATTATTTAGTATCAAAAGTATAGTATATAGTTTTTATGCAACTCATAAAAACTGTAGATTGTTCTCTATTTGTTAAACGAAATATGTATGTATTTACTTTTATGCACATATGTGAAGCATATATGTACTATATTTACTATATATATATATTTTTTTCAAATTTGTTTTATTTTTTTTTTTTTTTTGCCCAGTTTTTGATATATTGCCTCCCATTTGGAGTAGATAGTTTTGCATTATTTTATTTTATGGGAGTAAATCAGCTAAAAAAGTTTCTTGTCAAAAGGAAAAAAGAAAAAAGAAAAAAAAACAATAAAAAATAGAAGTTTATTTCTCTTTTTTAAAAGGATGAAGAAAATAAATAAAAAACTAAAGGATATCAAAGTGTGAGTAAATTATTTTATTCAAAAGAAAAAAAACACCAGAATTCAGTATTTAATTTTAAATATAAAAAAAAACGAAAAAAATTATAGAACTTTTTTGAATATACTTCTAATTCTGAGAGGAATCCTTTTCATAAGTGGCTAGTGGCTTTAAGTTCGACTGCGCTTTAGTCCTGGCCCAATATGACGCCTTAGTAACAGAGCTATGTGAGTTTTTTTTTTTTTTTGCTTGTTAGTTAAAGTTGTGTTGGTCAATTTACTCCTTTTTTCTGTCTTGTACTTCATTTTTTTATAGCTTCGTACTACTACTACGTGGTAATTATTACAATAAAAGATCTAATTTTGACTCACGGGCCTAAACCTAAATCCATCACTGTAAATGGCTATTATGGTACATATCACGAAAATTGATGAAATTAACTGATTGTAAATAATAACATCTTCAATTCAATCAATCTTTTTCACTGTAAATATTTCTAAAGAGTTTTTTTTATTTTATTCAATTTATTCGAGCTCATAAACAGAACAATAAAACATCGTAAAACTTGGGAATAAAATTTAAATAATAAATAAAAAAAAAAAAACTAATTAAAATTTATACATAAAATTCAATTTCCAGTAAATATAGCTATAATTTTTAGATACACATACAATATACAATTTTCATTTATTACATACATATATACTTATCATATGTATAAATATTTTATATAGGTAATACTTTCCATTTCATATAATATATCTTCAATGTACGAGTATGTGTAAATGCTATAAAATTTACATTTAAGCGTGAAAGTGAATTGTTTTCATCAACAGCAGCAATTCAATTACATTAAGCTGATATAAATGGTCTTTATATTATTAGTCCTTGGTAAAATATATTACCATGTATGTGTTTATATGTAGATACATAACATTTAATAATGTAAAAACTAAATTGTATCTATATTATCCTTTTTTTTTTTGCATATAAGTATATATATAAATACTACAGCTTTTAACTGGATGTGTATTTATTTGTTTTATTCAAGATTTTCATAATATTAAATAGAAATAAACATAATTCCTTAAATTATCCTTTATTATACATATTTGTTTTTTTTTTTTTTTTTTGTTTTAATAGAAATTAACCTAATTTTACTTAATTTTATATTGCTGAATGGATATAATATCTATACTTTTACCCTTAAATGATACGTAAATGTGATATGTTTTAATATATTATAATATACGTAATGTTAATATATGTTTTATACAAATTATGTATACGTATAGATTGAAGATATGTGTACAGATACAAATATACATATAAATTTTTTTTTTTAACAAGAAATGATTAGATTTTTGTTGAGGGTGAGAAGAAAATAATGAAGGTAGACTAGCTGATATTGTCATCAAAGTAACATACGTTCATAAAATAATAATACAATGTATTTTTATTTTTATTTTATTTTATCTTTTTTTTTTTTGTATACTCTTCATTATTTTATTGTGTATAAGGACTTACTAGCATCACCACCCATTTCACATATTCGTTTTTCTTTTTCTTTTTTTTTTTTCATTTTCATTTTCATTTTCCATCCAAATTTTTTCACATTTTCTCATTTCTTATTTAGATACTTTATCTAAAACTATATAATATTGTACTGTGTATATATATAATGATATCTCTTCTATATATTGTTTTTTTTTCTCTTTTATTTATATGAATATATACATATGTGTGTATCTTTTAAACATACATATATATTAAGTGAAATGTCTTCATTTCAAGCAGAAAATTTGTTTCTTTTGTGGATGATAGCACAATTGAATCCCTTTTTTATTGTCATTTTGACTAAATTAAAATGTAATATTTGAAACATAAATATAAGTAAAATTGTATATACATACATATATATTCATATAAAGAAATTGATAAAAGTGGGAAAAATTATATACATATTCGTATATTGTTTTACTTTTTTTTTTTGTTTTTTCTACTTTATTGAAAATTAAATTTCTTCTGAAATTGTTTTGTGTTATAATTAATATTTAGTGAAAAAAGAAAAAATTTAAAAAAAAAATGGAAGATATTTTTGAAAAGTATCTGACAAGAATTAAATTCAAAATATATATATTTTCTTATATTGTCAATATAACGGTATATATGTATGCGTATTTAAAAAGAATATGTAAATAATCAAAATATACTGAGACATCTTTTACAATATGTTATAAATTGTGAAAAAAATTCCAACCAATTTGAAATAAATCAGTAAGTATATTATTACTCATACCTTTTTTTTTTTTTTCATTGTAATATAATTGATATATATTTCTTTATAAACACCATTCATGTAACATAATATGTATTAATGTATGTATCTTTATATCTTGTGCATCACATACTCGTACAATATGTTTGATATATCAAATTAAATTTCACTTCTTCTTCTTTTTATTATTATTTTTTTTTTATTAGATATTTTATTTTTCGCTGTAGTAGAAGCTTTCTTTCAAATTAAAAATCTCATATCCTGTTCAAATTTGAAGGCTTACATTTCTGATGCCACTCACTTAATAGAATCCTTCTTCATATTATCCTGGCTTCGGTAGATATACATATCTTTTTTTTTTTTTTTTTTTTTTTTTTTTTACATCAAATACTCAAAATAATACAGAGAGAGAGAAAAAAAAACAAACAGAAAAAGAAATAAAAATTTTTTTTTGTATATTATAAAGTGAATACACGTACAAATAAAAAAATTGTATAAGAAATGTAAAAAAAAAAAAAATGTTTTCATATATGGGGAGGTTGTATAAAGCTCCTCACATAACTATACATACATACATGTGTATACTCCGTATATAGGTAGATAATAGAGGATAGGTAGTTTAGGTAGGGTATGTGTGTAATCGATTGGGAAACAATTTGCAATTTTAAAGAATTATCACTCTAATATTCGCGCGTGCTCTCTTAAATCACATAAGTAACCCCCAAAATCCTGACTTTATACCCACAAAAGTACATCTGAAGAAAAAACACAAAAAAAAAAAACAAACACAAGAAAATGAAAAATAAGTAAGAAAAAAAATAATAAAAGGTGGTTGCTTTTTCTCCATCGTTGTTGTTTTTTTTTTATTATTATTTCTTTTTTTATTTTTGTTTTGTGTATTTTTTTTTGTATATTTCCCTTTTGGCTACGGTTATCATTATAAAACAGGACTTCAGAAGAATTTCACCTGACGTTTTTGTGGAAATTGGTTGCGATTGTATATACATACATACATACATATATGCATTAAAAGAAAATAAGCTAATGTATTTGAAAAAACAAAAAAAAACAGACAACAAAAAATGCTAATGGTAAATGAAAAAAAAAAATAAATAAAATAACACACAACCTGTAAAAGGAACAAGAACACGTGAGAAAACTTAAACAAATGAAAATTTATATATAAAAAGAAAATGCTACGAATAGATTGTATGTATGTAGCAAAACGCGATGTAAATTGTAAAAATAAAATGGCTTTATTCTTTAGCTTTAGATATAACTGTGTGTATATCTTTTATTACTTATATTGTGAGTAGTATGAATGTATAACAGCAACAAAAAATATAATATATATATTTGTGTACATTCAGTACATACATATACATACAGTATTTTCCTTTTCATTTTCTACACTTCATTCTTTTATATTATATTATAATATATTTTCTTCTGTTTTGGTTGAACCATCAAACCATTACCACATCACAATAAAGTAAAGTCGTAATTTACATGGATTCAACTGGATACCTGAAGAATTGAAAAGGAATCCACAGAAAGCTACCGCTAATGTATTCTAGATTATCCAAAATCTCTTTTTATCCAGCTATAGAGGACTTGGATGCTGTGTATGACGATGATGATGATGATGATGATGATGTTCTTTTTTATTTTTTTTTTGTTTTTGTGCACGTATGTATATTTATCAATATAAATGTATTTTTACTATTTTATATGAAGTGCGAGTTTGTTTGTTTTTTCTTCTTATGTTTTAAGAAAATGAAAAAAAAAAAAAGATAAAGATTTTACATACACACATACTTACCATCATAAAAATTTCACTTCAGTAAGAAAAAAAAAATGCCTTTCCAAAATAATCTTTGAATATCTAAATTTTTATCCTGATAGGATGATGTTTCAAGTGGAATACAAAGTTTTAGATTTTTATAAAGTATTACATACATATCTTACAATATTTTCTAATAAATGTGTTGTAGATGATTTTTTTACGTACGTACCTATGTATACTTAAAAAAAAACGTTACTACAAAAATTGATAAAAGAATAATGTACTTGATATAGAAAATCTATAAAATCAAATTAGTCCGTTAGAACTTTTGTGTAGAGAAAATTAAGAGTTTCTTAGGACATGATTTGTGAAGTGATTTATCTTATTTTGTTTGAAAGTTTAGTTTGTTTTATTTTGCATTTGCAAATTAATAAAAAAATGATTGCGAAATAAATTAAATTACCAAAATCAAATCTTCCATATAATTAATTTTAAAATTTTTAAAAAAACTCGAAAAGGCCCTCAAAATATTCAGAAAAGCGATTCAATTCAATTAATTTTCCCTTTAAAAAAAAGCCACTTTTTTTTTAAAGTGGTATAAGTCCACTTTGTTTGAGATATTATTAATGTTTTTGATTTCAGTTCCTATAAAATTTTCATATAACAGCTTAATTTCTGGTGAAAAATCTATAGACTCCTAGGCTAGACCTGTGATGCGACCCTACCTGGGTTGTATTTCTAACAAGAGAAAAAAAACCTACTCTTATTCCTTTTGTGGTGCGGGCCCATAGACATGTATAGCCTATGTAGCCTATGCTTAAATATGGCCCTGGGCATAATAATCTATAATAGCTTTAATATTATAAATAGTTGAAAGGGCATATCAATCTTCATTTGAAATTTACTTTAACTCATTTTTCATCAAAAGTGGACTTATAACCACTTTCAGAAGAAAAAAAAACGGCTCATATATACTTTGTTCATGATCATAAACAAGCTTAAATGCTCTTAATTAAATTTATCCAATATAATTCCTTGTAATATGTATGTGTCTGCTGATTATCCTAATTATTATTATTATTATTATTATTATGATTATTTTGCATATTATATATTTTACTTGAGTATATAAAGACATATGGGACTCTCTAAAATAGATATAGATATCATATGTATATAGTATCTATAAAAATATACCCACACATAATTATATCAAACGCATCATATATCCTAAACATTATCGACAATATTTACTAATTATTGCATTAGAACACAATTATTATGTCCTCAATATTATTATTGTAGAAATAATGAATTGAAAATTTTAAATTAGTATAAATTTATATATGTACATAAAATAATCATCATTAAATTAAATTTTCTAATAAAATATTAAGTTTAATTTATGTACACACTCGTATAGTACATATACAAAATTTCAGTATGCAGTCTTATGTAAATTATGATGATAATAATTTATGAATATCATATTATCGATTTTATTTATATTTATCATGTTCAGATGATAAATTATTTTAATAAATTATAAAATTCATATAAATTTTAAAATTATGACAAGAAAAAAGTAGAAATTAAATTTAAAAATTAGTAAATTTTACACTTTTTTTATTAATAAAATTTCCGAAAAATAAGAAACAGTAAATTACACCTCCAATATTTACGTTCTGTTTTGATTTCAAGGTAAAATTTCCAAAATTTTATGTCCTATAAGAAAATAAAAAAACAAACAAACAAGGCTAAACAAAAAAATCCTAATACCTGTAATATCTGTAATTGCACAATTTCTCTGATTTCCCATTTTTTGAACAGTTACACATTATATCCACCAGATAAAAAGTTTGTGTCCAAGCTAAATACTGATTATCGAACCTTTGCACTCCCATAAACAAAAGAATTACTGAATGCTGTGCAATTCACCTTCAATAGAAGAATAGTGAAAATTTTTGGCGGGATTTTTCTTAAATCTGTCACATTATCTGACGTAATAACATCAATTGAGTGATAAATTTTGCAAAGTTAACAAGTTTTTCGTAGTAAAATTATTTTAAGTGGCTTTTTTTTTAGTTTTTGCAATTTTAAAAGTGTTATATTTTTTATTTTATTGTGATAATTTCTTAGAAAATTTTAGTTTAATGAAATAAGTTATTTTCGGGGCATAATTTTCAGTTTTTTATACTACAGAGAAGAAAATCTAAACCACCACTTGAGGAGAATGCAGCAAAAAGTATGTAAGTAAAGAAAATTGAATTTCTTAAAGTTCATATTTTTAATTGAGCTAATTATCGACTTGAAATACATGGAAAAATTTTGGGAATAGTTTTTATTGAAAAAAAAAACTATAAACAACTATATTTGTGCCTGCATATTTATAACTTTCTACAACTGTATGTAAGTACATACTCCTCGTATATACCTAAGTAGTTCAAGACATTCCAGACTAGACAAATTAGAGTTTCAAAATGGAGGTTTTTGTTAATGTTGATCTCAATTGAGGTAAAAAATGCCAATGGCATACTTTGTCTGCCAACATTCTAACTTAGAAGACGAAATTTTCTGTTTTAGTGAACGTTCTTACGTTCCGTGTAGTTCGTTTGGAAGTTTCGATAATTGATTTTTTAAGTGTTACTCACACTTAACGATTTATCATATGACTTTCTTTATGACTAGTGTATTTTGTTGTTGCTATAAAAATACATATGAATTCGTTAAGTGTAAAGTGCACTTTTTCGAAAATAAAATTTAGATTGGATTGTTTTTAAGTATATAAAGTGATTGCGCTGGATTTTAGAAATTTGAAATATTGAAAAGGTGTGTTTAGTAGAATAGAACGTGTTAGTTACATGCATAGTTTAAAAAACAAAACAAAAATTTAGAGAAAAAAAACAACAAATAAACATAATTTACAAAGTAAGTCAACCGAACTTTTACATATAAATAAAACCTAAGAAGAAAAAAATCTCGGTCAAAAATCCAAAAATACTTACATTTATATTTTTAGTAATAAATTTGAATACAAAAAACTTGGAAAAAAAAAGGAAGAACAATTTTTCAACATTAATTATCAATTTTTTTTTCTATTTATATGTCGAATATATATTTAACGTTATAGTATCTGTTACTCATTTTTTAAAATGAATCTAGGTATTTAGAACAAGAATTTTAGACAAAATTCTTTACATGATTTAATTTTGTTTCAAAAAACTTTAATTACACATCGAAATCTTTAAAAATTTTTGAATTTTTTATGCTTGTATGACATTTTTATATAGGAAACAAAAAAAAAAAAAGAATATGTGTATTTTTTTTCTCCTCTTACTTTTTATGGTCTACTAATAATATTAAATGATGCGTGATACCATTCACATATTATCAACTTATTTTATTTCATATACATATATGCACACACATGAAATGATACACGCTTTTTCCTCATAAATG
Organism: Bombylius major; assembly: GCA_932526495.1. Classification (NCBI taxonomy): domain Eukaryota; kingdom Metazoa; phylum Arthropoda; class Insecta; order Diptera; family Bombyliidae; genus Bombylius; species Bombylius major. The sequence goes on along the minus strand of OW052044.1, from coordinate 11,174,350 downwards.
TTTTTTTGTAATACCTACATATTTTTTTTTATTTATAAAGATTTTGACATTCTTTTATTTACACTTATTCATGGTATATTGTTAGTAATTTGTTATCTAATATTTTTAAGAAAACAAAAAAAACAAAAAAATCTTAATTAGTCAATTTAGATGAAGAAGAGCAACTGTATAAAAGATAAAATTTAAAAATGAAAATTTCCCACGCTTTATAAATTTGATTAAAAATGACATTTATTAGAAAATTATAAAAAATTAAGTAATAAAGAAAATTTTCATGAATTTTAATATGTGCATACTATATATGTAAATAGGTATGTATAGAATATAGAAACATCCCAGCAGCGCAGTCATCGAAGACAGCATCGATGCTTTCATCGTTGACTTGTCCTGACCATCGCTGACACTTTCGATGACAACATCGATGACAATAACATGGCGATGACATTATTGGTGTCCAGTAATGACTATTGCTGACTAAAACACCAATGCTGTCACCAATGACAAGAATGCATGACAACATTGATGATTTTGTCATTTTTGGTCATTTCGCTCAGAATATTTTGATCGCTGACTGTTTGCATGACTATTTGCAATATTTGCATGAAATTGTCATTGGTTCCATTTGTCTTACATTCGTTGATGACAACATTGAGGAAAATGTCATCAATGTTAGATATCGCCGCTGGGATATTAAATAATAGACACAAAAAAAACACACACACACACACATATGAAAAGGGGTATTTATTTTATAATACAATTTTTTATATACATATTTTTCCTCAAAGCACAAAAAAAAAAAAACAGAAAAAGGAAAACATAATAAAATCAATCCCAATTTTATTAGATTTAATTCACATTTATATAAAGTAAATTAAATTTAATTTTATAACTTTTTCTTCACATACCACCATGCATGTTTGTTTTTTCTTATTATTATTTTTTTATTTTTGTTTTTTTTTTTTTCTTAATAAACTTACATAAAAAATAAAGTAATTTGATTTTCACTTTATTTTTCTAGGATACATCTTAGAAAAAAATAAAATACAATAAAACAAAAAAAGTAAAATCACATACACACCATAAATGTTAATACCAAAACATATTCAAAAAAAACAAAACAAATATTATAAAAAAATAAAGAAAAAAAATCTTAACAACAAAAATATTACTATAGTGGCAAGTCCCTGGATTGACATTCAGTTCTTAGAGGTTTTGCTAACAACAAATCCTTTTGGCATCCTTTTTTGGTCCAATAAAACAAGGCCATTACACAAATCTACTTCCAAGCCATATACTACATATATTTAATAACATTTCAATTCATAACTGTATCTATGTATATATGTTTGTACATAAAAGATACAAAATATATATTAGATATATGTGTGTACATACATACATACATATTCTTTATTAATACAGTAGAATAGTAGTAGAATATATAGCGGTATACCTTTTATAACAAACTACAATTTAGATTCACAATAAGCTATCATCAAAGTAAAGTAGGTACAACTTCAGTTCTTTATTTTTCTAGTTCTACATACATATATATTTTTTATTTTTGTATATTTATGTAGAAATATTGTGTATATAAATAGATATCTTATAGATATCCTCAATTTCATTCAACAAAAAGCCGTTAAAGAAATGGCATACAAAATGGACGTTTTTTTTTTCTTGGTTATCAAAGTATATGAGATACATTTTGAAGATGATAAAGAAAAGTAAAAAAAAAAAAACGAAAAAGGAATTTATATATAAAAAAAAAGGCAGCAAGCAGGTTGATGTAGCTTTTCCTTAGCTTATTATTTTTCTTTTTTTACTTACTTATTTCACGTTCATTTTCATTTATTTTTTTCCTGTTATATTGTTTTTTCTTTGCTGTTTCTTTTTTTTATTAGTATCAACAACAACAAAAAAAATGTCTTTTTCATTTCTTTTCCAAAATACCTACCTATTTTTTTCTTCTACTTTCTTCTTCTTATTTTATCACAAACACCGCACTATTACATTACAAATGATATTAAAGCTGTTGGGTGTACAAATTTTAGTTACTATCTTGAAAACAAATAATAATAAAAAAAAAACAAAAAACAAAAAATTACATAGTATCTAAAACATTACATTTATACACTATACATACATACATACATACAAGTATATTTACTAAGTTGTAAAAAGGTCAAAAAATCAATCGCCCACGGGACTAATTCGTTTGAATCTAAGAAAATCTAAGAAAATCCTCGGCAACGACCTATGAAGTTTGAGCCCTGGGATATTGTCAACATCAACAACGACAAAATATTGCTTTTGTTGTAAATAAAAAAGGTGGTTATAGTTATTGTTGTTATTTTTGTTGTTGATATTGTATTTTCTTCAATATAGCTTCCAGGATTTTTTTTCAAAATTTTTGTTATTTTTAAGTTATTATAAATTTCTTTGTTTTAGCTTTTTTTTTTTGGTATATGTACATTTCTGTTTCACTTGTATAGGTGATGTTTTCGATTTAATAGTAAATTTTCTCGACAAAATTTTTGTAATTTTGTGATAGCAGACAATATTGTTAAATTAAATTTTTTTATTCCTGAAATTATATTTTGAATTCGAAATCTTTAAAATAAAACCAAAACCATTCCAATATCCTTTGTTTGTGAAAGAATGGAAAAAAGGTACATTTTTCCAATTTAAATCTGCATTTTTACAAGATCAAATTCATTCAAATGTTAATTATTTTATGAGCAGAAGTTGTAGAGATGCAGAAGAAATAGAGTCAATAGTGTATCTACTCTTCGAATATCCAGCTCTAAAAGAACGAAGGCTAGCTTGTTTGGGAGCAAGGTTCTTTGACAGTCTCGACGACTTAGAACTAAAAGATTTGAACAAGTTTATTCAAAAATCAAAATAGTTTTTGAGGATAAGCAAACTCAACTCCAACAAGCAAAATTAAAGGGCATTCACAATGGGCCTTCAGGCCTCCGATTGGAATTGCTTCTCAGAAGCAAACAGCCCTTCATACCATACCATACCATACCATAATTATTTGATTGATGAGTTTAAAACGGTAGAACTTCTTGGACACAGTATAGCATTATCTTGATTAAAGGATCGTTACTCCTTAAATATTGAAAAAGTTAATAGTACATAGAAATCACAAAATTACCGTTTGGTAAATACCTTCCGTGACTTTTTATTCCTTTTTTGAAATAAATGTCAAATCTAAATTCTTAGTTGTTTTTTCTTTTTGTTCTAATTCAGCTACATTTCACATGACACTTTATATCCTTCAATATTCTAAATTAGAACAATATCATTTTAAAATTTATTCTAATCTGATTTCTCTTTTTAAACAAGTTTAATCTTAACAAGCTACTAATAAAAAAGCCATATCATATCCACTTCAATTCTCTTTTCTACAACCTTATCATCCCACAAAATAGAATCATTATAATACAATTTATGTACTTCTCATCTATAATACGCTATTACTTAACAAAAGATTATACTTTTTATCCTTCTTTGTCAAATATCGAAAATTTTTTCACATAAAAATTTTAAAATTATACTCATGAATTTATCAATTTATTTAAATATATTGTATCTACACATACCTACTTTGTCTTTTTTTTTTACTTTTCTTCTTTCTCTGATTTTCAAACGTATTGGATAAATAAATTTCACTTTTAAAAGGACCAAAAAAAAAACTAAAGGAACTATTTTTTGTTGACAAAATTCATTGTGAAAATTTTTTCTTTGGTACTTTTTTGTTTTTAATAATCTTAAACTCTTAAAATTATGCATTTTCTTTTTTTCAAATTAAAATACAAAAAAAAAAAGATGTTTTCTTTAACACATTACAAGAACCAATCTTTCCACAAAGTGAAAATAATAACAACACCAAAGAAACAAAAATGTATATATCGTGTAATACTAGAAAAATTAAAAGAAGAGAAAAAAAAAAGTAATTGTCTTTTAAATAAAGAGAAAAATGATGGGTGGTTTTTTTTTGAGGGGGAGGATGATGGTTAAAAATATTTTTATGTTTTTTATAGAAACAACAACATTTTCATATACATATGTATGTATTTATGTGTATGTATTACATAAAATACATGTACGTACATACATATAACATAACACTAAATTTATTTTGAAACAGAAGAAAAATAAAAAGTAAAGAAGAAAAGAAAAAAGAAAAGAAAATAATAACAACGAAGAACCGAAACAAGAATAAGAAAAATAAAATGAGTGTTAGATGAACAAAAGCAGAAGGGAGACGTCCTCTTTAAGCCTTAGGGATTATACTTGTAAGACCAATCAAGGGTAAATGTTTTGAATAATATAATATCGTTGTAATATTATGTACATGGAGAAATTCTATATATATATACTCTACAATGTATACACGTATGTATATAACATGTAACATATAGAAAATAATATATATGTGAATAATAAGCAATGACAAGAAAAGATGGAGCAAAATCTAAGAAGAAGAATATGGGGGAATGATTATGTGTTTTTTTTTTTTTTGTTATTATTTTGTCTTTCACATTTTGTATCTAATTTATTATTCAAACTTAGTAAATATATGTATGTAATTCATATACACACATTAAGTATATGTACATGAAAAAACAAAGAAATTTTCATTTTCATCTTTTTTTTGGGTTTTTTTTTTAAGTTTTTAAAAATAATTTTGTTGTTGTTATAATCCTCTTTTTTTTGTCTTTTAAATTTTTGTTTTTGTTTTTCGTACTTTTTTTATTTTTTTATTGTCTTATAAAAACTTGATTGTACATAGCCTGAAAAAAGTGTTATAATACATAAACATGTGCTTCCGATTATTACTTTAAGAAAATCTCAATTAATGCATGTAAGTACAAATTAATATCATTTATTTGGTCTTTTTTTTTTTTTAGAACATACTTGAAAAGTCAATAATAAGTATAAAATTTATGAAGAATATCAGGAGTTTATCATAATATGCATAATAACAGGGTGTTTTATAACTTTATCATTTGATTTTTAGTTTTGTCACACAGTTTTTAAGATAATAGAGGAGGGATAGTACTTTTTACTATCAATAATATATATACTTGCTGTTGGTGTACTTTGAAATGGAAATTTTCATTCAAGATTAAAAAGCTTATTAGATATATGCCACAGATAGAAGGCTTTAATTCAAGTACTACCTGTGTTCCTGGACATTCGACAAATGGTTAACCGAACGTGAGTTCTTTTTGTATCTTCTTTTTTGACACTCTATAATTTTAAGACCATCCTATATATCTTCTCAATATGAAAAATTTATAAAATCAATATTTTTGGCTAACAAAGAGAATCATCATCACTTTCTTTTGAATTAATTTAAATTAGTTTAAATTTTCGTTCTTTTTCTTGTATTTGGTTTCTTTCTAAATTACCCGATTTAGAAGAAATTGAACACAGTAACAAAATTAAAAATTACAACCTATACGGATACAAATGTATCATTAAGAACAAGAACAGAAAAAAAAACTACTATAATTTTCTCATTTATTATGTCACGTACTTTGTTACTTATTATTTTTGCTTGTTATTCAGCATCTGTTTTTTAAAAAATATATTTTTACTATTTTTTTTTCTTCTTCTTCTTATTCCGTGTTTTTTTTTTAACATCCTCTTTGATAAATTTTTCACCTTCAATGTCTTAAAACTTCCATAAAATTTTTCTGTTATACACGTACCATACTTTTTAATTTTGTTTTTTCAAAAAAAAAAAAAACAAAGAAGAATCTGTATCTTTAATTTGTATTTTTTTTTTTTTTTTTGTGTACCTAAATACTACATACACATTAATATTTTGTTTTCTAAAGTTAAATTCAAATATCAATAGTCATGAAGATACAAAACAAAATTCCTTGCGGATTAACTAGGATTAAAGCGAATTTCTAATTTTAGATAATTTTATATTCTGTTTTAAAAATTTTTTTGATTTTTTTTTTTCTGTATTTTTTCTCTTCTCCTTAATTTCTTACTTTGGCTTTTTTTTTTCGTTTTTATTTATTTTTATTTTATGTTGAACTTATATTTATTTTTAAGTACTTCCATGTTAATAATAACTTTCAAAATGATGTATAATTTTTTTTTCTTGTTTCTGATATTGTATCTTTTGTGTTATTAGGGATCAATCTTTTAAATTATGCATTTTATATTAAGTGTATTTTATAAATAATTCAGCTGCCATAAATATAAAATGTATATCACATTTGTTTGTCGATTTAGTTTATTGAATTTTCTTTCTTTCTTTATTTTTTTTTTTTTGTTTTTTTCTTTTTTCTGTTCAAGCTTAAAAATAAAAATTAATTTTGAATTTTCATTTCTTCATTGTTGGGTGTGTAAAAGTAAATACATACTCGTATATTTTGTTTTTCCTGTGTTGTAGAAGAAAAAACTGAATTTTAGGAAAAAAGAAGAAAAAAAAATGCAATACGTGTTCCACATAAATCAAATCTTCAATATATTTTAGCTTCAAAATATGAAAAAAAAAAAAAAAGGATACGACCAAATAGGCATAAATCTAAAGAATATATATAATAAATGTTTGAGTCCTTGTATTTATCCTCTGTTGGTAAATTTTGTTGTTTTTTTTTTTTTGTATTTTCAACAAAAATACAACACTTTATATCATTTTATATATGTGACCATTAGTGTTCATATCTTTTATAATATGAATGTTTTGGTTTGAAATGTCATCCTTTCCCATTTATCGTATTCTAACCGCACATCATATATGTACTATACATATATAGAAAAAAATATATACATATGTATTTGCTTTGCTATATGTATATATGTATAGTATGTATTGTTCATGATGATGATCCATTCAATTCAGGTCCAGTAGTGTCCTATCTTTCATGAAGTCTCAAAACATTATCCAAGGAATTACTGGGTACGTCAAAGGTATCAAATCACAATTAATATGTGATGTCCTCATATGTGTATGTATGTTTATTTATGTATATGTACATACATAGTAAGGCGAAAAAGGATGTATATTTAAATATAAAGAATAAAAAGAAATATAACAAAAATTATATAGGGAAACTTTAAATATACATACATATACATACGTTACAAACATATATGAGGCATAACTGAAATATGTACGTAAATTGCAATTTTATTGAAGCCAAACCGCACCATCACAAACTAAAAATAAGAAAATAGGAAGGTTAAAATGATAGTGTTGGACTATAATATTGCTGATATTTGACCAAACTATATTATTTCTATGTTCTATATATATTTATGTACATAATATGTACATATATTATGAATGAGACCATATCAGGCCAATCACTTTAACTTGATGATTAATGTCAGCACGTCGAGAATGCTATTTCCCCACATAATCCTTGCAGTACTATATACATTGAAAAGTTGGATTGTACAATATAACCTAATGGGGGTTTTTGATGATGATGATGATGATGCTATTTTGATGTACATACACATACATATATGTACATAGAAGATGTAGAGCGGCTGAAAAATATGTACAATATTATGTACATACTGGGGTGCTGATATGGTAACCACGGACTAATTCAAATTTCATCTAAATTTTATCCTTCATTTTTGAATCCCATTTTTTTTTTTTTCAAACTATTTTGTATTAGAATTTAGAATATTTAATATACGTGTATTTGTATGAATGTGTGGTATACGTACTTTTAGCAAAATGGAAAAACCAGAATAACAACAACAAAAAATAAGAGAAAAATATCAGTATAGGATTGGCACTCTAACAATTACAAATTGCGTTTGTTCTTCAATCAATGTCCATCATATTGACTTTACGATTCATCACAACAACTCACAACTCCATCAGAAATCGTATTACCTATATACAGCATACAAACGATATACGATCGTAAAAGGTATATACATAAATGCACGAGAAAATATAATCCTTTATGTCCTCATATGATTATTATTATGGGAAATCTGGCTTTTTTTTAAAATTTTTTTTTTCCTTTTTTATTTTCAATTTAATAATTTAATTAAATATCATGTATACATATTATGTGTATATGAATGATAAAATATGGTCACAAAAATAATGATTTTCTTTAGTTTTCAATTTAAATTCAAAGTAGAGGATGAACTTTATAAAATCCTTATTTAAAAAAAAAAAAAGAAAAGTTAAACAAATAACAAAATAAAGTGAAAAAAAAAAATCAGGAGGAAAAGAAGAAAATGAAAATATTGAAGGTAAAAGAAATAAGACTTTTAAGAATATATAGAGCAAAAAAAAAAAAAAAATAATAATTTGCATCTAAATCGAAGGACTAAAAAAGTAATTTGCATTGACCGCATCAAAATGTGGATGAGGAAAATATGTATGTATGTATGTATATAAGTTATACATGTACTAGTATAAAATATGTATATATATACGGACATAATTGGACATTAGATCTTTTAAAGAAGCTATAAGTAATGTGGATAGATACATAGATTTTATACAGTTTTATTATATTTTTCTTATTTGGTTGTTGTTGTCTTTGAAAAGAGGATTTATAGTATTCTAAAAGTACTTAAAGTGGTTTTCAAGTGATTTTTTAAAAGGATTTGCAATTAAATGCATATTGAATAAGGTAAAAAAAAATTAGATTTTTTTTAGCTGTATCTTTAAAATCTAGGAAAAATGTGTTTTTTTATGCGTATATTTATTGAAGGTGTCCGATTACATAAGAAAACTAAATTGTATAATTGAATTTTTAAAAAGAACAAGAATGAGTTTTATTAAAAAAGTTTCAAGAGAAATTCAAAGAAAAATATTTTTGTTGTTTTTTATATTTTGTATTAAATTTTTAAACTCTCCTTATTCTGTTTGTGGTGGTTTGGAGAAGAATTTTTTCCAAAATTTATTTCGAAGGTTTCAATTTTTCATTCACGTGAAAAAGCTCCTCAATTTCGTGGAGAAGAATTGAATTTTTTTTTGTGAAAAAGGGTAATTATATTTGAAATTAATGAAAATTGTACTATTTATTTGCTTGCTTAATTGTGAATAATCGAATTCATCTTTTTCATTAAAATTTTCAAGATTGGAGTTTTTTTTACAATTTTAATTTTTTTTTCGTTTTTCAGGTTCAGGTAAGTTTTTCTTGACAACAAATCCAAAATGAAGATATCCAATCAGCAATCCAAGATCAACGGAAGCATGATAAAAATTGGTGTTTTGTGTTGTGTAAAGTGCTTATGATCTAAAATCATTAAAAAGTGCTGTGGTATAGTAAAAAATAATTTATTTAGAGTGAAAAGTGGTGAGTAGAATCATTAATCAAAATTAGCAAAATTCATATTTATAAAAAAAAAGTTAATAAAAATAGTGAATTTTTAATATCTTACGTGAAAATTTGTGATTGAGTGAAAGATGAAGAAGATATTTTTGAAGAAAATGTATAAGAAAGAACAATTAACCACTGGAATGCTACGGTTACGGATTTTTTCCAAAAAGGTAAGTTTCTTAATTTCAATTCCTAAATTTATAACAATATTTCCAAGTTATGTCCTTTTTACTTTTTCCAATAATTTTAAAATTTAAAATTGTTAAATTCGTAAGCCTTTTCCATGTTTCGAAAAATGACGCCCTGAAGCCTATTTTGAGATATTTCTTATTCCTTTTAGTTTTAATCAATCAATCTGAAAAAGCATATTCCTTTTTTTTTAAATTTTCTTTCTTCAAAATTGCACAGAAAATTCTAATGAATTTTCCTTTAGAAAATATCTAAAAATCAAACTACAAAATTCAATGTATTTATTAAGAATTATTATTTTGTTAAAAACTGAATCAATGTATAGAAGATAAAACTAAATAGGATATAGTGACAGGGATGAGGATGATATTCATGTATTAGATTTAGATATCATTTCGCTGGATATAAGTATGTACATACATAATATGTAATTCATATATATACGAAAGAAAATGAAGACATATTACGATTTTGTCTGATATTGAAGTTGAAGTACGACAATTGTCTTTAAAATGGTGCACCCTAAAAATACAATAGTATGTATTCCAAAAACTTCTAGAACCATAAAGAGAATGAACATCATCCATACATATGTACATACATATGTATTTTGGGGACTGAGTTTTATAACTGATTACACAAAAATAGATATTCTGACATATTGTAAAATAAGATTGGAAAATGGTAAGACATTTTCTTGTTTTCTTATTTTTTTTTCTTTTCCTTTAGTACTGCATTTTCATTTATATACACAAAACCAACAAGACAGGCTTTAGCTTTTTCTATGAAAACAGTATTTTTATTTATTTATTTAGTTTTTTTTTCCAAACATTTATTTTTCATTATCATTTTCTTGTTGTTTGGTCGATTTCGAACAATAAAATGGAGAAAAATAAAGGAAATAAATAAAAATAAAAATAAATAAATAAATGAAAATATATAATACATACAAAGATACAAGTACAAACCCTCTTATTTCATTTTTAAAATAAATGAAACATTCCATTTCTTTTAACTTTCATTCTTCTGGAAAAAAAAAAATAGAGTAACAGTAAATAGAAATTGTACATTTTTTTTTTTTCATTAAAACAAATGAATATATATATCTATACATATATAATATACTTTATATAAATATACATATGTATTGCAATTGTACAATGATTATGTATTAGCTAAGTTTCCTTTTGGACAGTTGCTAAAGCAATTTTCTTTTATAGAAAGTACATGAAGAAAATAGATGTTTTTTCTCTTGTTTTTTTTTTCTTTTCTGATGTTGCTTTTTTTTCTATATGAAATGGCGTAAAATGGTATAGAAATACATATATGTATATAATAAATTATATAAATAACTTGAACAGTTAAGTTATATACATATTATTATAGTCAGTCAACAAATGCGAGAAGAATATAAGTTCATTTTATTTTAAGGATATATACATTTTTCGGATGGATAGATGTAAGGCTGAGAAAATCACTTCTTCACTATTAGACTATAAATATATAATAAGAATAAAAAAAAAGAAAAGAACGGAAGACATATTCTGATATACATATTTATTATTTAGTATATATCTATAATATCTAATAATAATATACATATATACTAGATGTATGTAAATGTTAATATGTATGTATAAATTGTTAAATAAAATAAGATACGACAAGTTTATTGTATCCTTTAGAAAGGGGAGCAAGAGAAAGATTTATGACCATCTCAATAAGTTAAGCAGAGACAAGTAATAATGACATCTTATTAGATAAATTGGTTGTACCAAGTTTTATATACATATCTACATAAAATTTCATTTAGATACTATGACATTGTATATATCATATGTATATACATATGTACACATACTCTAAGAGTAAAAGATAACTTTGCGATATTTTCTACCGCACTCTTTTATTCTGTTATAGTTATATTTCTTACTGGTTTGCCGATATCGAAACAAGTATAAAAATAAAATAAAAAAAATATAATAATAATGAAGAATAAAAAAATAAATCAAAAAAAAAATAACAAAAAACAAGGAAAATATCTTTTTGGTCAAGGCTATCGCTACTATAGTTTATATACTATAGTAGAGAGATAACCATTATGTGTCCGTATAAGGATTCAAATCATGAGGCAAAAGCGATGTAACAATCTTTAACATGAATGCGAAATTATATACAATATTTATATACATACATCACAATAGAAAAGCACATATGTGTAATATACATACGTGCTATCTTTACAATATTCTGATGGGATTTTAGTTATTTTAGTTGTTAAGCAAAATTTACGGAGATTTTATTTCACATATAATGTATTTTAGTTTTTCTTTATTTTTTTCTATTTTTTTTTTTTTTTTGTATACAAAGTGTACGAAGAAAGAAAAAAAAATAAATGAATTTTATTCACATTGACATTTGCCTAAATTGCTATTTTATTGCTAATAAATGAACTTTTATTGTATATATGATACAAAGAAACTGAAATTTATTTAAGTCATTTTCAGTTTGTCTGATTAAATTTAAAAGAATAATGCATAACAGCATGAGGAAAAACAAATTTAATAAAAATAAGAAAACATGTATGAGTATTATCTCGTATCAAACAAGGAATGAGAAAATTTTCTTTGAAACAGTTACAAAGTTTGCTTTTACTCTGAAAAGAATATGAACACTTAAATTCAAGATATTTTTTTCTTTTGTTATTCTTTTATTGTTTTTTTTTTTCATCTAATCTTTCATAGACCAGCCCTGTGCGTAGCAGGACAGGAATACCCTTAGGATTTTTCCACATTTTTCAATTAATTTCTCATCTTCTTTTCTCTTTTTTTCTTATCGTCAACCATGTTTTAATTTTTTAAAGACAACGTACCAAATTTTATGCAAAAACTCCAGATTTTTTTTCACCAAAAGTTCAAAAAAGAAAATCTGTCACAATCTATGAAAAAAATATATTCTATATCAAAGATCATGAATAGAATGTTCTTAGTCTAATCTTTGATTCCATCCTTTCAACGCCAAATTCGAATTTTGAGTTCAATTCGCTGAATTACACCAATCTTCTTATCAACACATCAAAATAAATTCCATCATATTCAACTAACTAAAATTTAAATTTAAGATGCACAATTTTTATTTTAATGTGTTGCACACTAAAATGAAAATTACTTTTCATATTTGCAAACATCTTCAATGCAATAAGAAGTATCTAATATCTTTGCATGTGTCCTTATAGTTTTGATAACTATATTTAAAGAACTACATGCATGTACGTATATTTATAAGCAAGGACACTTATGGTATATGTGATTCCATAACTACTCTAGGTGGCTAAGACTAAAACAAATTTGATGCATAAAATATTATAAAAATGTCCCATGCTGGTATCCTTGAATCCTTTTTTTTTGGCTCGCATACTAGAAAAAAAAAAGAAAATCACAATAACAATTCGTTTGGTATTTTTATGTTTCTACTTATTTTTTTTCTTCTTCTCTACAATCTCAAATTATTTTTCATATAGGTACGACATGATGGAACAATGAGATATACATATACTATCATTATTATTATTAGGTTGTCTTCCTTAACCGGGATCCATTTTATGTGTTAAGGTCTTTACCTTAAAGCACCTTAACGAACACATTATGGTTGCTGTGTATATTTCTATAGTAGACAGAAAATGTACATATGATGTTTATTTGTTTTTATACATACATACAATAATATACGGTACCATGCTGTTTTATTATATTTTTTTGAACATATATGTACATATGTATGTACATACAAGTTTTCTTCTTTTTTTTGCAAGATTTTTTCTCCTAGTATTGTTTTTAACACTGACTGGATTGAGTGGGAGTCAATTTCATGTTGCAAATACCTTATACTTACCTTAATTCATTTTTATTTCATTTTTCTGATTATGTCACTCGCTTTTGTTATACATATTTTCTATTTATTACTTTTTTTCTTATATTACTTTCATCTAACATCAAAAATACACTTGACACGATCTTATTAGAAAAAAAGGCCGATTTTGAGGTAATATTTTTATATTTTTCTTTATTTCTCCACCTTTTCTGTATTCCAGATGAAATAATGAACAAATAATGTATAAATGGAAAATTTTGAAAATGAAATGTTTTCACATATCGTAAGGCAGAAAAAAAAAATCTAAAATTGTATATATGGGGTAGCACATATGCATACGCATTTTTCATATCATTCTCAAATGTTACTGAAATTTTATTTTTATTTTTTTTTTCTCGTTTTAAATCCTTCAAGATATATGTAATGTGACATTTGAAATGGCTGAGCAAATAATATACTACATGCTGTTAAATTACATTTTCTATTAATGAAAATGTTACGCAGATATTCAAGAAAGTACATACATACATAAATTTATTTTTTCTTCTCGTAAATTTAAAATATATTTATAGTCTAGTGAATGTGTGTTTGCATTAAATAACATATGTACTCATATAAAATGGAAAAATGTTGTGTAAATCGATGAGATTTAAAAAAAAAAAAGATAACTTTAAAAAATGAAAAAAAACGAAAGATTTTTATTCGTTTAAAGTTGAAAATGTATCCTCTAATGTGGATATTCTTGAAAATAAGAAGATATTGTTAATGGAATAATATTTTGTCCCATTGCATATACCTACTTCTTTAATGGTAATTTTAAAAAACGTTCTTAAAAATTCAAGAAATCCGTGAAATCTTAGCAAGAAGAATTGAAATAGATCATAACAATTGGATCACTTTTAATTAAAAGATCTCAGAAAATATCTTTCAAGAAAATTTAACTACAAATTTAAAAATCTAAATAACCGTTTTTTCTCTACTAATTGAAATTTACAGCCTTTTTAGTTTTCTTAAGCGCCATCTGTTGCTTAAATAAGTAAAATACGTTAAGGTTTTGTTAGGGTTTATGTCATGGATACATGTTGAAAATTTGTCTTGACCTTCTTCCGGTAGGTAGCGCTGAAAACTTTTAGTAGTTAATTTCTACAATTTAAATCAATTGGAAAATTCAAGGAAAATTTGGGGAAAAAAAATGGGGTGACGACGTATTTTTTTTTTTCGAATTAAAAAAACACATTTTATTTATTTTTGATTGAAATCAATTTTATTTCTATTTAGCCTAAGTATACATACGTATAATTACAAGTGTACAGTTTTCTTTTTTATTTATATATTTTTTTGTTTTTTTGGCTTCTGAATGAAAAGGACATTTTTCAAAAAAAAAAATACTTAAAACAATAAACAGTCACATAATATAATTAAAATTGAACTTAAAATTAATCAATTACGATTATCTAGTAGTAATAATAATAATCCATTAATTCAAAGAAAATTATCTAACTATGTAGCTATATAAAAATGTACATATGTATATAAAAAAATAAAAGAAAAGCTAAGTTAAATTTCAAAACGGATTTAATATGTTTTACTACAATCATTCCGTAGATTGTGGCAACATATAGCATCCGTAATTCATTCTGAAATCAGCATAGACAAGACCTAGAAAAATAAAAATAAAAAGTAAAAAATTTCATTAAATTTAAATTAATATTGTTTAAAAAAAAACCGTTAAAATGAAATTAAATGTAGAATTGATAGCATAAAAAATTTTGAATATAGAAGAAAATTTGAAATTGAAAATTTAGCGATAAGGTTCATGAAATAATGATGATACTCTCTACTAGATTCTGATGATTTCAAAAATAAGTAATTAAAAACAAAATCACTAAAAGTGCTAAATTGAAAAACAAAACTTTAACGTGTTTTATTGCAAAATGAATAAAAAATGGCGATCCGAAGTACAGAAAGAAGAAATTAAAATAAAAAAGTATAACTTGATAGTACTTTCATTTAAAAATTTGAAAAAAAAAATAAAAATAAAAAAAAAATTCCTAGAAATCGAGCATACAAAACCAATAACCGTATTCTTGAAAATTTCACTACAATTTTTTTTTCATATAGGTAAATAGAAAAAAATTTAATACCTGTGTTTCTTCTTATCACTTATTTATATTTAATACATTTCATTTTGTTTCTAAAAATAGATTTTTTCGCAATCACATTTAATTTTTTTTTAAATTTATTTACATATATTTATATATTTTTTTTATCGTCTTCACGGAAGTTTAAAACATTTTTCTCTATCATGTAAACAATCATTTTCAATGATATACATTGCAAACATATATCCTAAGAATAATAATAAAAAATAAAAACGATTTTTTTTTTGCCATTTCATTTAAATTTTTCGATTTAAAAAAATAATAAATAAATAACAAAAAGAAAAAGTAAAGAAAAAGTATAATATACTCGTATGTATGTAAACTCACCTGTATTATGCCAATAATATAAAGCACATAATACAAATAAATGCCACCAATTATGTGAATGACCACAATAATCAACTTTTCCAGCAAACCACCTTTCTGGAATTTTTGTAATATAAAATAGAAATGCAATTCCAACAATTAAATACATTATGATAACTCGTGGAATGAAGAGCTGTTTATGTGTGAGAAAAAAAATAAATAAATAGCAATTATATAATTTATGAAAAAAAATCAATTATTGATTATTTAAGTATTGGTTTTGTAGTGTGTTGTGTTACTTGATATTTTCATTGTAAAATAATACAAGACTCTTTTAGACGTTACATTATTCGTTCGAAAATAAAAAAATTTGAACTAAAAGTGACTTGTATGTCTTATAATGACGTTTTTTGTTTTCTTTTTTAAAAAGCGATAAAAATGAATTGAATTTCATAATTTCGACTTAAAACTTATATGAGTAATTTTATTTAATTTATAGGAATTAAATATTATAGATAGATATCTACATAAAGTCAGAATTCTAGCTCATTGTAATTTGATCTACATGGTATTCAGAGTATTAAAAAGTTTCTTGAACGCAAAGTAAAAAAAAAAATTAGAATTTCGAAAAAATTTTGTCTAAGTAAGTCAGAAAAAAAAACCACAGTATTTGAAAATATTAAAAGTTGTGAAGATTTTTTGAAAAACTGATTATTTTTTTAGCTGCTCAGGAGCTTAAGGTAAGTCTTCACTTATATATTTTTCGCGTGGAAGTGCAATATTCCATCGATTTTATGGACATGTGTAAAAATGAAAACAGCAGAATGTTACTGCGACTTCGAAAACGTCAGATGATCGTCAATTGACGAAATTCAGCAATACAACGTTTTAAGCTGAATATCGTCAATTTACGATCATTTGACGTTCTCGAACTCGCACTTACACTTCCATTTGAAAAGTGTATAAGTGGAAGACTTATCTTTAGAAAGAGAAGATCCTTTAGAACATAAAAGACAAAAATTTTCTTAGTTTAGTCTTTTTGTCACTTTTTTGGCACTTCTTAAAAAAATATAGTGTTTATGCGTAAATTCCGATTTATAAATGCGATTAATTTTCTAAGAAAACGTTGTTATCCGTTTTTCGAGGTTTTTGTTTTTTGTTTTGTTTTTTGAAAAGACTAAATGACCAGACTTTTTCTTTTCAATTAAAAATAATTCTAGACAATTATTTTTTTTCCTTATTTCATAATGTTAAATTACCCCTGAAAAGCATCGAAAATAAGCCGTAAGTTCTATAGTGTGTGTTATTGAAACGTGACATGTCAAATTTGTTTATATTTTTTCTGTAATCCTCTTATATTCAATTCAATGGTACATATACGTAATATAACGTAAGAATATATGTATGTTGTTACATTTATTTTTATTTTTATTATTGAGTCGTTATAGTTAGAAAATAGAAAGAATGTTGAAACGATTATGTGTGTTTATGTTTACTGTTACAAAATACTATAAGTACTTATATTATGTTATAAACTTTCTATCGATTATAATTAAATTTCCATGAACTTCAAATGACGAAAACTAAAAAAGCATAAACATATCGATCAAAATCAAAATTTATCATATTTCAGATTTAAAAAATTTTTAAGAACGACTTTTATTTTTCTCCCAGTTTATTAACCTTTTTATATAAACGAAATTGTAAGTAATAAGGAAAAGTTTGCAAAACAGAAACCAAAAAAAAAAAAAATGTTGTTACAACTGTTAACCTAAAAACCCAAATAATCCAAATAATAAAAATTGAATTCATTGATGCCAAATCACATCTACGCTACTGTCTAATACCTGACGACCTCTAAAAAAGTTTATTTGTAGGTAAACAATTTTTTTTTTTTTTTCGTTTTTGATTTCTTATTCTGGAAGCATCGTTAACAAATTTTATCGATAATAATTATTGCGTAAATTTAGTAAAAAAAAATCCAACACACTTTTTGAAAAACTTATTTATGTGTATAAATCGTATTTCTTTACCTTGACCATTGGATGTTGAAATCCGCCCATTGCGTGTGCCCAATGTATTGTTGGAATACATCCATATGCAGCCCATGCAACAAATACACAAATTTTCGCATTTGACGATACATTCAAACGTGGAATTTGTATAACCATTGCTGTTATGAATATTGCGGCGACAGTTATTGAATAAAAATTTCGAAGATTCTAAAGAAAAAATTAAAAAAATGTTGTTTTTTAAAAAAATAAAAATAAAAAAAATAAACTGAAAGTTGTTTTTTTTTTTGTGATTATACCTCATGGCACCAAAATGCATAATAAATTCCACTTATATAAATGGCTAATAATGACAGTGCAATTCCGAATAAATCAAATGTTAAAAAGCTATCATAATCCTTTTCTGAACGGCATGAGAATATATGATAAATTGAAGAAAGTAACATACACATCTGGCAAAATAAAAATAATTCAAAGATTTTAAGGATTTTTAAGAAAATTTTGTCAATTTGAACATACCTGAAAACAGAATAGCAAAGCAATTATAATAATTTTGTCAGTGTATGCTTCATACATTGTCATAATTCGTATATCGTGAAATGACATTCCCATGAATAATATCCATCCAAAGATATGTGTCCAAATATTAATCTATATGAATTTTTTTCAAAAATAAAAGAAAATAATTTTGTTTTTTTTTTTTGTATTAGCAATTGTTTCAATATTTAAATTTAAATATGTTTTTTTTTTCATAATTACTGTTTCATTTGTCCACCAAAACATACTTCGAAGGCACATTTTTGTTGGTAAAAAAGTTCTATATCCTGAGCGTATATAAGGGTTGAATTGCAAATGTTTTGGTGCCTGGAAAATTTAAATAAAAATGAGTCAAGAAAAAAAAAATAATGTAATGTAAATTCTTATCCTTACATCTTCATAATTTAAAAGTATCTTATATTTTTCTAATTTTTCTTTATATTTATGACTAGTATCACTTATTGTTGTTGTTAAATTTTTTGTATTTGCTGTTGTTGCGTTTATTGTCATTGTTGAATTTCCATGTCCAATTGTATGCTTTTCACCATGTTCTGGAAATTTATTTGTATCATCCAAAAGTGGATCAGTCTGTAAAATATAAAAAAAAAAAAAAATTAAAGAAAATACAAAAACACAACGGTGATAAGAGTTTTTTTTAAAAAAGTTTTTTCTAATGGTAAGAAAAGAAAGAACAAAGTATTAAAGAAAAGGTACATATTATGTGGGAGGAGCTGTAGTCATTGTCGAATAAAATTAGAAAATTAGATTTTTGTACTGGAGGGAGGGTAAGTTTAGTCTTCTATGCTTCTATATATTGTCATTCAATTTCGACAGTTTAACATGTATTGAAAACCACAAATGATAAATGAGTTATGGTACGGTTTTCTAATGCTTTAGTCTTTTTAAATTTGATTTTTAGCTTTGAGTATTTATTTTATAAGCAACTTTTTTTTTTCAAAAATTCAAAGAGTCTTAGGTATTCGCAGGCCCGTCTTATGCTATAGACACAATAGGCACTGTGCCTAGGGCTTACGATCCTACAAGGGCCTACGAAAGTCTAAAAAAGAATACCTACTTGGATTTTATATTTGACCTTTTTTTTTGTTTTTGCTCGTTAGAAAATTGGTCAGACAACGCATAGGGAACAAATTGACTTTTTTTTATTTGTTTTTTCTCATCTTAAATTCTTAATCTTAATCCAAAGTGCCTACGGCCTACGACGATCTTAAGACGGCCCTGGGTATTATTCGTAAGATTTATTTTATTATTTTTAAGCCTTAGTATTATGACGTGTAAAATTTACAACTCTTTCTCGGATTTAACATAATTTTTAATAATTTTTTCGTATACAGTGAAATTTTGGAATAGAAGAAAAGTACTTCTACTATGCGATTAAAGTGGATAATACATAAAAAATGACCTACTACATCAATATACGAAGTATCTTTCATAATAATCATTTTTCATATATATGTACCTACTTAACATATAACTTACATCACTTATGACTTTTTTTTCTTTACATTTAGCTACTTATTTCTTTTATATACATGTACAAATCATACACTTTTTCTCAATTAATTTTTTATTTGTTTTTTGTAGTTTTGGTTTTTTTATTTGAGTCTACCTTGCAAAATCAACAGAGTAAAACCAAAACATAAAAACATCTTTTTCACAACTTAATCTTTTTTTTTTCTCTTCAAACATTTTTCGTTTACGTTGTTGACCTAGTTTTATCATTGAATGCAATCTCTTTTACTTTCCTCTATCTCGTTTTTTTTTTATTGTCTTGTTTTTTAACAACAACAACAACAAAAAAACAAATGATTTAACATATATTTTCTTACCTGTATTTGTAATAATAACGGTAAATTATTATTATCACAATTATTATTATTATCAATAATTTCATTTTTATTAATAATACTACATTGTAATGATAATGATGATAATTTTTCATCATTAATTTGATCTGAATTAAGATTTTCTTTTTCATTTTCATTTTCTTGTTTTTCATCTTTTTCTGTTAGTGTTGTTGTCGTCATCGAATCAATCGTTATAATTATCATATTTTTCATTTCCTCATTATTATCATCATTAAATATTTTATTTTCCATTTTTTTTAATAATTTTTTATATTATTTTGTTTTTTTTTTTTTTTATTAATGAAAAACAAAACAAAACAACCAAAAAATAGTGAAATTCTCAATAAAATTTTTGTTTAAACAAAATAAATAATATATTATACATTCGCATAATCATCACACATAATAAATAATTTATAAAAAAATGAATTTTTTTTTTTTGTTTATATTGAACACATATCATTTACGTATATTAACATATTGTGTGTTGCACATCGATTGTTAAATTTAAAAATTTTAAAGGTATTTTATTTTATTTATTTATTTATTTTTATTTTTTTTTTTGATATTTCTTTTCAAATTTCAAAAACTTAACCAACCAGATTGAGAAACATTTTTATTATTTCGTTTCGTTTCGTTTTTATTTTTTTTTATTTTTCAACTGTCTACATTTTTCAATTTGAAATTGTTTAGATACATAATTAGATAAACATTTTTAAATAATATACAAAGATACATAATTTGTTTTTTCTTTTTTTTTTAAATTTTTATGTATAAAACTATCTTTAAGCGTTTTTTTTCCTTTTGATGATTCAAATTAAAATTACACAAATGAATTATGTTTTTAGTAATAAAACGCACATTTTAAAATAACATTTTTCACAATACGGACGTCATATTTTGTGTACTTAAAAAAAAAAAAATAATAATAACGAAACATATAGATAAAAAATCTTAAAATAAAAGATATATAATACTGAACAAGTCTGATGCACTCAGGTAAATAATTAAAAACTAAAATGTACACCTTACTATAAACTTTTAGATTGATGTGTTATATGGTATCTGAATGGTCAGAAAATTGAAAAATAAAATTGAAAAATAAAAAGAAAATAAAACTTTTATAATTTTTTTTTTTTTTTTTTTTCAAATAAAAGACTGTGTGTATTTTTCTATTGATTTAATATTAGTTGATTAACTAAAACATTCATTACATACACGTTATTGCGCCATTTATGTATATAGGTACTAACATAAAATAAAATAGCATAATTTTTCTTTTTCTGTTTTTTTAATTTTTTGTTTTTATTTTTATTTTTTTTTTTTAGTCTTGCGTTACAATATTTTTAGACATATGAAATTTTTATTTGCAAATCACACAATCCCATGGCTGTATACGAGTACATAATATTTTATTAATACATAATACCTATAGCAAAACTTTTAATCGTTTTCTATTTACTTTTACATTTTAAAATACATAAATGACTTCAGCATATTTAAAGGTGGAAAATAATAAAGATTGAATTTGAGAAATTTAAAATTAATTAAGATTTAATCTGAATATTTTTGGAGTTACATAATGAAAGTGTACATTTTGGAATTATGATGTTTGTTAACTGGTTTATTTCTTGTAATAGAGAAATTATAAGATCTACTTCAGTTTCTCAAATGAGGAGCTTAAACCTACCAAATAAATAATATGGTACATATTAAATTTCCGAATTTTATTTTCATATTTGGAAGGATGAGTACTGTTTTTCCTCTAAAGCTTAGTAGAAAGGACTGTCGGGCTCTCGTTGGGCTCATCACTGGGCACAACACGTTTAATCACCATCTGGCGGTCATGAAAGTGGTAAGGGATCCAACGTGTGGGGCCTGTCTGGAGTAGGTGGAAACAAACAGAGCACTATCTCTGCTGTTGCCCAGCCTTCTCTAGGATAAGGCTGCGTACATGGAACTCTGATGTAATGAGAATGAAAGACATTCTGTTCTCAGACCCTAGACAAAATTATACCGCCATCCCACCCACACAAACAACAAACAACAACTGTTTTTCCTTCCTAATTCCGAGATAACAGAAATTTCCCTTCTTTTAAAAAAATTATAAATATCCTTTTTTGCATCCTTCGAAATAACAATCAAGTATATACTATGTAGGTTCATATCGTACATATAAATTACTTTTTCGGAAAAATATCTAAAATGCAGTTTTTATTTAAATCAAAAAAAAAAAAGCCTTTCCAATATTTTATAATAACAAAAATATTTCTCTCAATAATTGAATCATGATTATATGATGCAGCACAACACATAATATGATGAATAACAATTAATTCACATATGTATTTTATCTTATTTTTTTCTTGTTTTTTTTTTCATAATTTTCTTGAAAACTTGAAAAACAAGTACACACCTCCTTTTCGTTGATGTTGCAATATTTTGATTGTATAAAAAAATTGAAGCTTTTTGTCTTTTTACATAAATACATAATAAAAAAGCTACTCATAAGGCCAAATGCGATTGCAGACACAAAAAAAATCAACAACAACACAACAAACAAATTTACAAGGTGGAAAATTAAGTAATAATTTATTTTTTTTTTTCTTATCAACATTTTTTATGTATGTATGTCGAATTTAATTATAATTTGAAATTAAATAGAATTAATTTATTATATGTGTTTTTTTTACGCACATGTCACTCATTATTATATTATTATTATTCATGAACGTTGTTTTTTTTACACGTATACATGCATAAACATATGAATAGGCCATTTAGGAATTGATATGTTGGTCAATTTCCCAACATATAAAACCGAAAACGTAAAAACCAATCAAAGTTGTGTCTTTGTTTTTTTTTTTTTTACATAATTTTCTACTGCAAAAAACTTTCTTCGCATATTAAATAAATAACTCAAGGTCAAGTTATTTTATCATTTATATCATCGTGCAAAATTTATATATACGAGTAGATACACATATTTATATGTGCATAATATTTTTTTAAATAAAATGTATAGATAGATGCCTTAAGTGCATGCATTTCATTTAAATAATTCATACGTAATACAAACCGTTGCACTTAAACCCAGCAAAATATTTATCTACATATGTATGTGTCTATGTACCTGTAGAGGTACATAATGTAATATTACAACTTGAATATTTTGTTTCACCTAATGAATTCTAAGCAAAAAAAAGATATTAGATTTCTGTTTGTTTACATTATTTAGAATGCAATTTTTCTAATCGTGTTATTGTTTTTTTTTCTATTATTATTAATAATAATTTGTTTTTTTGTCATCTAATGCGCAACAGAATACTCATATTATTATTTTGTTTGTTTATTAATTTTATAAGTTACTTCCTAAATGAATAATAAATTTATTATTGTAAATAATGCGACAACAACAAATAGAAATATACATAAATATAAATATTTACATATATACACAGGTATATATGCATCATAGATGAGATTTTGAAATTTGAAATTGTTGAGGTTTTTTTTTCTTAAGAAAAATAAGATAAGAAAAATTTTAATTGCAAGGTAAACTCTTTTTGCAATTAAGAGAAGAAAAAAAAGTAAACAATAATTAAAAAGTTACATTGAAAAATGAAAATGAAAAGCCAAACAATTTAAACATCATGTAAACAAAAATATCTTGAGAATCATATGATGTATGAAAATTCATATGTACATACGTGTACATATGATGTGTATGTACTTTCTAAAGTGAATTTTTTTTTTTTCTTAAATTTTTACTTACGCACTTAAAAAAAATATTATTTTTAAGCGTTTCGATGTCATTTCATAAATAAAAAAAAAATTGAAAATTAATTCAAATATGTAGGTACTTACAAAAGTATTAGAAATTTAAAACAAATAAAATGTGTGTAAATAAGTATATCTTGTATAAGTATCTGATTTGGCTTTTTTTCAATTTTGTCAAAAAAGATGATTATCAAAGATTTGAAAAGATGGTATAACTGTGAATATCATATATGTAGTATTTATAACTTTCTTTTTTATTCAAATCTGTTGTTGTGTTTTTTTTATTTTTCTATTTTTTTTGTAATTTTAAATTCCGTGAATTAATTATATTAAAAACTTTTAAAATACCGGTTTGTTAAAGTTAAATAACCCTTTCATTTCACATAAACAAACCTTGATGGAAGAATAAAAAATTTTTTTTCTTTTCAACAAAGGTCAATCGGATTATTTCACAGTTTATTCTATACGGAAAAACACATTTTTCTTAGAAATTGTCAAAAAATTATGTTTTAAAGCTTATTTTGAAAATTCTAGAATAGTTTAATTCTTAAGAATAAGTGCCAATTTATAGATATATTCTAGTAGGTTCTAATTTTTTCTTATACGATTAATTTAATTTTTATTTTTGAATTTCAATTAATGTATGTATTTTTTCCTCTTTTTTTCAGGTAGGGTTCTATGGAGCGGAATTGAAGGCGTTTTAAGGTAAGTTTTATTATTACTTTTTTCTTATGGTGGTCAATAAGTAATTTAATAAAATTTTTCTCATATTTTGATAGTATTTCTCATATACGTTTTTAAAATTGGGCTAAAATCTGCTTTCTATAAGAATTTATTAAAAGGTTTGTTCGATTCTCTATAAAATTTTTCAAAAGAAATATTAAGAGTGTATTAATAAGGTTGTATACGAGTCTTATGCGTTACCACCTTTTTTGCAGATAAATTTAAAACATAAGGTCGAAAAAATAGAAATGTGCTATGTAGTTTTAAAAGTGAAGGTAAATTGTAATAAACGTATAGAAGTATCAAGTCTCTACACTTTTGTTATCCAACAATTTTTTAATAAACTCCCTCTTAAAAAATGTCTTCTGCCTTACCAGAGAATTGACCGTTTCTTCTTTTTTATTTAAAATAAACTTTTTATTGTTGTTATAGCTTCATCACAAAAATCGAAAAAAATGCGATTTTTAGGACGTTTAAAAAGCACAATAAACTTTTTTCAAGCACTATCTCTATATGTATATTTTCGGCTTTCTACACCTCGATTTGTAGGGTTATAACTAAATTGTACAAAAATCATAAATCCATGACAAAGAAAAAGAAAAAAAAAAGTCAAACAAAAGATTTTGAAGTAAAAGGAACTTTCGTAAGTTATAAATTGCATAAATCAAAGAAAATGGAATTGTGTCTTCTTGAATTTTTAAAGTTCGTTTGATAAAAAGACCTTCTAAACTTAGCTCAATGAAAAAAATAATAGAATCTTTAAAAAACTCTCTAAAATATATTGTTGAAATGAATTTTATGTCTTCAAAACATGAAAGAGTTATACAAATAGGTTTTTTTTTTTTCATTTATCATGGTTCAATTATTAAAACAAAATTTATGATTGATTCTCTTTTTTATAAACATGGTACCGGACCTATTGAACCTCAACCAAAGTAATAATAATCTATTAGAATTTTTTATAAAAATACACATCTGTTAAAAAAGTCCAAAACACGTGAAACATATTTACAAGTTTTTTTTGCTTCCCCTACCGAATGATTTAATTCACGTTTTCTTGATTAAATCATTTTTATTTCAATTGAAAAATGGAAAAAAAAACAAATTAATAAAAATCAAATAAAATAAAATAAAAAATATTTTCTTACCTTAAGAATACATTTTCGTTTATAACAGCAGTCATTTTTGTTGTCATGTTGTTGATTTACACTCAATTGTGTAATAACTTCAGTTTCAACCGTATTATTGAAATTTTCCATTATTATTATTTTCAAATTTATATTTTATATTTTATTATTTAGAGAGAAAAAAAAAAATTGTGCTAATAATTTAATTAATATTAGTTGTTTTTTTTTATTGTTTTTAAAAAAACAAAAATTGTGTAGATTCTTTTGAAATATCGCAGCTATGAAATCACACCAATAAAGCAGTTAGTTTTATCCAAGGAAATTTTCTATAAAAAAAAAAATTAATAAAAAATTTAAATCCGTTTAATAACAATCATAAAATAAAATACATAAAATACTCATGTAAAATCAAAAATTTAATTAGCTCTTTTAATTAACAAGGAGAAGGCAATAATAATAAAAAAATTAGAAAAACAAAATGTATTTTTTTTTTCAAGTAAATAATTTTATTTTTATTTCGGAAAAAAAAAATTAATAAATGCATTTGTTACGTTCTAAATGTGCCTTTGTTTTTTTTTTTTTATTGTTAATGTGAAATTTTGTAATATTTTTTAATGTTTTATACCCGATTTTTCAGTGAAAGTTTAAACCTTAGTTTAGTTAAACTCACATGCAAGTTTAAACCAAGTAGTTTAACCGCTAGTGTTTTATAGCTTGTCCCAAAAGAGTTGAAGTTTCGTATTGTACTACGTTGGCATGCGCGGAAGAAAAGATACTTTCACACATGCATTTTTGTTGTTGTAAATTCTAAACAGATTTCTTCTTTCATATACATATACACAAGAAGATCACTACGACATGTAAAACATGCGCGAGAAAACTTCAATTCATATTATTTTGACTATACAGTGAAACTTTAATGAACGTTTCTGTGGTCACATTCTTAAGTCGACATAAGCAAAAATTTAGCTGATACAATTTAGATCTTCGTTATAGTACTTTGTTCATTATTCTGACAAAATTGGGTTGTTGTGTTTTATTTTCTTCAAAAGTTATGGATGAAAAACATAACATCTTAAGTCACGTTGGTTCTTCTTCTCTTTGGAAAACGAACATTCAAATACCTAAATTTTTCTCAAAAGTACATTTTCAGACTTAAGCGGTTTGTGCTTGTGGCCACAGGTTTAACTGAACGAAAGATTAAAGATTTTCTGTCTGTTTGTAAACCACTGGTAAACATCAAATTCATGTAATTGAAGTTTGTCACTATTCATTTGTGTCAGAACTTCAGAAGTGAGAAACAGTGATTTATTTTAGAATTTTTGTGCAATTAAATTTAAAATTTTATTTATTTTTATTAAATTATTTATGTAAAAACTATAATTTATACCAAAAAATTACTGTAAGATGTGATCACTTCGACAACAATTTATATAATGAGGTCTGTTTACATTATAAACGTCAGTTTAAACCCATTTCGTTTAAACTCCCGAATAGGCTTAAACGAGCACTGAAAAAACAGGTTTTATTCTTAAAAGTCAGAGTAAACTTGAATTTGAGTTGAATAGAGTTTAAACTTTCACTGAAAAACCGAGTATTAGAAAAACAAACAAAAAAAATTTATTTAATTCGTTATTTTTCTAACTTTCTTTTTTTAAATTACATAAATTATTTCTCAATTACTTTTTCATTTCTTTAGGCTTTTAATTTTTTTATAAACTATAAACAACAAGTTAAAGAAAAAAGAGTTAAAGAGCAGAGATAAAAAAAAACTAAAATATAAAAAAATAAATAAATAAAATTTGACAAAAATTGACCTTTTCTTTCTTCCAAATTCTTAGTTCATTAACTTATCACGCAATTTTAAATAAATTTTTTTTATCACGCATGATGTATTTTTAATGGGTTTATGATAAAGCGGTATCTTTTAGGTTTAATTTTCTTCTTTAAGTTATTACTTTCTTTGAAAAAATGATTCAGTAATCTGTTAAGTCTTCTATAGACTTCGATAAATTAAGCCAATTTTAGGTATGTTCGAAATTATAAATTTAAAAAAAAATAAATTTAAATTCTACAATTAAAAATCAACGGCAATTGAATCAATTTTCTTTCGAATTTATTTATAGATTCATTGATCATATATTTTTCATTTTCAAATTCATTCATTGCAACTATAACTGAAAATTTTGCAAAAAAACTAAAAAAAAAACTTTTAAAATGTTCTATGAAGTATAGTGTATTTATGTTTACTGTTGCAATTTTCAAGTGCTTAATGTGTTTTTCTCAGTTAAAAATAATTGAATCACGAGTTTTTCATTGCCTCTTTTATGCTGCAAATTTACAAAAGAACATGTAATGTAATTCTGAAAAAAGAAAAGAAAAAAAAAGAAAAGAAGATCAAATTGAATTAAAGTTAATTCAAGGTAAATACTGATCTTGCACTTACGTTTTCGTAGAAGAAGAAGAAAGTTATTTTGAATTTGAATAGAGGTTATCAAGAAAGATATATGAGAGAGGTGGAATTACGATAATCAAGAAAATTTAGACTTTTCTTTAATGTTTAATATGTCCTACATTTTCCTGTAACGAGTTCAATAAATCCAATATTTTATAGAATTCAATGAAAGGAATGTAATTTCCTAACAAGATTAGATTAGATTTTTAGGGGCTATCATTGCACTGCGACCAGTAGAGATCTTTTGTACCACCCGTGCTTCTTATAAATTTAGAAGGTACACCAAATTTCCTTAGGTTTGAGGAAAGGCTGATGCATATAGCATATTTTTTTAGAGGCCAATGCCTCACATTCACTCACAGAATGTGTTTTAAGTTTTCTTTGGCCTCCTTGCAGAATCTGTCATTTGGGATTCTCCTTGTATGCCCATCTTACTAAGATGGTAATTTTCTAACTGAAAAAAGATTCTACAATTCAATAGACTACTTTTAAAGAATTTTTTTCTTTTTTTTTTCTTATTTCTGAAAGTTTCTTTTAAATATCCTTTTTCTGCCTTTATTATGTACTAGTTCTTATGGACAAAAATATAAATATGAAAGGATCAATAAATCATTATTCAAACAGACTCATCTTCATTTCCAAAATAAAATTTATAATTTTTTCCTTAATAATTTTTTTTTTTTATTATTCAACCTTCAACTTCAATTTAAAATATTTATTAGGTTAATATTAAATTTTTACTTACCCATCCACCTTTTTTTTTTTCACATAATACTTTTAAATTCGCGATAAACAAATATTAAAAATTTATTAATAAAACAAAATAAAAAAAAAAAAGGGTTAATGTAAAACAAAAAAATTTTGTTCCCCTTTCAAAATTCAACAGGTGATAAAATTCTCATAGAGTGAAAAAATTTGAAATTAAAACAAAACAGAAAAATTGATTTTTTTTATTGTTTTTGTTGTTTTTGTTATTATTTGTTCTAGGAGAAAAATAACATAAACTTCCACTTTTTACATACACATGATAATTTTCACGCGAGAATTAATTAAAAATTTTTTATTATTTAATTAAAATTAAATTAATGATTGTTTTTTTTCCACTACTTTCGTTTAAAGTAAAAAACAAAAAAAAGGAAATAGCAAAAAATTTTGTTTTTCAGAATCAAAATTTCAACACGAATATAATTTACAATTGACTTGACACGACACTTTCCAAATGTATCTTTTTTTGAAGATCTTTGAACTTTTTTTTTTTTTAAATTAATCTTTTCATGAAATCTACATTAAAAAGAAAGGTCACACATTATACAACAGCAAAATTTTACTGATAAAGAAAACTTAATCAAATTTTATATGATCAGTTAATCAGTTAGATGAGAAAAAAAAATCAAAAGTTGAAGATACGAATCACAACAACAAAAAGATACGCTTTTGTTATATACTGTTTCCTTTTTTGAAAATTTCAGTATCTAGTTCAATTAATTTGTTTCACTTTACACAATTATTTGTCGTTTATCTATTTTTTTTTTTTTATTTTCAAATTTTGAAACAAAAATAGAAAAAAAAAAGGTTAAATTTCTCACATTAATTTATTTTATGTTATGAAACCGTTTGTACATTACCGAATTCAAATTCATTTTATAGAACAAAAAAAAAATAACGACGAAAACGGAATGATGATAATCAAAATATCAGATACATATATGTATACTAAATATGTATCTTTCTATTGTAATAATTTAATTTAATTTAATTTGAATTTAAATTTAAATATTTTCAATGAAACTCGTGTACAATTTCAAATAAAACTAACAAAGAAAATAATATTATTTGAAAAAATAACAAAAAATGATGATTTATATGCTTTAGAAGCAATAATAGATACTTTTCTTTTTTTTGTTCAATATTTTTAGTATGTGTTACTACTAGAGAAACTATAAAATTTAAAAAAAAAGTATCTCTCTCTTTTTATATTATAAAAATAAAATGTGATATGTGTGTACTGTGTACGTTCAAAATCAAATCTAAAAACTGACTGTTATTTGCTTGGTCAGTTTAAAAATATCTTGCTTGATACTCTTTTTAAAATACATATCATAAATATTACTTTGTTGTTGTTTTGAAGCTGATGTTTTAATATATTCAACTATTCAACAAGTGGTGCTATAAAAAAAAGTATCTCTATAAAGTTTTAATAAAAATGTGTGCTTGTGTATGTGTTGGATATGTGAGTTTAACTTTAATTCTTTTTTTTCTACTGTGGAAAACTTTTCATTTACATTTATTACCTTTGATTTGATATCAACGCGAGACCCCAAGTTTAATAAGGGAAAAAAACAGAAATTCATTGTTAAGATGGTAGCAGCTGATGGTGTCATAAGCGACGACGTCACTATTAACGTCAACTTCTTTTTCAAACAGTTCAACAAAAAAAAAACTTTAAAATATCGGTGGGAGGGATGAAAAGCTTTTTATCGTGTGCCCACATATATTTATACATACTTTTACTTGACCCACCATAACTTTAACACCATAATGTGAATTTACACATTGAAAAAAAAAAAAATGATGAAAAATTGAAAAATGACAACATAGCATCGATTGAAAAACGTCATTTAAGCGTATTTTAATTTTTCAATTATTTTTTTCACATTTAAATGATAATTTTCGTGTGGCAAAGAAAAAAAAAATACCTACCTATTTTTTTCTTTAATTATTCATTTTTTTTTTTTTTCAATTTTTGTTTTGACGTAAACACATTCAAACTTAAAAATAAGGAAATCAGAATTATAAGTTAAATTGCTGTTTTTTTTATTCAAAAATTTTAATATAATCAATGAATTTTCAACGTAGAAAAAAATACATACTTAATTTTCTTGAATTTATGCAATTGAGTCGAAAATGCTGTTTTATGAATGCAATTTGGTATAGTTAATTAATTCAAATTTAAATTAATTTACGTAAAAGATGTTCTTTAAAAAATAATTGAATCACTACCGATACAGGTTTATTATCGGTATTATAATGAGTAAAAAATTTGATATTTAATTTCGTAAATAAAAAAAAAAAAAGTTTTAATAGTAACCTTCACCTTGAAAATTTGTTTATTTTTAAAGTGAATAACACCTTGAAAATATATTTAAGATTTCCTGACCATCATAAATTGTTTAATATTCTATTGTGTTGGTTGTTGTTAGAAGTTAGAAGAGTCAGGATTCAATTGTGTCCATTATTTGCAAAGTGCGTCTATTCCACTTTTTGCTCAAATTTAACTAATGATGGAGTCTTCGAGATCTCATTCTTTGGAATTTGTCCGTGAAAAAATAAATTTCAAATGTTGCCTATATACTGATATATTTACGTTCAAAATATGACATTAATTGCAAACTGCGCGTTTTCCGTATGCCTATAAAATGCAAACTGCTCCTATTCCCTAATGAAATAATTTTTTTTCAAAACTCGCCAATTCCCATATGATATTAATATTAAAATAATTTATAAGTACAAAGCTGTTATCATTAGAAATTTCTTAGTACAAACCTTTTTTCTAAATGGCTGACTTAAGAAATGTCCAAAATATCGCTAAATTTAGTCTTTATAAGTTTTTTGTTATTTACTCGAAAAGTTGAAAAATGGTATAGATGCACTTTGCAAATAGTGGACACACTTTTGAATTATTTCAAAATTCAGTAGTGCATTGTAATGGGCCGCCGTATAGTGTTTTCTAAACTGCAGTGAATTGGGGGGGTCTTTAGAAATTAAGTACTGCTGCATTTCTTAATTATTACAGTGCGTCTAAAATTGAAACTGCAAGTAAGTTCTGCAGCAAATCTAAGTCAATCACGCAGTTCCTTGAATTAACTTTTGGGTTGTGAAGGGCTTTAAAGGCTTTGAAAGGCTTAAGAGATAGTGCATTTTCGAAAACGTCAGATGATCGTCAATTGATGAAATTCAGCAATTTAAAGTTTTAAGCTAAATTTCGTCAAATGACGTTTTTGAAGATGCACTTAGTCAAGTTAGATCTCTTGAATTTATCCAGACTTTTTCTAAAGTTTGAAATTTTACGGTTTTTTTTTTTGAAACGAAAAAAAAAGAAATCAATTTTTTGTTTGTTTTGTTTTTCAATTAAAAAAATTCTTCCTTAAATGATATTTTTATTTCTTTAAATAATAATTATCATTCTTTTATTTTCAGTAATTTTTGTTTTTTTTTGTTTTTTTGTTTTTGTTTCAATTTAATTCTTCTTTTTTCTTCACTCATATTTTTTTTTTTTATTATTTAATAGAAAAAAAAATTCATCAATCTATTCGCATTTTTAAATTATAGTATTGTTTTTCTTCAATATCATTAATTAGTTCACTTTTGTTTTCAATCATTTCATTTTCTTCTTTTTTTGTTTTTTTTCTTGTTATATGTGATGTCCTATAAACTAAAAAAAAAAAAACATATACTGAAAAACAAATAATGACCGTCGAGCAATAAAAAAAAAAAAAAAAAACTAAAATAATTTGAAAAAAAAAATAGATCTTAGGGGAAAGGACAGAGGAATTTATCTACTTATTTTTTAAGTTTTTATTTTTTAAATTATTGAGTATTGAAAAAAAAACAAGGACATTCATGTGTGAAAACCAAAAAAAAAATAAAATAAAGAAGGTCAAAAGAAAAAGTAGAATAAAAATTATTTTTTAAAAAAATCATTGAATGACAAAATTTAAAAAAAAAAAATCGACTCTATTTTTATTAGCAAGGAAAAAGGAGATATTTGATTTACATAAAATCATATTTAACCAATTTTTAATGTACCTAATATTTTATTTTTTAATACATACATGATGGTGTTAGATTTAAAAAAAAAATAATAATATATATATAATATATAGTTTTAATTTTAATTTTAAAAAAAATCTCTTTTTTGAATTATTTTATTTTTTTTTATACTGTTTTGGTTTAATTTTTTATTAATTAATTATTTAATATATTATTTATATTATGTATATGTATATTATTTTAGTATTGTATGTGTATCCGTTATAGCTTTTTTTCTTAATTTCTTATGTATTTTTTTAACAGTTAATTTTTTATCATCCTGCAAAAAAGGAGTTATATAATATATATGTATGTATATGCACAAGTATATCTACTTTTTTTCCGTCGTATGAATTCCCTTATCTAAAATGTTATAAAAGATTCAATTGAATCGAGAAATTTATTTATTACTCCTTCCTCCGTTATGTGGGAGGAAATTTAAATCTTTACATATAATTGTAAAATTCCACAAGAATTCAAGCTTAAAGACATTAAATTTGCTGAATATCTGTGAATTGATGATCATTTTGTGATGTTTATTACAAAAATCTCTAACATTTCATAATCTGACCGTTTTTAAAGATTCAAACTTCCCTTTTAGTTTTGATTTGTCACAGATTCTTCATTGGGTTTATAAAATTTCTTATCATTTCGCTTGCAGATTTGATCTCAAAATGATGAACTTGAGCAGTGAATCATTAAAAACGGCTGATTTTTTATTTTATTATTTAACATAGTCGTCTCTTTTTAGTTATTAATAGGGAAAGAAAAAAAAATGAAAAAATAAACCTAAACGTTCCTTCCACCCAATTATCCAAGCAAAACCTATGTGTTGTATTAGGAAAGCAATGGAAATTGCTTTACATTTTGATTCCACGAAACTTTTCATACGTCGCAGCTAAATGAAGTCATTGAATTTTCTTCTACAATAAGGAAAAATTTTAAAATGATCGAATTGACAATTTTATAAAATATCTCTTTTTAAGTGTAAATAATGCCCTGAATTTTATTACAGTTTATCATTAACTTTTCCCACAGGTTCAGGTTAAAATGCAAAAATAAAACTCAAAAATTAAAAAATTCTCTTAAATCATTTAAAATCCAACGAAATTCATAATTGATAAATTTTTCCAAATATCGAATATTCGCTGTTTTTGCTAAAAAGTTTGCAAAAATGCATCGCTGCCTTTGGTGATGCTAAAGCTTTTCTTACAGTGATGCAATACTTGATATTTCTTTGACTTTGACGCTCATATATCACTGAACCGCATTTTTGAATATTTAGGTGCCTATTGCGAATATCACCAATCGATCGATGAAATGTTAATCGAAAAATTTGGTATTGCAAATATCGATTGCAGTCGAAGCAAGTTCGATTACAGTCGAACCCGTTTCGATTGTATTTTTCTTCACGAATGTTATTCGATTAACAGTTTTGTTTTTTGTATTTTGAAAACTTATTTTTTTTTTTAGCAAATACTCGGAAAAATTAACCATTTTTAAATTAAAATAAAAAATCCTTCCTTTCGAAATTTTCATCTTTTCATTAAAAAAAAAAAAAAAGTAAAAAACAACAAAGAAAAAACTCCAAGAGAAAAAAATGTTTTTTTTCGTCGATGACAAAAAACACAAAAAAACTGATAAATAACACAAGGAAACAAACAACAACCAAAAAAAAAAAATCGTAATCCATTCGAAAAAATTTAGAGAAAAGAGTGAAAAACTCCAGAAAAAATTTGTTTTTCATTATTTTTTTCTTTTTCTCTCATTTTTTCTTTAAAAAAAAAAAATCATTATTTGCAGGTTTTCTCAAAAACTACTTAGCTAAAATTACTTTTTTTTTTTTGTTTTGTATATTTAATATTTAATTTTTTTGTTTTTTTGTTTTTTTTTATTAAATTAAAATAAGAAATTTCTATTAATTTTAATTCTTTAAATTTCCTAAGTAAACTTGTTTTACACACAAAAAAAAAAAAATAATAATAATAATAAAAAAAAGGAAACGTTGAAAAATAAACAAAAAAAAGAAAAGAAAATTTGTAAAAAAAAAAGAAAAGGTATTTTTCTCTAATTTATTTTTTAATTCTTTTTTTTTTTTTTATTATTATTTTGTTCTTTTTCAAATTTAAAAAAATTAAAGGACGATCAAAAAAAAAAAATAATTAGAAAAGAAATAAATAACTAAACAAACATAATCGTTTTTTTTTCTTTTTTTTTTTTTTTGTATTCATTTTATGCATCGCAAACGTACTGATTTTTTTTTTGTTTTTATTCATTTAAGAATTTCTTTCCTTAGGAAGAAACATTTTTATTAGGTTTTTTTTTTATATTCATTCTTTCTTTTTTTTCTTCTTCAATTTAAGTAAAAAATTAAAGCAAAATGAAATTTGTTTTTTTGAAAAAAGTACTTGTTTTTTTTTTTATTTTTCTTAAAAAAAGAGATTTTTATATATGTACTTTTGGATTTTTAAGTATTTGTGTTGTTTTATTTATTTATTTGTATTTTTTTTTCTTGTTTCTATTTAAATAAAATCACTAATTGAATTAGAAGAAGAAGAAGGAGAAGATTAAGAAAACGAAAAATACGAAAAAGAAAATGAAGTAAAATTGTTTCAAGTTGTAGGTAATTTATGCAAAAATATTTAAAAAAAAAAAAAAAGAATTCTTCTTAACTTTTTTTTTTTTATTTGTTGTTTTACTTTTTTCTCTCTTTTTTAATTTTAAATTTAATTCTATGAAAAAAAAAAAAAAAATCCTTATGAATGTTTTCATTTTAGTTTATCTTATTTTTTTTTTTTTTTCTCTCAATCAACTTTGAAGATATTTGTAATTATTAATTATTGGTGGTTGTGGTGGTAGTATACACATTTTATTTTTTTTTTAATTATTGTTTTTTTCAAGAAAAAAAAATTTAAAAAGTACGTTTTCTTATTTATTTTTTTTTTTTAAATTTTTAAATTTTTATTATTTTCATTTATTCATTTTTTTTTTTTCGCTGTGTTTTTATTTTTATTTCAATGATGTTGTGTGTGTTTTTTTTTTTGTTTCTTTTCTTTTCTTTTCACATACTAATAATAATTAATTAGGATGCAATAGATATTTTAATTTAATTTGTAATTTAATTTAATTTTGTTTGTTTGTTTATTTTAAATATATCCAGTTTTATTTTGGTTGAATTTACATATATAGAAATATTATTTTGATTTGCTGTTTGTGTTTGTGTGTTGTGTGTGTGTGTATGTGTTTTATTATAAGTATTTTTTTTTTTTTTTTATTAAATTATTCAAATTCTTGTTTGTTTGTTTTTTTTGTTTTTTTTTTTTTGTATTTTTAATAATAATCTCCTTTTTCATTGCTATAAATTATTTTTTAATAAACTGTTTTCGTTTTATTGATGTTTGTTTTTTTATAACTTTTGTTTTTGTTGTTGATTTTGAAGAATAATAATTATAATTATAATAATAAGTATAATGTGTAATAGCGTTTATTATTATTATTATTATTACATGACGGATCGATTGTACAAATGGAACGCATCACATAGCATACTTTCTTGTCCATTCTCGTGCCAATTCATTATATTTTTCTCGATCAGTTTTATATATTCTTGCAATCTCTGGTACCAGAGGATCATCTGGATTTGGATCACAGAGAAGAGAGCAAATTGATAATAAAACTGTAAAATTAAAGCAAAAATATACAGATTAGTATTTTAAAATAAATTATAAATCTAAAAATTTGTTTTTAAAAAAAAATTCAGGCATTTACAGAAGTTCTATCACCTTTTTTTCTCTTTTTTTGGGTTCAACAACCTTTGAACTTGTTTACTTGTTTAAAATTAAATGAATCATTTTGTATTATTCCTGGTGGAAGAAGTAGGAAAGTACTCTCTAAAACTACGGGATCACAAAGAACTTCCTCATGTTTTCTTTTGCATACAAAAATAATCCAGTAGTTTTTTAGTGTGTTTTCAGAGCTTTTGAAAATGTGTGGTCTTAAATGAAGCACAAGCTTAGAGAAAAAAAAACTAATAACTACTACGAAACAGTTTTCACAGCCATAAAAACTATATGGAGATGTCTTCTCACAGAATACGCTGAAAAATTGGTCAACAGTTGCTCAAAAAGAGGCCAGTTCGTTATGAACAATGAAGGAGATTGGACTCCATATTAGTTTGCCTGCGCAATTCGCAATTTAATGTAGTTTTCATATTGCTAAATACTTTTTAAATAAACGCTGTGCATTTTGTAAAACTGACAACACGTTTATTTTGAACAGATTGTATAAGTAATCAGAAGAAAACTTCTTTTGCTTTTAACGTAATTTGTGTTCGAAATATGTATATTCTGAAAAGCCAGGACTGGAAGTACGTAAGTTGTTTCAATTGACTCAGCAGCAATGACTGAATAATCAATTCAGCTATTCAATTGATACAACTTACGTACTTCCACCCCAGGATTTAATTTATGTTTATTCACTCAAAAACTACCCAACCTATTCGCTGTTTTAAAATTTAAAATACAGCAAAATTTTTCATTTAATTTAAAGTACAAAAAAAAGGATAGAACTTCTGACGTTGAAAAGATTTTTAAAATTCATAAATCTAAAAATTAGAAAAATCTGTGTGTATATTATAATTCTCTCACCTTTTGAAATTGTTAGCGCTGGTGACCATTGAGATCTTAATATATCAAGACAAATCGATCCATTACTGTTTATATTTGGATGGTATATACGCGTCGTGAAAGCCACTTTTGGTGGTTTAAATGGATAATCTGTTGGAAAGTGAATTGTAAGGAAAAATACACCACCTTGATACGGGCTGTCAGGCTAAAATATAAATTTAAAGAAAACAAATTATTTAAAAAATCAAATACATATTTGAAAAAATATTTTACTTACCGGTCCCATAATTGTTGCTTGCCAGTGAAATACTAAAATGGGGAAAACACAGAAATAAAATTATTAGTAAAATTTAATAATTCTTAATATTAAATATATTTCTTTAAAATTATTTGGATTTTTTTGGTTTTCATTCATTTTGGTTATTTATTAGTGTAAAGTGTGTAAAACAGATACTCCTAATTGGTTTTTTCTTGTAATTATTATGTATAGACTTTACCTCTTTTTTGCCATTGGCCAATTCTTTCTTTCGTTTATTTTTTTTTTATCAAACGAAGTTTCGTAGATATTTTATTTAAATAAAAAAACAATTAAACGAGATTTTTAGGCGTAGAAAAAAAAAAAGAGTTATCTGTCTATTTTTTTTTTTTTTCTAAAACGATAAGATAAGATTTAACATAATTTTCTTAAATAGAAAAATCAGAGATAAGTTACAATTGAAAGGAAACATAAAAGAAAAAATTCTTACAAAATACTTTCAAGAAGTTTTAAAATAAAAATGCATCATTCATTATTACAAAAATTGAACATTTATTTAAGTAACAAGGTTCGAAAAATTGCAATGAAAATTACTTTAAAAAAAAAACAATCAAAGGACGATTTTTACATACATTACAATTCTATTTTGAGCATGTATTTCTTTTTTCTCTTTTATTTAAATCCATGTCCTTCTTGAAAACAATAAAATTAAATATGTTTTCCTTGAACAAACAAAATATTACTTTTAAAAGTAAATTAAATCTTATTGATTTTTTTTTCTACCGCAATTTAACCTTTACCAATAAAATAATCATAATAATGAGAATTTGTTGTATATTACAATAAAAAATGCTAATTACTTAAAATAAATAATAAATACACTATGTATTTTTTTTTTGTTCATCGATTTATGTGTCGTATTCGAAAATTATTTTTAACACTACGTCTTTTTTTTTTTTTTTTTTTTTTTACCGATGTATGGTGCATTTTCAATAAAATAATGTGTGGGAAAATTATGTAGTAATAAAAACATTAGAAAGCTTTTAAGTGACCCTATCATAAGCTGAAACGTGTACAAATAATTTTTAATTTGAATTTAATAATCGAGAAAATTCAAAGTAATTTGAATGAGAAAATTCAATTCATTAACATTTTTTTTTTTTTTTAAATTTAAATTTTCATGATTTTACAGTTTTGAAAATTTGAAGAGAAAAAAATAATCATAGGTTTGAAATTCTTATAGATAAACAAAAAAAAAAATCTATTTAATTTACCCTCACTCTAAAAATTTTCAATGTCCTACGACAATTTAAAATTTTTCATGTTTTTTTTTTAATGCTTTCCAAAAAAAGAAAAAAAAAAGAAAAAAAAAAGAAAGAAATTTGTGTTTTGGGAAATTTTTTTTGTAGAAATTTTCATTAAAAGGATTGTGTTAAGGAAAAAGAGATTTTTTTTTGTTGCTGTTGTTGTTGTTTTTTTTTCCCTGGTAAAGAAAATAACGGACAGAGAACAATAAATCCCTTTTTGAATTTTGATAGATAGAAAAACTCTCTGGTTAATGAAAAAAAAAAAAAAGAAAAAGAAAAAAAAATAAGGAATTGACAAGCGCAGTAAAACAATTTTTCTCACAATGAACAAAGTATTGTTTTCCTTTCTTTTTTTTTTTTTTTTTTTTGTTCATATTGTTTTCTTTTTGCTAGTTTTATTTTTCTAAATTTAATAGATTCACATACAAACATACTTGGTTTGGTATGCGGTCAATACTAATGCAAAATAAAAGGAAAAAGAAAAAATAAAGTGAAATAAAAGTAATAATGTGATAATGAAAACCAAACCATCATCAATATCATCGTTTAAATATTGATTCTGCAAAAAAAAACAAAGATTTTTACGTGATACAAAATTGTTTTTTGATGCTGCCTTTTTTTTATATTTTGTTTTGTTTTGTTTTTAGGTAAACTTGATCAACTTACAATCATCTCCAACCGGCCCTGCTGAACATTGTGCTGGTGGGTCTCTACCCAAATCTTGAAGTTCCTGAAAAATAAAATTAGAATTTAATTAGTAAATTGTTTATTTTTTTGTTTGGCATTTAAAAGAAAGCGATTGTAAATTAAATTTAAATTATTTTATTTTATTTTTTTTTTTCTGAGAAAGAGATTTTATGAAGAAATTCATAGGGGAAATAACAATAAAACTTGATTCTTTTTAAATTCATCCATTTATGGGAATCATATTCTTGTGGATGTTACACCACACACATGATTTACCTTCTTTTTTTGTTTTTAAATTAAAACATAAAAATTTCCAAAAATAAGAAAAAGGCGACGACCTAAGACTTGTTTTTTTGTTTTTTTTTTTGTCGTCATCCTCATCATCATCATTATCTTTTTTTTAAAAAAAGAGTTTATTTAAAATTTCCTAGATTATTTCAAATGTGTAAAATCTTAAATATATGTGTGAAAAGATATCTTTTTAAGTGGGCTTATTTTTCAGGTAGGATGTATGTATATGATAAAATTTGAAAAAAAAAAAAAAATGAAAATATGTACCATAGTCCACAATCAAAGAAATAATAAAATTATGTCAGTATTTTCCATCATATATTTCGCATTGCAAAAATAATATGTCACATTTTAAATAAAATTTTATTTAAAAAAAAAAAAAAATTAAAATAAAATTCATAGTTTCTGATATTTTTAGTATGTATTTGGTACTTTGGTGCTGGTTCTGCTACTGCTGCTGATGGCTACTGTCAAAAGAAATTTCATTTATTTTTTTCAGTCTTTTTTGACCATTTGTACCATCATTTTGGTGTCTTTTCATCTAAAATAATCATCTCAGAGAAGATTTTTGTATTAAATTCTAACTAGACTTTAGATGAGACATTTTTCTTTTTTATCTTTTGTTGTTTTTTTTGCTATAATTTCTAAATTTACCCGTCTCTTCGTCTCTCTAAAACACTTTTTTTTTATAAAAAAAAAAAAAAATATACATATATACCCCGATCAATGATATAAGGAAAAATAAAATAAAATAAAAAATGTGACTAAGTACATTCTACATTGTCAGCTCAAAGCAGCATGATATTCATATTATAATAATATAGGAGATACATTATTATATTTATAGGTACATATATAAATATTATATATTCAAGTACTCTAACTCAATGTTATGGTGTTGTAATTCTCTGTACGAATAGAACACGAACAAATCAGAATTTATATGTGTAGTATGATGTGCTTGATGATATTGTTGTTGTGTGACTAAACATATCAGCAGCAACCAGAAAATATATAATATATAAAAGTATATAATATACACGACATCGCAGAGTCAACGAAACCGATTTTAATATATATATACCTACGATGAATATGAAGAAAAATTTTATATTTATATTTAAAAAAAAAAAGAATAGAAAAAAAAGTAAAATATACTAATTTTATTTTATTTTTTTTGAAGGGGTGCGGTGAGATTATCATACTATATCGAAGATGAATGTTTGTTGTTGCTGTCTAAAATATATATAAAATGTAAATTCATGAAGATGATGATAATGATGATAATGATGATGATGATGGATAATAATAATACACATTTTATTCTACTCTTCTGTCAAATTTTT
This sequence comes from Bombylius major, assembly GCA_932526495.1. Classification (NCBI taxonomy): domain Eukaryota; kingdom Metazoa; phylum Arthropoda; class Insecta; order Diptera; family Bombyliidae; genus Bombylius; species Bombylius major. The sequence goes on along the minus strand of OW052044.1, from coordinate 11,132,659 downwards.
TAACTCCGGAATATGTACATATACTTTCCGGTATCTAATCTAATACGTTACGTATTATCGTTATTGTGTGTTACTGAAGAAATTCTCATCTTACTAGTCTTACTACTGGTCTGCTGTTAATTTCTTTTGGTTTTTTTTTTCTCTTTAAGAAAATTATAATAATTTCTTTTTTTTAGTAGTACTGTACTAGTCTGACGTTTAAACGTTAATTTTGTTTATTGCTGTAATTCCTTCCTTAAAACATAATTTTCCTTTTGGGCCAAAGTCATGGTTATATACACTTTTCAAGTGAAATATTTGAAACGAAGAAAAAGAAGAAGAAAAAAGAAATAAGTACCGTTTTTTCTTCGTCTTTGTATCATTTATGTGTGAAATTTCATGTTACGTTAAACAAAAAAAACAGAAAAAAAGTAGGTTCTCTTAACGAAAATTTCTTCAGATTTAATTTTTGCATTATTTTGTGTTTTTTTTTTTAAATTTGTTGGATCATTTTTTGTTTTTCTTTTAAATAAATTTTTTTTTTTTTTTTGCTGACGACCAAATTCTGATGATGATGATGATGATGACGATTACACAGTGTGATTCTAATTGGTGAATGGTGATGGTGACAACCTGACAACGAAGGGAAATTTAAAAACAACAACAACAAAAAAAGAAATGTGTTTTCGTTTTTCTTTCTTTTTTTTGAAAATCACACATTTTCACTTAATTCAACGTGAATTTTTTCATTTACATCGCGATTATACATATTTATGTATTATTAAACACAAATTTTCCAATGGTAGCACATTTTCTCTTAAGTATTTTTAATTTAAAATTTATTTTTAAATCGAAATATCCAGAAAGGGATGGAACTATTCGATGATTTTAAAATGTCTTTTTTTTAAATTAAAAAAAAAAAAAAAAATCTGTTTTAAACAAAAATTCCATCCACACACTTTCTTCATGCAATTTTTTTCTTTAACGTACGTACGTACATATGAGCTGAGTGGTGCTCAGGTGAACAAAAAAAAAATGTGTATATTGTACATAATTTTGGTGTATTTTCTTTAATGAATTTTCCAAATGTTTTATTTTTTTTCATTCTCCACAAAATTCAGCCATGACAGCAGCAGTAGTCGTCAGTCAGTACGTAACATACTAAATTACGAAAAAAATAAAATAAAATTATGTACTTTTTTTTCTTTAATGAATTTTTTTTCCTTTCTTCTTGCTTTTGTTGTTGTTGGAGTAATTACATTTTTTTCTCTTAGGTCACACATAGGGTCTGGTGGTGACTAACAAAATATTAAAACAACAAAAAATATGAATACGATGATGATTTGATGATTATGAATTATGATTAAAGAAAAAATTAGGCTGACTACTGGTTTTTTTTTTTTTTTGACCACACAATGAACATTATTAGTTAATTGATTACATTCTCGTTATGTATTTTCCTATCAGTAATCGATTTTGAATCCATAATAAGATTTGATTGAACAGTTAAAAAAATAAGAAGAAATAGTGAAATTCTTTTTCATAAAATAAATTGTTTCTTCATTAATTTGAAATTTCATCATTTCGTTTTTTTTTTTCCAACATTTTCTTCTTCTATGTTTGTTGGATTAATTATAAAAATTATCCACCATTTCACGATTGCTGGTGCTGGTGCTGCTGCTGAGTGCTGTTTCAGCATACACACATCACACATTCAAGACATTTTCTTTTTTTTTCTTTTTGACTTTTTTTTTTTTAAGCGCGGCGCATTTTTTTTTTTTTTTTTTTCGTTTTTTGATAGTCGTCAGACTTTTGTGTAGAGTATGTATAATCGCCCCATTTTCATTTTTTTTAAATGTCGTTTTTGCAATCGCAGAAAAAAAAAATGAATTTTTTTTTTGATTTTTTGCTTCAAAAATTATGCACTAAAAACCATTTTTAAAAATCACCATAGAAAAATTAATTTTTAATCATTTTAACACCAAGGTCATGAATTTTCTTCACAAAATCTTTTTCGATTAAAATAAAAATAAAAAATAAAACTCATAATGAATAGAAAAATTTTTTCATCATCATTATGGTACACCACATTTATTATAATTAATATGTGAAGGAAATTTAAAAAAAATCGTAATTTTCTTTTTTCCTTCGTTTTAGAAAACTGTAAAAATTTAACTTTTTTTTTTTTTCTTAATTTTTAAAAGAAAAAAGCACACGTACCTTGTTGATTCTTTTTAACGCCATTTTACGATTTTGTTTTTATTTGAAAAATAATTTATTTAAAGACAAAAAAAAAGTTTTTTTTTTTTTGATAAAGAAAAGAAAAGAAAAACTAAAACGTTTCGATCTAATTAAATTTAGATATTTCCTTCTTCTATATATATAAAAAAAAAAAAAGAAATTATTTTAAACTAAAAATTTTCTTCTCCGTCCGACTTTTCACAAATTTAATTTCCTCTACAACGATCTACGAATATTACTTTTTTTGGCCCTTTTTTTCTTGATGAATTTTCTTTGCAAAAAAAATATAATATAAATGTGAATTTTCAATCAAAAAGAAAAATTTTTTCTTCAACCAGAGAAGAAATACGACAATGGAATTAGCGAGCAAATTGTATAGAGCCGATGGGTCTTCTTTTTGAATTTGATTAAAAACGAGCACACACAAGCAAAGATGGCCGCCAATCAAATTTCAAGATTCGGAGAAAAAAAAAATCGCTATGGTTTTTCTCGTCTTTGCTTCTTTTTTTTTTTGTATTATTTTTTTGGAAAATGTCAGGTACTACAAGAATCAAAACTTATATGATTTTTATGTGAAATTATTAATTTTTAATGTAATTATGAAACTCGAAAGTCTAAATAATTGAAATTGAATATAAAATATGAAAATTTAAACTGTAAGCACTTTTAATTAATCTAATTGAAAATTGTTTTAAATATTTTAACAAATTAAAAAACGTGAAATTAAATTTTTTCCCTTTTCTAATAAGCACTGCACAATCGACCGGTCTATCATAAATTTTTGACGAATTGCCAATTTAACGAATTTCAGCTAATATTTGACATAACCTTATTTTTGAAATAGATTTCAATTTTCTAATGTTCGGTGTATATGTGAATTATTTTGAAATATAGTTGATTTGACTTAAGGAAAAAATGTATATTTTTGTTTATAAATTGTTTTCGTTTTCATGACACATAAATTTAGAATATGGGTTTGCTATCTAACAGATTTCAATTAAAGTTGTTTTGTGAATAGAAAAATAAAATGTATAATAGCTGCGTTCCATTGGGATTTCAGGCGTAGATGAATCTACTCCCATCTACGCTCAACTACTCCTAGATGTAGAAAGCAAGCGTAGTTGGGTGTAATTGATATATTTCATTGCAGTAGCAGTCACAAAACATAAATTTATTTTTTGGCGTTCAAATTTACAGGTTAGAATTTGATCCATATATGAAAAATAGCGTTCCATTCACCAACTACGCCTAACTACGCCCAACTACGCTTATCTACTCCGGAGTATCCCAATTGAACGCCTGTAATAATATGAATTCTAATTAGAAAATGGTTTGAAGTCAAATTGATATTTTGAAATCACAATTTTCGGGTATATGTGTACGAAATTATTGTTACTTCGTTGGAAATTTTGTTGAAATTCATCTTCTTCTTACTTTCGTAATTATTTCGGTAATTTGAATATTTATTCGGAGAACTGCATAATCATCTTGGTATATATTTTTGATAATTTAACGAAATTTTATTTAGCAAAAAAATAAAATAGACTTTAAAAATAATTTTTAATTTGGAGATTTTCATTAATAGTATTCTACTTTGTGTAATTTTAAAATATTTAACTATTTTATTATTCTGACACTGCGATGTTTCTTTCATATGGCATTACACAAATGTCAAATGACTCCATAATAATAATTTATTCGATGTTATTGAACTATCTTGCCGAGTCATTCGGTGTTTTTATCGTTCAACAAACCGAATGTCAAAATTTATCGAAGAAAATACTTTTTTTTCATAGCTCAAAGACTGGTGGTTTTTCTATTCTCTACTAATAAAAGCAAAAAAAACTCAATTAATTGAAATTAATAGTGTAAAGTATTGAAATATAAGTGCGAAAAGTGTAAATATGATTGAAATTATAAATTTACAAGGAACTTTTAATTGTTTTTAAAGAAATTAAAGTTTTTTTTTTCTATTTGGTTTGGTTGCGTGGATTGAGGCTGTAATTAGTTTGCGTTTTCATTTCTTTTTTATTCTTCTGTTTTTTTTTTTTTTTTGTTGTCTTGTCTGCTGAATTTGTGATGCCAGGCCAGGAATAAAAAATTAAACCTCGCCAAAGTAAAAAAACATAATTAATTAATGTTGAAGATTCGCAATCAGTGTTTTAAATTATGTCACCATCTGTGATAAGCATTTATTCAATTTTGCAATGAGACGAAGGATAATTAATTCCAAAGTGAAAAAATTACACCCAAATTTGGCATCTTTGGCTAAAAATTTATAGCTGTGCTTTGTGATAAATTTTCTTTTTATTATTATTTTTCTTTCGTAACTTAATTGAGATTAAAATACATACCTATTTTTGTTTACTTTTGTTTAATTTTATCTAAGGATAAGCTTAATTAGTTAATAAATGAAATTTAAGTAGTGAAAAATTATTTAATAATGAATTATGAGCAATGATATAACAGTAAGTTTAACAGCTGCAACAGCAATAAATAGCAGCATTTTAAAAAATAATTTAACAAAAAATAATGCTGTAATTGTGTCCTCATCGGTGGTTGCACCATTATCATCAATATCATCATCAACTGCATCATCATCATCATCATCACCAACAACATCTACTGCTGCCGGTTTTAATGCAGATGCTAATAAAATAGCTATAGGTACAAGTACAACAACGGCTATAGCAACAACAAAAGATACAGAAAAACCTTCTAAAACGGGTTCAGATGATTGCAATAATAAGGAGTGCCCCACCCCGAAATTCGGGAGCAGACGAAATAGCAGTAAGACAAGACATTGCACTTCTTTGCCAATCTTTCACAATGCGGTAAGTTTATTTATAAATTTATAATCAAATATGTAATAAAATACAAAGGTAAGGAATTATTTAAAAGGCAAAAAAAAAAAAAAAAAAAAAATATGAAACATTGGCTATGAAATTCATTTCATTGCTTATTATGTATTTTGTTTGAAGTGTTTTTGTATGTCTGGCAGAATCTCCTCTCTTTAAAGTGGTTTAAATCCCTTATACAAGCAAAATTTGATCCTTTTTGAAGTGGCAGCGACTACTTGACTGCTTAGACAAGGGACTTAAGCTTAAAGAGGTAGAATCCATCATGAGCTAATATCTTAAGTCTAAGATTCGTAATTAATTCTTAATATGATGTCGTCACCTTTGAAAATGTTTTTACCATAATTAATCGATACAATGTGGTATACTTGAAACACAATTTTTTCCTTTTCTTTTTTTCTTTGTAATTCTTTTTTCTTTTAAATTTTAATTTTAAATTCAAGTAATTTATTGTGCAATATGTAAAAGTTAACTACTGAAATTTCATGTGTTTTATTGAGTTTATCTATCGAATGGTTAACTATCTAGCTATACAGACAGGTATATATAGAGATATGTATAGTATATCTAACTGTATTTGGATATACATACTGCATATGAAATGGTTTTCAGGCTACACAATAAATAAAATTGCAATATTTAGCTAACATACTTACACATATACATAAGTATATATCATATGAATTTTGATTATCAATTTATACATGTAACTCTTTTGTTCAAATTTAAACTTTTGTTATGTCTTTAATTCTGAAAATTGACCATTATAGGCAATAGAGGTAAGCAAAAGTGTTATTGATTATTTCTGATTTCGACATATGAATGTACCATACATATCTATCTACACATTACTTATATTAGATATACATGTATATATTGTCTTGTATTTATATAACGTAATTCTTACATAAGATTTAAAATACTTAATCCTATCTCCTTTTTCTTTTCGTGCATCAATTTTTTACGATTCAAAGATATTTTCAGTACAATAAAAAATAAAATTAAAATATAAGCACATATGTTGGTACTTATGTGTACATGAAATTTTTTTCTTTACTTAACATCATGACATTACAAATTTAAATGACCACGCATCCAATAAAAGAAACAGAAAAATAAAATAAAAACAGGATCAAAAGGAGTTGACTGAAAAATCACCTTTTTTTCTATCTTATTATATTTTCTTAATTTTCCTTTTGTTTTTTTTTTCTTTATTTTTGAATTTTTTTTCAATATTCATGTTTCAATTATTTATTGATCTGCTTTATTTCAAAAACTTTCTTTCTACAATATATTTCAGGCGACACGCACTCACTCTTCATATAAGTACGATGTGTGTAATGTAATAAATTAATCTACTTTGAACAATTTTTGTAAAACAAAAAAGAAAAAAAAAATAAAAGAAAACAGAAATATCTATAAAAAAAAAAAAAATTTCGTTTGCAATAAATAAGAAATTGCAATAAAATTCAGTACACAAAAAAATATATGTACATATCAAATTGTATCTTTAACTATATATAGTTAAATAATAACACATGCATATTAAAATTGATATTTTTAGCAAATTTTATTGAACTAACTCAACTAGTTAAATAGTTAATATATTTAGTGAAATTTTTTTTTGTATAATAAAATATCATATATGTATGTAGATATGTATAACTAAAAATCATAGAAAACCATCGCCCATCGTACATATGAATGTATATTTGTATGTAATTTGCGTTGCGCCTCTTTAAAAACATATATTTTTAAAATCATAAATCATATATGTACATATGTATGTATAAATTTAGACTAGAGGAGAGAAAGACAATCTTGATCGTGTGGTCACTACTTAGTTCAATTCAGTTCAATTTTAACATACTTAACTTATGTACATGCGAGTTCAATCATCTTCGAATATGTTAATGTAGGAATTCTTGTTTCTTATAAAATAAAAACACAAAAATGCATCTGGATTTGTTGTTAGTTAACAAGCCAAAATCCTGTATAACTATAAGTATGTATGTATATATATTTACTTTATTTTGTTTTATGTTTTTTTTTCAAAATTTTTATTATTTTTAGAAGAAAAATTCAAGATTCAAATCTAAAATATTTTTATCAATTATTTTCTATAATGTCCACCCTTGCAAATATTTCTTGTATATATGTAGTTATTTTTTTAAAAGATCCAATAATCAAATTATTGAGATTTTTTGTTTTTGTATTTTTTTCACCTATTCACTTGTTTAGGAAGATGTATTTTCTTAGAAGGTTGATAAATATACTGTTTTTTGTCTTATTAATTTTGAAAATTATTCTTAGATTTGCTAAAATACAGTTTATGTAGGTAACTATGTACTTCTTTAAAAACATCAAGGTTATCTATTTGTAAGATATATAATTTTATTGGGTAAAAATTGAATGTTTAAGTAATTAGAAAATTTTTAACTCCTACTATACTTAATATTTTTCTTCTTCTTTTTCTTGCTTAACATGCTTTATAAAAAAGGTGTGAAAATACTTAAATGGAAAAAAAGAAAACTATGCATTAAGTACCACTAAAAAAAATCTATTTTTTAATTAAGAGAAGAGTCTCATTGGAAAAAAATGTAGTTTTTTTTATATTACATATTTTTCTTCTGAATGTGTAAAATATCATTTGAGAACATGAGAAAATGTCAATATAATTATGTAGTTAGATTTCAATATTAAATTTTAATGTTACTTTTTTTTTTTTTTTTTTTTTTGTTTAATTGTTAAATTATATATTTGTAATTCAAATTATTTTTCATTCATTATAATTTTGCCATCTTAGTATAGTTATGAAGTTATACTTAAATATCAAATAAAATTTCATATATGCAAGATGATACATGCAATATGTGTGTGATGTGTGATACTTATTTTCTTTTGTTTCTTTTTTTTTTCTTTTTCTCTTCTGAATGATGTGATCTATGCCAATTGAGAAATTGATTGTATGTAAAATTCGCTTTATTTTTTATTTTAATTTCAAGGACTTTTAAAATAATAATTGATGGATTGTTTCTTTTTTTTTTCTTTTTAATATCTACAGTTCGTCTAATGATTATTATTTTTATTTTTATTTTTTTTGATGATTTATTTTATTGTAAACTACATATTAGTTATTTTTATATATATATATAATGATCTTTAAAAAAAATTTAAGAATATATTTATGTATTTTTTCATAATCTTATTTTATTTTAAATTAGAAATATTTAAAAAATTCGGTGTTATTTTGAAATTTTGAAGGGAACTCATTTTGGTTCGTCAAAACAAAATATTATTTGACCGGAATGCAGTTTTCAACTTAAAAGAAGATAAGGACTGTACACGAAAAAATTGACCTGTTTAATAAAGTCTGTATTTTTAATTTGGGAGGGGAAAGACCTGTAGTTGTTTTTGCAAATTTTTCTATATAAAGCGACAACAAAAATGTATTTTAATTTCATAGTTCAAGCGCGTTGAAAATAAAATGTCAAGTAAGGAAGAAGATACTCAAAAATTAATTTTGTCCAAATATTTGAAAAACTCAATCGACGACGACGAGACTTATTGCAAAGCAAATTTTAAGTCACTACCTGGCCATGAATTTTATACATCAACAAAAAAGGGTAACGTAGACAAACAATACTCCACACAAAAAATTGGGAAATTCCCAAAACAAGAACCATCAATTTACAGAGGTACATTGAGGAATGCCTGGAAAAACGTTTATTGCCGTTTATCAGAGAGCATAATAGCTCTGTACTTTTTTGGCCTGATTTGGCCACATCTCATTACGCTTCAACAACAATGGGGTGTACAAAAGAAATAACATCAATGTGGTGCCCAAAGAGGGTAATTCACCAAATTGCACCGAACTACGGCCAATTGAGGGATATTGGGCTCTTATGAAAAGGAATTTGAAAAGAACTAAAAAAGAAGCAAAAAACAATATTGACTTTGATAATAAGTGGAAAAGAGCCTACAGTACGGTGACAAATACAACTGTACAAAATCTTATGCGAGGACTCAATAGAAAAGTAAAATATTTTTATACTAAAAAATAATAACGTGAAATTTAAAAACACATTTTGTAAAGTACATTTTAAGAAATAAAAAAAATTTTGTTTGAATAATATCGGACATTTAGTTTTTAAAATATTCAAAAAAATAAACAGATCAATTTTTTCGTGTACAGTCCTTAGATATTGTAATAATAATAGATAAGTAGATAATATATGTACATACATATATATATCGTCGTCATCCGGAAAAAACCTCCTATATGCAAAAATATGAATTTTACAGGAGAAACAAAAAACCAGTTAATATGCACGTAGAACGGTAGAAGGTTGAAGTATTTACTGTTTTGTAGAAATTTGGCCCATTTTATCGAAAATACGGTATTGTCATTATATATAGAAGATTTTATGCTGAACTTTATGACATTTAAAAGCCAATTTAACCAAAATGGCACATAGGAGGTTTTTTCCGTACGACGACGATATCTAATTGCTTTTGGCCTTGAAACCAGCTCAAAATAAAAAAAGAATCTTACAAACAAAACAATGCACCAGTTGGAGAAGTCGTTTTTTTTTTGTTAGCAACCTGTAAATGTGCATATTGTATGTTCATAGTAACTTTACACCACGAGGAAAAGAAATAATATAGCCAGGTTTTTTTTTTTTTTTTTTTGAAAAATAAAAAATTGAGTTCAAGTTGAAAAATTTTTCATATGATTCGATTGATTTGGTATGGAATTCATCACAAATAAAAATAAAAATAATGAAATTTACATATCACATATTACCTATATGTTGTTGTTATTTTGTCTACTATAATGTACTTTATCGTATTGTAGTTGTCAATGTCGATGAAATTGTTAGGATATAGGTAGTTAGGTACATAATACATATATGTATGTAAGTATATGAAGAAGATTTAATATTATTATAATAAGTATACGGTTGCTTATTATTACTGCTGATGGTAATTGATTCTATTCGTCACGGTCTTATCACACATTCATTACCGATCTGAATCAGTTCACCCAAGTATGCAATTAAATTATTTAATTTTTTTTTTTCTAGAAAAAAAAAGTATATATGTATCTTCTAACTCATATATTACAGTAAATGTGTACATTAGTTGGTAGCTAGCTACATTACTGTAAAAAAAAAAAAAACAACAAAAACCAAAACATTGATGATCAGAATTTTAATTTGAAATTTAAGTACATACATATTAAGTTAGATTTGATGCACTTGTTAATTATCATATTTTAACTCTTTTTTTTTTCTTTTTCTTTTTTCATTTGTTATAAATATGTACTTACTTTTTTTTCTTCTATACATATTTCTCCGTAATTTTTTTTTTTTTTATTTATTTAATAATTATAAATATTTAATATTTTCCCCTCCTCTACTTATCTATCATTATTAACATCAGTACGTATACAATAATAATTATAAATTCATTTTATCAAACCGACAATCATCAGACTTTAAGATCATTTCTCTGTTACTTTTATGGTTTATTATCATTTTGTTGTTATTATTCTTTTAAAAAGTTTTTCTTTTAGCATATATATGTGTAAAGGTTAAATTATTCCAGAGCACAATGATTTTATGATAAATTTTTATGCTGAGTATATTCAGTTAATTTATTATATGTGTGTTCTACAGTGGTTACTTAATTTATAATATTTTGTCTGAGATTGTACTCGTATAATATTTTCTCCTATCTAATTTTTTTTTTTCTACTTCTTTTCTGAAAAGTTAATAAGGTGAATCTTCTTTTGTTAGGCGATAGGATCTTTTTTAAGTATCTTTTTATTTATATGAAATCATGCGAGATTTATAAAAATGAAAATAAGAAGAAGAAGAAAGATGATGAACAAGAAAAAAAAATAAATAAATGACAAAGTGTATTTTTTATTTTTTTTAATTTTTTGCACAATAAATATAAACACTTTGCAAAAGAGAAGACATTGTATGTATATTTATTTGCTGTGGGGGGTCTAAAAGCATCAAGAATGCATTTTGAACGAATTAAAATCGTGCATTTTAAATACAGGAAGTTATTGTGTGCTAAAGATGTCTTATTTTATAGTACAAAAGTAACATAGAGAATCTGTTTTGTCAATATGGTTAACTACTTACTTACTATAAAATGAATACGTACATATTTATTTTATATGTAATAAAAAGACATAGGGAATAGAAATTAAACTAAAACCTTTATTGCATATATTAACTCATCTTTATTATCATTTAAACTTAAGTATAACTTCATACATACATATTTATTTTTAGAGAATGTTTTTTTTTTTTTATAGAGGGAATGTAGGTTGTTTTTTTTTTCTTTTTCGAAAATATTTCCCTTGAAATGTTTGCCTTATTATAGTTTATATGCATAACAACGCATATTGTTAATTTTAATAAATTCTATATAAATTATTTGTGTATGTAACTATGTATAAATGTATGCATTGGTGAGTAAATTTTTAGTTATTTTTTTTATTAACGGAAAATTTTCATTTTGCTTCATATGATATGGAAAAAAAAACAAGGTATGATTGTTGTTTGTACTTTATGCTCTGTTGCTTATACAAACGAATTGTGAATGATTTTGAGTACCTTATGCTATAATTTGTTTTTTTGTTGTTTTTGTTTGTAAAATTTATATGTATAGAAGTGAATTATAATCATTATATGTATATATATCGCAAAAGGTATACACACACAATGATAATTTACCTGTTCGTAATGTTATAACGATACAGTAAAAATTTTATACATAATAGCAAAAATGTAAATAAAATAAAAACAAAAATAATTGAAGAATGAAATATACTGTCTATGAAAAGGTATAAAAATTACCAACTAAAATTTATGCTTACTGATACGTAACTTTACTACTTTGAAAATATAAAAATAAAGAAAAACAACAAAATTAAATTAATTAAGAATTGCCAGGTGTAGTATAATGTACACGTTGTTTTTATTTTATTGATTATTATGTATTTCGATTAAATCCTTGACACTATTTGATGTTTTATTGTAGAAACGACGACTCAAATCCTTTATAAAATGACAATAAAATGAATTTTTTATTTCAAAAAACAGATAAAGAAAATGATGAATATAGAAATTTAAAAGATTTATAGAATTTTAAAAATAGTCTCGACAAGAAGGATAATAATTTCCAAAACAAACAAAAAACAAAAACGATACTTTTTCGAAATTTGTCTATTTTTTTAGACTTTAGTGTAAATTTCGAATTTGATTTTGATCTGATGACTTTGTATTGTAAATGACGATCATTTTTATTTGTCCAACTTCAACTTTAACTTCATCTTCAACCTCGACAAGACTGTATGTGAAATATAATAGATTCTTTTTTTTTTTCTAAAGAAATTAAGAATGAAATTGATTTTTAAAAAATAAAAATTAAAAAATTATATAGAAGACTTTTTATATAATAATTGTAAAAAGTAATTAAATACGGCAACATTGTAATAAATATTATTAATTTCCTACCTACAATAAACTTACTTTGACTTTAACGTCATTTTCATGAAAAATTTATTATGTGGAAAAATCCGATGTAAATTCAAAAAATATAATATCACCAAGGCAAGGCGACTGTGAGTGAATGTGAAAAGCTACGATGAAGTTATTGAAGCTAAAAAAAAAAGTCGTCGAGACGAATATGTTTGTAAGTATTGACTTCATCGACATGATGAACATACACACATATATTTTCATTTTTCAATTTTTATTTTTGTAAAACAAATGAAAAGTTCCCCAGTTAATAAACCATATGAGTCAGAAATTGATTGCCAAGTGGGCAACATGTGTTAGTGTTGTTTAGAGGAATTTATTTTGAAAATATATTTTCAATAAAAATTCTTAAGAAAAGTATAAAGATCATAGAAGACTATCATTACAATGATAAGCTGAAAATATTGATAAGAATTTTTAAGTAAAACTAAAAAGAAAGTATTTTCGGTTAATTTGTTTATCATTAATTTCATGTTTAATTTTTGTTTGTTTTTTTGGTGTACGTTCAAAACGCATTAAACTACGTAACTGTTTATCGGAATTTTTAAATAAATACAAAATTAATTTTAGAATAATTAAATATAATTACCGGACGGATATAATATTCATAATATAATTTTGTTTAGTTTTTATGTAATTTTCTATAATTTTTCTACGCTATACCTAGTTTTTGTTAATTTCTATCATCGTGTTGGTGTTTCTGTATTTTTGGTGAGAATTTTCTTCATAAAAAAAAATAAGGGTAGTCTTTTACAAAAATATTATTGTTCCTTGTTTGTTCCTAAAATATTCATATGGTGTTCATTATGTTATTTTTCATTAAATTTCTTGTAAAAACGGATTTCAAAAGTGTTTTTTAAATTATCGGTTTTAGTTTGACAAGTTCGAAAGAAAAATAAAATTTATGTGGGAGATTTTTATTTTTCAATTAAAAAAATAAAAATTCTAATATCAATAAATACATGAGGAATTACGATATTTCTGTTGTTGGAATAATGATGATAACTAAGAAGAAAAAAAAGATATTCTAACAGTTTTTAGTGCGAGTGCAAATGAATAATAGAAATTTTTTTCTACAATTTGTTGTAAAGTTTTTTTTCTCTTTTGTTTTTAATTAAAATAAAAGTGCCTAGGTATCTTTGTTTTGCGACTTATAGCTAAAAAAAATTATTTAATTTAAAAAAATAAAAATGAAAATAAAAGATTTGTGATGTTATTTTCTTCGTTTTTAAAAAATAAATATATACGCTAAAATAAGTGCCTTATAAAATAAAATAAAAAGATTTATTGCTACTACACATTTTCTTATACAATATTATAAAAAATAAGTGCTCGTGTTTTGTTTTTTTTTTATTTTTCTCTCTATTTTTTATTAAATAAAAAATATGTTATTGAAATATTTTAAATTAAAAAACAAAGAATTTTTTAATAAAATTATTAATAAAAATAAATTAAAAAGAAAAAGTAGTACTTTTACATATATGTAGGTGGTTCCAGTGTATTTATTAAATTACATATCTTGGAATTATCACAATTGAATGGTAAATTATTTATTTTTCTGGCATGTTTAAATAAACTGATAAATTTTTTTTTTTTTTTCAAATAAATAAATATTTTATTAAGTACAAAATCCAAAAACAAATGATAAAATTATTTACTTAAGTAATACAAAAATCATTTATATAGGTATATGATTCTTCGAATAAAAATTTTAAAAATTTCAAGTATGTGTTCCCAATAGACACTTTAAATGTACATATGTTTACTTTCTATCTTGTATACCTACTTGTAATACAATTTTTGCCAAAAAAAAAACTCGTCATGTTTCAAATTTTATCTACATATGTAATATCATAAAATTTATTTAAAAAGACCACTTCGTTAGATTAAATAAATGTTCAGCAATTTAATATACGATATATAATTTTATCTTATGACTCATTTCAATGATTTATGATTTTATATGATGATTTACTTAATAGTTTAATCACAGTTATTCACAAAATTATTTTGACATTAACAATATGATTTTAAGAATAAATGAAAAGAATAAAAAAAATATACACAGGTTCAGTTTCCGGAATTTTTGAAATCCGGACTGTTAAATCTCGTTTGAGATTAGCTAGAATTTTTGAGGTGTACATATTCACGTTTATTTGTGTTTTGTTCAAGGCAGTTTGTATTTGATTCTATTTAAGAGTCACCTCAGATTGTTACTTGTTATACTAATCCATTGGAAATGTAAATTGAAAATCCACAATTTATTTAGGGTTGTTAGTTGACATATGTATAAACGCTTTAAATGCTGATAGGATAGGATTTCCAATTTTTGATTTTTTTAAAAAGCCGGCAACCAATTTTTCTATTTTTTTTATGTGCCCTGTATTTTCTAGATTTAAGTATTGTGGAAAAATAAAATTGAGTCTAATTTTGGAAATTCAAGAAGTTTGATCCCCTAATTTGTAATGATTTTTAATTTTTATTAGTTTAAAATAGAATCTTTAACAGTACAAACTGTGAAACTCGTAAGTGATATTCAGTCTAGGCTGTTAAAAATGAAAACAGATGAATAAATTCAAATCGTAACGGATTAATGGATTCAAAAAATAATAAAAAATAAAAATTAAGTAAATATTACAATTAGTTGTAGGTATTTCCCTTTATTGTTTTAATCATTTTGTAATTTTTAATAAGTTTTAATACCTATTACACGAGTTCAATAATTAAAAATCACAATATCCTGCTTTTATGTTTTACAACTTTTAACAATTTTTTTTTCTTCAATTCTTTAAATTAAACAATGTAAATTCTAAGCAATGACCTTTTGAATAATTGATTATTTTTTTTTATTCATTCGAAAACAAAACTTATGACTATATCTACTAATAAATTTCATTTTTTTTTCTTTTTGTTTTATCATAGAAATGTTTTTTTTTTAAAAATGAATTAATAAAAAAAGCTTTAAAAAATAATTAACAAAAATATTTGAATTATGAATATTTTAAATTGTTTTAAAAAATATATACCTATGTACACATATTTTAATATGTATATGTACATTCCTAAACCACACCAACTTGTTTTTTGTGTAATTTAATTGAAATTTGAAAAAAGAAGTAATAAAAGAAGATAAAAAATATTGATTTACAAAGCTCTATTCAAATTTAAAATTTGAATTTTTTTTTTTCAAAAGAAACAATAATAGGATTGATTTTGTAAATATTTACATTTACGTCTGATATACGAATACATATATGTATGTACATACATATGTTACACATGTTGGATATTTAAAAAAAAAAAAAAAGAAGTATGAGTAAATATTTGTTAGAATAGAACACAAATTTAATGATTTCTCATTAAATTTACATAAAATACATACATACAAAGACGTGTATGACTGTTATTAATTAAAAATTTTTAATAATTTTTTTTTTTTTGTTCCTGTTATTATTTTGAACTAATTAAAACATGAATTTAAATGTTTAATTGATTTTTGAAATTGAAAAACATTCTAATTATTCTGTTTCAATTTTATTTTTATTGATTTTTGAAGACTAACAAAAGATGTTAACGAAACTCAATTAGAATTTTTTTGTAAAGTTTCATTTTTGTCTGTTTTCCTTTGGTAAATTTTTCCTATTTCATGTATGTAGTTCTAATTATTCCGGTAAAAATCAAGTGTATGTAATCTGTAAAAAATTCTACAATTATAACAAGCCTTGTGGTGGAGAACAAATAAAAACTTCATACATACATCAGTATCCTTTCAACATCCGAAAAAAAATATGTTCGATTGTAGCTTGCGGATTATTAATTTGAAATAAAAAAAAAAAAAACGAACATTAACAATTGTGTAAAGTATAATCTACACTCCGTGCCAAGTGCAGCTCCTGAAATCTTAAAAGTTTATTTACCTGTATTTTTTTCCAAATAAGTTTTTTTTTGTTTTTGTGAATAATTGAAAGATTCTTTTATTCATCATACGTAACGGATTTTATTTAATTTTTTTTTTTTTTTAACTACAAAGAACCATCATAATATTCAAATTAAATTATAAAGGTATCTCATTTTAATTGTACATGTTGTATAGAAGAAAAGTCATGTAATACTTCGTAATGTACGCAATGTATGAATATGTACAATTACATACATACATATATTGTAAATTATAATGGCATGACACATAAATGTCGCTTATCCCCCAAAGGAATGAAAGTCATTGAAGCGCTCTCGGCGGATGTAAATATTTTTCATCGTTTTCATATAAAATGACTAAATTAAAAATTGTTTATTTTATTAAAAACATTTAAAAAAAAACTGAAAAAAAAAGATGTATCTACATACATATCTACATGAAAAATAGCGACGAGATATTAAAAAATTTAAAATGTCATTTATATGTGCTTAGTACAACACCTGAACACGTTTTAAAAAAAAAAATAGGTAAAAATTAGAAATTTTATATGTATAGTATTGAAAAATTGAAAAAAAAAAAAGAAAAAAAGAAAAAGAAATTAAAAATAAATAAAAAAAAATTAGATAGAAAAAAAAGTAGCAATCATACAAGATGATTTTTTTTTTCAAAACATATAAAAATGTTATTCCTCTTTTATATGGTTTGATTAAAGGTACCTTCTATGCTGTGCTTGCTTTATGAACACAGAGGAAAAAAAAAAATTATTAGCCATTTTTGCTATTTTTTTTTCCATCTTCTGCTTCTTGTTTAGTTTTTTTTTTGTCTTATAAAAGATAAATAATTTTCAAATGTGGTATCGTTTCGTTGTTGACACACTTTTTTGAAAATGATTTCTGCACAGTGGTGGTACTACACATAGCATATCATCGTATCATCATTTTCATCGTCATCATCATCATCATAATCATCGTCATTCATGATAATCATCATCTTTAAAATTGTTTTAAAAAAGATGATGACGCGCATACCAATGTGCAAGATGTTTAAGTAATTTTTATTTATTTTTTTTTTTTTTAATTTTTTATTTTCCATTTTTTTTCCAGTTTTATTTTGCGACAAAATATCTTCTTCGTGCTATTTTTTTTCTGTTTTAATTTTGCAATATTGCTACCAAAGTGTGATGAAGTATCTGTTTTATGGATCGTTTATTATTATTAGTTTGGTTTTTTTTCTTTTCTTCTTCTTCTTTTTGGTTTTCTATTTAACATTTATCATTTTTATATGTTTAATCTTACATTTCTTTCTTTTTTTTTAAATTTTAATTCCATAAAAATTGTCATATATATACTTAAATGTGTCATTTTAAAAATGAATCACGATATTTATAATTTATTTTAGAGAAATTTTTTAAATTTTTTTTAAATTTCAGTTTTGTGAGATCTACTCGTATTTTATCATTTGTTTTGTTTCAGTTTTTTTTTTGTTTGTTTTAATGTGTTGAAGATGATCAAGAAAGAAAAAAAGTGAAATTATATGAAGAAGTTTTTAAAATTAATTGATATATGCGAAAGGACTATATAGTTTCAAATCTGTTAATTAAGTATATGTACATATATATATACTTTTGCAATCTTCGGGTGAGAACTATCTCACAAGTCACACATTAAAATCTGTTGCAGTACATTTTTTTGTTCTCTTTTTCTTGAAATTTTGTGAGAACAGTTGGTCTTGCAGATCATATTTTAAAAAACACATTATAATTTTCTGTGTTTTTTTTTTTTTTTACTTTTTTGTTATACATAATGTACATATTTACATTTTTGACAGATTGTAATATGGAAAAAAAAAATTAAAATTGCTTAAATAAAAAATGAATAATATTAAATCAAGTATGCAGTTGATTTTCATGGTTAAACACATAAAATCAGAAAAAATAATACATTCATTATTTTGCACCTGTCTCCTTGAGGTTGAATTACGTATATTGTTTGTTATCTGATCTCCAGAAATAATAAAAAATAAGACTAGGTATATTATTATGTAGCTATGTAGTTATAAATAAAAGTAATCATAATTCAGTCACTTTATTTATTTAATCAAACTAAGTTGTTGCATGTTTTTTTTTTTTGGCATATTTTTGTTATATGTTCTTAAATAACAGTTTTTTTTATTCACATATATTTCTATAAAAAATACACCCTGCCCTGTTGGTAAAAGTTAGTTTGCAAATTGAAAAAAAAAAAAAAAAAAGAAAAAGGAAAGAAATTAAAATAAAAAAAACAAAATGTTCATATAACTGGTTTTAATTGATATCACTGATTTTCCTATAATTTAATTTTGTTTTTAATTTTTACTACCAATTAGAAAGTATCTAAATTAAATAAAAAATATAAATATAAAAAGAAAACCTTTTTTTAACAAACACACACAAAAAAAAATATATATATCTTGTTTCATAATTTCAGCAGCTTTAAGGTGTTAATAGTTTTGTTTAAAAATCAAAATACGGAAAAGTATTATTTTTATTTAAAAACAATTTTTTTTTTGTTTCTTTCTTAAGACTTTTCGAATAGAAAGTTGTTATTATTATAAAAAGAATTATAAAAAAATGACGAAAAAAAAAAGTGCAAAAAACAAAAATTAAAAATAAAATTTAATTATTCTGATAAAATAATAAGTGAATTAAATTGAATTAACCCATTTACATAGGTCTTTTCATGGTATTAAATGGTCATTCTTGTATAGTTTTACTGGAAATAATTGAGAAAATAATTAAATATGTATATAGAAAAAATTTAAGTGCTTGTTGAATGGAAAAGAAGTAAAAATAAGAAACAAAATTATTCAATTTTAAATTATTTTTAAATTTTATAATGATTTATAAAAATAAAGTGTATTTTTTAAGTTATTGTTAAGCTTTGGGTTGGGAGCCTATTTTATTTGTTATTGGTAAAATATTATGTATTTCACAAAAAAATAAAATAAATGAAAATAAAGTTAAAAGAAGCAGTCAAGTACAAAATTGCAACCAAAAAATTGTTACAATTGCGTTTTATTCGTAATTCCATGGAAGAATAATCATTCAGGTAAAAAAAAATTCACCTCTAGACTTAAAAAAAAAAAAAACATTGAGAAAAATAAATAATATAAGTAATTGTTAAAAAAACGTATTTAAAAATGAAAATAAAATACACTCATACACATTTGAACACGTATTAGTAAAAATATGATAACAATTACATTTTCTATACATTACCTGAGTAGTAAACTTGGGTAATTTTTTTTTTCGTACATAAATTAGACAAAGTTTTGATTTTTTTTTTTTTTTTTGCTTTTTTTGGAGAAAAAAAAAAGAAATCGACAGTAAAATCATGAATTTTAGTTTCAAATTAAATTCATTCATAATTGCATTGAAAATTAATGACTTTTTTTTTTTATTTTACCGAAAAGCTTGAAGTACAAACAATCAATTAAGATTTTTTTATTTTATTTTTTAAAGATATCAAGGTTGTTTTTTTTTTCGAAAATTTTGTTTAAACAAGAAAATAATGAAACTATTATTCTACATTGACAATAAAAAAAAAAATACATCAGAAACTTCAAATCACTCTGGAGGAGTAACTGTGTTTCTTGAAAATTCCTTAAGTGTCTTTTTGTTTAAGCTTTTTACATAATCATAACTCATGTAATGCATTTAAATTGCATTCGCATCAATTGATCATAATTAATAATATAAAATTGTTGTGATTGGGTCAACAATTTATCATCATCATCATCATTAATTCTCTAAAAGTATGTACATACATATGTATTTTTTAACCCTAGGATTGCCTAATCGTATACAAACGTATACACGCGGACTTTAACCCTTAATAAAATACGATACCTTTGAGCTAGGACCTTGAAACCTTCACCAATTTCTCCATTAGAGGGTTCTTTTTATACACCCTAATTTTCAAGGTCCTAGCTCAAACCCGGTAGAACAAAATATCCTTTTTTATGCAAAAACACAAACTTGGTCGTGAGTATACATATGTATACCATACATTTTATATGGAAATTTTAAAATTTTTTTTTTCAAAAAGAGATATCTCAGCATCCCATGGACCAAAAACCGTAATTTTTTGACACTGATATTTGTTAAAGTGTTCTCTTTGATTATCCCATACAATTTTTTTTTAGTACCTATTTTTACTTTTTGAGATAAAGTGCAAAACAAGGTAAAGAGTCGAAAATTTTCCATACATATTTGAGACCAAACACAAATTTGAAGTAAATTTCAACTTCAAAGATCTGTATCTCAGCATCCCATAGACCAAAAGCTAATATTGTAATACTAAAACATTTATCAAAGTGTTCTTTTTAGTATAATTGTTCTTTACAGTATTTTTTAGTTTTATTTAGTTTTCAAGAGAAAGTGCATAATAACATGAAAAACGTGAATGCTCTATACATTCTTGTACATTCATAAAAGCAAGATCTATTGTTGGCTTTGAAGTTCTATATCTCAGCATCCTCTAAACCAAAAATTAATATTTTTGGATCAAAATATTTGCTGAAGTGTTGCTTAAAAGCTATCACAGTAATTCTGTAAGTGCCATAGTTTTCAACCAAAAGGACAAAATACGCGAAAAACCATTAAGAAGTTCAACATTTTCAACCTTATTTTCCATTTTATCTTGAAAACTAGAAAAAATATAAAACAGCAGTAGCAACAACATTAAAGAGAACACTTTAATTAAGTTTTTAATATAAAAATAATAGTTTTTGGTTCACGGAATGCTGAGATCCAGACCTTCAAAGTCAACTTTAGGTCTTAATTATGGTTGAATTTGTAAATGTATGAAAAGTTAACGTTTTTTGCCCTATTTTGCACTTATGTATCTCGAAAAATAAAAGAAAAACATGTAAACTGTACAGGACAGTTTGAAAGAGGACACTTAAATAAATATTAAGCTCAAAGAATTAAAAAGAAAAGAAGAAAAAATTTTTAAAATTTCCATATAAAATGTATGGTATACATTTGTATACTTACGGCCAAATTTGTGACATTCTCGATCAGGCAATCCTAGGGTTAAAATCGTATTGTCACAATTTTTATACCAGTTGCACAATATAACTATAAGATACAAATGAATGAGTTCAGTAATATAAAATAAATAAAATAATTGGCATACATTTCAAAATCTTTGTGAGAAAATAATACAAAGTAAGAAAAAAGAAAAAGACAATAAACAAAATTAAATCGAAAAAAAAAATAATTATAATAATGACAGTATGGCAACATTTTATGCCATACCCCTATCTGATGATGATGATAATGATGATGACGACCGGTGATGATGATTTAATACATTGTTCAATTCAATGGAGCACAAATTTTTTTTGGACATTGGATGTACTTGTTAATACCTGTAAAAATAACTGAATAACTGCATAAAAAGTATTATATGTAATTATAATTTACTTGAATTTTAGGCACTTTTTTTTATATCTCTTTTAATTTTTTTTCTTTTGTGCTAATAAAAAAAAATTAATATGAAGGTAAATTTTCGTTATAATTTAAGCTTATATATTTATTGAAGGACATTTTGTTGTTGTTGTTGTATTTTTTTTTTTAAATATTTTTAATAATTAAAATGAATCAATCATGCGCGAATAGTTTGACTTCCTCAATAGTGTCTCTAAAAATTTATTGCAAAAAATATGTACATAATTGCAATTTATTATGAACTTTTTTCTTCTTTTTCTTCTTCTTTCTCTTTTTGTGCTTGTGAGGTTAATTATAATTCTCAAATTTAATACTTTATTTTATTATTATTATTTTTTTTTTATTTTTAAAATTATACAAAATTATAATTCCAATTATTTAATAATTTTATTATTTGATGATTATTAAAAAATGTGACTTTTAATTTTATATTATTTATAATTTTCATTTTTTTAATGAGTGGACTTGTTGGACTGCATTTTTTCCCACATTATATTAATGTTGCTAGTTTTGAAAAAAAAAAAAAAAAAGGAAAAACTAAAATTATGTATTTAAATCATGTAATAAAAAAAAATTAACTCATTTTATCTATCCGCATATTATGTCATATAGTTTAAAAATGAAATTTAAAAAAAAATATGTGATACAATTAAGTATACATACAATACATACTTATTTTCAAGATTTCATCTCATATTTTAAATTATAATAAATTTTCAGATCAAATAAAAACAGAAATTTTATTAGGCCAGATCTTCAGTAATAAAATTCACATATGTACATATACTTACATGTGTCATTATACGTATATTAAACATATTTCAGAATCATTTAAAATAAAGAACAAGATGAAACTAAAAAAATCAAAAAAATCTTCTAGCTATCATGATGAATAAATTTTAAGACGTTTTTTTCTTCTTCTTCATTAAAGCTTAACATCATAAAATTGATGTCAGATATCATATAAATTTATCCAATCAAATAAAGTGTGTGTTTTTTTTTCATAACAAAAATATAAGAATATGGCATAACTACTCGTGTATATTATTTTATTAGAAGAAAAAAAATGTATATATTTTTCTTTCCTTTTCTTATTATTATTTTTTTTTTAAATTTTGAAATCTATTAAATCTCCGGATATATTATTCTCATAAAAGTGAAATATCTATTAAAATGTTGAACATTTGTTGATGAATAACAATAAATTATAGAATGTTCTTATAATTTCTTTTGAGATATTGTTTAGCTTTTAATATTGTTCAAAATATAAAATTATTCTGTATCTATGGTTTTTTTTTCTTTTTCTCTTCTTCTTCTTTTTTTTTTGTATAATAAAATTTTTCATGTATATTCGGACATGACCTTTTAAATAATTCACATAATAATATCATACATATATGATAAATAAAATATAAAGGAAAAAAGAAAAAGAATAAATGAATAAAAAGAAGGATTGTGTGTTATGTGAATTTTTTTCTTCCAAAGGGAAAAAAAAGATGGAAAGAAAAATGTTTCAATTTACATTTTGAAAAAAAAAAAAAAAAAAAAAAATTTGTTTTCTTTATAAGAAAAGCTTTATTTCTTTTTTTTTTTTTGCACAAACATATCATACAAAGAATAATCTAATCATATTAACAGAGCCTAACAAAGGCTATAACAAAAGTCAGATAAAAGTGACACTTTAGTTAATTTGCAAGTATAAAAATTGAAATACAATAATGTCTTTTCATATGTACATAAAACATACATATGTTTCTTAATCCGTTTGAATAAAATATTTATGTATACAGTAGGGTGTTTCAGTAGCTTGTTTTTTTTAGCAAATGTATAGTTTCTAGAACTTTTTATGTAGAAATGTTATTTGTTTTGTTTTACATGAAATAATAATGAAATACTGCAGTTTTGAATCATTAGTCCGAAATAGTCTACAGAATCTACTACACACTAGAAAGTTTTTATTTATCAATTTTATCCTTGAGCTAATTGTTTGTCAAATATCTTTTTTTTAAATTAGTTTCCTTTACGTTCTTAAAATTTGCCTAAGTCCTCTTAAAATTATCCTTTTTTATTTTGTTTTTGTTTCATTTTTACTATTTGTCACAGTTATGAAAGTCTTTAATTAAAAATAAAAGAACTTTTTAAAAGGATTTGCAGTGAATGTACACATAGCTACTTAATTTAAAATTTAATTAATTATATACAGAAATTGTTATTTTGTGTTTCTTGAAAAAAAAGGACTAAAAAGAAAGACAAAAACAATATACACATTTCATTTTTTTCATTTGTCGATTGCATTCGATTTAAATTTCTTGTCATCCATTTACAATTTTTCATTTGTCTAGACAAAATAAAATTTATTATACCAATTTAAGTTGATTTTAACTGGATCACCTTGTGCAATCAGAAAATGCAAAATCAAACTACATATAACTATTAAACAACATATATAAATATTATAATTTATAAAAAACCGATACATATACATATGTATGTACGATATTATGTATAAATTTATTTTCAATATTACACAGAAATTTATACAAAAATCGAGGAGAGAGGAGAAACAAACAAAAAATTGAAATTTATTCTGAATCTATTATGAGGTCAGTCATTTCCAATAAGATCATGTTGTTGATAAAAAATATAAAAAAATAAAAAAAATAATAAACGTTTTCCTTATATATTTTCGAAATTAAAAAGATTTATTATTTTAATATGATTTTTTCTTATACTATCTCGATTAACTATTATAATCTATCTCTATCTATTTTTGTTATGTGTATGAATATAGACAGAAAAAGAAAAAAACAACAAAAACCAAAAGAAAATAACCCATTAATAAAAATCTCATATAACAAAAATAGAAAATTTTACACTTTATAATAATAATAATAATGATAAAAATAATAATAAACAATATACACACGTATAGATACTACAATAAACTTCATGTAAACTAAGTCAGTATGTGATTTGATTATGAATTTTCATATTTTGTACAAGTTAATTATATATTTTTATATTCAACTGACATTTATATGTACATAATATGATTTGCAAAAAAAATTAAATAAAATAAGAAAAATTATAAGAGAGAAAAACTATGAATGACAAAAAAAAGAAAAGAAATTTTATTTTTATATTTTTATTATTTTTTTAAATTAAATTCGAAAGAAAAGATAATTTATAATTTTAACAAGGTGTTAAATGAATTTGTATTATTATGATTATGACTTTTTTTTTGTTTTTTTGTGTATAGAAATTCTTTAAAAAAATCTGATGAGAATTTATTGTGATAATAATTTGGGATGAGAAAAAAAAAAAATTATAGTTATAGTTGTTTGTTTATCAAGTACATACATATCTGCATACTTGAAGAAAATGTAGATAAATCTGTAGCTTGTAATGAAAGTTGAAGGAATAGTTATGTACCTATCTATTTTTAACGGTAACAAAAGAAAAAAATAAGATATCAGTGTTTTGCGGACAAAATTTACATTTTAATTTACGTTTTACTTTCAGATTTTCAAGATTATTATTATTATTTTTTGTTTTTTGTTTGTTTTTGTAATCTTCTTCAATTCAAAGATAAAAATAAGATGATTTTATTTTAAACTAGTATAAGAAAAAATAAATTTTCAATTCAAATCACGCTTTAATATTAAAAAAAAAAAAAACGGAATACACACACCTCTAGAATATAAAAGAACTCAAGAAAAAAAAATAGAGGAAAAAAAAGATATTTCTTTTAGATAAACAAGAAAATTAATTCTGTCTTTTTCAATTATGTATTTTATTTTTTTTTTTACTTAAGAAAAACTTTTTAAGAATTTTTAAAAATATTCTTGTTGGGAAAGTTTTAAAAATCTAAATATGTATAGTAATTGACAAGAATTCTATTACACAGGAAGTATGTATGTAACTATATATCGTATATGGATAATGATAGACAAAGTTTGTGTTAATGTATGCAAAAGAATAAGGTCAGAGAAACAGTAGAATTTTAAATACTTAATCGATTAAATCAGAAAATATTTAAATAAAATGAAAACAACAGCACAAACAAATTTACATACATAATGTTATACATACATACATACATTATATCATATAAACATAACATTAGGTACCATAACCGTAAAATATTGTTATCGTCTCTATAACCAATCACATTTGAATTGATTTTTTTTTTGGGATTCTAAATTCAGAATAACGATTTTAAAGTCCATTTTTTTTTGTTCTAATCCTGCGATGAATTCAAACTAGTAGAAACGCAGTTGCCTGTTTTCTTTAAAATGTCAAAATTGTGATTTTAGGAAAAATTTAAAAAATATGTGAAGGAATCTGTTTCAGTCCAACAAAATAAAAAAAAAATTAAAAAATTGGGATACTTGTAGTTTTTCCCATTGGATAGGTTCATTCACAGGAAGAAAGTTCAGAGACCTGAGAGATGGTCATCTTTTCTTCATTTTTTTACCGTAATTTATACTACTATCCTGCATAATTGAAAATTATTACATTCTGTCTTTTGTTCTCCATTTCCTGAATAAATAAAAAAAAAGTCTTGGAAACCGTCCAGTTAAAAATTAATTAAAATTCACAAAAAAAAAAAAAAAAGAGTAGAAAAATAAACCCTGAGTGATCATAAGGTGAAAAATAATGCTAACATTTACTTGGGAGTTAAATTAGTGGCCTAGATCTATCTATACTACTGTTGTGGAGGTGCTATATTTCCTCGAGGAGTATCATTACCAAAAAAACAAAAAAAAACAAAAAAAACAAAAAAAAAAACAAAAAACTAAATTATATGTTTTTAAATATTAAATTTTTCCCTTGTTTGAAGAATTAAAATTTTGATGTAAATTCTTGAAAAAATTTATGGTTTTCAGGAAACTCCCACAAAATAGTAAAACCAACATAAAATACAAAAATAAATACATAAGAAAAATCTAATGGTTAAATTTCAATGACAGGAAGATCAGAGTACATTTATGACAAAATATTTTTATTTTTGTTTGTTTTTATGTTTTTTTTTTTTTTTTTTTTTTCTTTCATTATCTACAGGAAATTTATCAAAATAATAATGAAATTATTAATTATTTTTTTAAACGAAAATATTTTAAAAAAAAAAAAGACATTGAATACAAGAACACGCGGGTGTTAACGTATATTCAATCGTCAATAGTATCTCTTTTTTCAAATTAATTAATTACATATTTATCAGATTTATTGTATTCATACGTGTACGTGTACGTAATGTATTTAAAAAATTAATAATAAAAATAATTTCGTCATCACAGAATATGTTTCATGATTCTGATGACGCCTTCTATTTTTATTATTTGTTTTTCCTTTGAAGTATACATTACCTGGATGGAGTATTTTTTTTTTTTTCATTTTTTTTAGTGTGAAAATTAAAGAGAAAATTCATAGAAAACGCATACTTAAGAATTTCGAAGGTTATATCAGTAGCATGACATTGAAATATCTACTAACATATTTTACGAGAAATGCCTACGTAAAAACAGTAGAATGTATGAGAATATCAAAATGAAAAAAAAAAGATACAAAAATTTACTTTAGAAGTAGATACAATGTTAACATATGTACGAGTATTATGATGTATCTAATGATATTTTATATTTTTTTGAGAAATAAATTTTTTAATATAGGAGAAAGTAATTTTTATCATTGACCGCGTTTATGTCATACCTACTTAAATTAATCGAGATTTTTTTTTTCTTTTTTAATTAACCGGTCCCCATTCCGATGTTAAGAATTAGCAATGTTTTTAAATGTGCATAAGCTTGTGGTTGTTGTTTTTAGTATGTGTATTTTCAGTTCTACCATAATTGGTAGTGTTTATATGATTGAACGAACAGATTGGACTGTGATGTTGTCGGTTTGTCATTTTTAAAATGGTAATAAAATTTATTTATTTGTATTTTTTTTTCTCTCCTCTATTTTTAAACAAAATGTTAAAGTAACAAAAAAATGAATTTTTAAAATTTCCTTGAACTTTGAAATTAACTAACTTTTTAGATACTTGAGTATAGTAAGTAAGTATGCAAGGGTTAAATAAAGAAAATTGAAGAAAAAACAGATCTAGAAGAAGAGAAAGTTAAAATAATATTTTTACTACTTAGCAAGGATTTTTATTGAAAGTAAAAAAAAATTATTTCCTTTTAAAATTGAAATAAAATTTTAAATTTTCACGGTAAATTATATATTCATCAATACATATATATGTATGTAAAAATTCGTTATGCATTTATGTTTGACAATAAAAACATGATCAAAAAAAAAAAAACAATAAAAATTTCAATTTTCCATATGCGTGAAACACAACATATACATTAAATGTTTATCCCATTATTCATAAATTTTTATAATGTAATGTAATGTAATTTCAGCAAAATAATAACAATGAAAATTATTTTTTTATTACTATACTTGATTTATTAACTAAAGTCAGTACAGGCAAGATAGGCATACTTTTCTATACTCTTTTACATTTCGTTTGCATAAATCTGTCTCGTGTGTGGGGGGTGATCAGATCTCAATTTTAGTCGAGGGAAATATTTTAAATTAAATATTACCAAGGGCAACAAACTCATCGGGTACTTACTGCCTCCATAAGCACAATACTGACTTCAAATAATAAATCAAGTATACATATTATTTTTTGCATATAGATACATTTAACACCTAATTTAATTTTTCAATTATTAACAATAATTGTGTACTAATATACGAGTATGTAGTATGTATGTGATATTGTTTTTTTTTTCTTCAAGTTTTTCATTAAAGAAAACATTTTTTTCTTCTTTTCACAAAGTGGTCTAGAAATACAATTTTAGAAATGAAATTTAAAACAAGAAAATAAAAAATAAAAACAGATTTCATTTCGTGTTTTGGTTTTTCTTTACATGGTAATAAAATTTTCTTATTTTTCTTTTTTCTTTTTCTTCTTATAAATTATAAAAATGCTTTAAAACTTTTGACACACATAAAAAAATTACAATTACATACATTATTGTCGTTGTTTTTATGAATAAGTTTAAAAGAAAAGATTTTTGAAGTACACTTTCGCAGCTTATTTGAAAAAAAAAACCAAAAAAAAAAAAAAGAAAATATATAACAAAAAAAGAAAAGACCTAAACATGAAAAACTATAGAACGTTGGTTGAAATTTCCCTAAAAAAATATATGATAATTTCGTTTTTCTTATTCAAATTTACTTTTACTTTCTTTTATTTATGTGTTATTTGTTTTTTTTTTTTTTTTGTCTAAAAGTTATATGAACTTTAATTATGTTTTATTTTATTTCATTTTTGTTTTTCTTTTTTTTTCAAGTTAAAAAAAAAAATTATGCAATATTAAAGTTTATTTTTTTTTAAATTTGTATCTGTATCTTTTTTTCTTCTTATTAAAATGATTTTTCTTTTATCACAAAAGAAACTAGATAAATGACGAAAAAAGAAAAGAAAATGAAAAAAAAAAAAAGATTACTTTCACTATAATTTTCCATTAATTATAATTTTGACACTTCCACACATCATATAATTTTTATGATTTATGAAATTATCAAATAATAATCGAAAGAAATCGTTGTTGTTTTTATTTGATTTGATTTTTTTTTATCAATCTTTTTTTTTTTTTTTTAGTAATTGATTCTGACATTTATTTGATTTGAAATGAAATAATTGCAATCGATGGAAGAGAAGAAAAAAAATAAATAACTTAAAAAAAAACATCATAGTAATAAAACGAATTTTATCTATGGAAAAATAGATATTTTTGAAGATACCTGTATAACATTTTATGAAGCTATTTTACGTATTTGTTAATGTAAATAGGTAATAAAAAAAAAAAAATATGTAGAAGACAAGACAATAAAAAATTTGATTTCCTTTTCTTTCTTTTTTTTTTTTTTTTTTTTTTCAAATACCTTAAAATACGAATGCAGTAATGTATTTATCATTATTTTATTGTAAGTACATATACTTACTGATATTAGGTATGATATTTTTATTGTATCTTCATATGAAAGTGAAAATTTTATTGTTTTTTTTCTTCATTTTTTGTGCATATAAGCTGTCAGAATCGAATGATTTGAAAGTTTTTTTCTTCTTCTACTTTTTCTTTTTCGTTTTGTATTTGATTTTTTTTTTTTTTTAAATTTTCTTTTTAAAGTAAATCATTATCTGAACATTTTATTTTTTTAGTATCTTACGATCTTAAAGCTTAGAAGAACTCCTTGATAAATTCGTATATCTATGACGAATATTCATTTTTTATTTTTTAATTTTTATATTAATATCTTCTTGACCTGTGAACTTAAAATGCAAAATAAAAGAAAAAAAACTGTTTTTTCTGTATTGACTTGCAATATAAATTTTTTACAAGTCATTTTTTTTATTTTCAAATAAATTTTGTCTGAGAAAATTTCTTAAATATTAATTAGAAATTTTGAATGGGCGTATATATACATAAATTATAAATACAACATATATTTTTGATATATTGTTTTCTCTTTAAGTATTTTATTTTGTTGTGGGTTGTTTAAAAGATATTATCAGTTAAGTTGCATTTTAAAGAAATTATTATTGGAAATTAATCAAATTTAAATTGTTTTTGTTTTTTTTTTTTGTTTTTTTTTAACAAATCTGATAAACAGAAGAAAAAAATATTTAACTTTACGTTTTACGTATATTAATTTCGAGGATTAGTTGAAAATTATATGTATACAAAAGATTTTTCAAATATGATTAAGTTGTTTAATTGATAAATTAATGAGATATTTTGTTATTGTTGAATCTTTAAGACCGGTGGTTTATAATAATCAGACTTTTAATATAAATTACTCTAACTTGAAATGTCTTTTAACCTATGAATTAATTTTTATCAAGCCTCACGTCTGCAACTACTTTTTTCTTTTCTTTTAGTCAGTAAAAATGTAGGGAGCAAAACGTTTTGTTTTTTTTGTGTTATGTTAATACATATGTATGTGTATGACGTAAGTGTGTGGGTGAAAATTGGTTGAATTGATGCATTTCAAGGTAATTCGAAAGTTATTACATATTAAAAAACTGAAATGAAAGTCCTGAAAAAAACCTCAAGCTTTTTATTATTATATGTATATACTTTTTATCCACTTACTAACCCTTGACTAAATAACTTTGTGGGTAAGAGTATTGTTCGTGACGTAACGTAATTGAGAATTTTGGGAAGAGTTTTAGGATATAGTAAACGTGAACGGATTTACATGGGGTTTTCGGATTTAGGATGAGTGAATAGAAGGCTTCCTGTCTATAATCGATCCTTTTTTGAAAATAATTAAATATGATGGAATATTCGAAAAATATGAATTTAAAGAACGGAGAAAGTTACTGAGAAACTTCCGAAACGTCCTCGAACAACTCTTTACTTGAATATCATCGTAGTTACAGAGGCTTTATAATCTCAATTTTTAATTTTGCATTTTACAGTGCATTTTGTTTATAAAAAGTGTTCGTTTTAAAAGTTTTTTTAAATATTCAAGCTTATTTTCTTCTTCCAAAATACTATTTTCATACATTTTCTTTCCAAAAACTTTTTCCGGAAGAATTCAAATTTTAACAGAAAGATTCTCATTTTACACTGAAATTTTAAAATCTTTTTATTTAATTTTTCCATGTACATATTTGTTTCTAATTTTAAACATCAGTTATTATTGATTTGGTCAGGTGCTTACAATGCACTTTTCTAAATTAACAATTCAAAAATACATATATACGTATATATATTTTTTCAATTTAATTAATTTTCATATACAGTATATTCAGGTTAATACATGAACCGTATCGAAATAGAATGAATTAAAAAAAAAATGAAAATGTTTGTTTTATTTCCACAATTTCAATAAAAAGTAAGTGCAAAACTGTAAGCAGCAAACAAATAATAATAATATTCATTATTATTGTGATAAATGAACCGAAAAAAAATTCAATAACACAATAATAAAAATCAGATACAATATACATATTCGGTTGTTATGTCATTATGTGTATGTACTTGATAGTTTGTATGGAATTTCAATTTAAATCTGAAAAACAAAATCTTTTTTTTTTTTTTTTTTTTTTTTTTTTTTTTTTTTTTTTTTTTTTTTTTTTTTTTTTTTTTTTTTTTTTTTTTTTTTTTTTAATAAAAAATTGAATTTCCTCTTCCGGTTTTTTTTACCGTTTTTTTTTTATTTATTAATTTTTTACTCTTTAACAATTTTATTTCTTAAATTGTAAATTATAAATGTAAAAAGAAAAAAATCTAAAGGCTAATTAAATCGAAGCAAACCAAAATTAATTAACAAATTAGCAAATTTTTTTTTTAATAAAAATAAATTTTAATATTTCTTCCAATTTAAAAAATCAAAAAAATAAATATATTTCAGTATCAATATTATGATTATGAAATGAAATATTAATCATAAGAAGAAGAAAAAATGTTATTTTATACCTAAATAAGTTTTCTTGATTAATTAGATGTATCTTTTTTTTCTTCTTTTCTTCTTGTTCGTTTTTTGGTTTAATTTAATTTCATTAAAGATCTCTTATACAATCTGGTACTAAATTAAATCGTAAGTGAATATTTCATCATTATCGAATTAACGCCTTATTCATTTGTTAATTTACACACGTTTTATTTAATTTTTTATTTTATTTTCTTTTCTTCTATTTTTTTTTTTTTTTTGTGGGTTCTTTAAATTCGATGACTTTTCATTTGAATAAAGGTACCTAAGTATATTCAATAGTTCATAACAAGAAGTATCTATAGATATATACGATATACATAGTATCTATATTTTTATTACATAATTTTTATTTGGTTTTTGTATATGAATTTCATTTTACATTGGATGGTGGTTACACAACATTTTTAATGAATGGATTAAATTTCTTTTAAAGAAAATAAAAAATATAAAAAAAAACTTACAGAGAATCGTATTCGAAAAAATAAAAAGTGTTGTACCTATAAAAATTGGTAGAAGTAATGATAAATAATTGTATTTGTTGGTGTAATACAATTTTTTTTATGCGTCTGTGTGTTTTTTTTTTTTTTTTTTATAAAAGAAATACTTAAGTAAATTCTTTTTTATTTACGTTTGAAAAATTTGTTTTTTTACTTTTCCTTTTTTTTTTGTTTTGCTTTGCATTTTATTATGAGCTCTCATGTAATGTTTTTTAAAAAATCGATTCGATTCGTAAGAACATAAAAAAAATTTCTTTTTCTTTTTTTTTTTTAATGAAATTTTTATTGTTACGTTTATGTGATTTTTTTTTTTTACAAACGGAAGTGGATTTCTGGTGAAACTACATATTACAATTGTTCCCTTTTATATTTAGTAATTATTTTTGGTGAAGTTATAGATTCAAATTACTCTTATATATAGGCACACTTTGTGCAATACCTACATTAAAAAAAAATCGATTGGTGTTAAAATTTAAATTTGAATATTTAACCTTTTTATTTAAATTTATATTTTCACTCACGTTGTCTAATTTTTTGTTGCTGTTGTTGTTTTTAAGATATACAATTAGCAAAGTGTCTATAGGTAGTATTTAACAATAGCAGTTATTTTTTTCTTTTAAAAAAAAAAACCATCTAAAATTAATGAGCTTTTCAAAAGAAATCTTCAAACTTGCAATCTTGGCTGGCTTGCAAGAAAGAAAAAAAAACTCCATGAATAACATTAACGAAAATTAAGATTTTCAATTAATACGAGGAAAAAACTTCATTTAAATTTGTTTTTTTTTTTCTAAAGTGTTCCACTTAATCATTATACATACCTCAAAAATATACTCAAATCTCTAAAATAGCTTGTAATGTAAGACTTTCATTTTATAGAAAAAATTCATATTATTTGCTGGTTAATTTATTGCGAAGGTGTAAAATTGAGTAATTTTTTTTTTTTTCACAAAAAAATAAGTTTTTAAAAAAACTAAATTTAAAACAAAAATTCGCAAATAACGAAAAGTGAAAAATACAATAAATCACAATTTTTGTTTTTTTTTTTACTTTTAAAGAAGACAAAAACAATACTTTTTTCTTTTCTTTTGAAACTCCATTTCAGTTTGCTGTTTTTATTTTTTTGGAAATTTTTTATTTATTTCAAAAAGCAAAAATCACAACAAGAAAAGATGAAAAATTCATTTTTTTTTAGTTTTGCTCCAAATTTGAAGAAAATAAAAAAAAAATATAAATAAGTAATTTATAACTTCCGTCTTTGAATGAAATTGAAATGTCACTCATCATCTCTGAAAATTAGACTTACAATATATGTACATATGTACATATTTAGTTCAAAAGTGTCAAAAACATAACGTTCATGAATCTTGTCTGATTCTCTTGTAATCTCTTCAAAAATGAAAAAAAAAATGTAAATAAATAAAATAATAAATTTAATGATGATGTACATTATGGTATGTATCTACAGAATGGTATCTATAGTGCAATATTGTATCTTTTGTATAAAAATGAAAAAAAAAAAAACTTTATTCTTCACTGAAAGAGTTTAATAGAAAAATTCATCTTTATATAAAAGTAGTATCCCCCATCAGGAGTAGGTACTCAAACTGTTTCAATTTAAACAATGTTGAACTTTGGTTTTCTGTTTGTTGGTGCTATTTTTTTTTTTCTCATCAATTAATCTAACAAAATTTTAAAGTCTATAAAAAAAAACACTATGCCTATTTGCCACTTTTAAATAATAGGGTAGACTGGGGCACAATGGCCATAGGAGCACATTAGCCAACCATACATTTTACAGCTTCTGGGTGTCTTATAAATTCGTAAAGCTAATAAGTTATACAGTGTTACTATCATACAAACTTTGACAGTTCTAAGTGAATAATCGTGGGGGTCGTTTGTGTTTTAGTGTTTGATGGTGTTCTTTGTAAATATTT
Source organism: Bombylius major (assembly GCA_932526495.1). Lineage (NCBI taxonomy): Eukaryota > Metazoa > Arthropoda > Insecta > Diptera > Bombyliidae > Bombylius > Bombylius major. Next base: position 11,097,669 of record OW052044.1, on the reverse strand, counting down.
GAGAAACAAGTCAATTTTGATTATTATTTCTTTTTGATAAAATTTCCTTTGTGCTATTTGAATTTATTGAACATTGAAGTGTTATGAATTAAATAAGTAGTTAGCATTTACACAAAATGTTTATTTTTTTCAAATTTTTTAAAATATTTCCTTTGAACCAATTAGGGGTACATTGGCCAGTACCGAGGTGGGGTAGTTTGGCCATACGTTTTATGTACGACGTATTGTATCTGTAATGAAAAAGATTCATGCGAAGTCCATTTTTTGAGGAAAAAACATTTTCCATCATTTTTCACTATCCTGTAGTTCAGGATGTGACACAAGTTAGAAGAAATGACTTCGAAATAAATAAATTAAGACTGAAATGTGTTTTACGTTTTTTTTTTGTGATTGTTTTGTTATTAGTTCTAGATAATGAATTTTGTTTTGTTTTTAAAACTGTATTTTATGTTATTTTTAATAAACTTTATTGTAACTTTACACTCAGCTATATAAGTATGTGTTAAATTTTTACAAATTTTGAATACCTGACCAAAGTGCCCCATGTACTGGGCCAATGTACCCCATTCAAGGAGTACATTGGCCAGTTAATCGACTTCTGCAAAATCGCGGAAAAATGCACGAAAATAAAAACACTAACAATAAATAATTAGGGAAAACAGAGTAAACGAATCACATAATCAAATCGCTTTTCAAATGATTCTTTAAAATAGAAAATTTTTGGTGGTCACTTGAAAAAAAGGGCCAATGTGCCCCACTCTACCCTATGTAATAAAAAAAAAAGTAAATAAAATGAAATAAATTTAAAGATAAATGAATGAATGTAATATGCAAAGAATGCTGGTACCATGATTGAAATAAATTGAAAACGACAGGAGACGTCACAATGCGCATACAAATTGAATTATATTTAAAAAAAGAAGAAAAACAACAAAAATAGAAATATCTATGTATCATAGTTGTTTAAAAATGGAATCAAAAAAAAAATTTAAACTAAATTTAACAGATGTCTATTTAAAATAATCATATAAGGAATTTAATTGTCATCTTATAGATTTTATAATGTATGAAATCTCTCTGATACATTACATTACTTGCTTTGGTCTTCTGATTATTATTTTTGTCTGTCATTTAAAACAAATATAAGTACCATAAATTTGTTTTTTAAATATAAAATAAAGTTAAAGATATTATTTTTGTCATAAATTATATGACAAATACATATACATAATAATATTGTATATTGTACATATTTCCCTTGAGTTTCTTTGCGATTTAGAAGCCATTTCAAGTTTTTTTTAAATTTTTTATTTATTTTTTTTTTTTTCGTTAAATAGATACTAAAATTTTTCGTATAGATACTTTTAGTTTATGACAAAGTTTTCTTTAGATTTTTAATGCTTTTTTAAGTATGTACTATTTTTTGGCTTTGTTGCACTTTAACCTCAATTTTCTTTTCTTTTTTTTTCTTTTTTCAAAAATTTTTCAATAGAAAGAAAAATTTATTTTTACTTTTACTTAAAAAAAAAGTTTTTTTGTTTAAATATGATGTATTGTATCTATTTGTATATGTGTTTACGAAAATTGTGATGACATTTTTATACTTTTGTACTTACACAGTACTGTCAAAGGGCATTCATTGTTTTTTTTTTAAGCATTCAAAAGAAAAGAAAAGAAAATAGCAGAAAATTCAAATAAAAGAAAGAGAACAGAAGGGGGGAGGGGAGATTTTTTAATATTTTAATAATAACTAGGTACTTTTATATAATTTAAAAAAAATGTTTTTCTGTTTTTTTTTTCCTTAATAAAACTCGAATGGATAACAAAAATTCTATTGAATATAGGATGGGTCAAAATAAAAATTTGTATATTTTGTTGGAGTGAAAAAAAAGGGTTGGAAAATTTATTACAATACATTGTAAATATTAGACGGATAAGAGTCACGCAATACCAATAAAGTATTTCAATAAATTGATTTTTTCTCATATTCAAGAATGTTTTATTCTAATGAACCAAAAGAAAATGACATGTGAATGTGCTATTTATTAGTTGATTATTCGAAATTCCAAAAAGGTATTGACTATAAAATTCAGAAATAAGAAAAAAGTGGTATTCTTTGGCTAAATGAAGAACAAAATTAATGCATTTTTAGGTTTTCAAAATAACAAAAACAAATGTTTTCAAAATTTAAATTAAACAATTAGAAATAGAAAAAATCATTGACTCAGTAAACTCGAGATGAAGTGTTATTGCTAAATATACAGTATGTGAGGTAAGAGCGTCCGCTCAATAATATTTTATCAACAACCTTTATTTAGATCATTGCGACTGCAAAATAACTATTATACTGTTACCTATTTCGAAGTATAATTAGATCGTCATTTGTGCTTTATTAGTGGAACAGATTATTGGTTTGGTACTGGAAATCGTGATTTTGTTTTACACGAAAATAACGATCCAATGGAAGGTAGCCCAAAGCATTAATATACTGGAATGGCTTTCCCAAAGTCCAGATGCAAATCCGATTGAAAATGTTTGAGCGTTTACGAAGACTAAACTCAGACAAAAAAATACATATACATATCATCAATTCGAATGTTAAAAATAGAAATAAAAAAAATATGGAAACTTTGACTGAAGAATATGCAAATAATTTAGTCTTAAGTAAGTATGCCAAAAAGATGTAGTTCCATATTAGAAAATAATGGTGATTATACATGTTACTGAATATAGTGAGAAGTTGTAAATGAAGAGTATTTTACTATAAAAAAAAAATTTTCAGTTGAACACTGAAGTTTAAAGAAATCAGTGCCCGACTGAACTATAGGAATTTCTATTAAATAACAATTTTCGTCTCGACGAAATAATTAAAATTTTAAGAAAAAAAAACTTTTGATTTACCCTACCTATGAAATAAAATGAGTACTTGTAGTTGATATAGTGATAAAGTATCTGTACTTAAATATTTGTCAAATGAAAAAGAAAGTTATGAGACTTCCAAAACAAAAAAATTACCATTATTAACTTATGACTTTAAAATTTTTTGGATGGTAATTAACATACTGACCCCATATAATTAGTATTTTTTTTTGTCTGTTTACTTTTTTAATTTAATTTTCTTGTTTGTATATTTTGTTATTTTTGGAAAATCTCTAGGTGCAATACACATAGACCGGAAGAATATCTATATATACATTATGTACATATATCTTTTCATATTTAGTGTTGTTTTTTTTTTTTAAATTAAACTAACAGATACTTAATGAAAAACAAACAATAAAAAAAATGAAAATTCACTACTGACAAATAAATATTGATTTTATTGGTTAGAGAAGGAGGGAGGGGGGCTTGTCTAAAAGGTCATTGATAATATTTTTATGGTGATGTAGTTGAATATGAATTAACTGTGAATAGAAGTAATAAAATGAATATTAAAAAATATTATATATACATATATGTACATATGTAGGTATATGTATCTTTTCGATAAGGTATGAAGAAGAGAAATAAAAAAAGTAATAAATGATAATAAAATAAATTTCTTATTTTCTTTTAACCGAAAATTTATTCATGAATTTATTAACAGTAGCATGTTTTTTTTTTCTTTTCACAAATTTTCTTTTGTTCAAAAAATTAGTTGAATGAATATAGCTAGATGGAAAAAGTGTAATAAGAAATGTAAATTTTATCTTTTTTTATATATTTATTTTACTTTGTGTTGTTTGTTGGTTTATTTTTTTTACTCTTTTAATTTTTAATTCATAAATCACAAAATAATTCATTGAAGAAAATAAAATCTTTCTCCAAATGATATTTTTTTTCTTTTTGGTTTTTTGTTTGTTTCTAATTTATGAATCTTGTTCGTGTTTTAACGGAAAAAAAGTGTATTAAAATAACACAAAATTACCTATGCATCTTATTAGTTTTTGTGTTTGTAGAATTACAAAATTATGTATTAAAATTATAATAATGTAAATTTATTACAAATTCATTCATTTATTTATTTTAATTTGTTTTTTTTTTCTTTTTCTTCTCTTCTCTAATTTCAGGTAAGCATCACATAATGTGTATCTTATTATAGTTTGTATGTTTTTTTTATCATCTTTCAATGAATATAATTTTACGTATAAGGCTAAATTTATTGGTAAGTTATTGAAGAATTTTTATCTAATAGATATGAAAATTAGTATAAAATTTATAGAGACAATAGATAATGAAAACAGATTTTTTTTTCTTTCATTTTCTTATTGAATTTAAAATTATATTTTTGATTAAACCATGCTGTTCTTAAATATTTCATATATGTACATATGTGTCTATCAGTTGCAAAAGGGGCCTTTGTCATGTTAAGTCATTTGGAAGAAACTATCAATAAATGTAATAAAGAAAGTGGACCAAATTGCTTATTATCACTAGTAGGACCATGTTTCAACAAAAAAGTAAACAAAATATTGACCCCTATTCCGAGAGTCGTTTCGATCGACAATAGTCGACTTCTTTGTCGACTCAGTATCAACTTTTGCTATCACGAGAGTCGATTTGAGTCGATATATCGACTTATATTAGTCGAGTAGCTTTTGACAATCACCTATAATCAGTTGAGCTTACATTTTTGTTTTGTTGTGTTGTGTTGTTTCGCAGGTATTAAAATGTAAGAATATATAAACAAATTTTTTATATTCTAATTTCTAGTTATATATTTATATTAATTTACAGGGTGAAAGTTTCAAATAAATGAAGAATTTCGTTTCTAATTCTTTCAACTCTTTCTTCTTCATATTCAATAAAAAATTCCATTTTTGAAATTTTAAATAACTCACTTTTAAAAAAATATTAAACCACAACAATGAACAACTTCCTTAATTTTTTCAAAAATATATTATTTTGACAACTTTTGACAGTTTAAATCGACACTAAATCGTGTTTCATATGGTAACATTTTTAAGTCGAGGCGATCTGTTTACAGAATACGAATTTTTTTTCGCCTCGACTGAAAAGTCGATTGAGAGAAAATAGACTAGGACTGCTGCCACCGTCGCAAACGAGTTTATAACCGGTTTTAACAACTCCTGAAAATACACCTGATGGTGGCACGACCAAGTTCTAACGAGCGTGAGTGTATTACAACCGTCAGCTAAAATTATTTTAGACTATTCTTATTATACATACCAAGTAGGAAAAAAATTGTTACAACTAGCGCATTACTACCAATGTATTCTGGCTCATTGTCGATCGAAACGGCTCTCGGAATAGGAGCCATTAATTTTGGTCGACTTATCGAATAAATTAAAATGGAAATGATCCCTTTTGCAACTAGCCTAGTATTATTTTACTAGAAAACAGTACAATTTCGAAACAAAAAGTACTCTTTTCCAGTACAATATTGTTGCAGTAAGAGACTATATTATATATGAAAATTTGAGGAAAAGTTACCGTTTTGCAACTGAGCTCATATTTTGGCGATTAAAATACAGAGGAAAAATAAAATTTTTTTTCTTTTAAAAGTAAAGTAAATATATAGATTTTTAAAAGACCTTTCAAATGACGTATGTAACTCATTTTTTTTTTAAATATGGAAAAGGCCCCTTTTGCAACTGATGGACACATATTATGTTAAATTCCAATCGAAAGACAAGAAGAAAAAATAAAATGTTTAATTTTGAAACTGTATTCGAAGGTCGTTTACATGTTCTTTTCATTTTGGATGTCATCCAAAAAATTTCTCAACTTTCTACATAATTTGTTGCATTCAATAGTTTTTTTTTGTTTGTTGTTTGTTTGTTTCTGGTTTGTGTTAGACGACAAATTTTTATTATAATACGAAAGATTCTATGGTCATAGTACATTACCATTTGTGCATTATATATGATGAATTTTCTATCAAAAAGTTCAAGACAGAAAAGAATTTGTGGAATTAAGGAAGTGCATAAATTATTTTTTTTTTCATATTATGTCGAATATCATATACAATCAATTGATCATCATATAAATAATGATCTTAAATTTTTTAACATATGGTGTGTCTATGTAATCTGAATCAATTTCAATGTTTACATAATATAGAGCGCCTGATGGGTATCCACGAAATTAACCATATATGAGAAAGATGTGTTCCTTTGGAAATATGTAATTTAGATTTCGATGTGGAGATAAACTGAACAATTTCATATCTTTTTTTTTTTTTAAATGTTTGTGGGAACTGTTTAAGGAATATCGAGCTATCGATTTTGAGATGAAACACACCATAAGTGAAAGTAATTTAAATTAGACTTTAGTATTTAAACAAATGTTTTTGAGAATATGGCTTTAATTCATATGGTGACAAATTAACATGTGCACTATACGAAGATCAACACATGAGTTTTCTTTGAAGAAAAATAATTTCTCATACATATTTTCTCTAAGTTTTTCTCATAATTCAAAATTAAAACAATAACAATACATAGTTAGCTTTCACATACATAAATCATAAATGTGCCTAATAATGTGTGCATAACAATAAATAATATACTGAACTCGCAATTTATGAAAATGTTGATTGGTCACAACATGACTTTCCTTTATAAAAATCATCATCATTTTATCATTTATTGTTGCGTAATCAAAATAAGTATACATATATGTAGTACATATTTTATTGAAACAACACGGATAAAAGTACAATAATTGCGAATCATCACATATTATAGTGAAAAAAAAAAACCTTTAATAAAATTTAATCTAATATTTTTTTTATATTTAATCTTTTTGGTAACAAAACATGAGTATAGTTCATTTAGTTCAGAAACTACATATTAATATTGTGCCACACTCGTATAACTAAACTATAGCTATATTCGTTGTTTAAATTTTATTTTAAAAAAAAATGTCTGTTGAAATCTTGATGGACTTTTTTTTTTTTTCATATATGCAATGCATGTGTAATAAAATATGTTCCTATTTATTTCATAATTGACCATGTAACAATATGTATTGTGTACGGCATTTATTTTGGATAAAAGTAGTTTTTTCAATGTATCTAGTTGTACGAGTATATACGTAATGTAACATGAAAAATTTAATGTTTTTTTTTTTTTTTTTTTAATATTTTTTTTTTTATTGTTAAGGCATTTTATTAGACATACCACATAGGTCACTTATATGTACGTACATAAATATTTAATGAAAATGAAATTAATTAACTACGAAACAAAAGGGAATCCAAAACAAATTGAGATCATCATTTAAATCTTTGATGACTTGTATTTAAAAATTTAAGCCTAAAAAAAAAAATAATAATAATAAAATATATGGCGTGTAATTGAAATAGACAAAGAAGTCATACTTTATTAAATAGCATATAGGGTGATCTTTGTTTAAAAGTACTTTCAGATATTTTTAATGATATGAAAAGTAAAGAATGTGTTTTGAAAAAGAAAAGGTTCTGAAGAGCAAAAGTCCATCTATTGAGATAAGGATTAGAGATGAGAGAGTTTCAGGATTCTGAAGTTTTTTTTGAAATAATTAAGTATCTATTTTATTTGGATTCAAGTCATGTTCAGTATATGAAACACCTTGTATTTGAAGTTGATATCAAACCAATCTAGATTACATACTTGTATACATGATGTACTTAAGTACAATGCGCACATATGCAATGTATATCAAGAAAAGTGAAAAAAATAAAAATAATGTATGTACATATCTACTTTCTGTGCTTACATATTTCAATGTTGTTGATCTACTGATATGATGGACGACCATGAAGAAGATGGACATGTACATGATTGATGAAAATATTTCAATTTTTTTTCTCTCTTTGATAAACTATTATTTTTTGTTCTTACAATAACTATGTAAATGTACTTGTACTACTAAGTCATATCATAAACTTAATAAATTTAAAAAAAAAGTATTTTTATATAATATTACCTTTTTTTTTTATAGAGCACGTGAGATTAAACGTATAGATATTTTGTCATGTTCATGTTTTTGAATTGTTTGCGCAGTTTACATAGGTACATAAAAAGACAAAAACAAAGAAAAAGAAAATTTTTTTTTTCAAAAATTAATATAAGAAATTTTACTTTCACTAAAATGCGTTTTTGATGATTTTATAGAAATGATAATAATTTAGAAAATTGTAATTGTAACATTTGGCTAAAACAATTTTACTTGTTTTTTTTTTCTTTAAAAAAAATATTTGTTAAAAACAATTTTCAACTGTACTTCCGTAGAATGAACCCTTTTTTTTTTTTTTGCTTGTTATTTCTGGATCATTTTATTAACAAAAACCTGTTAAAATTACATTTTACATCTCTTAAAATAAGAAAATCAAATTATAGATAATTATTTCGTTGCCAAAACTATTATTTTCAAGACATTAAGTTAATTGAATTAACAAATTAATTGAAAAAAAAAACAGAAAATTGTTTTGTTAAATATACGAATTTGTATGTAATATTTATCTAATTATCACAGTCCTTCTTAAAAAGGCCCTTCAGGGCTGTTTTTTCTTAAATAGGTACATGAAATATACGTATACAAATTTTCAATTATTGTAAAAAAAAACAACATTATTTTCTTTCTAATTTTATTTTCCTGTATAATTATTGTTACTTAAAAATTGATTAAATTCGACAATAATTTGCTTGTTAATATATTTTTAATGTTTCATTAATGTAATTTATGTAACACATAGATACAAAAATCATTATTACACCGGTGGTGATGTTGATGTATAACTTCATTAATGTACCTACGTACGTTTAATAATTATGTAGGTACATACAAAAAAATAATTTATAAAAAAAGAAAAAACAATGCATTAAAGCTCAATTATGATTTCCCTTCAAAGTTCCAAAACAAAGAAAAACTAACAGCAACAACATTAAGAAATTATACAAATATTACAAAACATTATTATTTTTAATGCAAATTCATGCTGGGGACTGGGGTACAACAGTAAACTAAAAATTTTATGTTTTATTATTTTTTAAATTGCATAATACAAGTCAGCTCTCTCTATCTTAGTATCTATATACCAAAATATTCTCCTTGACATTCTATACCGCATAAGCAACATACATACATTCATAATATTGGTTAAGTTAACATTATTACATAGTTTTTGTGCTTAATTTTCATTTGTATCTTAAGGTATCTACTTAAAATGTTCAAAAATCACAACAACAATAACAATAACAAAAATAAAGATTATTTAATATTAATAAAATGATCGAAGTTTTGTGCAATCAATGTTTTTTTTTTTTTAAAAAAAAATATGATAAAAATCATTTTTCATTTTCATGAAAAAGATAAAAAAAAAACAGCAACCCATTTGATGTGCAATTGTTTTATGGGTCTCCCTCCCTCTGTGTTTTCAATATAAATAAAAAAAAAAAACATAGGTTTCTTTCTATAAATAAGTAGTTTTCCTATATGTTTTTTTCATAGTAGTTTCTTTTGATAAGGCGCTATATTTGAAACATAAAACAAAAGTGTTGATAATTGTAAAATATTAAAAACTAATAACTTTTGAACCTCTCAAATTTTATTGTTTTAATTTTTTTTTCTCATATCGAAAATGCAAAAATATTATGTAAAAATAATGTTTTCATTGACTTGATAATTTTTTTTGTTTTTGTAGGAAATTCAAGTACATAATGTTGAGGTACATAATAATAGTGTCAATGGAAAACTATGCATAGTTTCGAAATATTGCCAGTTTTAACACTTGGAGTAATTTAATTTTTGCAGTTTTTTTTTTCTAGTGGGGAAAATTAAAATTTTGAGAGAGCATTACCTTAAAAAAAACCGAAAGATCTTCGAAAATCTTTGAATTTAGTAGAAGTTAAGGTCCAGTGAATATGGCCTTATAAGGCTCGTCCTTTTTTGTTTATTTAAGGATGTAACACATAATCCTTATTAGATATTTTTAAGTATACTGAAAGTTCATTGATACATGCGGTGTTAAAGGGGTCTATACTTATAGAAAAAAAGCAAGTTTTGCAGGAAATCTTTGCAGAAGTTCCAACAATTGTACATTAACATTTTATTATATTTTTTTAATACTTTTTTTAAAAAAAAAATAAAGAAATTGATTGCGCAATCGTCACGGACTTTCTGAAGATTTTTATTTTCTTTAAAATCACACAATGCTCTAAATATGTGAAACAATAGAAATTATTGTCTTTGTCGACATCTTCGTGAAAAAAAAAACCTCTTTCATTATACAAAAGTAAAATTTATTTAATTTAACAATTATTTATTTTTTCTAGAATACATTGTATCAATTTCTTTTTTTAAGTATGTATAAGAAAAATCTGATTCTAATGTATCTAATTCATGCGCAAAGTCACAATTTTATTTTTCATTTTAATTGCAAAAGACAATGAATGGATCTGATGCGGATATTCTGTCATGCTCAAGGGATCGTGATGATCGTCAATTATTGATAAAATTACTTGTATGTAACTATTTTGTATATCTATATGAAAAAAAGAAAAATTACAGTTTTGCAGCTAAAATTTAATAGTTTTTGCCTGTACTATTGTTTAAGTTAAAAGGTTAGTTTTGTTTGTTTTGTTAGTTTGGTGTTAGATTGTAAAGAATGAAGAATTACGAAGACAATGGTGATGATGATGATGACGATGAACATTTTGTTGAAGACAAATACAATAAATAAATAATAATCAATGGAAATTGACTTAAAAATGAAGGTTAAAAATAATACACGCAACGTTAGAATTTAAAAAAAGAAAATGAATAAAGAAATTACTTGGTAATGGAAGTACCTAATTTCTTTTAATATTTCGTGATATCTATAACAATAACATGATTTCTTTTATTCTTTTTAGAATAAGTGGTGTGCGCTTACATAATTTTAAAAATTTTAAAGAAAATTAAAAATGAACATGTCTTAAAATATTTTTCAAATTATACGGAAAATGTGTAATGGGATATTTTTCTTCACTAAGAATTATTACTGTCAGAATATTTTACATGCATAGAAAAGTATACTACAACCTCTTTTTTTTTTTTTTTTTTGATTATACGTTTTCGTATCCGTCGAAATTTCATGTTTTCACATTTTAAGTTTTAAAATGTATTCCCACATTTTTTTCTTCCAAAGAATGGCTAATTTTGAAAACGCAAAAATTAACGATTAATAATGCGTGTTTTTAAACGCTCCTTCCCTACGACTGCATGTATTCTTCACGTTTTTACTTTTACACCAGTCTTCCTTCTTTCTTCTCAATTCATTGTTCGTCCACAAATTTTTCAATGCACATTTGCTTTTATGACGTATATGGGTTAGTATCTTCACCTTCACCTTAAATAGAAACCGGTTTGGTTTAAAAAGTGAAGAAATATGGGGAAACGTCGTTAAGAAGAACATGTATAAAACCACGAAATGACGTTGACGTGGTTTTGACGTTTACGAATAGGGAATAGCATTAACATTGCAGTAATTTCAATTTGCACAAGGCATAATAATAAGGGTATTCACTCTTTGGTGCAAATAGGTATTGCATCATTGCATTCGGTGTATTGTAGCACGAAAATGCAACGATACAACAACAATTACTAAAACACCAAATTTTCTACAGTCTTGCAAACAGAAGTTGCATATTGCAAAGTGAAATGTCAGTTGTATTTTTGCATTTTCGCATATACCTATGTACTTGAAGGTAAGTGCGCTCACTCTTCGTTGCAGATATTCGTAGTAAAAGTGTAAAAAAAGTAAGGTTGTAACAAAGAGTGAATACCCTTAATATGTTTTTACAATTACGTGAGCACGTGACTAATGACGCTGTAGTATAAGACGATCATCTGGCATTTTCGAAGTGACAGAACAGAACAAAAATCAGAATAGCTATGTAAAACGAAATCATCCAATTAATATATGTATGTATATGTACATATTTATGTTGAAAAGTTGAAAGATATACAGTTCTTGTTGTAAAAAAAAACACTATATTGAAATACTGTACTGTAAAAAGTATTATTCATAAATTTTCACTTTTTATTTTGTGAACAAGTTACCGTTGAAAACATAATCAAGTTCGAGTTTGCCATGACAATTTCAATTTCAAAAAAAAATAAATAAATAAATAAATGAATTGATTGATTTTTGTGCTATAAACTTCATTTTCTATTTGAATTTGTCAGAGAAAAGAACAAAAAAAATCTGAGTTTTTTATAACAAAAACAAAAATTAGGAAAAAAAGTCAAATGAAAATACAAAATAAATACCTACTTAAATAAAACAGAAAGAAAATATAACTAATATTTTATTATTGACGAAAAAAAAAAAAACCAAAAAAGAAAATGTATTCCACAACATATGAAGAAGATCCAATTAAACCAGAATTTGAAGATATGGAAGTTCAAATTCAAACACAAATAATAACACGTAATCCACAAAAATATTCATTATCAATATCAAATGCTGATGATGAATCATATTCTGAAAATGATCCAGATAAATTATATAATATAAATGATGGTCAATCATCATCATCATCAATTGATGTTACATCATCAGATCTATCAAATAATCAAACATTAAATAATGGTTTATTAACAGTACGTCGTAGACGTGGTAATCTTCCAAAACAATCTGTTAAAATTTTAAAACATTGGTTATATGAACATCGTTATAATGCATATCCTAGTGATACTGAAAAAATATCATTAGCTAAAGATTCAAATTTAACTGTATTACAAGTATGTAATTGGTTTATAAATGCACGTCGTCGTATATTACCAGAAATGATACGTCGTGAAGGTAATGATCCATTACATTATACAATATCAAGAAGAGGTAAAAAAATGGCAAATATGTTACAAAATATGAATATAATACAACAAGGTACTGTTATAAATGGTACATATGATTCATCATCTGGTATACTCTATTATAATAATCAACAAATTCAAATTGCCGATAGTGGAATTAATCATGATGGTACAATAAAAACATATGTTAATCTTACAGATTATAATAATGACAATAATAGTAATGATGTTATTATCGATGGTGAGGATATCAGTAGTAATAATGATGGTAATAATGATAATCAATTTATTAATACATCATCAAATTCAAATGATTTAATTGAATATCAAAATGATAATAATCAGACAACAACAACAACAACAACAACACCGTCAGCAAATATGATTTGTTATCAATCTGATCATAATAATTGCATTATAAAATCTGAATATGATGATACTAATTTATCAAATGATAATAATGTAATATGGAAAAATATTCAAATAAATGATAATGATACAATAACAAATACAAAAGAAAATTATGTATCATTTTTAACACCACAAAATTCAACAAAAAATGATAATAATTTAGAAAATTCTAATGTTGTACCAGTTGGTCTATCACGTGTTAAAGTAATGCCAATACATTCAAAAATTAAACCAAAATTAATTGAATATGATTTATTATCATTAAATAATAAAAATTATTTACATACTACAAATGGTGGTGCTGGTGATGTTATTGAAGTTGGTGCAAATACAATTGTTGAAACAACACCATCAACAAATGATAATAATAATGAAATTATTGAAATAACTGATTCGACAGATACAAATTATAAAAAAGATAATAATAATGATGATAATGATAATATTAATAATAATGAAATTTCAACATCAAATAATTTAAAATCAAATCAAAATGATTTAAGAGCTAAAAGCGTACGTTATTTAAAAGAAATTATGACAACAGATAAAAAAGATGAATATAATTGTTTAAGAATTCTTGTTGAAACATCAGTTGCTGTACGTCAATATGAAGTTTTAAAAGAAGAAAGTGATAATAATGATGATGATGATGATGATATTCAAATTATTAAAAATTAAATGATTTCTATACATAGTTGATTTTAGATGATGGATTTAGAGAATATAAAATCGGTGATCCTTTAAATAGTGTTTCTTCGAAAATGCATTGCTGTACAGTTGATGCAATGCTAATGCTTGTCACAACTTAAAACATTGCATTGTCATCGCAACACAGTAGTGATTACGCATTACTGTCAGAAAAGGCATTAGCATTACCAAAGCAGCGATGCATTTTTGAAGTAACACATATTTATTTAATTTTAGCCTATAATTTGTTTTGTATTTTCTTGTAATTTATTAAAAGGAATGAATTTTAAACCAATATTTTTATGTGGTTGTATGTTTTGAATAATTTGTTTTTTTTTCTTCATCCTCCTAATAAATTCTGTAAATTGATATATTATGATTCGTTACTACATTTATCTCAGTATTTTCTATATTTGCTCAATATGAAAAATCAAACGCAAGTATACTTAATATGGGAAAAATACAATTACAATTTTTTCAGGAAACGTAGTGGTAGTGCTTATGAAAAAGTTCATAAATGTAACCATCCAGTGACAATTGATGTGTGTGTGTGTGTGGGCGGTGATTATAGTTTTATAAATCGATTTTCATTTCTTTATTTTCAGAACGTTTAATCAACAGTTATTAATCCTAATTAGTTTTTGTAGGTGTGTATGTACATATCTGTAGATAGGTGAAAAATTAATTATTCAGTTATTTTAAAAATATTGTTTTTCGTTCACCTCAACTTTTATTGTGTGCTTTAACCACAAAAACATTTTAAAAAAAGGAAAGAAAACTGAAAAGATTAATGTCCTTTATATTTTTTTCTCTAAAAACTGTCTGATTCTATTAAAATCAAATACTAAAAAAGAAAGTACACATCAAAAGTTCATATTTGTTCAAGTAAAGCGAAAGCATACTTATAAAAAATAAAACTTCGTCATCCTTTTTCAAATTACATATCGATTTTTTTCCATACTGCAATATTGTGGTAGTTTTGAAAGCTATTTTTGTAGACCAACAACCACCCACCATATATACATGTTATTTTTTTCTCTTTACTTGAGTAAATACCATCACTAATTAATTATTTATTGATGAATTCAATTATATAAATCAATAAAATTCATTTTTTATTATTTTCAAAAATTGACAGCTAACATTTCAATTTATTTCTATTAATGTTAACTCAAAAATACGCATGTATGTGGTAGATTCTCTGTAAAATGAAACCAAAATTTTCACTTTCTTCAGTAAAAGTGTTGAAAAACATAAAAAACGTCTGTGTTTTTATAGGCAGTTGACCTTATATCGGTATTGATTTTTAGTATAAGGTATATACATACCTATTATTACAAATACAATATACATTTTCTTTTTTTTAATTACTTCATAATGTCTTCTGCGTTGCCTTCTTTTGTCTTTTGCGTTACCTGGAATGTCCTTATAAATTTTAATTGCATATTGTAAAAGTTCAATTACATGAGTTTTCTATTGAATACTTTTTTAAAGGACATGTGTTACAATAAAACTATAAAAGTTACAATTCTTAAATACATAACAATTCACAGAATTCTTAAAAGGAAATATTAAGAATGGATCACGAAGGCTGTGTACGAGTGGTTCAGCGTTACCATCTTTTTTTCAGATAAATTTAAAACATAAGGTCAAAAAAATAAGAATATGCAATTTTTTAATAAAATTCATCACAAAGAATGTATTCTGCGTTACCAGAGAATCGACCATGTATATAAACACAGAACAACTAAAAATTGAAATTACGTAATTACCGCATTTCAATTCACATTTCAAAATTAAAAAGAAAAATATAATAATAATAAATTAAATAAAATACCACTCAAGACAATTAATTTATTTTTAAAAATAAAATGAAAAATAAATTATAACAATGAAACGCATGTATGTAGGTACATTCTACATACATATGTATTTCACATATCTTTTCGAAAAACATATAAATAATAAAATAAAATTATTTCGTATTGTCTGTTGTGTTGTGTTTATCAAGAATTTTCACTTATGAAAAAAAAAGGTAAAAAAAAATATAATTTAATAAAATTCGACCAAAAGGCCACTGACTCTTTATTTCAATGTGCACGTCATATGCAATGTATCACACATATGTATGAAATGATGGTAGTTGTTGGAATTATATTATAAGTAATTAAATTTAATCTTAAATATCGTGCTTTATTAAAATAAACTTGGCTAAAAAACCGTTTTAATAATAGAAAAAAAGTAATAATATTCACTATTATTTTTAATTTAATTTATGTATGATGTGTGAGATTTTAATAAATGTAAATATATAATGTGTGTATGTGTGTGTGTGTGTTTGTGTACATGCATATATTTGTATATGATATGTGACAAGACAATTATTAATTTTAGTTACCTCGAAATTTTATCACGTAAATTTTTTTTTAATGCAAATTATTTTTTTTTATTTTTTATTTTTAATGATTGTACATTATTATTATGATTATGCCACTTTTTAAAGTTTTTTGTTTTTTAAATATTTTTTTTTTCTTTCTTTCTTGGATTTACTTGTGATGAATAATTATTATTTAGTAATTAGATATTTTTGTTTTTGTAAAATGGACAACAACAAAAGAAAAATTATAATAAATAAATTGGTATTTAGCTCAACAAACCATTTGATGCGGCATTCGAATAAAGAGATTTGAAATTAATTTTATTTTTTAAAATTGTGTGACTTTTAATCTAGAAAAGTGTATTGTAAGTTTTTTTTAAAGAAATCAGGTGCAAAATATTGTCAATGCCGCCGTTTTTTGTTTTTTGATGCAAGTGAAATCATGCCATATTGTAGGAGTTTTTTATTCAGAGTTAAAACAAATGATTGTGATTCATTATTTTTAGTTTGAGAAAAAAATAAATAAATAAAATTTCAAGTTCTTCTCTGGGAAAATTCTTGAAACAAATATCATTTAAAAGTAAGGATTTTTGCAATTTCGCATGTCAAATAAGACTGTGAAAAGACACTATGAACATATTGAAAATATTCTACAAAAAAATGAATCTGCTATTTAAATGAATTTTCAGTTTTAAAGAAAAAACCGCATAACTTGAACACCACTTTCCTTAATTTGTTCGACACTCTCAATCAATAATTATAGTGAAATAACTCTTCTACAAAAATTCAATAAAAAAAGTTTATTCATATGTAAACATATTGCGAAAATAATAATTTACAATCTAATATTATAATTTTTGTTATTGATGAAATAAAACACACGTTAAATTCAATAAAATTATATCTTTTACCTTACAGGTAAAAAAAAAAACAAGCTTTTTTATTATTTCCTTTATAATTTTTTTTAATATTTAAAATACTCCCTGTTTTAAAAATAAATTAAAATTAATTAAATTTTCTTCGTTTGCATTAAACTATCATCATCAAATAAAGATTATTATTGCTAATAAATTAAGATTACCTTATACATGTACATATGTGTATGTATCTTTTTTTATCTACTTATTATAAAAAAAACCACCTATGTTAGGCAATATTAAATTTAAAACAAAGCAAAAAAAATTAAAAAATAGTAGCTATTTGAAAAAGTAATTCAGATTTATTTTTAACAAGATTAATCCATTTCTTTGATATGATTTTCCTTTTTTAGATAAATAATTGTATTCAAATGCATTTAAAGATTAGATGCACTAAATTTTATGTTATATTTAATTTGAAAAATGAAAAAAAAAAAAGAGAGAAAGAGAGAAAAAAAAAATATAATATAAAAATATAACCTTTAAAATTTATTTGTGCATTTAACTTTTATATTTACATTTTACAATCGTTTTTACTATTTATTTATATTTTTTTTTTTCATTTTTTATTTGATGTACAAAATAATTAAATTATTTTTTTCATTAGGCAAAAATAAAACGGATATGTAGCTAACTAAAAAAAAAAAAAAAACAACTTTGAAAAATGAAATAAAATCGAAAACCAAAACAAGTTAAACTAATTTAATGCTTTCCATAAATTTTTATTTGTTCATCAATTTTTTTTTCTTTTTTACAGAAAAACGAAAACAGAAAAAAAAAACGATACATGTATTTTGATTTGAATTTAATTTAATGTTAATTTTCGTTATTTAGATTTTTCAAATAAATTTACCACACATCATTTTTATTTCGAAAATAAATTATTTATTTTTTTTTTTTTTCATGTATTAGAGTAAACTTTCGATTTTATTCGAGAAAGATATCAACTTGAAAAAAAAAATTGTTTTCGACGTAAAAAAAAAAAAATAAAAAATTAAAATTTAATATTGTTTTTAATTGATTATTTATTGTTTATAAGTTTTTTTAATTTGTTATTTGTTTTTAATAGTCTATTATTATTTTTCTTGAAATGTAGGTGAGAAAAACAAAAATAATTTAGAAATTGGAATATGAGATATTTTGTAATTCGTTACGATTGTTGAATTTGTTGAGATCTGCTCTATACGTTATCTTCAGATAGATTTTAAGTCAATCAATTGAAACTAGGCTTTTACACTAACTTGTCTTGTTTTCCAAATTTATGGAAAACAACATTGAGCATTGAATTTAGAAAAAAAATTGTTTTTTTTGGGTGAATAATTACTCCATTTCACTTCACGTTGTTAAATACATGAATTATTTTATTGATCTAAAAAATAAAATAAAAAAATAAGCCCAAAACTTTAGAATCTAAAAAAGTTATATTTTTTTTGTTTGTTTGTTTGTTACAATTGAAGAAAAAAAATAATTCAATATTAACTTTTCAATGAAAGTATTTTTCCGACCGACGTAAAGAAAAAAAAAAATTTAACCTAAAATTTGTAATTTTAGATCATGTTTTTCTGTAACAATTTCACTTTAATTTTTCACTTTTTTTTTTTTTTGTTTACTTGAAAAATTGTGTATCTTTTCTGATGATCTAATTTTCGGTTTAATATCGTGAATTTTAAACAATTTTTTTTTTCTTGATGAGTTTTTTCTTTGCTTCAATTGTATCAATTTTTTTTCCCCGAAAATAAAAAAAAAAAAAAACGATATGTTTATTTTTTGCTCTATTTTTTGTATCTTTTTGGTATTTTCTTGGGAAAATTTAATGATTGACTAATGAAAAAAATAATAATAATGGTTTTATAAAAAGCTATTTAAAACATCGTTAATCACTTTTCCGTATGGTGCATATTATAATAGTATATAGATTTTCTTTTTTATGCAAGCATGTGGTGATAAAGTATCTTTTTGTTAAAAAAAAAAGAAGGAAAATCTAAATAATTCTGATGCTGATGATTATGATGATGTGACTTTATGATGTGAGATATGAATAATACTGCAAATGTACATATCTTCACTTCTTGATGTTTATGAGTTCAAAGATATTATACAGATAGATGAGTTTTATTTACATGTAGTTTTTTGTATATATATTGTATTTTAAAAACTAATATAAAAATGAGGTCAAAATGTGTTTGTTTTTTTTAAAATTTTAAATTGCCTCTCTGTCATCATATTTGTTAAACGATACGCTATTAACAGTTATCAACATTTTAAAACTAAATAACAAACATCTGGTACTGTGGTACTACTGTGTCGTGTTTGATGCTGCATTTAATATATTAAATGATCTGATGTTTATTGTGGAAGTTAAAAGCGCTGAAGAAGAAGAAATTGCACAATCATTAAGTGCACAATTTTATGATTCATTCACATTTATTATATGTACATACATAGATACTTACATACAATTATGTGCAGTGTACCTACGTGTGTAATGATAATTTACCTCTTATATTAACTAATTTTCTAGAAGTTATAATAAAAGATTGTATTGTAATACATAAAATTGTTACGCGATTAATGTGCATCTTTTATGAGTCAAGAAAAGATATTTCATTATTTTCTAAACGATTACATATATGTAGATATACGTATATGTATATATTTTTATTGATCGATGACGATGATTACGTTGGTCAAATATTGATATTTCCTCTCAACGTGTGAGTTAATAACGTACTTTTTCTTTTTTTTTTTACATTCTATTTGAATCTAAATTACCTGTGCTACTGACACGCTGACTGTATTATCTTATTTTGTTTTGTTCAATAATAATAATATAAAAAAAAAGAAATTATAATAATAAAAACAATAATAATAATAAGTACCATTACAATAAATGACAATTAGTAATTTCTATAGGTATATTTTTCAATTCTTTTATATTGTAAATTTAACAAATAGGTGAATAGGAAACGTGTATACGTTTAATCACAGTTAATGTGATCTACTTTCATTTCCGGAATGTTAGTTACTATTTTTCTGTATACGTATATAGTATATCTACGTACACCTCTACCTATATGATGTACCTACTTGATTATTATTTGATGAAGATGAATGTGTGATTGGAAAATTCTTTGATGTTAAATAGGGCATGTTAAGGACAGATTCCAGACTGTTTTTTTAAATCATTTTTAAATGTATAGTTTAACTTTTTTTTCTTTTTTTTCTTTTTTCTCTCATCAAAGTGTCTTCTATTTTGCTGTTTTTTTTTACTTTTCAAATTATATTTTCATTTTAAAAGAATTTTAGATTTATATTTTTTTTATATGTTTTATTTTTATCTTTATTTTCCTCACATAATATGCACGTTTATCCGGTGAAAAATAGACAGACAAAAAAAAAAAAACGAAAAGAAAAAATTCTTTGTTTACATCTAGAAAATTAGAAATTGTTTATAAAATGCATTTTCCTAGAAGATATTAAAGATTTTCTTCAAGACGTTTAATGTTTTAGACAAGTGAAATTTTTCTATTACAGATTTTTATTTATATACATTTTTTATTTCTTCTGTGATTTGTGATATAAACAAAATAAACCCTTTATAGTTCTGAAAAATATCGTTCAACACGAATATGTATGTAGTATGTACTTGCACTATGTGCTTCTGATATAAAATAAAAAAAATTTATATTAACAGTTTTCTCTTCTGTTTTGTTATTTGTTTATTTTTTGAAAATATAAATTCAAACAAAATATGTAGTTTGTTTATATAAAAAGATTAAAAAAAAATAAATAAACAGGAAAAAATAAAACTTTAAAAGTAAACTTAGGGGAAAAATCAATACTTTTTATCACTAAATAAAAAAATAGAAAAAATAAAACTATACAGTTTTTTATTACAGATATCAATTTACAATAAAATTGTTTAGATATTTACAAAACAGATCTAAATGAAGGAAAAAAAAAAGAAATAGTGATAAAATTCGTTGTGTAGGTTCGTTTTAAAAATATCTCAAATGTTGTTTAATAAATTCGATAAGTAATAACTTTCTGTGAATTATATAAAACTCTGTGTGCGATAATCAATAAAAAATTTTATGATATTTTTATATCAAAAAATTCTAAAGATCAATTTTAAATGGAAAAGATTTTTTACGGAGTTGATAAATTATTAACATGTGTAATCGAGGTCATTAATTTTTACTGTAACTATACGATAAAAATACTCGCACAGTTACACAATTCTTGAATAGTAATCTGTAAGTTATCTTAAAAATACGGTGTTTTCGTAAATGCAGTGATGCTGCCGTGATACACAATTCAGCTTGAAACATTTATACGCTGAATTGTGTATCACGACAGCATCACTTCATTTTCGAAAAAACCAGTAGTTTTCTAATATGGATCTTCTACTTTTTAGTTAGTTTCGAAGACCATTTATCTGAACCTCTTAACCTTTTAAAGGTATCCCATGCCATTCATGCGATTTTATTTACCGAATATTTTTCCTAATTATGTGTATTTGATATTTTTGCACAGAGAAAGCATTTATCATATATTGCATGACACAATCAGCGAATTTTTCACTTAAATACTATGTTTAGCGCTTTAATTTGTGGCTACTCGGTCGTGAATACACGTGAAAGTGATAAGTGTATTTTCTTTTCAAAAATAAGCCAAATATCATCGTATTTTTATTTAAAAACAAATATTGACAAAATTATGTTTTTTTTTTAATATATGAATCGACCTCTGATACTCTCTCCATATAGGTAATCTAAAAAATATGTTTATATAAAATTGTCAGATACTTCAATTATAAAAAGGAAAAAAAATAAAGAAAATTATTATTTTTTGTTTTAGATAACAGATTGCTGACTCATAATCAATATTTGTTATTTTCATATACATATGTATGTATTTTTTTATTGATGAAAAATATTATTCGTTTTTGTCGTTCATAATATGTGTGAATTGAAAATCTATAAAAGTATATTTTTAGGATTATGTTTGTTTATTTCAACATCGTTTTTATTGTGGCAAATTGTGTGTTTGTTATCAAAAGATTATTTTCATTTCAAGATTAAATGGGTTTGTGTGTGAGATAAGTGAAACGAAATAAAAATATGTATAATAAATCTAACAAAGATTTATAAAATAATGAATTTTACTTTATTGTGTCGGAAGACTAGAAAGAATATTATTTTTTGCTTATCAAGAAAATTGAAATATGTTTGTATTTTTGAAATTTGATCCTTACATGCGAATTAAAACTCAAATAAAATTTGTGTGTTTTTTTGTGAGTATTGAAAGTTGAGTTGATTGAAATTTCCGCGATATTTTTCACATGTAAATTGTTTTTTTTTTTTTGTAACTGTAAAGAAACATGTGTAGAAGAAAAAAATCTTTGTCTTAAGTATCGAAAGCTAGTTTGATTTTTTTTAAATTATATCTGTCTTTAATAATGATTGAGCATGACTTCAACTCATTAGACTTTTACTGTGACATAACACAATCATTCAACATAATTCTTTTTGTCTATACGTTTTTTAATTATTCAATAGAAAAAAGAAATGAAAAATAAGTCATAAACATCATATTCTGTTTTTTTTTTGCCATGTATTTTTAAAGTAGGTACATACATGCAATTTTCAGGAAATATTTGAAAATTATTCATCCGTTGAAAAAGTAGTACATACTTCCTTAAAGTTTTTTATTTTTTTTATTTTTACATTGTTTTATGTGTGCTTTTTTTTCGATTTTCATGTATTATCTGTTCATCTGTCAGTTCATATTGCTTTTCAATTAATTTGTGTTTGAATATCTACATATGTTATATTGCATTTTCAGTAGCATATCTAAATTATGTATGTATGTGAAAAATGCATATAGGGTATATAAAATGTACTACATATGTATATGTTATGTAGATATGTAAAATTAATTTGTTCAGCCAATTTAATATGTTAAACTTTTATTACACATGGTCTATTGATAAATTTTCTATTATTTTCAGAAATTTATCGATGAAAAGTAATATGAACAAAATATGTAACGTAAATATCTTTTTATTAATATTATTTTTTCTGAAATATATAGAAAATTTCGTATCCGCATAAATGCGTGTGATATCTGCTTTATTTTTTCATATTTGATTTTTGCAATATATGCTTTCTTCTATTTTTTTCAATTTACGTTATAATTAATATAAAAAAATGCAAACATTTCAATATACACATACTCAGTTGTAAATTTATAATAAAATAAATTTTTATAGAAAAAAAAATCGTAACATAAAAGTACCTACTTATATACTTTTTAACGATTTTTTTTTTTTTTTTTTTCTTAATGTATACAAGAACACATCATATTGTTTTCTTTTTATATAAGTATATATACTTTGCAACAATGATCTTGATGATGAGCAATGAGCACGAAATGGAAAGTCATTGTAACTACAATGTAATAAAATATTCATCGGCAACAGCATGCATCAAGCAACAATGAGGCAAATAACCCCACTTTTTATGGTTACACATTGTTGTAAATTTTAAATTACAAAAAAAAAAAAAATCTAATACATTTTATCCAACAGAGAGATTTAAATGGCATTATAAAGAATCTGTTCGACGTTTTTTCTATTTACATACATATACATATTTGTTTTTTCTTTCTTTTTGCAAAAATCTCGCGAATTAATTTAGTTTTATTTACAGAAAAATAGCAAAATAAAGAGTCTATATAGATATTATTTAGATATTTAGTGAAAATTTCCAACAACTGAATGTAGCTACCTATATGTAATATAAATTTTCATTTCGCACTTTTTGTTGTTCATTCGGTTTTTTTTTCTTCTTTTAGTTTTGAATAAAAATCACATCATCATGAATACATAATTGTTATCTTGTTAGTTTATTGTTCAAACAGTAAATTGCATTATGTATAATTTTATTGTAGGTATCTTTTTTTTTAAAAAAAAAAAAAGAAAAACATTAAAAATCTTGTATTTATTCATTCAAGTATGAAAAAATTAATGTAAAAAAAAAATTTTTTTTCACGTGTTAATTGTACAAAAGTTATCCTACCATCATGATTTGAGCACCCCAGTATGTCTACTTATTAGCTACATACATACATACATAGATACATAAAATGTATATGCTCTACGGCTGTTTATAAAAGGTGCCTATTTGCTTTAGGCAAAGTATTTTTTTTTTTGTTTTGTTCGAATAACAAACTTAAAGCTTAATGGATCGTTTACAAACGAACGTGGAAAATTTTACCCGTTTAAAATTCAGCGTAGAGTGAAGTTTAGTAAGTTCGATTTTCGGATGTTTTCGAATTTATAAAGCACATTTGAAAATTCAAATTCAAACTGACATATCTTTTTGTTCTTTGTTTGAAATATTTCGTAACAAATCTTCACTGTGAACACTTTCAATGAATAAAAATAATTTATCTTTTTCTGTTTTTGTTAAATTTTTATTGAAAAACATTGTAATTATCCTTTTTTGTAAAAACTATAACCGTCAACAATAATAGCTTTTGAATACTTCGAAATTTTAAGTTCAAATTTAAATAAATTTCGAAAAAAAACTTTTATCGTTACATTTTTTACATGAAAGTTCTTAAAAAAACTTTCGTTCCAAGTGGAACGAAATTTTTTTTAACCAGTGGGAACTAATTTTTTGAACATCCAGATTGAAAAGTAGAAGTAGAGCCTAATCTGACGCTGACTCTGCAATCTCACTCCGAGGTATGAATGCGAAAGCGATATATACTCTGACGAATATAAGAAAGAAATGCAGCAAAATCTACGTTTCAATCTGTTATGTAAACTTAGCATAAAGTTTCAGAAATATGTATGTAAAATAGAAAAAAAAATTCAGTTTTTGTGATATAGGTACTACCTATATTGAATTTGAAATTTTTATCGTCACACCTGGCATTTTGCATAAAATATATCAAAACTTTCTTTCATCGAAATTTTATGTACATGCAAAATACTATACAAAATGGTTTACGAAAATAAAAAAATAAAAAATACACGACATAAAATTACAAATTACATATTTGTCTGTCTTGTGTCAGTTTGCCATCAGTCAATCAATCAAAGTGTTAAAGAGATAACAAACACACAAAAAATAAAAAAATAAAAAAAAAAAAAGGGGGGAGAAAAACGTAGATACATATAACAATATTTAAACTTCCGGTCAACTTTGACGATACAATTACATGTGAATTAAAACAAACCTGGATTGAATTGCACAATATGTATTCGATTTCATTTAATTTTATCGATTAAGTTTTTTTTTCTTCCTTTAAATGCCGATTTTAGGTTAATTTTGTAGGATTTTAAACTCTACATACACAACTTTTTTTTAAAGTTACTTTTGTGTCCTTTATTATATTCTCTGTGGTAAAAGATATTTCGTACATCATTTTTTTTGTTTCTTTTTTTTTTTTTTATTATAATTTAAATATGTAATTGTATGTAATATTTTTGCGCATTCAAATGGAAAATAAGTCGAAAATAAAAGCATTTTCATTTAAATACAATAAATAATTTTTAAAAAATTGTTTCCGACATGTTTGGTAAAAATGCATCCATGAAAGTTGCCGATAAAGTTAATATTCCTACTTTGGGTCTTTAAAGTTTCTATATAGGTATCGTTACTAATTTGTTCCCACAAATGTGCCCATGAAGGAATTGTTTCTACTTTGTGACTCTAATGTTTCTATATAGGCATTGTTTCTAATTTGTGCCTTAATGATCACGTGAACCACCGCTAAATAAAGTAGCTGTTTCATAATGCTGGATTGTTTTAGATAAATTTAAATCACTAAAATTCATATTTTTTTTATAAATCGCAAAAAAAAAAAACTTTTATCACGATAAAATAACTCTAAAATGTCATTCGATTATGTCAACAAGAATAACGTAGACACATTTGAGTAACAATGTCTATATGGTCGCCAAAATATGTGACTATGTGGGTATTATTCCCACATCGAAAAATTTCCTATGAAGAAATATTCTTGGTAACATGTAAGTTTTTGTGACTTGCACAGTTCCTTCAGAGGCATCGACACATTCAAGGCATTAAATAAAGAAACATTGACGTAACAATGCCTATATAGAAACATAATAAAGTAACATTAAAGAAACAATTCCTTCGTGGAAACAATTCCTTCATGGGCACGAAATAACACACAATTACGTAGTTGTGACCAGTTTTGTGTCCATGAAGGAATTTAACTATGAAGAAACATTGACCACAAAATTTCGAAACAGCCAGCGACGTAGTCATAACGTCGTAGTGTCAAAGATTTGTGCCTAGACACATTTAGGCACATTTTGCTAGTTGGGTAGTAAAGAAAAAGATACTTGCATTTTCTCCCTTTTTCTTACATTTTGATTATTTTACTTAAAAATTTAATTAACAATTACTCTTATCTTTGAATTTACATGAATTTTTTTATTACCAATTTTCCATTGTAGATACTTATTTGCATACATGTACTTTCAATTAATCATTTCATGTTTCTCAAAAAAAAAAAAAAAATATATATCTAACGTTAAATTTCAAAAATTGATTATCTATTTTAGATTTTAAAAAAAAAATAAAATACGCAATGATTGCGTTAAAAAAAAAAATTGATTGATTTTGAAAATTATTTTTTATGTGTACATACATACATATTAACAAACTTTCCCTCTAGTGCAATAGAGTAATAATAAAAATTATACTAAACTGAAATTAAATTTATATGCGTGCAAGTGTAGGATGTTAGTATTTCTTTTTTTTTTTTTTTTTCATTTTGTTTTTCTCAAAGAGTTAATGAACTTTTGACTGAACAACAAACCTAAAAAAAAAAAAATAATAATAAATGAAAAATAAATAATATAAAGTAAAACTTTTTTTTTTTTTATATTCGTGAGTAGAGTGCATCCAAAATATATATAGATATATGTACATAGATACATTAACAGCAATCTCATATATGAGTATATGTATATGGTGGTATGTTTGTAATATGTGGGTACTCGTCGAAAAAAAAAAAAAATTCATCATCATTTTACAATATGAAATTTTCAAAATGTTAATTTTACGAAATCAAAAAAAAAAAAAACTTTACGGTTCGAAACATATTAACTTCCGTTACAATATTATTATTATTATTATTATATTTTCTTCCTCTGCTGTAGCATTGATTTTTAGTTTTTTTTTATTGTTGTAATCATCAATGGAATTGTATCTCGTATATAACGTGAAACATTATTAAAAATGAATAAGTTTTAAATTCATATATGTGTTGAAAATTTTGTTGTTGTTTTACTAATAATACTTTTTTTCATGAAATTAACTTTCAAAATTATTTTAAGAAAAATTGACAATATGGATTTTTTTTTTTCTATTGTTTAGATGAAAAATTTATCTATAAATCGTAGGTTCATTATAAATATAATCATATCACTAGCGCATTAAATCAATTTCATTTTTTCGAATGAATTTTTAAAAATCCTCTTTTCGCCTCCACATACACACGTACGAGTATACAAAAAAAAAAAATCATATGTGATTTTATAATTTGTTGTTTTATTCCTTCACGGTTTTTGATTCACGTTTTATTTTACTTTTTTCTTCTCTTTTTCTTATCTGTCAATATCTGTCACACCTCATGGCCTAAATAGTGGTATTTATGAAATGGGATATCACAGTAGATATTAAAATTATATACATACATATATACATATGTATATTGTATATATAAAACTAATAAGTAACAATTATTATTAGATATTCATTAAATATACATTTCCTCTCAAGATAATATTTATTTACTTTTTTTTTTCTTCATGGTATGATAAGCCTTGTCTGTCATTTTAAAGTGAAATGAAATCTGATATATTTGTCACTTCTCTTTTGAAGATCTCAAAAAAACCAATATATGTACATATTATTCACATATGAGTGACGGATGTATTTAAAACTCATGAATGACATATATTATAGGGTTTAAAGAAAAGGGAAAGTGAAAAAAAAAAAGATTTATTGATTGATTTATTTAAGAAATTGATATCTGATGAATATTGATAATACCAGATACATATACTATGAATGTGTACAGGTCAAAAGCCTGCCGCGAGAAATCTATGATATTGAGCTTATTATTATAAGATACTTAAGCTTGATAATAGCTACATAATATTAGTTTCAAATCTTTTGTTGTGTATTATTGTTCGTTTTTAGATACTTTTTTCCTAAATCTTTTGTTATATAGTGCGAATTTAAAATCACTAGGTATGTCATTTATCAATTAGACCACCACCAAAATTTGTTCTATATTATATTTGATTTATGATAAATATTATTTTTGACATTAGATCTCTGTCATCGTATGTGTACATAAAAGAAAAGAAAAAAAAATACATGTAGGTGTTATTTTTATATATTTTTCTAATTGCATTTGATCTATGGGATTTTTTTTTTGTTTTTTTTTTTTGTTCAAAAATAGCTTTCATGAGAATATAGAAATGAACAAAAAGAAGAAAAAGGGGAAAAAACAACAGACAAATGATTTATGAAGTTTCTAGGTCAATGTTGATATTTTTGGTTTGTTGTCAAGTACAAAAGGAGGAAATATCATTTAAATAGACCATTTAAAGTGAAATGTATGGCATAGCAATAAAAAATAATATGTAAATAGTTTAAGGAAGTCTTTAAAATTATCTTTAAATAAATCTAAAGTGAAATAAGGTGTAGAAGTTCTAAATTTTCTATTTTTGAATTTTTTTTTTTTTTTTTCAATAAAAGATAGATTATGTCCATTGGGAGATGGTGAAATTTGTTGGAAATACACTGAATCTATGAAATTTATTTTCTGGATAATCAGCAACTTTATTTTATGAAGTAATTTTCCAATTGAACACTGGAGTTTGAAAAAACCAGTGCCTGAACTAGAAATTCTTATTTTTTTTTTTTTGATGATTTTTGTGCAACAAATAATTTATTTGAAAATAAGTTAGAATGAAAGAATTAATGCTCTTATATTCTAACAATAATTGCGAAATATGAAATTTTGTAAATTGAAAAACGCAAGCCTGAAAAAACTGGGGAGAAAAAAAAAGCTCATAGTTACGTAATTAGCTCAAAAGTCAGATTTTATCTAATTTTTTCTTTCTTTATTAGAGTGCATACCATTTTTGGTCAATCGAAATAGAATTGCAATAAAAAACACAAAATTTTTTGTAAATCGATCGACCCTTTTTGACAATTTAGCAAGTAAACCAGAATGTGTAAAATATCGTGAGCATAATTCATGTTTTAATGCAATAAATCATAAAAGGATTTAGATCTAATACCTATATTCTGCTATTAAAGTCTCTCAATCTTTTTTTTTAAAAAAAAACTCGATTAAAATTCAATTAATAATATTCTGATTTCCTTAAACTTACACACGATTAAACATACAAAATCAATTCATAAAGATATTTTTAAAAAAAGTTAAATGATAAAGATACAATATAATCTACTTATACTGAAATTGTTGTGACATTATCTAATGGCAGCTTTATAGATTTTTTTTTGTTTATTCTCAAATACAAGAGTAATAATTTTTTTTTCTTCTATTCATTTTATATCTTTGGAAATTTTGTAATCGATCAAAACCACACACGATTACAAAAAAAATTTAAATTAAAAAAATATTAATGAGTACCGATTTAAAAATAAAAACATATATTACACTACTTGTATATAATTGCAACTACCTACCATATATACACAGATACTTGTAATTTATCTGTTTAATCTTAGCCAATAGATTATTATTATTTTTTTTTTAAATATGTACTACATAACTAACTGACTGATTTATATTAGGTTAAAAGGTTTAAAAAATACGAATATGGGTAAAAAAATAAAAATTAAAAGTGTTGAACATTTTAGAGTATCTGTATTTAAAATACTACTGATTTATTTCTTAGATACTATTTTTTCTTCTGTGTTTGATTTTTAATTTAAAAAAAGAATTTTTTTTATATAGGTACCTAGTTTTTTTTGTTTTTTTTTTTTTTGAACCTATTAGCACATGTGTATGAAAAAAAAAAAAACCACACGTCCGGTATTCGTATTAGAGCTTTTTATTACTCAACTAACAACAATATCTTTACTCTTAAATTTAATGAATAGAAAAAATATATATTATTATACCAGATACTTATTTAGATTTTATTTTGTCTATCAAGACCATACAGTTGATTGTAATGAGTACGATTTTAATATTATTACAAATTACATTAATTCACATGGCTTTTTATTTTTATTATAGTCTTCTTATTTTTTTTTTAAAGCTCAATTTTATTAGTGAATTATTTTTTTTATTGATTTGAACCTCTTATTGTAAAATAATGTTTAATTATTGCGAATGAAAAAAATACCTTGAAGAAGTGGATCAAAGAAAAAAAAAATATTTAAAAATAAAAATTACACATATGATTGAAATTCATATATATTCAAGGCTAATTCATATGGGGAGAAGAAAAAAAAAGAAGAAAATTGAACAATCGAAAAAATATAAAAGTATATATTTGAAAATAATATAAGTACGCCTCATATATAATATTTTTTTTCATTACAATTTTTTTAATTGACCTTGTATGAGGAGTATTTATATAGGATATGTGTAATGATAAGTTTTTTTGTTGTTTTTATTTTGAAATATCGAATAATCATTAATTAACAACAATTGTTTTGAATATTATAAGAAAATCAAAGGTTAAAAGGTGTTTTTAATTTCATTAACGGTTTAATTTGTTTGGTTGAGGGGTGAGTTTCTGTATGGTGATGGTGATTATAATTTATTATAGAAGTGGTGACTGATGATAATCACCATCATCATATTCACGATACAGAAACTCACTCCAGATTTGTTGACTTAATAAGTTCGTCGAGAACCACACATTGTAAAGATAAGAAATATGGCGCAGCAACAGAATCTAAAAGTTTCTGTTTCAGATAATTTTTTCAAATAAATTATGCTATTTTCACGTGGATTCTTATGGCGACTATCTTTAGTGAATTACCTGAAATATTTAATTTAAAAAAATCTAGAATATTTTAATTTTTTTACTTTATCAAATCACAGAATCAAGTTGACAAAATTCAATGATTAGTATTTTTTTCACTTTAGATACACATGCTGAAAGAAAAAAATTAACTGCATATACGATATTGAAAAATAGTATCTAAATATATAAAACTTTATTTTTTTATCTAACTGCCTATAAAATGTAAAAACCGTGAAAAATCAATCAGCATGGGAGAGTAGTCAGATAAAATACCATAATACTGTAATATTTAATGGTAAAGTACCTCAGGAATTTTCATTTTTTTTTTCTCTTTCTTCTTCTTCTTAAATCACCTTATTGTACTTATTTCGTTAGTTGGAGGCTTGACCCTGATACATTTTAAATTTTTTTTATTTTTGTTTTCAACGTCTTTTTTTTTTCTTCATTCTTTATAACTTCATTCGATTCGGATCGATTGTTTATTATAGCGTTACGGTTATATTATTGTATGTAACAATCAAAACCAAATACATACACACATAAATACCTGTGACCGGTAGCCATATATTACTATCTAATAAATGGGTAACTTTACTAAATCACAGTTAAATATCATGCGGTACACTTGTTGTTTCACTTTCACTTCAAATTAATCTTGATCTCAATTAATCGATGTCTTTTTACCTAATTTACCTAATTTTTTTTTCTTTTATTTTTTTATTTTTGTTCCTGTGAAGATTTTAAATTTTATCGAAATTCTAATTTTATAGTTCTTTTATTTATACACTGTAATTAACGTAACATTACTCACATGAAAAAGAAAATCATTTTAAAAAAAAAAAAAAACAGGCCGAATTTGATTTGATTATCAGGCCCACAAAATCATTCATCACATATGTTTTTTTTTTTTTATTGCGATGATAAATTGAAAGGTGCCATTGAAAAGATAACATTTAGTTATTTCATTTTTTGTGTTTTTTTTATTCGATTACTTTTTAATAAAAAAAAAAATTTTTATATCATTTTATTGGAAGTAAATTCAACACACAAAAAAATTCAAAATAATTGAACAGTAAAAGAGAAGGGTATAAATTATATTCACAAAAGATAAGGTAATACAACAGGTTCTGTAATATGTGCAAAAAAAAAAAAAAGTTAAAAATCGAAAATTGCCATAGCTTTTTTTGTCTGGGTGCTACTGGGTATACTGCTGCTAAAAAAAAAAAAATAAAACAAAATAATAACGACTATTAATTGGGTAAATTTTTAAACGAATACATTACACTAACGAAGTTACGTGACAGATTTATCGTATTTCATATAGTTACTGTCTGATGAAGAAAAATTATTATATGATGCAATATTTATCGAATATATTGTAACGAATTTTTAATATTATACGTACCTATATCAGTTTTTTTTTTAAGCAATACCTGAAATTTAAAAAAGGAAAAAAAAAATGAAGTTTAGTACAATTTATAGGTACATATGTATATCTTGAAGATTTTGATTGTCATGACATACGACGATACATACATATGAAATTACAGTTTTAATCTCTAAATTTTGAAAAGAAAAGGAAAAAAAAAAGTGATCACATTATACTGCAGCACCGGCAGCAGCTACAACAAACAATCTAATTACTTCGTTTTAAGAAAAAAGAAAAGAAAAGAAAAAAAGCAAAATTTAAATACGGGTATAGAATTATTCGTATTCAAACCCACACAAAACATGGGAAGAATATATTATTGCATGGGTTGTCGTCAAGGTTCTTTGAATTTCCAAAACAATAATCACAAAATATTTTTTCTATAAACAAACAGCATTCATATAATATGAACTTACAAACTGCTGATATTTACTAAATTCATGTATAACCAAGAGAAATCCCTTTATTTAACATAATTTTTTTTTCTTCTATTAAATAATGTAACAGAAACCCACAAAGTATCTATATTTATAACATTGGCATTAAATCGAAATGGGGATTTCTATTTTGAAAAAAATTCCTGAATGTTTTAAGTTCTACGGGATGATAATGATAACAACAACAACAGCAAACGGAATATTATTACTGCAGTATGAATATCCGTGTTCGTTTATCTTTTTATAACCTACACTCATGAATGCTAGATAAATAGATAGATAGATACTTGTACTAAACACAATATATTATTTACTCATGAATTTCTAAAGAAAAAAAATAACTTATAGATAAATACACCTTTACAAAAAAAAAAAAAAAAATGTTGCAATCAAATTATTATGTTCTTTTTTTCTTTTTTCTCTTAAATACAAGTTTTATCCCGAATGTAGCAACTTATTTTTCTGTTTTAATTTTTTTTTTTTAATAGTAATTTTTAAGTATATTTTTCTATAAAAACAACGTCTGAGTCACAGTTATAATTATATACAGTAAAAAAAATCTTATTGAAGATAAAAAATACCTACTTAATAAAAAAATATCTCAATGAAAACAGAAAAAAAAAACAAGTTAAAATACATGCAATTCAATTATTATTTTGTTTATTTTTTTTTTCAATTAAAGTTGTTATAAATTTTGGGAAAATATCAATTAAAATTTCTTCTTTTAAAAATTCATGTGTGTTTATACGGATATTGTTGTTGTTAAAAGAGATGTGTGATTGAAAGAAAAGAAATTTCATTTGTTGTGAGGTCAAGAACATTAAAATTGCTATAATTTTGAAAGAAGTTAAATTTTGTTTTTATTTTTATTTTTATTTTTTTTTCAAAACAATGACCGAAAAGTACTTACAATTATAATTTAATTTCAGGTTGTTTTATTCTTCTTGACTTTTCAATTCATTGTGGGTAATTAAGTACATATATGACTTGAAAAAGAATAATGGGAAATTTTGGAAAAGAAAAATACTTGAAATATGTAAAATTTAATTTGTGAAATAAAAATGTTAAGATAGTTTTTTTTTTTAAAGGGTTTCTTTTGTTCTCAGAGTTAAAAAGATCTTGAAAGAATCTTTTTGTTGCAAAAAAAATAAGTGGTTGAAAATATAATTTTTTCCGTCATAAAATTTTGTAAAAGAACTAACCAAGTTGAATAGTTAAAAAAAATTTAAAAGTTAAGAATTTCCAATTTGAAATTTGCAAGCCAATTATATTTAAAAGATACAAAGATTAGTTTCATATGAGTTTAAAGGACTGGACTGGACGGAAAAAAGGAAAATTCTAACACTCAGAACATAGAAGAAAAGTTTTTTTTTTTTTTTAAATAGTTTTCACAGAATCACAAGTATTTTAACAACGTTGAAAGGAAAGCCGCTACTATTTTTTTTTTTTCGTTTCTCTTTTTTTTTTTTTTTTTTAAAAAAAAAGAACTTTAAGAAAAAAAAACTCTTTGCATTGTTAAAGAAAATTTTATAGCCTTCGGTTAGTTACATAGTTAAAGTTCTTCTATTTCTTACTTACTTTCTCCCTTTTTAGGATTTTACATGCATCAAGAAAAAAAAAATAAAAATAAAATTGAACACATGACGTTTAAATATACTATTTCAATGATTTATGCAATTTCGTAATATTATTTGTTAGTTACAAAAGTTAATAACTCATTTTAATTCAAAGTTTGTGTTACCAAATAAAGTAATCTGCGATCTATGGTATGTACATTAGATTATATGTACATATGTAATCCTATAGTCTATACAGTGCAGTGTAGAAAATTTTATATATGATTTAAACCTAAACTAACCTTTTAAATGAAAAAAAAAAAATAATAATAATAAATAAATACATTCCATTGATCGTATAATTTGTGTATGTGAGTGTAATAATAATGATGATGAAATGAAGATGAAAATCGTTGATCGCATGTAATTTAAAAATAAGTAGAAAAATAGAAGAAAGAAAAAAAAACATCATTTTACCGGCTCATTTATTTCCCGCCAATTTAAAAATAACTAAACGGTCAGTGTCCGCATAATATTATACCTACAGAATTAAGTATATTGATATTATTATGTTACAGGGTGATTTTTAATCATTTTAAAAATTAATTACCTACTTTCAATATTCAGTCTTCTTCAGTGTAGAACAAAGATAGTAGGTAATCATTCATTTACAACATTCCAAGTTTTAAACGACTACAACCTAACCCAGAAATGTTCATTACAAACTACATGGTATCTTTGTTTTTCAGAACACCCTTTTATGTAGAAAAAAAACTTATTAAAAACAATCGTTTTTTAATATGTGTAATTATTAATAAAAAAAAAGAATGTCAATGCACTTTGCATTGCAATAGTATCTTTTACATCATTTAGAAGAAAAAGAAGAAAAAAAGTACATTGACTAATATTGGATCACACCTTCAAAGAAATTTTTTTTTTCTTTTTGTAATAATATTTTCATTATTTTTAATTAGGTAGGTATTTCATTTTTTATTTCTAGTTAAACAAAATAATTATCATTTAATTTTAAGAAGAAGAAGAAAAAAAAATGTATCTGTTTAATCTTTTCAAGATATTGCAAAAAAAAAAAAGAAAAAAAAAATTGTTGAACCTACTTATTAGATATACCTTGCTGCATCCTACAGAAGATCAGAGAGCGATCTTGTAAAGTTTTCAACCATATTCGGTTGGCGAATGATGTTTGATGATGATTACAATTTTATAAAGACGCAGCAAAAAATATCTAAATTGTTGCCATAATTTAAGCCTCTTCAATTTCTTATTTATTTATTTCATAAAAATATTATGAAAACTGTATAAAATGTATGTATATATGTATGTGTATAATGTTGTGTTTTAAATGTGGGTAGTTTTATACTATACGAATAATCATATTATATGGCATTATTTTACAATTAGTCGAGGAGGTTTTTTTTTTTTATGTACATAGAGGATCATATTATAATAATCTTAAAAATCTGATGATCCATCGATTTTAATGTTTTATAAATTATTATGTATTTTTAATTAAATTTTGTTGTTGTTTTTATTATGTCGTTAAATGCAACATGTATGTATGTATGTAGGTACTTGCAAAATAAGTTCAATTCAATTTTTTTTTTTTTTTACACAATATAACCATATATATGTATAACTGTCACACCTTTTTAAAAAGAAGCCCAGCTGATGTTTAAAAATTGAAAATTTCTGTTGTAACTGCACGTAATCACACAATCTTTAATGGT
Source organism: Bombylius major (assembly GCA_932526495.1). NCBI lineage: Eukaryota > Metazoa > Arthropoda > Insecta > Diptera > Bombyliidae > Bombylius > Bombylius major. The sequence goes on along the minus strand of OW052044.1, from coordinate 11,061,256 downwards.
TATAAAAAAATAAATAAATAAATAAAGAATGTAACGTAGAATGAATTTAAAATGCGTTAAAAATATCGTGTTTTATTAGACAATCATACGAGACATTTTATGATAATTGAATAAATATCGGATAGTTACAAAACGAAAAAAAAAAACAACAACAGAAAAACAAAGTTTATTAGTTCGTTACACCCACATTAAATGGAATTAAATATGTATATATAGCTATCTACATGATAAATTTTTCGTTTTTCTTCTTTTTCTCCTTTTTTTTCTAATTAGAAATTATCAGATACATATTTTGTTCTCATTTTTAAAACTGTTAATTCTGATTGATTGAAATAATTAGTAGAAGAAAATAAAATCAATACTGGCTTATCAACAAGTATAATGCACTCTTGAAAATTAGTATATTAATTAAAATCATTCGTTTTAGGGAAGAAAAAAAAAACCAACACAAAGAGAAAAAATTTTTTTTTAGATGTTTAAGAATAAATTATTCTCAGAAATTTTCAAAAATGGTCAAAACATGGTTTTTTTTTTTTTTTTTTTTGATTTTTGAAATTTTCTCAATTTGGTAAAACATTAATTTATGTATACAAAGAATATTACATGAAAGGCCATTTTTTTTTCTCAGTTTTTAATAAAAATTTGTCATTTTGGGGTCATTATGCTTTGTAGAAATATTTTTCGTGGGTTTTTTTTTGTTGTTGTTAAGTGTTTATTATTCAGATGATAAAATTAATTACTGACAAAATGAATTTTGGCTATGAACTGAGAAAAAAAAAATTATAAAAGCTAAATGAAATGTACTACTTTTTGAATTCAAGCAGTTAATATAGTGTTGACATACTTCTACTTGAAGCATATAAGCCACGTTTAATTAATGACAAAAAGAATACCAGTCTCAATTAAGTGCATTTAGAATAACTTTTTCAATTTCTTTATTAGAATGTAAGAAAAAAAATTAATTGGTGTTAAAAAAAAAAGATGGGTCTTGTAGTTTGAAGGATGATCAGTGTTACAGACAGACATAAAGAAATGTTCCCTATAGTTATGAAGGATTTTTCGAAAAAGTAAAGAAGACCCTGGACTGTTGTACCTATAACTGAATACAGCACAAATAAATTTTTCAATAATTTTAAATTCAAGCAAATCAGATACAAATCAATTGTCTGAAGTCATTACTTGGTAGACTCTTTTTTTTATTATGTAAAATTATGGTATTTCCTTGCAATAAAACTCCACAATTTCCAGGAAATTGTTTAAATTAGCAATAAAAATGCAAATTAAAATTCAAAATGTGAAGTTTTTATTTTGCAATATCACATAATTGATCTTTATCTAATAACTAAAATTATGCATCAATAAAAACAAGAAACTGTTACATAATTTAAACGCAAAAAAAAAAAAAATCATGCCAATATTCAAATTAAAGATATCTACTAATATGTTACAAATTTTCTATTTAAGTATGCAACTAATGTGTGTTATACTCATTTATGTATCGTACATTAATATTTACACTTTAATGCTTTTCTCCCTTATAAAAAAATAATAAATGCAATGTAATAATAATTTCACTTTCTCTTTATTAGAAATTACTTTTTTTCTTTTTCATTATTTTTATATTATGTTCATGTACTCGTATATATTCCCTTTTTTTTTTTTTTTTAAATTAGAAAAAAAGTACATACATATTTTTTTTTTTGATTGACTTTTACTTTATAATATTCCATTTCATTATAATTATTTTAAATTTCCATTTATCATCATCATCAACACTCTAGACACACTCATGCTTCTGTCTAACAGCTTATCCTAACTAACTAAGTATATATTCATACTTATATATACATATTTATTATGTGTACATATTATTATATTTCTTACATTGCATTGAAGGTATATAAAACAAGAAAAAATTATTTAAAAAGATAAAAAACGAAATTTTTCTTTTATTGTATATTATGAATCTATCTGTATCTATATCTTATTACAGCTAAAGAGTATATTATATTGTACCAATAGAACATCATAATTTCAGTTATTATTGTATCAGTTAAGCTTCAAAGTATTATAATATGTATGCAGTGTATGTTTCATAGTTTGTTTTCATACTATAACCTGAAAATAAATTTATAAAATTCAAAATTTATATCTTAATTCCATAATTATTATTATTATTATTATAATATAGTTTTTCATATCTTAATCATAATATAAATTTTCACTTTGTCGATTGTTATAAATTGAGCAATATTATTTTTCTATATGAGTTTCTATAGTATGCTTATAGTATAAAGGTATGTTATGTAGGTACTTATTTACTTACTTACTTTCAGGACCCGTGCTGTATTACACACAATACAACAAAATCCAATTTTATTAGACTTTATTGTATAAAACTGATACAAATATCTAGTATGCTACAATCATAGACTAGTACTTACTACAATAGTGTCGTTAAATTACTTGAAAATTATAATTAATAATATAGTTAAGTACATATGTATTTTTTATAATCTGTAGCATAACAAGCACTATGAAGCTCGTTAGTTAAGAAAAAAAAAGAGACATTATTGAAAAATGTGGCAAATAAGTAACAAGCTAAAATGCTCAAAGTAATTTTAGACTACAAAAATTTAAAGTTTTTCAAAATTTTTGGTATTAGCATGAAGTCTGCACAGTGCACTCTCTTCTAAAAGTGTAAGTTGATTCTTTATGACTTGAATCAACAGAATTTAGTTGTTTTTTTTAATTTAAACTATATTCTGTAGATTTGAATGTCAATGTTCAAGTAGTAACTAAGAACAGTGAACGGCATGACATTCGGTAACACACTGGTAAGTGCACTGTTCCGGCAAGACAGAGGACTGTGGTTCGATTCCCAGTCGAGTCGAATGTCGTTTTTTCTGTTCTTAGCTACAATTCTTAAGTCTCTACCCCATAAGAGTTTTTGCAAAATATAATTATAATTTTCCTTTTGCAATCTTCAGTAGCATAAGAAAAGTGGATCCCAATTTGGTACCCTGTGAGTGTGTTGTTAGTTTCCTTAAAAAAATTTTATCATTGCTCTGAATGTTGAAGTGTGAATATTATATCTTTTACTCTACTCTAATATATTGTTTTTAATTTTAGATCTAGGAAATTTAGATTTAAAAAAAAAATCTCATATTGTATAAAATTATATTTTAAGCACTTACAATATTGGTAATCTACTCCACTCCACTATTTTAAAATACTCAACAAAGTGCTTATTGCTTAATATTATATTTTTTCAATATAAGCATTGTTTCATATTTTAGTTTTCTCATCTTATTATGTAGGTTTTTTTTTCTAAGCTAAAAAGTGTTTTTTTTTAGATAAAAGATACAACAAATAGAAAAATATTTTTAAAAAAGGTGTAACTACAGCGTGTTGGTTTGACATAAATTTTATTACAAGCACTATATCGGAAATTAACGTATAAGAGAATACATAATTTTTTTTTCTTAATTTTTAAATAATAATTATCGTTATTGTTGTCATTATTTCATCATGATCATACAATAACAATAAGAAAGAGATGAAAAAAAAAAAATGCAATTAGTTATGGAACATATGAGTTAATTATTTCGAAAAAAAATCAAGTAGGAAAAATCATATTATTATTACTGTTCATTCCTAAAAACTACTTAAATTTATTAACTTCGAAAAAATGGAATTAAAAAAGAAAGAAAGAAAAAAAACCATTAATGATAGTGTTAACTGAAGAAAGGATTTAATAACGGAAATGACACCTTTTCACATTTCAAATGACTTTCAAGTATTTTTCGATTATTTTTTCTTTCTTTCTTTTTTTTTTTTTTTTTTTTTTTTTTAAAACAAAACAGCCAATTTTTTCTTTAATGTTTGTAACCCTTTAATTCAATAGAAATAAAAATAAATTTTTCTATTTAAGTGATTGTTACGTAATATCCTGATAATCAAATTATACCAAGTATACTTTTTCTTTTTTTTAAAATTTTTTTTATCTTTAAAAAAAAAGTAAATTAAAATAAAAATAACGTAATTCTTAATTTTATGGTTTATACATACTTTGTGATAAAATTCTCACCTGTTGAAATTATTTTTTTTATAGAAACAAAAGGTATTTGTTTGTTTGTTTAGGAAAAAAAAAAAGTGAAATTACTTGATTTTTTAAAGATTTTTAAATAACTTTAAAATTAAAATTTAAAAATGTCTAGGAAATTAACTTTAAAAATTATTTTCTTTTTTTTTTGGTTTTGAATTATCATTTCCCGTTATTGGGAAATTTTACATTGAAAAATTTACAAAATATGTATTTTTTTCACAATAAAATTGCAACTTTATATTTTTAACATAATTTTTACAAATAGTATTTTTGTAAATTTGAAAAAAGAAAAAAAGAAAACGGAATGAGACTGAGTGATATAATTTTCACATGAAATGAATCCCTTAAAATTAAATTGAGTGATCAAGTTTGTCTTTTATTTTTTCTTTTCTTCATTTAAATAATTAAAAAAAAAAGATTTTTTATTGAAATTAGGTATTATGCAATTTTTTATGACTATAACAAGAGAAATTCGAGCATAGATAATCAAATTTAATCTAATTTTAATCTTAATTAGTAGTTCGTTATATATATTTTTTAAAATAAGTCTCGACTCTGATTGATATATTGAAATTCGATTTTTTTAAGAGTCGATCATTTTCAAAAGAAAAGAAATTCAAAAAAAAAAATAAATAAATAAATAAATTTCGTATTCATGGAAAATAATGGCAACATATCGGATTCAATCTATGACTAAAAAAAATGTAATAACAAAAATTCATAAAGATTGGTTAATTTTAAAGAAAAAAAAAAAAAAAATAAAATAATTTTATTGATTATGGAATAATGATCCTAACCAAATCAATTTGACATTTTAATTATGTGTTTTTAGTTTCTCTTAAATTGAAATTGGAAAAAAAAGTACCTACATATTATGTTTAAGTACACGATTGCATAATAAATACTTATGCTTTTTATTTACCATCTGAATAGAGAGTTTTTATGTGTATAAAAACTTTTGCAATTTATTTGTTAATGTAGAAGGTGTGTTTTTTAAAAGTTACTATTATTATGTATTTTTTATTCAAATGTAAATAATAATCATTAAGTGATTAATAATAATTACAGGAAGTATATATATGATAAACATTTGTTATATATTATGATTTTTTTTTTCAAAACTCCACCTTCTCGTCCTCCTTCTATTATATATGTATGTATGTAGTGTACTCATCAATTACATGGGTCACTCTCTCTAATTGCAGCTATTGCATTGCATTGTAGTATGTTGACCATCTAGTCCCATTAAAAAAATTGTTATGGTCTATTGAATCATCTATAATTAACCATTGATATGAAACAGTGTACATAAAGTTGCACTTGTTGATTTATCTCGAATTTTAATTAAATTTTCTCTCTATATGTTCGAAAATCATATCATGCATAAAAATTATTTTTCTATTTCGAAAATGAAAAAATAAAATTACATGATTTACATTTAAAATGTTTAAATGATATTATTAAATGAATGCGGAATGTATGTATGTATAGGTGAATAAAATGAAAAGATACACATCATATGTGTATCTTAAATCTTGTATCTTATCTCCAAATGAATGAACGGAAGTACATGAATTTTCATGAGATTTTTATTTATGTTTTTGTATTTGTTTTGGGTATTTTTGTACAAGAAAATTTTTCATTTTTAAGAAAAACACAAATCTCTATTATTAAATTTAAAAAAAGAAAAAAAAATCAACATTAATTGTAATTAAAAGCGAAAATTATTAGTCATTGCAAGGCATAGATAAAAAATTGCAATGTTTCTTTTGTTTAAGGTAAGAAACCAACCCAAAATCCCACACACTTATATACGCGTACTAAACTTTTTGCGTATACCATACATACATAGATATGTATATTTTCAGTGTAACACTATATTAGCTGTCACTATATTGATATAGAACAAAATACGTTTTTTTTTTTAGTAGGTGTTAAACATACAGTATTGTTGCACTTTTTAATGCCTTTTAGGACAACAATAATTTCCGTACTGTCACATATTAGTTACTAAACAATTACCAGTATGACAGTCATAATTATTTTAACACCAAGTTAGAAAAAGTATACTGAAATAGCACCAGCACCAAACCAGCAGCTGTTTGTATTTTGTATCATATAGGCATAGGTGCAATTAGCATATAGAGGTCTTACGCAAGTATTAATTGTCACATAATTGTATGTTTGACATTTTAAATGACAATCATTTTATTTATGGAAAATATGGCGATATTATTATGCACATGAGAATCTTGACATAAAAATATCTGTCAGAAATTTTGTTTTTGTTTTTTCAATAGAAATAAAAAAAATGTTTCAGTGTAGTTAGATTAATTTATAATGTCGATGATTCATCATTTAACAACACAATTTTTGTTATTTTCTTGTAGGACGTGTTAAACATCATCATCATTATTATTAATTTGTCTATTTCAAATGCAACTAAAAACTGTATTAATTTTAATATAACACATATATGTTTTTTTCTTATTGTTTTTTTTTTTTTTTTTACCAAAGGAATTAAATGTATAAATGGACTATGAACTTAATTACTCGAATAGCCAACAATTAATTTCATATTAACTTTTATTTGTTAACATCTTTTTGTTTTTCTATCTAGTTTTATTTTTTTTTTTTTTAGAGTACATATATGTAGAGTGCCACATTCACATAAAAGTGTGAATGAATAGATTGGATCATTTTATTTTGTTCATCATCAAAATAATTTAATAAAAAAAAAAATAATAAACTTTACTGTTGTAATAAATGCAACAAATAATAATAATCAAACAGTACAATTCCACAATTTTATTTCATTTCATTTTTTTTTTTTCTAAATTCTTTTTTAAATGAGGTTATGATGCCACCTTGTTAATTGTCTATGTATGTATGTACATATATATATGAAATGAAAATATGAATGATAAGTTTTATTTTAGTAAAAATACTAACAATATGCTACTTAAATACTTTTTATTGTTAGAAAAATTTTTAAAATTTATTTAATTAAAATAAAATTAAAAATTTTAAAAAGTTGTAAAAGTTTAAGGAGAAAGTCTTAATTGGTTTAAACTAGATTGAAAGCTTTAAAATATAATTAAACTGAAATGTAATTTATTTTACTAAAAAAAAAAAATATATATTAAGTGGCATTAAGAACTTTAGATTATCTTGTAAGTACATACCTACTAATTAAATTGTCAGATTTTGTTGTTGTTGCTGTTTTAATTTTGAATGTGTGAGATATTAGATTATTTGACGTTTTCTATTAGAAAATTAAATTATTAATTTCCGTAATAAAAAAAACATACCTTATAGAATTGTATGGTCACGTATGTAAAATTTAAAATACGTAGGTACCACATCAACAAAATGTTCAGAGCTCATTAGAAAACCGACATACTAGACAGATTTACGGGCATTCTTTCGATGTATCTTCTTTGTATATGTATCAATTTTCGTGTCACAAAGTTCCATATTTTCTGGGATGACACGAAATGTACCATTTAAAAGAATAAAAAAATTGTTAAGAAATTGAATTGATTAATTAATTAAAAGTTTGCGCAATAGATATATTAACGGTTAAATTACATTCATAGCCTCATTATATTATTAAATCCGTTATAGGCTGTTGAAGATTGAAATAGAATTTCAAATTTATTATTTCAACTTCTCTAAATTTTCATAAAATGTAATTTTCATTATGAACAAATGAAACACTCACACACATGCTTTCGTTCTCTACTAACGACCTTGTAGTTTGTAATTCACGTGAAACAAGAAATACATGCATGACATTTTACTTGTTTTTAATTTGCAAATTTCCAAATATGTATTTCAATCAACGTAAATCTTGACGTAATAGTTGTTTTTTTTTTGCATTAAAAAAATTGTTTATAAAATGTCTGGTAGCGAAAATTTATTTTTTATTTCTGTTAAAATGCGTAAAAAAAATATGTAATCATAATTTTTATATAGATACATATGTCTACCTATATCGTAATTTATGAATTTCCTCATGTGTGCAGTGAAATCAATAAATTTGTACCGCTCCGAAACAATCACAATTTGTTTTTTTTTTTTCTTCAGATTGAATGATGAAGCAATGGAAAATAATTTTATGTATTTCCATTATTTTCTTTTAATGTTTTTTTTCTTCTCTCATGTCGTCCTTATTGTAAAAACAAGGACAACATATTCATATACTTTTACGTATCATACTATGATTATCCATTTATTGTATATTATAGATTTTCTTTAAATAATTTATTTCACGAATAAACAGTTCATACAGCTAACTTTTCATATGAAAATATGTATATAAGTACATATGTAAAACTCTATTGTTACAAAATATAATGGAATATGAAAGATTGTCGTGCCCTGAAGAATTATTTCGCGACTAGTCGTGATTACTAAGAAACATTTTTTTTTTTCTGCAAAATTAAAAGGTAAAAAGAAAAAAATGCACATAAATTTAACTTTATTGCTACCAGATACTAAACTATATTTATGCATGTATATACATACATATATTTAATATTTCGTAGTGTATTGATTAAATAGATAGATCTGATAATATAAAAAAAAATATGAAAATGTTATGATTATCATAAAGGAATAGACATACCAAAGTATATTGTTAGTTATGTAGTTATAAAACGTACTTTTATATAGGTATGTAAGTTGTAAAATAACGAAGAAGAATAATAATCAAAATAAGGAAGTTCCTTTTGAAAACGTTTTTTTTTTTTCTTTTATCATCAAGTTTTCTATTTTTTTTTATTATTGTTATTTCGTTTTTTACTTTATTGTTTGATCGATGAACATAAACAAATTTCTTGATAAAATATAAATTTTTGCATATTCTCATATAATATATGTATGTGTTCTATAAACAACAGTACCATAACCTTCCTACTCACAACATACAATATAAACAACATAAAATTGATACTGAATACGTTTTTACATGTAATAAAGCTTTTTTTTTCTTATTCATTTTTATTCTTGGGTTTGAAAAATTGATATTTTCCAAAGGTGAAAGATAAAAAAGCAAGGTAGGAATTTTTATTAGAATAATAAAGAAAACATTTTTTTTTTATTCTCTTTCTTTCTTTATAGTTTTTTTTTTATATCAAAAACAAATTTTTTTTCTTCTTTTTTTTCAATAATTTACGATACATTAGAATGATTTCTATAACGGAATTTATCAAACTACATATTGAAAAATGATACAGAATATAAAAGAATATAATTTTGTGACATCAGAATATCATATGTATTTTTTTTTCTCCATTCCACTGAAAAGCACACCAAAAAAGATTTATTTTTCTTCTATGAGAATATGTACATGATTTTTGACAAATTACTGTAAGTAATTGAATTAGAATGACAAAAAATTATTTTTTTATTTAAGAAATACACACAAAACTTAACTACATAATATGTATTGATTCATTCAAAACTTTGACAAAAAAAAATTATCATAAATAATTCATTCGTTTATATAAAGAAAAATGAGCAAAAACCAAAACATATCAAAACACATATGAAAAAACATACATATTTGTTTTTTTCTTGTTGTTTTTTTTTTTTATATCATACAATAATACCACCCACACAAGCTTAAACCACAAGTATTTATATTCATCTTTTTTTTTTTTTTTTTACATTTAAACCGAAAAAAAACTATCTTTTTTGTCTTTTTTTGTTTTTAATACATAAATTTCAGAGTTCATTACAATAACTTCTGCTGTTCAGTAAACACAGTAATTTTTCATCATCTTGGTTTTTTCTTTCTTGTGATCATTTTCATAATTAGGTTTTTCAATATTAAAAGAATTAACTTTTAAGAGTATCATATTAACTATATTACAAGGTACACCAAATTGATCATTTTTACATATTAAAGAACAAGATGATGAAAAAAAAAAAAAAACAAGCTGATTTAACTCGTTATGTATTCATTTTACCTGTTTTAGTTTAATTTAAACAACAGAAGAAGAAGAAGAGTAAAAAACAACACCTATCTACTTAAAATCAACCCAGAAAAACTCGCATCGGTCAACGTTTCTTGTGGCTGTTACATATCATCCATCCGTGTTTCCATCTTTTATATACACCATATATCATCAGTTATTTTAATGTGGTTATTTACAGCAGATGCATTTGGTAGATTCACAAAAACCAGTTTGTTTTAAAAAAAAAAAAAATTAAATAAATAAACAAATCCAAAAAAAAAAAAAAAAAAAAAAAAAAAAGATTTTCAATCCAATCTGCTGTTGTGACGATGATACTGAAAATGATGATGATGTCGTCTGGTATAAAATTCTTCTTTTTCTGTTACTTTAACTAAATCATAGTACATAATGATTATAAACTAAGATAGGTCTTTCTTTATTTTTTCTTAACTGGATGTATGTACCTTATATTAAGTTTCATTCACTTGAAATTGCAATATGCGGTTTAACATAAAACTATATTATATACATATAAACCCACAGAGAACTGTTAAATATCCAAAAAAGGAGGAAATTAATGGCAAAATAGTGGTTGATCGACATCGAAAAAAGAAAAAAAAGAAAATACCTACCAACATTTTAAAAGTATCTATGTATCTTTAAGAGAAGCAACAGCAACAGATAATTCCCGTTCATTTTATTTATACTATTTACTTACTAAAATCGGATGTTGTTTTGAATGGAATCTGTTGGTTTTGCTGTAATTCCAAGTGCCCATCACCGCCCGTCATCATGATCCATACAGTGGAATTATGTAGTTTAGTTAAATTGTTGCTAATTTCATTTGAAATTGCAAAATATTTCTACACTTAAATAGTTTAAAGTAAGTTTTATTTAAAGCAACAACAACAACAACAACAACAGAAGCAAAGTAATGTAATTAATATTGCATTTTGCACTTACACGCTATAGTAAATATTATCTGGTAGCCTTTATATGAAATTAGGTGCCCACCTATTTGTTCATTTATTTTTTTTTTCGCTCTAGAGTTAGTTATATGTATGTAGGTACATAATATGTACATACATGAGTAGTTTACCTCTTAGACTCTATAGTATTATCATGATCTATAAAAGACCTTCAGAGTTCAAATTTTGTATTCATGGTCATGATGCTGATGATGTTGATGGTGCGATGACGACAACATAGCAGTTATTAAAAACGAAGGCGAAACAAGCACTTAATTGAGATTATAAAAAAAATTTTAAATTTGCAACTTTGTTAAAAGTTTAAGATAGTTTTTTTTTTAAATTGTTGTTGTTGTTGTTTGTATACGTGTGGTAAATTTTATTCTTTGCAAAAAAAAAATTGATATTTTCCATGATTATAATTTTCCTTATAAAAATTTTTACGAGTTATTTTTTTTTTTTTTTTTTTTTTTTTGCTGCACATTTTCTGATGTTTTTCTTTTCTGTCTCAATGATAAAAAATCTACAAAAATTAATAAAAGTTTTCTCAAAAAGCAAAAAAAAAAAATATTGGTTTTTTTTTAAAATGTTAAGATAGAAGATTTTCTAATAATGGAAACATGATGATGACTTAATTTAAAAGTTTTCCAGCTGTGTTCTTAAGAAATCGTTTTTATTATTTAAAAAAAAAAAAAACGTGTGTCTCCACTAGAAATACACTTTGTTTTCCTTTTCTTTTTCTTTTTTTTTTCTTTTCTTTCAAACATTAAGATAAAATTATGAGTTCATATGTAAATTTATTTATGATCATGTTTTTCAATATTGATTGAAAGTTCTGTTATAATTTTAAGATACAAAATGATAATATATTGTATTTAACAATAAAGCTCAGCTTATAGTCAATTCAAGTATTTAAACATTTAAAAAGAAAAAATTGTTTGGCTCCGACAAACCATAACAAAATCAAGATATGTACATAAAACATAGATATTTTTATTAAATTCATTTTAAATGCAAAAATAAAAAAGTATCTACAACAATAATTCTTTATTGTAATTTATATGAAACGATATTTGAAATCAATGGCGTGGTCATGCGTCGCTTTTAATAAAGCAAAAAAATAGAAAATGAAAGAAAAAAAAATTAAATTTTTCAAATCGTAAATCAATGTTTAGGGTCATTGTATTATTCAATTCAAACCATTCAAGGTTCTCCTTTTCCTATTTTATTATTTTCAATTTTGAATCGATTACAATTAATTAAAATATCAATTATATTGAAAAATTTAAATAATAAAAACCGGACAATATAATCGAGTACAATATTCAATTTTTATTTCGATTGTTCTATATATTTCAATTATTATATTGAATTAAATGACTTGCCATTTCAATGTACACATATTTCATTTTTTTTCAAAATTATCACTTCGAGAAAAAAAGAAAGAAAAAAAAAAATAAAATGTATCTATAGTTTCTAAAGATCGTCAGAAATAGATTTTATTTTTCTTTGTCGTTCATTGGCACAGTTCAATTAACAAAATCATGATTTTGGACATCGAAATGTAGTATTTTTTTTTTTTTTTCTAAAGAGAAAGTATATTCAATTTGAAATTACAACACTTCGTAACAAGATTGCAATCTTGGAAATTTTTATTTAACAAAAAAAAAAAAAAAAAGGAGACGATAAATAGATACTAGATACAAGATATAAGATACTTTTATTATAACTGTAATATCTTAATTACTTTCTGACACTATCTTGTTTTATTATTGGTTTCGCAATCAATTTCAAATCACACTTTAATTTTGACTTTTGATTTTTTTTTTTTTTTTGGTTTTTGTAACATAAATTTTAATTCTGATCGAAAAAAACAAAATAATGTAGAATAAATAGAAAATAACGTGTCTGTTAACATTTTCTATATAGAGAAATTTCGAAAAAAATTATTAGATGAGGATGTTGAAAGAAAAATGAGGAATAAAAGCAACAACTGACCTTGCGTGTTAAAAAAAAACATCTAAAAGGTGTGCCATTCATTGATTTGAAATTTTGTTGTTGCTTTTTTCTTCTTCTTTGTTTTTTGGGCTAAGTTTAATTTATTGTTCCTTTGGGTATTCATCGGCTATCTAATTAGGTAGTTCTTTTTTGAAAAATCGAAGAGAAAAAAAAGTTAAAACTCGTCAACAAATGGTTGAAATTTTACAACAATTCTCCAATGAGTATAAAAAAAAATTGAGGGCAAACAAACTAGTAGGCAAAATTTGAAAACAAAAAAAAAGTGGAAAATAAAATAGCCTAAAGTCTAAGAACTTTTATGATTAACTTACATATCATTTCCACATTTCAAATTTTGGGAGTTTTACAAAATTCTTTTTAGTTTTTTTTTGTTTTCTCTTTTTAAAAGCTTTTTTTCATTTATATTTAATTTTTTTTTTGAAATTTTCAAAAGTTTCATCTGTTCAAAAAATGTTTTTTTTTTGTCCCAAGGCAACAAATTAAAGATGATATTTTTGTGAGATATAAAATGAAATTGGCATTTTCATCTTTTTTATTTTTCAATTTAATTATAAAACCATAAATTATCCGAGAATTATGTTGAATTTTTCTGTCTTTTGAATGTCCTAATACTTTAAATTAACCATATTTCAATTTTTAAAACTTTTTTTCTGAGGCACAATGCCAGCAGATTTTTTTAAAAAAATTTTATTACGAAAACTTTAAAAATTATTTTTAAAGGGCACATTTTCTTAAGATTGGAAAAAAAATGTTATAAAATTAAGAGAAAGGGATTTTTGTGTGTTGAATTTATATAACATGCAATTTTTACTCTTAAATATAATATTTTATTTATTCTAGGTCATTCGATCGGTATATTATATTTTCTTTAAAATGACAAGAAAATGACAAAGTAAAAAAAAAAAGGGAAATAAAATCAGTAAATAGGTCACATATGTTTTTGTGTTTTTGTGTTTTTTTTTACATATTTTTCGATGATATTTAATGTGTAGTACAAGAAAATTTGACATAAATATTAAAATGTACCTACACACAAGACAAAAAATATCATAAAATAACGGAGAAGAAAGTTTTATATGTCTAGAGGTCCCAAACAATGTTTGTTTTTATTTCGTACGTACATAAACTCTTTGTTTTGTTAAATGTAATTTTTTCTTTTAAATTCTTTTCGCGTATTTAAGAAGTCAATCAATATATTGTATTGTTCGTACACCTTTTCAGGTAGGTAAATTTTTATAAATTTTTTTTTTTTTACTCTTTTGATTTGTTCCAAATCTGAACAAGAACTTTTTTATTATTTTATGTACAAACATAAAAACAAAATTTGTTTGCCTAAAAGAGGTTAAGTGCCATATGAAACTTAAATAACATATAAAAAGACGACATAAAAATCCCGAAACAAACCACACAAGATGTCCATCATTGACATCATCATCATCGTCATCATCATCCACAACACAACATGGATAATATTTCGCTTGAAGCATGTAACTGATAATTATTAGTTGTTTGTTGTCCAATATGTTAAGAACAATATCATATGAATAGTTGTACTACATTAATTTTTTTTTACCACAATTCAAAATACATAATTGCCAAATTGGTTTACCGCAATTTTCATATGACATAGAATATCTGTATGTACTCGTACATATGCATACTGTATAGTACCTATAACTTATATTTATATCTATCTTTTTATTCAGCATCTTATTTTAAGATGCTGTTGTGTTGTTTAGTCTTTTTAATCATTATTTTACAAAACCATTATCATTTTAATCTTATTTTTATGACTTTAACTACATATATAGATAAGATGTATCTGATCTGTGTACAACAACTGTCACCATATAGTGAAGTTGACACTTACCTGAGTTGGTGATGATGACCATTACTTCTTACCTTTTCTTATTATGTGCATAAGTACATATACATACATAATACAGCAGCGCTTTTATCTTATGTTGTTTTTATATGTTGATAGGTCTCTTGATGGGATAAAATTTCAAATCCGTTTATTGCATGATGCTGCTCTGATGTTTGTTATAGCTGTAAAGTTTGCTTAAGGGGGAGATTGTTTGCTTTTATTTAAGTATTTTATTTTTTTTTTTTAAATATATTTTCAAGAAATTCTCTCATATCATGTAAAAATACCTGAAGGTCAAGGCAGTCAACGTTTTAACTAACATGTAATGTGGTGTGGTGGTGATGATGTTATGTGTGGTGTGATGCTTACTTTTTTGCTCAAAGAACAGCGGATATTGTATTTATGTATATATTTATTTTGTATACAATAAAGAAGAGATGAGATACTGTCCTAATTTAAACACAACTTGTTTGTTATGTGTGGCTTTTTTTTTTCTTTAGCTGTTGTACTTTTTCATTTTTTTTTTCTTCTTTTAAAAATAGTTTTATATACATACATGTACATATAATGTGTTAGCTCTAAAAGCAACATATAATATTATTAAGAAGTTGAAGAAGATACATACAGAAAAGATTCTGATATCAATATCTGTATGAAAAGGCAGGTTGTGCTATCAATATGCAATTTTTAGTACATATGTATGTACATACATACTACACTATAGTATATCGCTAAGATATATATTTCTCACTAAAGTATATAAGTACGTATATACATTATAAAAACAGTCGTCGAGACAACAGACCGGACCGGACGCATAACAAAATAAAATTTAAAAAAAAAAAAACACAACATTACAAGAAAAAGTAATTTTTATAAAATAAATATGTACGCCTCTTGTGAATTTATTACATTATGTAGGTACTCGTATGTATACATATGATATGATGCAAAATGCTATAGATAAATGCACGTAAAATGAAAAATCTTTCACCTATAAGATAATTTGCTAAAAGTAAATAATTTTAATTAAGTTACATTTACACATTTGTACTCACTCACATTCCATGGTTTAGATTTTGTTTAGTTTTGTTGTAAATAACTGCAAGTAAAAACAAAAAAGCAAAAAAATATACTTAATTCTAGTTGGACCATTTCAGTAAGGCATCATATTGAAAATTATGTAAATTTCTTTTTTTACTCTAAATAGGTAATGTAATGTTATATATTTCTACTTTGAACAACAACAAAAAATTTTGTTAAATTATATAACTAAAATTCATAAATTATATCTACTATGTATAATGTATATTGCTAACAGAAAAATTGACACTATATAATATGTATGCACTTAAGCATGCATATGTAATATTTTTCTGTGGTATTGATTAGTCATCGATATAACTAGAATTTTATAATAAAAATATATTACACGAGAAAAAAAATTGCATTAAAACTAAAAATTATATGAACGACATACGATACTTGACATAATTATGCTTTTTGCATTCAAAAAACGAAGAAAAAAGAAAATATTTATAAATAAATTAATAAAATCTCATAATTGCATTTCCATTTTAAACATTATTCGTAATTTTATCAAAATACTCGTAATTATTATTTTATTTTTGTTTTCAAATAAGGAAATTATGTATGTAAAAAAGTACATATGTACTTTTTTGAAAAAAAAATGAATATGTAATGAATGGCTTTTCTAAATTTCATCTTTTACAATTTGTGCCGGTAAATAGGTAGAGCATGTATTTATTTAAATTAAACTGTAAAATGTACGTGATGTACATAAATATTGGTTATTTATTGAAATTAGTTTGATTAAAATACAGGTTAGTTAAGTAACGATTTGAAAAGGAACCTATATAGATACATATGTGTGTATATATCTTCACACCTTTTTGATTTCTTCTTTTTGTTATTTAAATTCTACGAACGACGTGAATACACTTGTTTTTGTTGGTAATTAAATTTTTTATCCATTCTTCAGTGTATTTATGTATACATATACGTATATTAAAATTATTTAATAGCACCGAAAAAATGTTTATAAAAATTCTTATCATCATGATACAGTTGAATTCTTTCACGAAAAAGATAACTCATGTGATTTGAAATTTCACATAGATTATATGGAATTATAAAGGAACATGTTCCTTTTGGAAAAGGACTGATTAAAAGCCGCATTTTCCTTATCATTATTTTATAAAAATTTGAGAATAAATAAGATAGTTTTCATAATCATTTGGAATTGAGTTTTCTTAAATAAAGCCAGATGTACAGTGCACATTTCGTCACTTCAGTTCTATCTTGCCTTAACTTATAATTTTTCAATTTTGGGAAATTGGTTTTGAAGTTTAATTTGTGATATTCTTGTCTTTATATTGATTTTCATCAAATTTGACCAAATCATAACTTTATAGTCAAAGTTTTAATAATTTTTTAAGTAATATTTTGTTTATTAGCTTTGAAAATTAGTCTTAAAAAGCGAAAAATTTCAATAGCAAACTTTCATATAGAGCAAAATTTGAAGAACTTAGAAAACGTTACTCGCAATAGATCAATCTAGAATTGAAATCAATCAATCAAGAAATCAAGATAGATTACTATGCATGCAAAACTTCGCTGTACATACCACACATAGAGCAAAGTAGAACCAATGACTATATAAATTTCCATTATATTGCTCCGTGGTAGAACTATTAGAATAGATAACTCAGATTAAAAATACTCTAAAAAGAAGTAAGGGCAAAATAACAAAGTGCACGATAATTTAGAGTTAGAGTAAAATAGAACTCTGTACAGAGAAAAATACAGCACAAAGGTCAAATCTAATTAAACTATTTTTTAAAACTAAAAAAACAAACAAACCTATCGACTTAGTTCAAAAATGTTGATTTTTCACTTAGGGCAAGATAGAACTGAGGTGACGATTTCCAGACGATCATATTACGAAAAACACAAAATATTAACTTATCATACTTCCAAGAAACAATAAATATCTTTTATCATAAATAACTTTCCGCTGTATTCATTAAAATTCCATATTACTTACTTCAAAACTTCTGATTGTACAAAAAAAAAATAATAATTTAGATAGGAAATGAAAGTCTTAATATTTTTTTTTCTTTCTTTTTTGAAATTTTAATTATTTATTAACCTTTTTTTTTCTTGTGCTAAAAAAATTAAATATTTTCACAATTTTAACTCTTTTTTTTTTTTTCAAATTCATAAAGCATTAAATAGGTTCTTTATTTTAATCATTATAAAAATAAATTAAATTCATTAACGAATTTTTTCTTCTTCATGTTATTTTATAAATTTTTATTAATTTTTTTTAAAAAAGGTCAATTATGATTTTCACTTATTTTAACCTCAAATATAATATAAATAAAATAAGTAATTGCATATAATAAAATTCATGATATGTTGTTGAAATTTAAGTAAGTAAAAAAAAAATCCAAAAAAAATTTTTTTGTTTGTTAAAAGTATTAAATTTCGTTTATCAAAATTAGTGATGATGAAGTTAGCTTTTGAATTTAAATTTATTTATGCTGTAGATATACATATAAGTATGTACATATACTGTTTTTCTTAACTTTTTATTCATATTCTGCATATTTCCGTATTCAAAATTAATTTAGTTAATGGCCAAAACATATCTTAATCGTGAATTACCTATGTACTACGTTGTGGAGAAATTTGATGATAATGATGATGTGTTGATGATAGTTTCACGTTCTTTCATTTACTGAATTTTTTTTTATGAATTTTTTTTTTTTTTTTTTGAGTAGATACCTACATAATGCATTCAACGAAAAATGATTTATTTTCATTAAAAAAGCATAATTTTTTTTAATAATGAAAATTTTTCAATATCTTTGCACACATGCATATATGTACATATGTACTAAACATTATATTTATCTAACAAAGATGTCTGATTCCTTTATATTGCAATCAATAAGTAAATTTCCTTCTTGATTTTAACTTTCATCAAATTGGCTACTTAAATCAATCAAAAACAATTTATTTATTAAATAAAAAAAAAATGGGAAAAAAGAAGAAGAAGAAAAAGAAAAAAAATGCAAATATTTTAAATAAAAATTAATCATATAAAAATTAAAATACCATTCATCCATCATATTAGAGTGAATTTGAAGTGGTCCTGTATATTATATGTATACTTGAATGGATTAATATGACTTTTTAAAACCATCATGTGAATCTTTTTTTTTTTTTTCTATGTATGTATGTACCATCATCTGTGTAACAATTTATTGATGCATATTTCATTATTGTTATACTACATTAATAATAATATGATGATGCTTTTGTACAAGAAATATCTGAGATTTAAATAATGAAAATAGCCGAAGTACAAAGTTCATAATCAAGTGATTTTTATTATGATGATTTGTGTACATAATTAAAAAACATACATTAGGTACATAACTACATATTTTATAGAAAAAGAGAAAAAAAAAAAAGTAAAATATTTTCAGGCGAATAACCTTTATTTTGTATACATAATTTTGTTTTGTTTTTCCTTCTATTTTGTTCGTGTGTGTTTCTTTGCTTTGCAAATATATACTGCATAAATTCAAAAGAAAATATATATTTTATTTTGCTTCTGATTTTTGCAATAAATTGAAATGTTTTGTTTTTCTTTTAGTTTGTTTTGTAGAAAATAATATATACAATAACTCTAATTGTAAGTAAACACATATTGTATGTAAAATATTCAAAAGTCATCTATACAATTTATATTTTAACAAAAAATGTACAAATAAGGTACACATACACATTTTCGTTTTATATTGTTGTGACTAGTAAATTAATTGTTTACATTAACGCATGTTAGGAATTTGCAAAACAATCTGCACTGTTAATTCCTTTTTTTTTTTTTCTTAATTTTTTATATTTAAAAATTGACGACATGATGTTATTGTGGTAAAATAATAATAGAAAGTGTAGTATAAGTATTTAAATAACAATTTGATTTCTTCTTCATTTGTTATAAGTATTAACTAATTAATGAAATACAAATTACATATATACGAGTATATAAAGTTTGTCTTTGTTTTTTAACGCTAATTGAAAATGAATTCAATTGAAAATTTTTTATTAATTTAAGTGTGAAATTGTGATGATTAGAAAAAAAAGGAATTTTTTGTGTAGAAAGTGTAAAGAAAATATTTACCTAATCTTATGAAATTGAGATTTTAAATTACGAATAAGGTTACATATGTGAAAGGTAAGCTATTGTATGTGCATTACCTTTTTTAGAAAAAAATTTCTCTAAAAAAACACATTGATTTTTTTTTTTTAATTATCCTTGGAACTTTTTTTTTTAGAAATTTCAATTGTTTCCGAAATTCAACTGATTTTTTATTTTATTTTTTTCCATCTATAGAAAACAAATTTAAAAAACGATAAAAGTGTCCAAACATGGATGTCCAAAGGTATTCTATCTCTTCATCCTTTATATTTCATAAAGTGATTCAATTATATCTTTTTTGTCAACAACAACAAACAAACGATGTTCTGGAGGACGACGAGAATTATTCCGTAGTATAAGTTTTCCTATATCGCGAAAATAATTTTATTGATAAATTCAAATCTAAAATTTTTAAAAGATTGCGTCCCTCGAGGTCCATTGTGAAAGTGTCGATTTAGGTTTGATTTTAAAAATTGATAGCAAAAAATATATAAAATTTACATTAAATTTTGAAAAAACTTTCGAATGCATTTAATTTTATGCAAATTATAGTATCTATTTTTTTTCTTTTCAACTTTATTTTAAGAACTACATACATACTTTCTATTCCTGCCATAAATTTTCATTGATTTGTGATATTTTGCATTTCAATAGTATCTAATTTCTTTTTTTTTTATGTTACTAAATTGTTATAGAAAATTTCATAAAATTGCAATGCGTTCAAAATTTGAATTCTTTAATCATCGGATGGTAAGGATCAATTATATCTTTTACCATTTTCATCTTATCAGTGTATCTTAATCTATATGTAAACTTTCCATAATTGTCTCGTCTTTTTGATATTTTATAGATTTTAAGCCAATTGAATAGAAAATGTGTGTGTACTTTTTTCAAATAAATCAATTTACAGATATTCTATATATTTTATAACCGAAAAAAAAAAAAAAACAAATTTTAGAAAATAAAACGAGCCAATGATTATGGTGATGATGATGATTATTATTGAATATGGCATTTTCAATATAACCATTTCACCTTTAATATCACTACTGTTATTCGATTCTGTTATTATTTTTATTATTATTGAATATTATTTTGTTATTGAATATCATCATCATTCGTCATTGTTATCATTCATTTTGCATCATCATCATCAGCTTGTATATACATATTTACATTCATCCTCATGATTTGAGTAAACATTTATGTCAAACTACAGTTTTCTGTTATAATTTTTCTTTGAATTGATATGAAACTCTCGATTTGGTCTACTTTATGAAGACTATAAACAAGAGAATGTATCTATATATATGTATAGTTTAGTTAGTTTTAAAAATAAAATAAAAAAAATAGAAAATAAAATGAAATCATATTACAAAAGAAAAGAAAATAAGCGAAGAGTATTATGAAAATGCAGAAAAAAAAAAGGGGGTTCATTTTATTATATTATAATTCTTTTCTTACATAGCAAGCGTAAAAAGAGTTGAGTATCTTTATGATGAATATTGTTATTATGATGATGGTACAATATTTTTTTATAGAAATAAAATAAAAAAAAAATGTTGATTGTATTAGCAAAAATTGTATTTTATCATAATGCATTATAACAGCAGCATTTGTGATGCGTTGGTTGTTGATGATGATGTATTGTAACAACAACAGCACCACCACTATCACTAGAAAATAACACCTTATATGTTATAGATGATTATGGGTATAGATATACACATTGATGGCTTACGGCACAACCTACTACATACTATATTATTTTTTGCACAGAAAACATAACATTTTGAACTAAATTGAATTTGACGTGCTTTGATACACTTAAAAAAAGATTTAAGTGCACTTTTATATAAAATTAGATGGAAAAAAGAAACAATAATTTAAAGAGAAATTGATTTACCTGAATTGTTGACGGTGGTATATGTATATGGTGATGTTTTGCTAAAATCGATCACATCAGATAGAGTGTTATGATGAACACAATATTAGCATACTCATAATATGTAGTTTTACAGAAAAAATCAAAGCACACACAATGATGATGATCGCAATTTATGTATGATTATCTTTTATTCTATTTTTGTAAATAAAAAAAAAAAGTATATATTTAAAGCAATGAAGGAAAAAAATGTAATAAATTCAACAGCAAAAAAAAAAGTTTCCGGATATTTATATGAAACATTAAAATCATTTCAAAAATTTTTTTACATAAAATGTGAAGTGAATTGTATTCGCATTTTATGATCAAAATTTATGTTTCCTTTGCAATTGAAATCATATCTTCAACATTACTTTTTTTCTTTTCTTTTTTTGCTTTGAAAAAATCAATTAAAATATTCAGTCAGATTCAAATTCAATTGTATTAAAAGCCATAGATAGAAAATAACAAGAGAATTATTGTATAGTATATACACACACGATGATTTTTTTCACACATCACCATTATGTCTTGTATTTATATAAATCAGAAATTTTATTAATCGTATGCGAAATAAGGCAAATATTTGAAAAAAGAAGTAAAAAAAAGAAAGAAACAAAAAATAATTAATTTCATTTTTTATTCACGACCTCTATAAATTACAAGTTTTGCCGGAAAATTAAGTCACTTTTCATAAATTAAAAATAAGTGAACAAAAAAAAAAAATTATTAATAAAAACTGGAATTTTTCGATATTGTAAATATAAAAAAATAAAATATATTGGAAAAACCGTTTACATTTTGTTGTGAATTTTTAATTATATTTGAGTTTTTATTATTATTAATTTTTTTTTGTTTTATTGAAAAATTAGACCAATTAAAAATAAAAACTATGGTAATAGTTTGGCAAAAAAAATGTTCATTTTGAAAGAGGAAATTGAAACTTTCGTTTATTAATTTTAATTGAAGAAAAAAAAATTGTTAGTACATAAAGCCATTACATTGCATTGGCTTAGAAAATTGTATGAACTTTGTAAAGTGCCAAAAATATAATCGAGCGAGGATATAACCAGAGAATAATAATTTCAAGTATGTAATAAGAATATCTAGGTATACATATGAACAAAATCTATTTTGCAATGTGGTAAACCTGCTGCTAAAAAAGTGAAAAATAAGTACGTAGTATCGACTAATAGCATATTGCTTGGAGGTAACTAAGAGAGGTCGTAAACCGATCATAATATTCTTTCAAAGAATAAAGGAAGTCAAAAGTTTTTTGCGTAAAAATACTTCAATGAAGAAAAATATCATAAGTCATTCATAGAATCTTCGTAAAAGAGATGGGTAGTAAAGAACAACAATTTTATTTTTGCCCGTAAAGCAAAAAAAGAAAAAGAGTTCTGACAGAATAACTATAAAGAAAAAAAGTCAAAAAGAATATCTTAAAATAGGTAAGAAAAGTTCATCATATTCACATAGTTAAAAAATCGACAACAGAATATGTATATTGAAAAAGTATTTTTGGACCAGAGCCCCCCCAATACACAAGGACTTTTACGTATAAAGCTCATATTATGCGGTGAACTACAAGAACCTATTACAAATAAGTATATAACGTGTTTTTTCATATTTAAAAAAAAAAGTATCATTAAAAACAAGAAGCAAAAGAAAAAAAAGAAGAAAAATTGCAAGTTAAAAACTGGTTTAAGAAACAACTGTAAGAAACCGCGAAGGTTTTTGCAAGTTTACCTAGAAGTGTTGTACCAAACTAAAGAGAAGATTTGATTTATATTTAATAAAATATCTTTAAAATGAAAAGAAAATATCTTTTTTATCTTCTGATGGCACTTCTTTATTCATTTAGATACATCTTTTTTTTTTCTTCTACATAATCTTTTTTGAACAAAACAATAACATTAAATCACCTTTTTTTTGTTTTTGTCAAGGTGATGTCACCTTTAACATTTAAAAAATAACACATTATATGTACGTAATTTAAAATTTTGAAGAAGAAAAAAATATTGCATTTTATTGTGACTTCAATTATAATAATTATTATTAAGGTAAAAAACAAATCATAATTGCGCATAAAACAATAATTTTTTCTTCAAAAGTACATATTAATTATTAAATATGACTTATTTAAGTTATTTGACCGTATTTCCGGAAGATACAATTTATAGACGAAAAAAAAAATAAATTTTATTATCAAAAAAATTTGTTTTTGGTCATGCATAGTTTGAATTAAACTTAATTACAATATCATGATTATCTTGTATTTATTGTATAGTTTTTATTACTTTTGTAATGAATTTCTTTGGGGGGGTAAAAGTAATCATCCTCCAAAAAATTGATTCGCATTAATCAGGATTTTCTCTTTGTTTTCACTTCTTCTAATACGTTCTATTTTTTTTTGAGTGAGTAGAAAATCGTTCTGAATAAAAAATATAGAAATCTAAATTATCTTCATGAACATGATTGTTGTGTATCCCGGCAACGCCTTTAAGGTAAATGAATAACAAAATGACAGACAATATGATACGCAAATTATCTTCAATTAAATAGTTACCACCTGTGGAATTGATATTACACAACACAACATAATAACATTAGACAGGTATTAATATCGAATTAGAACAAGATAGAACATTAACAGAAGCACCCCTTTTTTGCTTTTTTTTTTTTTTTTGTTTTGTAAATTATTATTTTTCAATAGTGTGAACGTGATATTGTAAAAGTTAAAACCCCAGATAATTCTATAACATTCTGTCAGGCTTATTTTTTATTTTTCATACCAATATATCGGCCTTCCTATTGACCTTCATTTGTCTTATGAAATGAAGTTAAAGTATAATATTATAGTTAACGTGATTAAGTACTGGACTAGCCTCAGCTCAGATATACAAACAGTAATAAGTTAAATTAAAATATAGGTACACATATGTACATAGATACATACATATAATAATTTCAATGAATACAATAATAATAATTGAAATTAAAATTGTATTTTGATATTATATTATATTATCTACCTGTTGTGTGATTCTATATAGATTGATGAGATTATGTATCTTTTAGATTTGATTGTGATATTGTGTTATGGTATCTACATTTAGGTAATAGAATACATATATGATTTGTATCTTTGATATTCATGTTTTTAGCTTGGTATTTATTTACTCTACAATTTTTTTTTTCTTTTCGTATTTTTAATTTTTTATTTTACGATTTGATCATGGCTACAGGATCAATTTTCTAGACTGATTATCTGTCAATTTTCGCAGATCATTAAAATATATTTCTTGTTGTTGAATAATTTTACTGGTGTATAATATACAAAGCAATGTTTATTATGGACATTTGTATATATACATATGTATATGTTTATATTTTTTTAAATTTTTTATATTGATGCCTTGCTGAGGTTGCCGTTGGTGGTATTTATTTATTAAGCTAGTAATTGTATATACATATAAGTAAAATTTTCATTTTTAAACTATAAATTTGCTTTGCTATCCAAGTGAATCGACCTTAAAGGTATTCAATTACAATTTTTCATACAATATTAAATTGGTTGGATTAAAATTGAATGTAAACTAGTTACAAAGAAAAAATTTATTGAAAAAAAAAACATACACAAGGAACAAAAAAAAAATAATAATAATAAAACAATAAAAAAGTTAAAGTGTAGAATAATTTACACAAAATGTATACCACCTAACAATAATGTATTTTTTGTTTTTCTTGTACCCACTCTTCAACTCTTCAATAATCTTATTATACTATTTTCATTTTCTGTTATTTTGTAAATTATTAAAAAAGAGGAAAAAAAAAATAAACAGAAAATGTTCACAAATCACAAGTTATATATTTAGTTAGAGTTTTTTCATGCGTAACCATGAACCTGCTCATTTTCTAGTTATTTTTTTTTTTTTGCATTTAAAAGTCTCTCTGGAAAATAATACATATAATTTTTATTGAATTTATGAGTAACCTCCAGTTTTATGATATTATTTTATATATTTCCCAGTTGAAAAACTCTATACAAGTATCTACTAAAAAATATGAGTCATAACATCTATTTTTTGATATAGATTATCCACTGTAATTAAATTTTAACAAAAAATAAAAATAAACATACAAAAAAAAAATAAATAATAAGTTTAATTTTAGGTTAAATTAAATTGAAAATTACACAAAAGAAAATAAAATTCACATAATGTCTTTTTAGAAGGTCAAATTTATTATATACATACATACATATTTATGTATAAAAAATAAAAAGTTTAATTTTACAAATTGGTTAAATTTACCTTTGTTGAATTGAATTAAGTTTTAAAAAAAAAAAATTATGAGACAATTTTGAGAATCGTTTTTTTTTTCTTGTATTTTTATTTTCAATATGAAAATTTTCTTATGATTTTTTAAATATCATATTTATATTTTTTGTTTTTTTCCAGAGTGAACTTTGTGAAATTGGGTCACGACCCGGAATGGAGTGTATGCCATTAAGAACACCACCAGGACCATATCATCATTATCATCACGTTACAGATCAAACAAAATCATTACAAGAATTACAGAATGAAGTGGGTGCTTTATTGGAATTTCGTGATTTGGTTATTGAAACATTCCCCGATCTTAAACATAAAATGGCATCGATGTCAGCAACAAATACTCTTACAGGGATGGCATCATCATCATCGTTAGCTTCCAGGTAAATTCTTTTGTTTAAATTCTTTTCAATGATCTATTATTATAAGAACAAAACAATAAAAAAAAACAAAAACGTGTATGTGTTTCAACAGAATTAGTCACATTTAACAATAATAATTGTAAATTTATAAACTTACGCTACAGGTAATTTTTATCCTTGAATCATTGCGATTGTTGAAACACACATTTAACAACAAATAATTAAATCACAAGAATTAATAAAATTATTAGATTCGAATTCAATTTAATATTTAGTTAATTAACGTTATAAAATATAATTACCTTTTACTCATACATAAACAATATTTTTGTATCAAATGCAGCATCAGCATAATTTATATTATATATAGAACAAATGTAGTTATTTACTTAGTAAATGCATTGTCAGACATTGTTAAGTTAATAGCTTAGGTCATTTACCTTTAGTATAATAATGTAATTGTTATACACCTTTATTGTAATAATTGTTATTATGTTAATTAATCAGCATTTTTATAGTATAAATACTGGAATTTATTGATTAAAGATTACTGTTTGTTAATAACTCAATCAGTGCGTTTTAATCAAAGAATTAGTGGTTCCTAGTTCTAATATTAAAAACACTACTAGCAATCAGAATTAGCGTTTCCTAGTTTTGCATTCTAGTAGTCATATTCATTGGTGACCCCAAGATTGTGAACACGATTAAATCAAAATCAAAACAATATACGTACATACTGTATACTATATATAATAAAAAGTTGTACATTTTTATTATACTTCTAACAACAACAAAACTTAACTCAAAAAAAAAAAAATATACGCATAATCATAATTTTTTTCAAATAATAATAATAAAATTAAATTTCAGCCACAAACTTTGTTTTTCTACTAGTTATCAGAATTAGCGTTTCCTAATTTTGCATACTAGTAGGCGTAAAATTTTTTGTTTATTCTTCCTAATTTGCATACTAGAAGGCGTAAATTTTTGTTTGTTTATTCTTCCTAATTTGCATACTAGTAGGCGTAAAATTTTTTGTTTATTCATCCTAATTTTGCATACTAGTAGGAAGAAAAGCATCAATTAGGACTATTCAATAACTCAAAATGGAAGAAGCAGCTGCCACCCAAACCTTATTGGGAAAGGACATTGAAAAAATAGCCAATACATATTATGCCGAGAGACCAGATAAAAGGAATCTAGCATATTTAAAACAAAAATTAAATACCTTGAATGAAATCTGGACTAAGTTTCATGAAAATGATAAGGAAATTAAAAAAAGATTCCCTGACAATACCACTCATAGCTATTTTACAACATACTACTATGTCAACGTAAAAAGCACATACGAAAAGGTACGAAATGAGATATACCAATTAATCAAAACAGTGGAAATTCATCAAGAAAAGGATAATACACCTTTAAAAATAGTAAAAACTCAAGAAAGTGAGCAGTCAACTAGCGCATATACTGCAGCACAAATTAACAATCAAGAAAAATTGCTAAAATTAATTAAAAAACAAAAAAATCTAATTATGAATCTCAATAAGGTCATAATGAATATAAAAATAATCAATGAAATACAACCAAAGGCATACTATGAGGTAAAAAGAAAAATGATGTCGGAACTTTGGCAAGAAATCAATAACATACACAACAGTGTATGGGATTTAGCAGACGACATCGAAAAATCTCAGTATGATAATGAGCAATTTTTCGACATACAAGAAAAGTATCAAGAAATTTTGATAAAATTCACACAAGAAGAGAATCAAAATAAAGAAATTGCACATCAAGAAACATATGTTACCGCTCCAATGATGAAGCTACCAAAAATTCAGTTACCTAAATTCGATGGCAGCTACCTGAAGTGGCAACAGTTCTTCGATCTCTTTTCACAGTTAGTACATTCACAACCCTTATCAAACGCGCAAAAAATGTTTTACTTAAAATCAAATCTGTCTGGAGAAGCTGAAAGGTTGATAAGGCACGTGATTGTATCTGATGACAATTATTTGTCAGCATGGGAAATGTTGAAAAATAGATATGCTAATAGGAGATTATTGGTGACATCACTAATTGAAAAATTAGTCATGCAAACACCAATAACAAATGATTCAAGCCAACAAATTAAAAATATGCATGATATAACACAAGAATGTATAATGGGTCTGGAAAATTTGGGATTGTCAATTCATGACCACTGGGATCCTATTATTCTGTATATGTTAACAAAAAAGTTAGATCGTGAAACACACAATTTATATGAACAATCGTTGAAAGCTCCAAAGGAATTGCAAACATTGAAAGGTTTTCTCGAATTTCTAGAAACCCGTTTTCAGTCGCTCGAAGCTTTAGGCAATAAAAAGGGAGAAAAATTCAAAACCAAATTGGTAGCGCATATGTCAACAAGGACATCATCAAAGTGTAACATATGTAATAACGATCACTTAATTTACTATTGCGAAAAATTTTTGAAAATGACGCCACTAGAAAGATTAAAACAAGCAAAAAAATTAAAATTATGTATTAATTGCTTAAGAACTGGGCACATACCCAATAAATGTCCACTAAAAGGATGTTCGAAATGCCAGCAAAGACACAACAGTCTTCTGCATTTCACACCAAGTATTACAAAGGAACCCAATATCCAATCAATTCAAACAACGCAAACATCTTCATCATCAGCACATCTTGGATCTACAACAAACCTAGCTGCACATACAGATAAAATATCATATGTATTTTTGGGAACAGCTGTAGCGTTTGTTAAAGATACTCAAGGTAACGCGGTAAAATGTCGCTTGTTATTAGATTCAGGATCTCAGGTCAACTTCATCACAGAAAAACTAAGAAGAAGATTAAAAGTACCAATAATTCAGGATGAGATAAATATAAATGGAGTAGGTGATGCCAAAACAAAAACAAATAATAAAATAAATATCAAAATTGCATCTAGAATAAGTTCATATGATACCAACATTGAAGCTTACGTGATGAAAGAAATTACATCATATCAACCACAACAATTTATAGATACTACAGGATGGGATTTACCTAAAAATATTGAATTAGCTGATCCAGAATTCAACATGCCAGATAAAATCGACATGCTCATAGGTGCTGAATTATATGCAGATATCATGCTAAGCGGACAATTAAAACCAGATAAAAATCTACCATTATTACAAAACACCACATTAGGATGGGTAGTGATGGGAAAAGCAACGCACACAAATGCTTCAATGCCATTCTGTGGCATAACAAACATAGAATTGGATAACCAATTACAAAAATTTTGGGAAATCGAAGAATGCAATACACCAAAAATCATGAGTGCATCAGACCAAAGGTGTGAAGAATTTTTTAAGTCGACCACATGCCGAAATGAAAATGGAAGATATGTAGTAAATCTACCAATATTAGCAGACACTACATTATTGGGAAACTCATGGAACATGGCGTTCAAAAGACTCAAAAATATAGAAAAAAGATTATTGATGAATCCCGAACTCCATTGCCAATACAATGAATTTCTAGATGAATATCTTCGGTTAGGGCATATGAAGGAGGTAAATTACAAGGACATACCTGACACACACTACTTTCTACCTCATCACTTTGTTTTAAAACCTACAAGCAGCACAACAAAGTTGAGAGTAGTCTTTGATGCATCAGCAAAAACTTCAACCAACTTATCATTGAACGACCTCATGCTAACAGGGCCTAAAGTTCAAGATGATCTATTCGATATAATTATACGATTCAGAACATATAAATACGTATTTACGGCTGACATTGCACAAATGTATAGGCAGATTCTGGTCAATGAAGAGGATAGAAATATGCAGCTGATTATGTGGAGAAAAAATCCTAATGAAGAAATAAAATATTACCAACTATCTACGGTGACATATGGTACACGATCTGCTCCATATTTAGCCACCAGATGTTTAAAACAATTAGCGGAAGATGAAATCATAAGGTTCCCATTGGCATCACAAAACATAGATGATTTTTACGTTGACGACATCATTTCTGGTTGCGACAGTCTAACAGGGGTAATAAATTTACGCAAGGAACTCACAGAAATGATGGCGTCCGGAGGCTTTAAATTACGAAAATGGTGTGCAAATCACCAGAGCATTTTGAAGGGCATTGCAAAGGAAGATTTAGAGGTCCAGCTTTGTTTTTCAGATAACAACGAAGGTCATATAAAGACACTTGGACTTGGATGGGAGCCAAAACGAGATTGTTTTATTTTCACTACAACATGGCCAGAACAAATAAAAATTTCCAAACGAACGGTATTAGCTGATATGGCACACCTCTTCGATCCGTTAGGATTAGTTAATCCTGTAATAGTACTAGGCAAAATATTCATGCAGCAACTTTGGAGTTTGAAACTTGACTGGGATGACGATTTGCCATATGATTTAAGTAGCAAATGGGTGAATTTCAGACAAGGTTTGATGTTGTTGAATAACTTAAAGGTGGGAAGATACATATTGAATGACCCGTTTAGGAAAAAAGTTGAACTACATGCATTCGCTGATGCCAGTGAAAAGGCGTACGGAACTGCAATATATATACGCTCGATAACTAGCTCTGGCGAAATAATAAACAAATTATTATGCGCAAAGTCACGAGTTGCTCCTGTAAAGGTTGTGACACTGCCAAGATTAGAACTTTGTGCGGCCAAATTAGCAACACAACTGGTACAACGAATAGTTAAATCAAGCAAAATAAAATTTAACAACATTACGTACTGGACAGATTCACAAATCACGCTCTCCTGGATAAATGAGCAACCGTCATCATTAAGGACATTCGTTGCTAATAGAGTTCAGACAATACTAGAGATATCATCACCATCACAATGGAAATATGTCAACACAAAACATAATCCTGCAGACTTAGTGTCAAGAGGTGTAACAGCAGAAACCCTTATACAATCAAAATTATGGTTTCACGGTCCATCGTTCTTACAGCAACCAGAAAACGAATGGCCAAGCTCAGCCTTCCAAAGGGTAAGGACACCTGCTGAAGAAAGGGAAATGAAAATAGTGTTACACGTAAAAAACACCAGTGATAAAAATGCCGAAGACCACTTTCTTCAGCGGATCAATCATTGCAACTCATTTAAAAAATTACAAAGAATAACTGCATTAGTGCTGCGTGCCATAAAACTGTTCAAGAGAAACTTAAAAAAGGAAGAAATACCAAGATTCGTGCTTGTCAATGAACTCAATGAAGCTATGAAGGTTATTGTGAAGGAAATTCAACAGTCAAGCTTCGCAGCTGACATTGAGTGCTTAAGGAAGGAAGGACAAGTGAAATCCACAAGCCGACTTGCATCATTAACACCATTTTTAGATGAGGACAAACTACTTAGAGTAGGAGGACGCTTGGATGCATCAAGCTTACCACATGAAGCGAAGCATCAGCTACTATTATCTGGCGAACATAGCTTCACAAAGCTATTAATGAGTCATCTACACATATTACATTTGCATGCAGGTCCACAAGCACTATTATATTTATCACGACGTAAATTCTGGATAACACAAGGTCGAAATTTAGCAAGATCTGTCGTGACCAATTGCGTATTATGTGCTCGTGCAAGGCCACAACTAATGAATCAGCTGATGGGAAATTTGCCTAAGGGACGAGTACTGCCAGGACGACCATTTTTAACATCAGGAGTTGACTTTTGTGGACCAATATGGACTCATTTTAGATTGCGAGGAAAAAGACCAGAAAAATCATACATAGCAGTCTTTTGTTGCTTCGTTACAAAAGCTGTGCATCTTGAAGTTGTCTCGGACTTAACAACTGAGGCATTTTTGGGCGCGCTCAAAAGATTTGTAGCAAGAAGAGGAAATTGTAAGGATTTATACTGCGACAACGCCACGAACTTTGTAGGTGCGAGTAACAAGTTAAAGGAAGTACAAGAAATGTTGACGAACGAGAAGTCAATGGAAAGAATAACAAACATATGTGCAGAGAAACAAATACAATTTCACTTCATACCACCACGTTCTCCACATTTTGGCGGATTATGGGAATCGTCAGTCAAATCAGCAAAGAAACTATTGCTCAAAGCATTGACTTCCGCATCATTAACATTTGAAGAATTGAGCACAGTGGTTGCCGAAATAGAAGCAATATTAAATTCTCGACCGTTAACACCAATGTCCAGCAATCCAAATGATTATACGGCATTAACACCAGGTCACTTCCTCATTGGCGAACCTACAAGTGCATTACCTGATCCTGAGACAGAGCCAACCAAAATGTCCGCATTATCTCGGTGGAAACTCGTAAGTTACATACAAAAGGAATTCTGGCGAAGATGGACCACAGAATATCTCACTGAGCTTCAGCAACGCCTAAAATGGACAAGACAACTCACAAACATTCCGTTAGGTACTTTAGTTATTATAAAAGATAACAATTTACCACCATTAAAATGGCCAATGGGAAGAGTCATCGGTATAGCACCAGGTGCTGATGGTTTAGTTCGAGTAGCAGAAGTGAAAACAGCATCAGGTACAGTTAAACGAGCAATACACAACTTATGTCCACTCCCAGTAGAACCAGCTCAAGATACAGAAACAGAACCTGAAGAACCAAAATCAAGGAATAAGAGACGAACAGACGAAGGTAGTTCAACACCAAAAAGAAGAAAATCAATAACATTAACAAACACGCTAGGTTTACTCTTGATCGCAGTACTGCTATTTCCATGTTGTTGTACAGCTGCCAAGTTACCTGTCAACAAAAACATTGAAATAAAAACATTTGATAATCAGCCAGGTATCTATTATGAAAAATTAGGAGATGCGTTCATCACTTCTCAGGAATGGAAATGGATTGTATATTATGACATGAAGAGTTACTGGGACATATTACAAAACATACAGAAAGGCATCAACAAATTAGAGATTTTAAGAACGATAATCACAAAGGGCGAATATTTTAGTGAGATCATACGTCAGTATAAACATACAGCACAACAATTTGAGCATACAAATCAAATACTCTTAACACAACATGGAATAAAACAACAACTCCGCTTCAAACGAGGTCTTATTAATGTTGTAGGAAACGTAGCTCATCAACTTTTTGGACTCTTGGATGATAATTACGCAAAGGAAATGTCAGAAACCATAACCAAGGTACAAGGAAATGAGGAACATTTACAGCTCTTACTGCAAAATCAGACATCAGTTTTAGAAGCAACAGAATCACTCATCAGACAAACTAAGCAAGAGAGAATGCAACAAATGAAATCAATTGAAGCTACATTTCAAGATAATTTAGACAGATTGAAGAACATGACATCACAAATGAAAGAACAAAGGGCAATTGAATCATTCATTGCTCTAGCAACACTCATATCGATTTTAATAACAGAATATCAAAAAACTCAAAATACATTGCTAGATACGATGATCGATGTATATCAAGGCAAGATGAATTATCATATCATGTCCGTCGAAGATCTTGAGAAACAATTAACCCTAATGAAGGAACATCTACCCTCATCATTGAAATTACCAAGCCGAGATGTCACAAAATTGTACAAGTTAATGACAGTTAAGTGCAGCATTAATTATGAGCATGCTATATTCATTGTGCGACTACCATTATCTACATCTACAGAATTTGAAGCATACAAAGTAGTACCGTTACCTAGCATGGTCAATAATTCATACATCTACGTCAAACCAGCCACGGATATGATTTTAGTAGATATACAACGAGAATTGTTCTATCCTCTCTCTACCGACAACTTTAAAAACTGTATAGTCATCGAAACTGAAAAATTCTTATGTCATCAAACACAGCCAATATATAATAAAAATTCTGCAGTTGTCCAATGTCATGCTCAAATGTTCAACCAACATAAGTTAGCTAAAACATGCATTGTTACGACCAGCATACCATCCAAGATATGGGTTCAGTTAAGAAATCCGAATCAGTGGTTATTCGCGCTTGATAAGGAATATGTATACACGTTTATTTGTGGTAATACAATTTTTCAACATAACCTAAAGGGCAATGGAATAATCAAAATAAATAAAGGATGTTTGATGAAGGATGACCACATCCTTATAAATTCACACACCACCATTAATGAAGAATTTGGTACAACCTTTTATCCTGCGTTTAACATAAGCGATGAGATATCTATTCCAAATGAATTGGTCTCAGGAAGCAACGTGAAGATAACCTTTCCCGTCCAGAACCACACTGAAGAACTGAAACAACTGCACGAAAAATTAATAGCCATTCGTCAAAATCAAGGTTCTATCACACAACTTCAGCCTCATGACATACATCAGTACACAATCGGGTATTCTGCACTAACTGTTTCAATAATCATAGGAATATGTATGACCATCATTGTTCACAGATTACGTCAATCAATACAGAATCCAACTCCTATTCTTAAACATATATACAAGGATAAGTTAACGGACGACGATTTTAGGATTGAAGTCAGGGACTTCAAGGTGCCCCAGGATGTTGAAACACACATTTAACAACAAATAATTAAATCACAAGAATTAATAAAATTATTAGATTCGAATTCAATTTAATATTTAGTTAATTAACGTTATAAAATATAATTACCTTTTACTCATACATAAACAATATTTTTGTATCAAATGCAGCATCAGCATAATTTATATTATATATAGAACAAATGTAGTTATTTACTTAGTAAATGCATTGTCAGACATTGTTAAGTTAATAGCTTAGGTCATTTACCTTTAGTATAATAATGTAATTGTTATACACCTTTATTGTAATAATTGTTATTATGTTAATTAATCAGCATTTTTATAGTATAAATACTGGAATTTATTGATTAAAGATTACTGTTTGTTAATAACTCAATCAGTGCGTTTTAATCAAAGAATTAGTGGTTCCTAGTTCTAATATTAAAAACACTACTAGCAATCAGAATTAGCGTTTCCTAGTTTTGCATTCTAGTAGTCATATTCAGCGATTATGGAAACATCAAAGAATAATCAACAACAACAAATAAAAAAATTAATTAATTGTATTAGTGTTATGGCAGTATGTCATCAATTTTTATTTTTTTTATTATTATTTTATTTTTCTATACTCTCCTGCCCATTATTCTTGAGGTCATTGTCATTTTTATGTTAACGGAACTAAAATATATAAAATACGTCACGTTTCAATGATGATTTGCAATATTTATGCACTATTCAATTATTTTAATATGAATGTTAAGTGATTTTGATTGAGACCTAGTCAACTGCTACTTATTTAAAAAATTTGAAGAAAAAAAAAGTTTTAAAAAATAGAAGAACGGTATAAAGGTAATGTGAATAGATATAACCAATCATCAAATAAGTGCCGGAATTTATTAGTAAACAAAAAACAGAAACTAAAACGTCTCTTTTTCCCCATATTTATTGATCGATGAATTTTATGTATGATATTAATGGTCATCAAGTCTAGCTATTAAAAAAAAAAAAAAAGTATATTATACGTTTAAATATATAATTTTTTTTTATTATCTTTTTCTTGTAAATTAAATTTATAATCGAAGTATGATTAGTAGCACGAAATTTTACTTAAAATCTATAATTTCGATGCTACATACTATGATGATGTGTAGTCTGTTTAGCACTTAAAATGATGCGATCTACATGAGAAATCATAAAATCCGAAATGGTTAAAAATAATAGCTTTTTTTTTTTTTTTTGGATTCTCATAAAACTGTTATTAAAGATTTAATTTTCGCCTATACAATTTTAAAAATCTTTAATTTTCCATTTTATGTTTCTTTCACTTTTATTTTCTAAACGATCAACTAAAATTTTTTTTACAGTATTTTAATGATGTTTTTTTTTTTGTTTTTTTTTTTTAAATTTATCATTAAAGACGAGAATGGGAGCCAGGAATACGTGTTAAACGTAAAATAACACCAAAAGAAAATTCTGAATTGGTATCCTCATCCCTAATACGAAGTAGAAGTAATTCTCATAGTGGTAAAAAAGAACCAAAGAGTGGTGAAGGGAATGGTAGTGTTGTTCAAGATTCTGGATTTTCAACAGAGACTAGTTCATCAAAAGAGGCGCATAGCGCTTCATCAACAACCGGTGCTATGCAAGTAAGTTTTTAATAATAAAAAAAATTCTTAGAAGATAAAAATAAAAAATTAAAATTCTAAAATTGTTTTTTTTTCTTCTTCTTACTGAAAAATAGGGAACTGTTGCATCAAATCGTCTTCCTCAAGATGCTGATGATGATGAACTTTTAAATTTATTAGATGTGATTCATAGGAAAAGTAATAGACTTCGTGATGAAGTTGAATATTTACAAAATTTAAGAAAAGATAATAATAAATTTAGAAATAAAAATTTATCAAATAGTGATAATAATTCTTCAACAGCAACAACATCAAATTGTTTAAATAAAACATTTCAAGATCATTTAGATAAATTAAATCGTGAAGATTTTCAAATTTTACGAAAAGAACGTGATCGTTTAATTGATAAATTAGCTGAAAAAGAAGCTGAAACATTAGCTTGTCGAATAAAATCAACAAATTTACAAGATCAAGTTAATGAATTATGTAATGTTAAAAAAGAATTAGAAGAAAAATTAAAATTGGCATTAAGTCAAAAACTAGAATTAATGCATGAATTACAACGTCAATATAATAACAATAGTAACAGTAATAGTAGTAGTGTTGGAATTAATAAGACCTTATTGTCAAGGTAAGAAAATATACAGTTGATGAAATGCAATGATGCAATTATGATATGGAAATTATGTTAGATTAAAAAACCTTTTAATCGAATTGAGCATCCATTATATTTGCATCACTGCATCGCATCGTATGCATTTTGAAAGTACCCATATTTGACTTTGAGATTTCCTCAAGAAATTGTAATCTTAAATTTTCAATGCATTATTCACATAATATTCAAATTTGTTCTTTAAAAAAAATTTTTTTATAGCCAATCGGAATTACCAACAAGCCATCGAAATTTAACAGCATTACTTGCCAATGAATCTACAACAACAACAGCAACAACAACACAATCACATTTACAAGGTGTTGTTTCATCACAAAATTATTCCAGAATAGCACCATTTGGAACAACATCCACCGCCACAATATTTCAGCCAGTCGTTATTGAATCATCTGTGACAGATGATAATAATCAACAATATCAACAACAACAACAACAGCAACAACAATTTAAAGCCCTTTATCCATTCCATAGCAATAGTTTTAATAATAATAATATTAATAATAATAATAATAGTACTAGTGATATTTGTAGTAGTCAGAGGCAATTAATATCTAAAGATGATATATTAAAAAATTTGGGAAGACTTGATGGCCTTATTAGTTCACCAAATCGTACGGCAAAAGTTCGTATGACTGATTCTAAGAAAATTGCTGCCATATTATTAGAGACAAATGTACTTGAATTACAAAGGCATTTGCTAACGCTTACAGTACAAAATCAGGTAATTTATTATTTATTATATATATTTTTTTTTTAAATTAATTTACTTATTAACAAATACAAATATTTGTGGGTTTGTTTTAGTAATAGAATTTGATATTTGTTGTATTATAGAAAATTAATTTCAATTGTTTTTTGCTTGCATAACGAAGCCAAAACCAAGGAAAAAAATCTAATAAATATTTTTTCTTCTTCTTTGCATCTTCGGTTTCTGTTATTTTTATTAGGTAATGAAAATAATTAATAAAACAAACATACATTAATTATCACTTCATATTATTCTAAATTGCTAAAAATTTATTTATTAATTTTTTACTTCTATTTGAAATTTTTATGAATGATTGTTTAAAAAAAAAAAAATTTCATAGACAGAGAGGAAAAATGAAAGAAAAAAACAGAAGCGATAGGCAACAACAAAAAGATACTCTTTTTTTTTTTTTTTAATTTTATAGTTGGGTGTTTTATGTAATCAAACTAATTAACTGCCTATTTAATTTATGTATTAAATTACACACACACACATGTTATGAACACATTCTTTTTAAAAGTTTATATTTTTTATTTTTCTTACTTTATTTCATTTTTTTTTAATTTTAGTTAGTACATGCACATTAATCAATGAGTACATTAACTTTTAGTTTTTTTATTTTACTTTTCGTAATAAAAGAAGAAGAGAAAAAAAAAAGCAATGAACTCTTCATCATCGTCCGTTATCAATCATCAAGAACATATTTTTATACACAATATTAAACACCATAATGTACCTACCTTCTTATATACTAAGCTCATAACAATATAACACACCGCATAGCGCTAAAAAACAAAAAAATAATACTAAAGGTAATTCAATCGGTTTCGGTTCGTATCATTCAATTTTCTTGTTTATTTCACCATCTATATCTAACATTCACATATGTACGTGTCTCAGTTAAATAAATTTTAATGAAAAAGAAAATAAACCAGCAACAAAAATTATACCTATTACATGAAATTAAAGAAGTTTTACACTTTCTAAAAAAGGCTAAAAATTACATATGTATGTACTATTTTTAGTGTATATGCTCAGTAGCAGGCAAGATTAATTTATTTAAATTCCTTTAAAGATTTAGATGTAAAGGATTCATTACAAGTTTTATTTTTTTTCACCTATAATTTGAAATAAGTCGCACCACAGACGAATTCGAAAGAATTTCATTTTTAAATCGAAATGTAATTTACTGCTAAAAGAAGAGATATGCTTGGTTTGGTTTGGGTTGTGGATCCATGGATGCATGGGTGGTGGGATGCATGCATCCACAAGCACTCAGACAGTCTCAGAGTCCATTGTACTCAAAGACATGCTTTATTTTTAGAATTGTTTTTTGAGAGAAAAAAAAAGGGAAAATATTCGATTGGAAAATAAAGCCTTTTTTAACATGATAAAAATTTCATTTAACCCGGAGCTAAAATATCCTTAAATTTTCTAGGAATAAAAATTTCAAATGAAATCCGTTTAAGAAAGAAAATGTGTTAAGTGACTAAGATACTCGGTTGTCTGGAAATGTATGTATAAGTACGCTTACTCAAATAGTCTGTTCGATAATCAAAAAATAATTAAATTCAATACACTTGATATTTGATTATTTTTTTTTTCGATTACATCACATGAAAATTTATTGCGGTTCCGTTTTAACTATCATTTGTTTCGGTCATCCAATCGATTGATGTAGTTTGACACTTATGCCCTTGTCTGACATGACACATGGTGTATAAATATTGGTCATTAAAATTCTAGATTTTTATTATTTATCATATGAAAATTTTTATTTATTTATTTTTTATTTGATTTATTTATTTTTATTTTTTTTAATATTAAAAATACTCAAATTTCTTACACTTTTCTTTCGTAATTACGGTTTCTACTGTAACTATGTATTTTATTTGGTTTTAATGATTTCATAATTAGCCACAGAATTGATACTTTAGTTTAGATACAAACAAAAACAAAAACAAAAAAGCAAATAAATAAAATGTAAGTATCTTATGTTATGCATTTGGGGTTTTTCCTTCTTATTTTCTTCTACGTAATATTTAGAGCGTATAACTTTTTTTTAACATTTGAAAGAAAAAAGGTATGAAGTTCTAGACAATTTAATTTGTTAATTATAATTAAAATGCAATGAAATTTTTGAAATAATTACACATATGTATATATTTTTTTCTAATACCAAGTAGAAAATGAATAGCGAATATGTATAACGGATATAAATTATTTATTTGTTTCAATGCGTATTTAAATAATTGTTGTTGTTTTTGATTATTATTATTATTATTTTTTATTCCATAGATTTAAATGAGCACATACATTATTTTAAGTGATTCGGAAAATTAATTTTGAAATATTTTTATTTTTAAATTAACGCTAGTCTATTAATAAATCAAATTTACAAATATGTGTGTTGAGAATTCAGAAAAAATATTTTGAAATTATCGATATGAAACATATAAAATAGGTTTTTCCATTATAATTTTATTTTTCATTTCAAGGTAAAATACGATACTTATAAAATGAAATCGAAAATATAATAAATACGCACTTATGTGTAATTTATTTGAAAATTTCAATTAAAATTAAAGAAAAAGTAATTTTTATAAATTTCAAAAGAAAATCAATTTATTTATGTTTTATTTTGATTTTCACTTATTTTGTATTATTTCATTTCGAAAGTTATAAATAAAA
Organism: Bombylius major; assembly: GCA_932526495.1. Lineage (NCBI taxonomy): Eukaryota > Metazoa > Arthropoda > Insecta > Diptera > Bombyliidae > Bombylius > Bombylius major. The sequence goes on along the minus strand of OW052044.1, from coordinate 11,020,225 downwards.
AAAATAATGATTATGTAATCATCCAGTAAGAAAATAGCTCATGTTTTAAGAGTATACTCGTGTAGATCGAAAATGATCATTACACATTTATGTAAAATCAATCTGAATTCAATGACTAAGGAGAACTGAAAGAATTTTTTTGAATTTTCATTTTCATTAAGTAAAATAATAATTTAATAGTTACTTCGAATTAATTGTAGATAGGTTAATGAAAAATTTCACTTTAAAATTCATTTTCATGCAAAATAATTTATTTTTTATTTGAAAGTAAAAAAAAGAAAAAAAGAAAATAAGGTTATAACATTTTTCATTGTATTCGCTTTCGATTTCATTTTCATTTTGCGTCAATTGATGCCAACAAGTATAAAATTATTTTGCATTTGTACTACATTTTTTCCTTTCAATATAATTTGTTTGTTGCTTTTAGCAATGATTTAAAAAAAAAAAATGAAATTGTTCAATTTGTCCATCTATGAATTGTCTCATACTCATGTGTTGTAATGATTAAAATAGTAAATTACAATTTAGTCATACATTAAACTTACAACAATAACAACAACAATATTATTATAATACCACAGAATTTAAAGACAATAAAATACATGGTCGATTCTCTGTAAAATGAAACCAAAATTTTCACTTTCTTCAATAAAAATGTTGAAAAGAATAGCTAAATATATATATAAAAAAACTGTGTGTTTTTATAGGCAGCTGACCTGATATCGGCATTGATTTTTATTATAAGGTATATTATTACAAATACAATATACATTTTCATTTTTTATTTTAATTACTTTATAATGGCCCCTATTCCGAGAGTCGTTTCGATCGACAATCGACTTCTCAGTCGAGGCGAAAAAAAATTCGTATTCTGTAAACAGATGGCCTCGACTTTAAAATGTTACCATATCAAACACGATTTAGTGTCGATTTAAACTGTCAAAAGTTGTCAAAATGAAATATTTTTGAAAAAATTAAGGTAGTTGTTCATTGTTTTAATTTAATTTTTTTTTAAAAAATGAGTTTTTTAAAATTTTAAAAATGGAATTTTTTATTGAATATGAAGAAGAAAGAGTTGAAGAATTAGAAACGAAATTCTTCATTTATTTGAAACTTTCACTCTGTAAATTAATATAAATATATAACTGGAATATAAAAAATTCGTTTATATATTCTTACATTTTAATACCTGCGAAACAACACAACACAACAAAACAAAAATGTCATCTAAACTGATGAGGCGATTGTCAAAACCTACTCGACTCATATAAGTCGATATATCGACTCAAATCGACTCTCGTGATACCAAAAATTGATACTGAGTCGACAAAGAGTCGATTGTCGATTGAAACGACTCTCGGAATAGGGGCCAATGTCTTCTGCGTTACCTGGAATGTTTTCATAAATTTTTATTGCTTATTGGAAAAGATCAATTATATGGGTTTTCTATTGAATACATTTTTAAAGGATATGTGTTACAATAAAACTATAAAAGTTACAATTCTTAAATACTTAACAATTCACAGAATTCTTAACGGGAAATATTAAGAATGTATTAATAATAAGGTTGTGTACGAGTCTTCTGCGTTACCGCCCTTATTTCAGATAAATTTAAAACATAAGGTCAAAAAAATAGAAATGTGCAATTTTTTAATAAAATTCCTCACAAAAAATGTCTTCTGCGTTACCAGAGAATCGACCACATACATGCACACATAAAAATAAATATACCTATGAATCGAAAAAAAAATTTAAATTGAAATAAAAGAAATAACTTATACTGTCAATATAACTAAAATGTTACTACAGATGTATTTACCATATATTATACATAATTTAGTTATATTTATTTTTTCTTGTTCCATCTTTTAGTGTAAATTGTGAGAGAATCTACTGTTTAACAATATTGCAATAAAATTTAACATGAATTCAATCTTGACGACAACAACAACAAAATAATATAAATAAACAAAAAAAAAATTGCTTATTTTGTGGTCGACAACATCATCATCGGTTGGTTTTTTGTTATTCTATTCATTGCATTGGAAAATAAAAACAATGAATATATATATACATATTTTTTTTTAAATCAGGGAAAATAAGAAATAAAGATAATATAGAAAATAATAATAATAATAATAATGGAAAAAAATAATAAAATAAAACAAGAAGAAATAAACTTATTAGTTCCACTATTTTACACAATTAGAAAGCCATCAATAAATTTCACATTGTGTTTTAAATTTCATATATAATTTTTTTTTTAAACATTTTTGTTATTGTTTTATTTTTTTATATTTTTTTCATATATACATACAAGCTGCATCATTGCAATTCAATGCATTTAACAATGAATATCAATGAATTGAGTATTTAAATATATATATTAAAATTTAAAAGTCATATAACGCATAAAATTAAAGCATCACATTACCACAACTTTCACATAATTATCACTTTATTTTGCATGCAAATTTTTAAACAATACTCGTGTATATAGGCCGATTTTATTATTAAATAAGTTGAATAATAATAATTTTAAAAAAAAAGTATCTACATTTTTTTTTTTTTTTTTTTGTGAATTAAATAAAAGATGTTTATCTATTTTCAATTACAATTACTTCAATTGTTATTATTGTCCCACTCAATTACTATCTTTATCTGTTTTTAAAATTTATTGAATTGTAAAGTAATCAATCACATCGTAGTAACAAATTATGTATTTTGATTTTTTTTTTAATTTAATTTTTAAATGCTTTTTTTTTGTTGAAGATGAAATCAAAGTGTTTTCACACTTCAAATTTAATTCAAAATTAATTATTTTGATTTGTCTCTTTGGTTTAAAAAAGATTGCAGAAATTTAAGAGGAAGGGAAAGAGTATTTTGCTTAAAAGATTTCCAAAAAACAGCATAGAATAAAGATTATTAATAAATGTACGAGGGATCAGAGGGTGACATTTAGTAGAAAAATAAGAACCTCGATAAAATGAATTCTCTCTAACAATAATTTTCTATAAATATTTGTCTCATAATTTCTTTCATGCTAATTTTTTCATGTTTTTTTCTTTTATTTTTAGATTTTAATGCAAAGGCTGGAACAACAGACAAAATCAAAAATTTTTCTATTGAAAAAATTAGATAAATCAAAAGAGGAATTAGATGATATCAGATTCCAGGTGAATTTTCATTTTATTTCATTTAAAATTGTAATTTAATTCACTGTTTTAAAATTTCTGTTTTTTTAAATAATTGAAAAAATTATAGCTTGAAGAAAAGGATATTGAATTAGAAGGAACGAAAGCACAACTTCGTGTGCTTGAATCAAAGACTCCATTAAAATTAGATTTTAATACAGCTATTGAAACGAATCGTTCCTCTTCTACAATGATTCTATCATCATCTAGAGATTCACCAATAATAACTTCAACACAAATATCAACACCTAGTATGAAAGCAATGATACCATTACCAATGGATGAAATTCAACAGCATAGCAGTAGTACAGAATCAGCTCAAGATCAAACTGAAAGAACAGATTCAAGATTTGGTAGTAGTAGTGGTGGTTGTCAACAACCAGAAACACCAAAACGATCACGTCCAAGTAAAATTCCATTACCTGGTACAAAAGGTTATTTAGCACCAAAACCACCAACTGGTCGATCACCTACCACTGCTACCTCATCAATATTATTATCATCTGTTATACATCAAAAAAGTCCATGTGGTTATTCATCATCTGGTTATGGTCCAGTATCAAATAAATCATTAAGTCGTAGTACAGGAAATTTATATGGAAAATCTGGTCCACCATCTGTTAAACGTTTTAATGAAACATCATCATCTAGTCTTCAAAGACCAGAATCAGCACAGAGTAATAATACTAAAGATAATTCATTAAATGGAGGATTAAATACAAGTAGTCGTAGTTCATCATCTTCTATACCAATTTCATCGAAATCAACTCCGTCCCCACATAAAATGATTAGTAATTCGCCTTTACCAAGACCTAAGCGTGATTCTTTAACGTCGCGTGTACGTCATTTAGATTCATTATCGCGTGTGCATAATCATTTTTCAAATAATTTGTCATCATCGGCGATGACAACGACTACAATAATAACAACACCACCACCAACAACAACAAATATAAAAAATACAACAATAGGAACTGGAACAACAACAACAACAACAATAACAGCCACATCGACACCATCATCACCATCAAATAATCACAATACCAGTAGTAGTAGTAGCAGTAATCTTAATTTAAATAGTAGCACTAATAATTTAAATAATAGTAATTGCACTCAATTAAATAATCAAGCATCGAATTTACTATTTCGTTCTTCGATATCTTCTTCTTCAACTTCAAATTCTAAAAAAGACTTAAGTTCTAGTTTTACACAAGGACAATTACGTGATCAACGTTGTAATGATCATCGTAATAATAAATTTCAACAAAATTCTCAATCTGTTAGACGTGTTAGTAGTGCCTCAATTGGTCGAGGTTCTAATATTGATTTACATCATCAACAACAACAACAACAACATCAGCAGCCACAACAAAATGAAAATGAAAGCGGAAAGGTACGAAATTTGCGTTCAACTCTTTTGGGTTGGCTAAAAATTTAATAATAAAAAAATAAATAAATAAAACAAGAAAAACAATGCGTGTGAAAAGTTTCTTTTTTTTTTTGTTTAATTCTAACTTTCCAATTTTTTTTTTTTTAAAAATTTAAATTAAAGGAAAACACATACACTAAAACCATCTAAAACTATATAGAATGAAGATCAAAAATAATTTAGGATGTTTTTTTATATTCTTTAAGAATTTTAGAAATGTATCATTCTTTCCAAGCGTAAAATGTCCATTTTTTTTTTTTCATTTTTTAAACGAATCATACAATTTAAAATAAATATATGACAAAATGTTTTTTCATAAGCTCAATTTCATAATTTAACTGTTTTCGTGTAGAAAAAATATGTATTTTTCTCCTTTCTTTGACTTATTTTTTTATTTTTTTTTATTTTTAAAAAGTGGACAATTTTCTTTTGTTCATGTGTGAAAGAAAATTCTTTTTTGTTTGTATAAATATACGATTTTAAATTTTATTTAAATAATTTTATTTTTGAAATTTGAATAAGAGAAAAATTACATACATATTTGTTTTAAAGAATGCAATTAGCTAGAAAAATAAATAAATTAAGGAAAAAAAAACAACAAAGATTTCTTTTAAATGTTCGTTTTTCTTATTGATTTCCATGTTAGTGTTTTCAGGAAGAAGTCACTAGAAAAATCAATTTAGAATTTTTTTTTTTACATTTTTTTTTATTAAAAAACACACAATTTTTACCATTTTGGAATTTTTTTTCTCTTTTGTTTTTCTTTACAATCAATGATTTTTATAATCGCATTTTTCTAATTTTTAATTTTTTTATTTAATATTATGAAGAAAAAAAAAATTCACATAATTTTTATGCACAATTACCGTATTTTTTGGAAGAAAAAAAATATATATATACATCAGAAAAAATAAAACAAAACAACGAAATATTTGAAAAAATAAAATACGATTTGCTTCAATATTTAATTATTTTTTTTCTTAAAATTTAGGATTGAAAAAAAAAAAAACAACAACAGAAAAAACACAAAAAAAACACATTTTTTAACAAACATTTTATTAAAATTATGCTAAATCAAATATTTTCAACAATAATTGTTTTCTTATTTTAAATTCAAAAATTATTAAAATTACAATTAAAATAATTCATTATAATCATTCTCATAAATTTTATATGTATAATTTTTTGTTCTTTTTAATTTTATTTAAATTTTAGTTATACAGGGTGATTCAGTTTAGGTGTTCGACCCGTAAACTATACGGATAGATTTCGGCGAGGCAAACAAAAAATTATAAGGGGGATGATCAATCTGAACTGTTACGGAATTAGAGAGGGAAATGATTATTAGTACTTTTTCCTTGTTTTACCCTATAATTTTACAAATGACCAACTTATACTTTGGTACACAAAATGGATATTAAGATGCTAAAATTATTATTATTATGAAAATTAGCATTCCAAGCACCTAAACAACTGTAAAAAAGATTTTTGAAATTCATTAAATGGTTTCAATAGTGATTTTATTACAGAGTGTAAAATGAAAATTATTTATCGGATACCTAAATTGAATCACCCTGTGTATTTTAATTTTTATTTAATTTATAATTTGTTTATTAATTTTTTTTTCTCTTCTTCAAAATAATTATTAAAACTTTTTTGTTTTTAAAGCATGAATTATTTTTTTCTTTTAATTCATTTTTATGTTTTTAATTTCTAATTTTTCCACATTTTTTTTTTCGTTAAAAAAAATTTGTTATTTACCCCATTATTTTAATTTAAATTACTAACCAAAAAAAAAAAAAAGAAAAAAATTAATATGATTTAATATAATTTTTATATTTTGTGTGTCTCCATTCTATTAATTTCTAATTATGCTGTTAATTTACAAAAAAAAAAAAATAATAATAATTCTAATTTTAATTACGTTAATTTATGTTTCTACATGATCTTTAAAAATATTTGTTTTAGTTTTATTTAAATTTTTGTTTTTTTCACAAAAAAAAAAAAATAAATAACTCATCAAAAAAAATTCATCGTTAACATTAAGAAATTATTTGTTTTTGAAAAAATTTAAAAAAAAAAATGTATAAAACAAAAACTTCAGCATTATCAACAGAATCAGGTCGTTCCCGTGGTCGATTTATAATAATAAAACAAAAAGGATATAACTTGAATGGCATTTGAGAATTTAAAAAAATAAAAAGTAAAAATAAATTAAATGAAATTATCAGGAAAATGTAACAAAAGTGCAATGCTATATGGTCGTATCGAAATGAAATATTTAGAAGAAAAAGAAAAAAAAATAGAAGAAAATTTACATTTTTGTTTTTTTTTTGGAGGCAAAAATCCAATCATCAGAGAGACAGAGAAGATAGAATGAATGAAAATTGGAAGTGTACGTTATTATGTGATACCATTGTTAAATATCGTTAAAATTTTGTGTAATTCAAAGAATTCAAAATCAGAATGAAAATTTAAAAAAAAAAATGCAAAATTAATGGCGCAACGAAATACACACAAACACGATAATAAAATGTGAGAATGAGAGGCCAACCAACTACAAATATAAAAAATAAATAAATTAACTAATCACAAAACAATAAAAACAACCAATTCTACTATTCGTTGCTCTTTTGCTCTTATTTCTTGTAAGTCCTACATCTCCTTATTTTTTTTAATGCTTGTTATTTTGTTTTTTAATTCAACTACAAAAAAAAAAAATGTATTTTTATTTGTTTTTCATTTTGTATTTTATTTTTTTTGTTCAATTTTAATTTATTTTGAAAAATAATTTTCAATTAAATTATTTTTCTTTTGTCCTTAGTCTTACATAACATATTCATTCATAATTCTTTTTTTTTTTATTTCAGTTGTTTTTTTGTTTTCTTACATTTTTTTCTGTTCAATTTCGAGTAGATTTTATTTTAAAAATCAAATTATAGTATTTCACATTTTTTTTTTGGGTTTAAGTTAAATTTTATTGCGGAGAAAATTTCAATTTTGAATATGGTCATGATGATCATGAATATGAAGAGAGTCCTTTTCTGTCGTGTATTTATTGAGTTAATAATGAAAAAATTAAAAAAAAATAATTAGATTTTCTAGTAGTCCCCTTTTTTTAAAAACATTAAATGCTTTTTCAGTTGTGATCCTTTTACAAAACTTTTAAACATAACAATAAAATTCTTCCTTATATTTTTCTTGCTAAAGTTTTCCGCCATAAAATTAACTTATTCCCAGTTTTTTGTAGTTGGAAAATTCATAAAAAATTTTTGGTTTGTTTTTTTTTTTAAAGCTGTACATAACAAAAAATGATATTTTGTTTATTTTTTAGATGTTTGTTTGTAGTTTTGTGATGCAAGTAAGAAAGTAGATAGATGTAGAAATTGAAAATTAAAAATAAAATTATGGCTAAAGTAGAATTTTATTATTATTATTATTTTTTTTCTAAACCATTTTATTTTCTTTTTAAAGTAAAACAAAAAAAAAATAACTTGATTTTGTTGCATTTTTTTTAAATTTTTTTCAATAACAATTATTTTTTCGTGTAGTGAAATCTAATGTGTGCTTTGCAATTTTTATTTAGATTAATTCAATTAATGAGATTTCTGTTTTTTTTTTTTTTATTATTATTTTAAGTCACTCAATTACTAATTTTAAATCGTGGAAATAGAATGACAAATTGAAAATTTTTTCGAATAATTTCTAATTTTTAAAAATGGCGCTTTATAATTGATTTCGCAACAAACAAAAAATAATTTAATTTAACAAAAAACTTTTACTATAAAAAAACTATCAGATCAGGAGCAAAAAAAAAAATGTTTTAATAAAATTAAATTAAAAAATAACTGCAATGATTTGGAGTTAAAAGTTATAAATGCTTGTTTTGAGACGTTGTGCAAGTGGAAAACAAAAAATTTTCAAGGATGACTCCAGTTTTTAAGCTTTGACTTGATTGAAAATGCTAAAACATTGACGTGTTGATTGTAAATTTGAATGCGTTGAAAATTTCGATTGAAAATTATTCTATTACATTTTTTTTTGTAATTTGAAAATTCTAAGGAGTAAGAGAGATAGAAACTTTTCATCCTTCAATAAATCGTAAATTTTAAATTTAGATTTTAATTATTTTTCAAATCTTAGGTGAATTTTGAAAATAAACAAAATCAAAATCCTAACGAAAGAAATTTCCTTATCAATGAAATTTCAAAAATTTTGTAAATATATAAAAAAAAAAAATTTTAAATTTATAATTTTAATTGCATGAGAGCCTAGTTTTGGTTTTATTTTTTTTTAAATTTAATGTTAAAATTTATAAATAACTTAAAAAAAAAATTATAATCGTATTTCATTGGAAAAATCATTTAATATGCCTCGGGAATGTTGTTGCATCATTGTAAATAGTCATTCTGTTTGCTCATTATGTAAATTTCTTTTTTTTTTTTTTTTTTTTTAAATAACAAAACAAACAAAAAAAAAAATAGTGAAAAAAGTGGATAGCAAAAAAAGGTTTTCCTTTTGTTTTTTTTTTCTTCTCTTTTTTTTTCAATTTCAGATTAATAAAATCAGAAAAACCGAGAGCATGGATTCATTATTAATTGATGATGATTATTATTTATATAGAAAGTATAAACAATCACAACAACAACAACAACTACTACTACAACAACAAACACAACTACAACAAAAAGGATATACTTCACGTAATTTAATAAATGAATATATTGCAAAAACATTTAATCCACCAGCAATATTTAAACCATCATTTTTATTACCAACATCATATTATTATGATGATAATAATGATAGTTCCTGTAATAAAGCACAAATTGAACTTGCATATAAACATCCACAATTACTTTTTGACATGGAAACAAATGAAGAATCTATTAAAATTGAATTAAATCATGATAATGATGAAAGTGATGAAGAATTTGTTGGTGAAAAGAGGCAATCAAATCAAATTAGTTATGGTAATGTTGCTGTTAATGATGATGCAAACGTTGATGATGATGATGAGGATAACGATGAAAATGAAGAAGATAAGAGTATAAATAGTTTCAATACCATAACTACAACAGCCACAAATTATCAAACAAATAAAGGAATTGAAATAAAATATTTTAAACATTCACAAGATGATCTATTGAATCTTCCTCCACCACCTTATCCATCAAATAATAGATTTCTACGACGAACTGTATCAGCAATAAATTTTCATAATAAAAATCATCAACAAAAACAACAACAATATCAACAACCATCATCATCATCATCACCACCACCACCAATTAATCCAAATCATTATTTTGATAATCTTGATGAAATAAATCCAATACCATGTAAATTAATTGGTAAAGTTAATCCAGCTATTGCAAGAACATGGGAACAATTGAATACATTTCAAAATAATAATAATAATAATAACCGTTATAATTTATTATCACGTTCTATATCGAATATGAGTGATGATAGTGAAAAATTGTTTTTTTGTCATCCAACGGTACAAGAATCAAAATCAAATTTTCATGTTAACAAAGTCATCTATTGTGAAGAAGAGAATTCTTATGATGAAAAAAGGACAAAACAAGAAGAAGATGAAGATGATGATGATGATGAAGATGGAGAATATGATGAGAGAGAACAAAGAAAAGAAGGAGAAGATGAAGAAGTTTCAGGAAATTTTTATGATAGCATTGATGATAATATTCATTACAATTATCGTCATCATCATCATCACCAATTTGTAGAACGTAACAACAACAATTTACAACGTCATCAACAACAATATCATGAAAATATTTATTCAATAGAAAAACATCATCAACAGCAACACCACCAACAACAACAAGATGAAGATGATGCTGGTGAAGAAATGGCTGAAATTGATTCAATCGAAAAGAAAAATTATTTTTGGTCCTTAGAGAATGAATTTAAATGAAAATATTAAACAAACAAAAAAAAAAAAGGAGAAAAAATATTAAACTGAAAAATAGTAAAATCTTTTTTTTAAAAAAAAAGGAAATTTAAAAAGAAAAAAATGATAAGTGCCTAATTTTATTGTAAAAGTTTTGCAAAATATGCTACAACAATATTTATAGGATTTTTTCCCTCGTTCGTTTTCTTTTTCTTAAAAAAAACAAAGAGGAGAGCGCATCCTGTAACAAAATACACTATTTGAATTTTTTTAAAAAAAAAAAAAAAAACGAACAAATTCCGCTTAGATTTTTTATGAATAGTTTTGAAAATTAAAAGAAAAAAAAATTTATATGAAAACAAAAAAAGGTAAAAAATTAGAAAATTATTTTGAAGAGCATGTCATTTTCTATTCATTCTTCTTCTTTATTTTTATTAAAATATAAATTCAAAAAAAAAAAAAAAAAAAAGTATGTAGGTATTTTCTTATTTTGTTTTCTGTCTTTAAAATTTATACTTGAACAAATTTCTAGTAATTTATTGTCTTTGTGTATTTATTTATTTTCTTTTTTATTTAAAAAAAAAAAAAAAAGTAATAAATTCTGTGCTTGTAATTTACTGAAATTGTTTTTAAAGACACACGTAAAAATGTTATTTTGTGGAACAAAAAAAAATGTAATATTGTGTTTGCATATGAAAAAAAAATATATATATCGAATTGTCCTTGTTATTTGTGTGATTCATATAAAAAGAAACATTTAAAATCAGAGTTATTGATTTTTTGTATAATTTTTTTGTATGAAATAAATAATAACGGTTTATAGAATAATCATTCCTTTAAAATGTCGACTAATGAAGATTTAATATTTCAATATTTTTCTAGTTTTATTTTAAGATCTTCACGCATGCATTGGCTCGACAATGTCAATTTAGAAGAAAAAAGATTTGGAAGAGAATTTTGACATTCCAAGTAATAAAACAGAAGTAAATCGAATACCTTTGACCCCATTGAACTATAACCTCGAATATTGTTTAGAATTTCAATGGAATTTTAAATTGAATCAAGTTTTATGCTGTTTTTTTTTTTTTCTTTGAAGGAAAATTCAATATTAAATTTAATTTTTCTTCAGAATTTTCAAATTCAATTTAGAACGTTTAATAAAATATACACTTGAATAATTCAAATTTTTAATGAATAAAAACCAGTGAAATTAGTTAAATAGAATTGAAAAACAAAAAAAAGCCAAAAAAGAACTACAGACTTAAGAAAAAATGAAAAATACAAATAAAACTAGAAAAATTGAGAAATATTTAAAAAAGGAAGAAAGATGATAAATTGTAAAAAAATGCCTTCATTTTTTATACAAAATATTAATTACACAAATCTCATTAAAAAAAAAATTAGGTGAATTGTGAACAAGAGAAGAAAGAAAATTAATTAATTAAAACAACAACAAAATAAAATGAATATGTTTTCACATAAACAAAAACAAACTAGAATTTTTCCCAATTAAAATTTATTTATCAAAAATAACAAAATTAAGTCATACTGATAATACGTATATAAAATTAAAAGAATAGGGAGAAAAAAAAGTAATTAATTAATTAAAGAAGAAGATTTCAAATTTTAAAATGAAAAGCCTATAATAACAGTTTATTTAATGTTCATTTAAATATATTTTTTATAAATAAAAATAAAGTGCATAATAAAAATAAGAATAATAAATTTCACTAGAAAAACGGTAAAGAAAAAAAAATTCAAAATAAATTATTGTGGTTTTGTATGTATGAAAAAATAAAAAAAATAATATCGAAAATGAAAAAGAAGAAAAAAAAACACACACTAGAAAGCAGCTTAAAGCAAAATAATCTCTGTATTCAAATTTATTATAAATTTACATAAATAATTTAAAATAAATTAAACACTTTTACACAAAAAATAAATTTTTAACTTATATGTGGATGCTAAAACTAGAAAAGAAAAACAAATAAAAAAACAAGAAATTTAAGTAAAATATGAAAATCAAAATGAAAATTCAAAAAAAAAAAAAAAGGTAAAAATTAAATAAAAAAATATTTGAAAAAAATAAAAACTGTAAAAAAAAAAAGAGTAAATGTTTCATGTTCTTAATTTAATAAAAAATAAAAGGAAAAAAAATACATTTATGTAAGAAAAAAAAAAAAAGTTAAAATTAAACAAAAAGGGGAAAAAAAAAACAAAAAATAATGTGAAAAATTAAAAAAAATAAATAAATCTTTTGTATAATTTATAATTAAAAATTATTATTATTTACGTTTTGCATGTTTGTTTTCTTTTTCTTTTTTTTTTAAATGTATTATGAATGTAGTTAAGGATAGTAATAATAATAATATGATAAAATTAAAACAAAATAAATGAGTGAAAAGAGAAATTACGAAAAGAAAAAGAAAATTTAAATGAAAAAAAAAAAATAAATAAATAAATTATAATTAAAAAGCAAAATTAAAAATAATAATTTAAGGACTTAATATAAAATAAATTGAAAAGAAAAACAATGAAGTGATGAGAAAATATGATTATTAATCGATGATTAAGCAAAATGATAAAAATTCAACTATATAGATATTGTTTTTATTATGTACTATTATAAAATTATTATAAAACTATTATTATTATTATTATTTCTGTGAAAATTAATTTATAGTCATTAAAAATTATAATTCATAAAATAAAACAAATTACATACTATGATATGTATAGTATATACATAAATATATATATATATATATATATGTATATATATAAAATGGAAAAATTAAAAAGAAAGGAAAAAAAAAATTTATCAAATTTACATATTTGTGTTTTTATTTAAAAAAAATCATATTTTTTCACCAAGACATTGAAGTTTTAGATAGGTATACGTATAGTATAAAACTTTTTAAATTTTAGATATACAGAACAATCGCGTTAAGATAAACTAATTACAAATGTCCGCCTGTGTTCATGTTAGAGATAATTCATGTTATTGGATAAATTAATGTAAATTAAGCTTAAAACTATCGTTTTTCAATGAAATTTTTATTGTACTAATGTTAAATCGGGGCTGTGGCCAATAAACTTGGCACACCATCAAAAGATTTCTACAAAAATTGTAGAGATGAAAAAGAAATAGAATCAATAGTGCATATACTCTGGGAATATCCAGCTCTAAAAGAACGAAGGCTCGCTGCTTTGACGGTCTAGACGACTTTTAGCAGAAATAGCACTAATAAATTAAACAAATTTATTCAAAAATCAAAATGGTTTTCAGAATAAGCCAAAACAACTCCCACAAACAAAATTAAAGGGCATTCACAATGAGTGAAATTGCTTGTCAGAAGCAAACAGCCAACGACTGCTATAGTACCAATGATGAAGAAAAATGATAATTTTTAATTAAAATCACAATTATTTCTCTCATTTCTCATTTTTAATAGTCACCTCATAAACAAAAAAAAAATTTTTCAAGTGGTACTACATTTTCAGAGGTGACTGTTAAAAATGAGAAATGAGAGAGATAATTGTGATTTTAATTAAAAATTAACATTTTTCTTTAATAACTCAATTTCTATTAATTTTATGATATAACAATGTTTGGGAAAAATGTTTATTTAATAAAAATCCACAAATTTGTAGAACATTATAATTTAATATTTTTAGTAATTTTGGAGATTTCAGAGAAAATTGATTCTCAGTTTTATGTTACTTAATATTTATCACGTTTTTTCTTTGATTTACGTTGCTAATAGATATTTAATATATTCGGTAAAAATAAAACTAAGGATCTTCTCTACATTTCATTTGAACATAATTTTCAAGTAATTTTAATCACAACTTAGTTATAATTGATTAAAAACAATAAGTTGTAATGTTAATTTGGTACGCCCAACACATATGTATAAACAATAAAATAAAATTGAGCATTCTGTCTTGGTACTATAGGAGTCGTTGAAACAGCCCTTCATACCATACCATACTAAAGTTATATATTTTCATTATATTAATTTTAAAATATTCAGTTATACATTTTTGCATTGTTTTTGGAAATCGAACCTAAGAGAGCATCTTAGAGCTGTTGCAAAAATTTGGATGACGTTCATGTTACAGAATAATAGCTCATACAAAATTTTTGAGGGGTTCATGTTACTGGAATTTCATGTTATCGAGAGGTTTATCTTGGCGCGATTGCACTATACATATATATATTTTAAATTAAGACTACTTTAGACTATTTGATTTGTCAAATACGACTTGATTTGATTTTTGTTGAAAATGATGTCTGATGGTGTAAAGACATATAGGACATGTCAGATTTGATACAATTCCAATTCGTGTCAAGTTTGATGAGTTCTTGAAATCAGAACCCCTTCTTATTTTATTTTGATTTGCGTTTGACATATTCAAACAATTTTTTTTTTAAGTTAAATTTTTAATTTTTAACAAAGAAAAAGGTAAGTAAAATCGTTTTTCTTTTTATTTTATTTATATATTTATAATTAAAAATTTTTATGGTATGTATTATTACAGATATTGGTAATATAAATAAAATATAATAAAACACAAAAATTGATATGGATTTGGATAAAACACCGAATTTTTATCATTCATTTTTCACATACAAACAATTTTTGAAAAATAATCACTCGAATAACTAATTCTCTTTGACCCAAAAAAATCGACAAGACTTTGCATATTTTTCTCAAAAACAATTTTTTCGATTTAGTTATGTGAGATGATAATTTGGAACCTTATGATTCCGAATCTGCAAAGGATTATTCTGCAAAAAACTTCTAGTTCTCAAGATATAGTGTATCTTCAAAAATGCATTGCTGCACAGTTGATGCAATTCTGATGCTTGTCACAAATTCGAAAATGCAACGCAACTTTTATGATGCGTTGTCACATATTCAAAAAAAGCTTGTTGAAAAAAAGTATTTTTGGCGACTTGTTTAATTTTTTGGGTGAAACATGTTTTTTTTTCTGCTCAGAAATAAGTTGAATAAGTTTTTTTTTTATTGAATCCAGTAAATTCAGAAAACATATCATTTTTTCGATATTGGAATCGTTTTAATTTTTCACATTTTCTAATTGGTATATTTAACAAAATAAAAATTTTAAATTTAGAAATGTCCTTTTTTTAATTTCAATTTGAAACTAAAAATTATAGGAATTTACAACATACTACATAATATACATACAAATGTATAAAGTAAAGCAAAATTAACGTGATGTTGTATTGAACTGTTCAAAATATTCTTTTGTTGGTGTATTCTTGCTTAAAAACTCTTCTCTCATTCGAATCTTTGATTTCTGTTCTTCAGCTAAAATACTATTTTCTTCGTACAGATCCTTAATTTCATTTCTAATTGTAAAAATATTTGATTATTAATTATTATTTTATCGTTATTTTATCATTTCAAATTTTTTTACCTTCTTTTTTTATCAAGTTCTAATTGTTTTAACATAATTTTTCGCATTTGATTTTCATAATTTTGTTGCAATTGTGCTTCTTGAAATGCTTTTTCATATTCTCTTTGCTAAAAAAAAAAAAAAAAAAAAAAATAAATAAATAAATAGGAAAATTAAAAATTTCATAAATTCGAATTAGTACTCCTGTATAATTTTTTTTATCATATTCTCTTACCTTTTTATCTTCTAGGAATTTATCTTGTTCCCGTTTAAATTTTTCCAATTCAGCTTCATTCATACCGCGATACATATAAGCGATTTTTCTACCTTGACCTAATGCACTTTGAGATGTTTCCTTATTTTCTGTTAGCATATCACTCATTAAATTATTACAAATTTCAGCTAAATTATCATCTTGTTCTTCTTGTCTGGCTCTTTTCAATTTTTCTTCATGTTCAAGGGCCTTATTAATCATTTTTAATTATTATTAATTTTTTTTTATTTTAAATTTAGTATAAAAAAGATCGAATTTACCAATTTTTTATTGTAATTGGCGATTTCTTCTAGGATTTTTTTTCTGGTATCTCTTTCTTTCCTATCATATTCCATTGTCTGTATATCTCTGCATTTTATTGCTCGACGAAGTGTTTCTTCTGTTCTATTATAATCTTCATTTGCATGTTTATGTTCACGCATCTATTTAAAAATGAAAAAAAAAATATATATATATATAGAAAGGATTTTATATTAATTCGGTAATTTAGTGACCTGTTGTTCCCACCATGCCTTTTGTTGAAGTTTTTGAGCTTTTATACGATTTTTTCCCATTAAATCTTCACCAGCAAATCTATTGTTGAAAAGAATTTTAATCGAATTAAAAAAAAAATTGATTCCTTCCAGTGCAAGTGGAATTTATAATCAAGCTTATTTTTCTTACACTTGTGCACTTGATATTCCTAAATTTGGATCAAAATCATCAGTTCGAAGTGGTTGTAAATTTTTTTTATATGTTTCGATATCATATTCTCGACGATCTTCTGGACGTTGAAAACGCAATCTATATTCATCTAGTTCTGCTTTAATTTGAGCCTCTCTCTTTGAAAAGAAAAAAAAAGTCTATCAATTTTAATTTTAAAACTGATTTCAAAATTTTACGAGTTTGACTTTTTATATCAGTGCAAATAACAAACTCCATTTTAAAAAAAAAAAAAAAAAAACAGTTTACCCTTTTAAGTGCTAAATCTTTTCTTCGTATTATTTCTGCTTGCCTGTTTTGTTCTTCAATAAATCTTCTCTCTTCTCGTTCCTCTTTTTGTCTTAGTCTTTCTTTTTCAGCAATTTGTGCTTCTAATGCTTCATAGTCCATCTACAATGAAAGTGGAAAATAAACAATAATATTTATTATTCGCAATTACAAGATTTAAAAAAAAACCAATCACCCCATAAAGTCTTTTAGCAGCATTGAATATCCTTGATTTTCTTTCTTCTTCAAGCCTTCGTCGTCTCTCAATTCTTGCAGCTTCTTTAAGATCATTTTTAGTTGTTATTTGAAAATTTAACATTTTTGTTGTTTTTTTTTATTTTCACAAATCAAAATTAATTTCCTAAAATTTTTTGAAATATATTTCGTTTTTGGAAAAAAGTCCTTTTTCTAAAAATTAAAACAAAATTAACAAAAGGAAGTAACTAAAGAAACAATAATACAATTTAAAACGAATTTTAAAATTGTTGAAAAAGAATAAATAGTTACTTTCCGGTTGCTAGGTTTTTTTTAGTTTTTCATTTTAAGTTTGGTTTTTTATTAGACGTAAATTTTCCCCAGCAAACATAACGAATAAACAAAATTATTGAAAAAATTAAATATAGATCATTGGTGCATATGAAACTACTGAAATATCCTTTCTGAATCAATTTATTCTGTATGTAATGGTTCTCCTATACAATTGAGCATAACTTTTTTAATAAAATAAATATCATACGGTACTGAATTCGTAATATGAAAATCTGAAAAGAAAGCACTTATTCACTTTATTTGAGCTCATTGAATGATTACTTTTGCTCTTTGTCGTTTGGAAACTTGTGCACTGTTACATGGATTTCTCTCATTTTAAAAAAGTTGAACTGGAGTATAGAAGAAAGGACACGATTTCCGAATTCTTAAGACTCAAATCTATAACAAGGAAACCCATTCAACTCAATTCCGTGCAAAAAAATTTTTAACCCAAAAATCGAGAAAAATCAGAGGCTAACCCCTTTGAATTTTTCACGAAAATCGTTGTAGTTTAGATTTCCATAAAAATAATTGAAAATGATAATTTTGGACGTCCTGAAATTAAATCTGACAAGAACTTGGCTGTGCGACTTTTAGTTTTGGAGACACAGCTTTTCAAAGTTTGCAAAAAATGATAATTTCTCAGTTTTATATATTGGGAATCATGGAAAATGTTTTTTAATCCTACGTAGTAGATTCTGTGTCCTATCTTCGAAAATCATACTTGGGTAGGGAGTAAAGATCCTGTTCTTTATTTTGAGATCATTTATATGAAAATTAAATGTGAGAAAGTCCTTTTAGAATAAATTTATTCAGGCTGTCACATTTTCATATAAAATTCAAAATAGAGGTACGGAATTTTTTTCATAGCTCACAAAATAGTTGGAGTATAGAAGAAAGGACACGATTTCCGAATTCTCAAGACTCAAATCTATAACAAGGAAACCCATTCAACTCAATTCCGTGCAAAAAAATTTTTAACCCAAAAATCGAGAAAAATCAGAGGCTAACCCCTTTGAATTTTTCACGAAAATCGTTGTAGTTTAGATTTCCATAAAAATAACTGAAAATGATAATTTTGGAGGTCCTGAAATTAAATCTGACAAGGACTTGGCTGTGCGACTTTTAGTTTTGGAGGCACAGCTTTTCAAAGTTTGCAAAAAATGATAATTTCTCAGTTTTATATATATTGGGAATCATTGAAAATGTTTTTTAATCCTACGTAGTAGATTCTGTGTCCTATCTTCGAAAATCATACTTGGGTAGGGAGTAAAGATCCTGTTCTTTATTTTGAGATCATGTTTATGCAAAATAAAATGTGAAAATTCTATTTAGAATAAATTTATTCAGGCTGTCACATTTTCATATCAAAAACTTTTCACCATGTTCCAATGCTTCCATTGAACCATCTGCTGTACTTTTTAGCGATTGAATGATATTTGCACAATTAATGTCGCCAAATTTGGTTTATAAGTAAATATGGATACGCTGGATGACGAATATAATAAACCTACATATTTACATATCTAAAGAAAGTTTTTACATCATATGTCCTTCGGCGAACATTTCAATTAACGAGTAAACTTGTCGAGTGCAATTTAATTACTAAAAATTTCCACAGTAAGAAAATTATTTCAGAATATATTTCTATAGATATAACTATGTAATTCTTATATGTATATAATATTTCATACTAATGTTATACAAACGATATAAACCATAGTTTTATTGATTTTTTTTTCTTTTTCAAAAAAGTTTAAAAAGTATTTTAAATAAAATTTGTGATTATTTTCATAAAAAAAAACTGCCCTAGGGGAGTTCTCTTTAGAGATTTTGATAATGTTGTTGTTTATATACTTTATCGTCTTTAAAAAATAATTTTTCAAATTTTGTTACAATTTTTATTTTATATTTTTTGATTTAAAATAGAAAATTGGAATTAAATTGAAATGATTAAAACGAAGAAAAAAAAGTTACTAGAAAACGAAAACGAAGAAACACATTTTATTTCGTGCAAAATAAAAATTAAATGTTTTTTTTTTGTTTTTATTAGAATGAAAAAATTTTTTAAAATTGAAAATACAAAAATATTTTATTTTAAAAATTTTATTTTCACAAAAGATAACATTTTTTTCAACCTTTTCTTTTCTCAGAAAAATTTTAATTAATTCCAGCTTTCGTTTTTGTTGTTGCTACCGTTATCATTGTTATCTATAATTTTGCTATTAAGATTATTAGTATTAGAGTACATAATTATCAATGTTATCATTTAATCTCATATTTTCTCTATGTGTGATTGTTGACCTGGTTCACTTGACATAATCATTGATGTTAACATGTATTCTGGTTTATTTTGTAATTCTAATGTATGAATTTGTGACATTGCAATACGTGTATATTGACGTAAACATGTTTTATATAATGAATATAATGAATGCATTAAATATTCATTTTCACATTTTTGAAAATTTTCCTTTGATGTAGAAACTATTGCATCTGCTTTAGATTTTTGTTCAGGTAATAAAAATGCACTAGCAATCCTTTGTGTAATTTTCATTAAAAATATCTCTGATTGTGATATTGTTGATAACTCTGGACCACGAATACCAACTAAATAGGATGCCTATTTGTAAAAGAGCATAATTACAAGAGAAAAAAAAAATGAAAATTTATAATGAAATTAATTTAATTGTACAAAGTTCAGTATATAGTGAAAAAAAAAAAACTTACATCACCGGAAGGAGCTGCTGCTATCCAATTAGTAACCATACTAATTATAAATAATCCAAAGTAAAATTTCATATTGAATGTGAATATTTTTTCTGAAATATGAAATAAAATTTTTAATTTAAAAAAAAAAAAACTTTTTTGTGAAAGACGTTTTAAGTAAGGAAATTTTTTTAAAAGTTGTTTTAAATACACAATTTTATATGAAATGAAGATATGAGCAGCAATCTGACAAAGACAAGAGCTCATAGCAATTCAGAAACTGCATAATATATATATATATAAATACATAATATGTATATATTCATTATTAAAGTTTTAGTTTTAAAACTATTTAAATATATACATACATATGTATACACTACATGTAATAATTTTCTTGATTTATGAGATTTAAAATTTTTAAATAATTTTCACAATTTGTATTTCAATTGAAAAATATTTGATTTAAATTTAAAACATTCGCATTCGAAAACAAAAATTTCATATTATATTAAATCATTTTGACGATAAAATTACTGAAAAATAATTTTCAATTTTAACTAAAAAAAAGTTTTTTATAAAAGTATTTAAAATTCATCTTTCTTTAGCGAATAACCTAGACAATTTAATTTTCTTTGAAATAATATTTACAAGATTAAAATTAATATTAAGTAAATAAATTTATTAAAAACTAAGTAGATGCACACCACTTAAATTATTACAAATTAATAAGCTAATTCAATTTTTGATCAGTTTATATACAATACCAATTTATGCTGACATTGTTGTTTGTAGTTCGTTTGCTTTTCATATTTTTTTTTTTTCTAATTCAAAAATAAAAAATGAGAAAAAAAATGCAAATAATATTATAAATAATGCAAACAGATGAATAATGCATTTTGTTTGTTTTAGTTTTTATGTTTTTTTTTAAATAATTGTATGAAGTCATTATGGATTAAACTAAACTGAATTAAAGTGATACCTCAAAGCGGTAAAAATGAAATATTTTTAAATCTATTTTTCTTTTCTACATTATTCTTATAAAATAAACATGTTTACGAATTTTAAATTAATTTTCTATTGATTTAAAGTTTGTTGTTAGTGTATTTTAGTATATTTTATACATTAACTAAATTCTGACTAGAATACATTTGTACAAATTAACAAACAACAAATTGACACGTATTACGGTGGCTAGATTACTAATTATTATTTTTAATTCTTGTCTGATAAAATCAAGCTTTCAAGTTTGATTTAAAATCGAATTTTGTGTAAACAAAAAATACATATTGTAAAATAAAGAAATAAAGAAAAAAAGGATTTTAAATAATATGAAAATTTAGCAGCATGTAATTGTCTGCTAATATAAATACTATTGTTTATAGTAGTAGCTGCATTTTTTATTCTTTTTTAAAATTATACATCTATTTTGTAAATGAGTTGCATATTAAAAATACTAGATATTATTAATTTTATAAATGTTAATACAACAGGTCATACTAATGTCATTTTCAACAGGTACAATATTTTTATTTGTTCATTAGGGAATTAATTTTAATGCATGTACTAATGTATATGAGAGAAAATAGACTAGGACTGCTGCTACCGTCACAAACGAGTTTATAACCGGTTTTAACAACTCCTGAAAATACACCTGACGGTGGCACGACCAAGTTGTAACGAGCGTGAGTGTATTACAACCGTCAGCTAAAATTATTTTAGACTATTCTTATTATACCAAGTAAGAAAAAAATTGTTACAACTAGCGCATTCCAACCAATGTATTCTGGCTCTATGAATATACATACATACCATAATAATATATAATACATATATGCAAAAATACATACATATGTATGTTTACTCCTGACAATGATGAATAGATATATATATCTATGTACTTAGCTATTGTACTTATTACTTACATAGTTTTCTAGTAAATGTGAATAAGGAATAAGTTTTTATTTTTAATTAACGTTGAAGGAAGGAAAAAAATATGAAGTATTTTTAACAGAAAGGATATACATATGTATCTAGAAAAAATTTTAAAATTTATGTAATATCATTATGTAGGAGATTTGAATATCAATGTTTAAGTAGTAGAGTTTGTTAAAAATTAAAAGCGAATGGTATAATTGCGCCGAGAGATAATGGTATAATTTTTAGAAAATTTTTACACTAATAGTGGTTTTTTTCTTCTAGTAAAGAGAGAAAAACACTAATACACATATGTATAAACATTTTGTGTATAATATACATAATATATGGTATGCGCAGATCATTCGCTTTTAATTTTTAACAAACTTTAACTAAGAGCAGTGAACGGCATGACTGACATAAAATTAATCCTTTGTAAATAACAAAATATCCTGTATTGAAATTGAAAACAATAAAATGTGTTTCTAATTGAATTTTTAGATGAATGATAAAATCATTCTTGTTTTTTATTTGTAAATTAATTTATAGTATGTACATTATTTTTATTCATAATGACTTCTTTAATTTTTTTTTATTATATATCAATAAAGAAAAATAAATCCGGATTCTTATATTTACAAATTTTGAAATTTAATAAAATTTCTAGTTGAATAAATAGTATAAATTTTATTATACTATGAGAAAAGTATTTTATTTTTTATGATAAAATTTATTCAACGGAAATGCAATTAATTCATGAGCTATGAATCACCATATATTAAACAAATGAAACTTAAATATTTTTAATGGTTTTTTGTTTTTGAATTTATCATGTTTATTATGACATTATCAGGATAAATAAATTTTAATAATGTATTTTTGTATATGTAACTAAATATAAAATGTGTATAATTAATTCATGCAAATAAATTATATCTATAAAATCAAATATACAAAAGAGTAAATAATGTTTGTGTGGTTTCACATATTTTATAGTTTTTATGAAAAAAAAGATTACGCAATGTTTTTCTTTTTATTCTTTTTAGGGGGTTATCTCTATATCCAATTACATATTTTATTTTCTTATCATTTCACATCTATTGTATTCCTAAACTATAAATAGTAAATGAATTTTAATAACGAATACAGAATGTTCCTCGAGGAGTAGTTTAAAGTATCTTCAATATTTTTTAACGAACGATATAAAATATATTATTAACGAAAATGACTAAAATTTTATTAATTATGTCAAGTATTCTTGTTATTTTTTCGTTTTCAAAGGTAATTATTTTGTAATAACAATTTTTTATTTAAAAAAAATTTTTAAGTATGACTTTTATAAATTTTTAGGCTCAGGATTCTGTGTCGCCTTCTAGTCCTTCATTACTTGATGCATCATCAGCATCGTTGTATCAAAATTTGGTAATACAATCAGCTGCAAGTAAACTTATGAAAGTACCACTTCCGGAAGATTTACAAATAAAATTAGGTCAAGTATTGACTGCATCTGAAGCTGGTTTTTCTTTATGTGATTTAGTATCTGTTGGTGTCAGCCCTTCAACAATTTTTAATAAGAAAAGTAAAAAATGTGCTTTAAAACAATTTAAAATGGTTATCACGCAATTAGCTTTAATTGAACAAGAAGCTATATTACGTAATGCAACTTCATCAACAACAACTACTACTACCACCACTACACCAGTGCCAACTACTCTAGCGCCCACTTCCACTACACCATCAACAACAACTATTACTACCACCACTATACAAGTGCCAACTACTCTAGCACCTACTACACCATCAACAACAATTACTACAGAACTCACTACATCATCAACAACAACAACAGCAACTACACCAGCACCAACCACTTCACCACCTACTACTTCAACGACAACAACAATTACACCACCACCAACAATTCTACCAACAACAACTGAATTAGAATCTGATGATTTATTATAGAATTATTGAAATATACGTTAAAAGTGTTTAAAATACGTAATAGAGACTTCGGAAAGATTTTCGCTTAAAATTGTTATCCTCGCATATATTATGTTTTATAAATTATAAAAATGTTATTTAAAAAAAATATATAAAAGGTTATACAAAAATTTATAACTAATATTTTTGCCGCATTAAAAAAGATATTATTAAATTATTATTTTGAAAAAAAAAAACTCTTGAGATAAAATTTACATGCAATGAATCAAAATGCGAAAAAGAATACACACAATATACATACATACATACATATACATACTATACATCTATGACCTTTGACGAGAATCCTTTTCTTATTCTTTTCTTGATTTTATTTGTATTGAGTACAGATTTTTTATTAAATAAGGCCTGTTTAATGCGGAATGTTATTTTAAGGAGTATGTACTTTGGAAAATTAAAAAATATCCGTTTTTGTAGCCAAAATACTAAAATAGATACAAATACATACATACGTATGTTTTTTTAAATAAAAGAAATCGTTTAATAAAGTACCTACAAATTAAATTTTAAGTTGAAAAAAGTCCTTTAGATAATAAATATTTATTTAAAAATTAGGAAAAAAAAACAAACATTTAAGATATATTCTACTATACATATTATTATAAATACATATATACATATTCGAATGAGATACAAACTAATTAAACATAAATATATCCATGTTCTTTGTTCTTGTAAGTCGTTAGATATTATTTCGTGAGGTTTCGATGTTCATTTAAATAAGCATACATACACTTATAACATAGGTATGTATGTACATAGATAGATAGAATACATAGATGTTAGAAACATTAATTGATAAAAAAAAGAAGAAAACAAATTTTTTATCTTAAAAGTTATGTCTTTAAATTTTAAAGATTTTATTCTCTAGAAACGTATATGAATCTTTCAAAACCCGTATTATTAATGTTTGTAAATATTTGAATGCCAAAAGCAATCAAATGGAAAGTTTTCGCGAAAACTATTGTTTATAGATATACATACTATATGTACGTACATACATATATATTTAATGTGTGTATATAAATATATGTAGGTACATAAAAATATGTAATTTGTATATGATATAAAAAATAAATTTTGAATTTAAAAACTCAAGATACTTAGTAAAAAAAAAAGAAAGAATAGAAAAAAGTGAAAAGTTTTGGCCTTGGTAATATTTAACTTAAAATATTTCCCTCGACTAAAATCTGATCTGATCACCCCACATACGTGACAGATTTATTCAAACAATTTGTGAAAGAATATAGAAAAGTATGCCTATCTTGCCTGTACTGACAACCATAAAGAAAAATAGTATACGTAGGATTAAAAAACATTTTCCATGATTCCCAATATACAAAACTGAGAAATTATCATTTTTTGGAAACTTTGAAAAGCTGTGTCTCCAAAACTAAAAGTCGCACAGCCAAGTCCTTGGCAGATTTAATTTCAGGACGTCCAAAATTATCATTTTCAATTATTTTTATGGAAATCTAAACAACAACGATTTTCGTGAAAAATTCAAAGGGTAATTTCTCGATTTTTGGGTTAAAAATTTTTTTGCACGGAATTGAGTTGAATGGGTTTCCTTGTTATAGATTTGAGTCTTGAGAATTCGGAAATCGTGTCCTTTCTTCTATACTCCAACTATTTTGTGAGCTATGAAAAAAATTCTGTACCTCTATTTTGAATTTTATATGAAAATGTGACAGCCTGAATAAATTTATTCTAAAAGGACTTTCTCACATTTAATTTTCATATAAATGATCTCAAAATAAAGAACAGGATCTTTACTCCCTACCCAAGTATGATTTTCGAAGATAGGACACAGAATCTACTACGTAGGATTAAAAAACATTTTCCATGATTCCCAATATATAAAACTGAGAAATTATCATTTTTTGAAAACTTTGAAAAGCTGTGTCTCCAAAACTAAAAGTCGCACAGCCAAGTCCTTGTCAGATTTAATTTCAGGACCTCCAAAATTATCATTTTTAGTTATTTTTATGGAAATCTAAACAACAACGATTTTCGTGAAAAATTCAAAGGGGTTAGCCTCTGATTTTTCTCGATTTTTGGGTTAAAAATTTTTTTGCACGGAATTGAGTTGAATGGGTTTCCTTGTTATAGATTTGAGTCTTAAGAATTTGGAAATCGTGTCTTTTCTTCTATACTCCAACTATTTTGTGAGCTATGAAAAAAATTCTGTACCTCTATTTTGAATTTTATATGAAAATGTGACAGCCTGAATAAATTTATTCTAAAAGGACTTTCTCACATTTAATTTTCATATAAATGATCTCAAAATAAAGAACAGGATCTTTACTCCCTACCCAAGTATGATTTTCGAAGATAGGACACAGAATCTACTACGTAGGATTAAAAAACATTTTCCATGATTCCCAATATATAAAACTGAGAAATTATCATTTTTTGCAAACTTTGAAAAGCTGTGTCTCCAAAACTAAAAGTCGCACAGCCAAGTCCTTGGCAGATTTAATTTCAGGACGTCCAAAATTATCATTTTCAGTTATTTTTATGGAAATCTAAACAACAACGATTTTCGTGAAAAATTCAAAGGGGTTAGCCTCTGATTTTTCTCGATTTTTGGGTTAAAAATTTTTTTGCACGGAATTGAGTTGAATGGGTTTCCTTGTTATAGATTTGAGTCTTGAGAATTCGGAAATCGTGTCCTTTCTTCTATACTCCAACTATTTTGTGAGCTATGAAAAAAATTCTGTACCTCTATTTTGAATTTTATATGAAAATGTGACAGCCTGAATAAATTTATTCTAAAAGGACTTTCTCACATTTAATTTTCATATAAATGATCTCAAAATAAAGAACAGGATCTTTACTCCCTACCCAAGTATGATTTTCGAAGATAGGACACAGAATCTACTACGTAGGATTAAAAAACATTTTCCATGATTCCCAATATATAAAACTGAGAAATTATCATTTTTTGCAAACTTTGAAAAGCTGTGTCTCCAAAACTAAAAGTCGCACAGCCAAGTCCTTGGCAGATTTAATTTCAGGACGTCCAAAATTATCATTTTCAGTTATTTTTATGGAAATCTAAACAACAACGATTTTCGTGAAAAATTCAAAGGGGTTAGCCTCTGATTTTTCTCGATTTTTGGGTTAAAAATTTTTTTGCACGGAATTGAGTTGAATGGGTTTCCTTGTTATAGATTTGAGTCTTAAGAATTTGGAAATCGTGTCTTTTCTTCTATACTCCAACTATTTTGTGAGCTATGAAAAAAATTCTGTACCTCTATTTTGAATTTTATATGAAAATGTGACAGCCTGAATAAATTTATTCTAAAAGGACTTTCTCACATTTAATTTTCATATAAATGATCTCAAAATAAAGAACAGGATCTTTACTCCCTACCCAAGTATGATTTTCGAAGATAGGACACAGAATCTACTACGTAGGATTAAAAAACATTTTCCACGATTCCCAATATATAAAACTGAGAAATTATCATTTTTTGAAAACTTTGAAAAGCTGTGTCTCCAAAACTAAAAGTCGCACAGTCAAGTCCTTGGCAGATTTAATTTCAGGACGTCCAAAATTATCATTTTCAGTTATTTTTATGGAAATCTAAACAACAACGATTTTCGTGAAAAATTCAAAGGGGGCCTCTGATTTTTCTCGATTTTTGGGTTAAAAATTTTTTTGCACGGAATTGAGTTGAATGGGTTTCCTTGTTATAGATTTGAGTCTTAAGAATTTGGAAATCGTGTCTTTTCTTCTATACTCCAACTATTTTGTGAGCTATGAAAAAAATTCTGTACCTCTATTTTGAATTTTATATGAAAATGTGACAGCCTGAATAAATTTATTCTAAAAGGACTTTCTCACATTTAATTTTCATATAAATGATCTCAAAATAAAGAACAGGATCTTTACTCCCTACCCAAGTATGATTTTCGAACATAGGACACAGAATCTACTACGTAGGATTAAAAAACATTTTCCATGATTCCCAATATATAAAACTGAGAAATTATCATTTTTTGCAAACTTTGAAAAGCTGTGTCTCCAAAACTAAAAGTCGCACAGCCAAGTCCTTGGCAGATTTAATTTCAGGACGTCCAAAATTATCATTTTCAATTATTTTTATGGAAATCTAAACTACAACGATTTTCGTGAAAAATTCAAAGGGGTTAGCCTCTGATTTTTCTCGATTTTTGGGTTAAAAATTTTTTTGCACGGAATTGAGTTGAATGGGTTTCCTTGTTATAGATTTGAGTCTTGAGAATTCGGAAATCGTGTCCTTTCTTCTATACTCCAACTATTTTGTGAGCTATGAAAAAAATTCTGTACCTCTATTTTGAATTTTATATGAAAATGTGACAGCCTGAATAAATTTATTCTAAAAGGACTTTCTCACATTTAATTTTCATATAAATGATCTCAAAATAAAGAACAGGATCTTTACTCCCTACCCAAGTATGATTTTCGAAGATAGGACACAGAATCTACTACGTAGGATTAAAAAACATTTTCCATGATTCCCAATATATAAAACTGAGAAATTATCATTTTTTGCAAACTTTGAAAAGCTGTGTCTCCAAAACTAAAAGTCGCACAGTCAAGTCCTTGGCAGATTTAATTTCAGGACGTCCAAAATTATCATTTTCAATTATTTTTATGGAAATCTAAACTACAACGATTTTCGTGAAAAATTCAAAGGGGTTAGCCTCTGATTTTTCTCGATTTTTGGGTTAAAAATTTTTTTGCACGGAATTGAGTTGAATGGGTTTCCTTGTTATAGATTTGAGTCTTGAGAATTCGGAAATCGTGTCCTTTCTTCTATACTCCAACTATTTTGTGAGCTATGAAAAAAATTCTGTACCTCTATTTTGAATTTTATATGAAAATGTGACAGCCTGAATAAATTTATTCTAAAAGGACTTTCTCACATTTAATTTTCATATAAATGATCTCAAAATAAAGAACAGGATCTTTACTCCCTACCCAAGTATGATTTACGAAGATAGGACACAGAATCTACTACGTAGGATTAAAAAACATTTTCCATGATTCCCAATATATAAAACTGAGAAATTATCATTTTTTGCAAACTTTGAAAAGCTGTGTCTCCAAAACTAAAAGTCGCACAGCCAAGTCCTTGGCAGATTTAATTTCAGGACGTCCAAAATTATCATTTTCAATTATTTTTATGGAAATCTAAACAACAACGATTTTCGTGAAAAATTCAAAGGGGTTAGCCTCTGATTTTTCTCGATTTTTGGGTTAAAAATTTTTTTGCACGGAATTGAGTTGAATGGGTTTCCTTGTTATAGATTTGAGTCTTGAGAATTCGGAAATCGTGTCCTTTCTTCTATACTCCAACTATTTTGTGAGCTATGAAAAAAATTCTGTACCTCTATTTTGAATTTTATATGAAAATGTGACAGCCTGAATAAATTTATTCTAAAAGGACTTTCTCACATTTAATTTTCATATAAATGATCTCAAAATAAAGAACAGGATCTTTACTCCCTACCCAAGTATGATTTTCGAAGATAGGACACAGAATCTACTACGTAGGATTAAAAAACATTTTCCATGATTCCCAATATATAAAACTGAGAAATTATCATTTTTTGCAAACTTTGAAAAGCTGTGTCTCCAAAACTAAAAGTCGCACAGCCAAGTCCTTGGCAGATTTAATTTCAGGACGTCCAAAATTATCATTTTCAATTATTTTTATGGAAATCTAAACTACAACGATTTTCGTGAAAAATTCAAAGGGGTTAGCCTCTGATTTTTCTCGATTTTTGGGTTAAAAATTTTTTTGCACGGAATTGAGTTGAATGGGTTTCCTTGTTATAGATTTGAGTCTTGAGAATTCGGAAATCGTGTCCTTTCTTCTATACTCCAACTATTTTGTGAGCTATGAAAAAAATTCTGTACCTCTATTTTGAATTTTATATGAAAATGTGACAGCCTGAATAAATTTATTCTTTAAGGACTTTCTCACATTTAATTTTCATATAAATGATCTCAAAATAAAGAACAGGATCTTTACTCCCTACCCAAGTATGATTTTCGAAGATAGGACACAGAATCTACTACGTAGGATTAAAAAACATTTTCCATGATTCCTAATATATAAAACTGAGAAATTATCATTTTTTGCAAACTTTGAAAAGCTGTGTCTCCAAAACTAAAAGTCGCACAGCCAAATCCTTGTCAGATTTAATTTCAGGACCTCCAAAATTATCATTTTTAGTTATTTTTATGGAAATCTAAACAACAACGATTTTCGTGAAAAATTCAAAGGGGTTAGCCTCTGATTTTTCTCGATTTTTGGGTTAAAAATTTTTTTGCACGGAATTGAGTTGAATGGGTTTCCTTGTTATAGATTTGAGTCTTGAGAATTCAGAAATCGTGTCCTTTCTTCTATACTCCAACTATTTTGTGAGCTATGAAAAAAATTCTGTACCTCTATTTTGAATTTTATATGAAAATGTGACAGCCTGAATAAATTTATTCTTTAAGGACTTTCTCACATTTAATTTTCATATAAATGATCTCAAAATAAAGAACAGGATCTTTACTCCCTACCCAAGTATGATTTTCGAAGATAGGACACAGAATCTACTACGTAGGATTAAAAAACATTTTCCATGATTCCCAATATATAAAACTGAGAAATTATCATTTTTTGCAAACTTTGAAAAGCTGTGTCTCCAAAACTAAAAGTCGCACAGCCAAGTCCTTGGCAGATTTAATTTCAGGACGTCCAAAATTATCATTTTCAATTATTTTTATGGAAATCTAAACAACAACGATTTTCGTGAAAAATTCAAAGGGGTTAGCCTCTGATTTTTCTCGATTTTTGGGTTAAAAATTCTTTTGCACGGAATTGAGTTGAATGGGTTTCCTTGTTATAGATTTGAGTCTTGAGAATTTGGAAATCGTGTCCTTTCTTATATACTCCAACTATTTTGTGAGCTATGAAAAAAATTCTGTACCTCTATTTTGAATTTTATATGAAAATGTGACAGCCTGAATAAATTTATTCTAAAAGGACTTTCTCACATTTAATTTTCATATAAATGATCTCAAAATAAAGAACAGGATCTTTACTCCCTACCCAAGTATGATTTTCGAAGATAGGACACAGAATCTACTACGTAGGATTAAAAAACATTTTCCATGATTCCCAATATATAAAACTGAGAAATTATCATTTTTTGCAAACTTTGAAAAGCTGTGTCTCCAAAACTAAAAGTCGCACAGCCAAGTCCTTGGCAGATTTAATTTCAGGACGTCCAAAATTATCATTTTTAGTTATTTTTATGGAAATCTAAACAACAACGATTTTCGTGAAAAATTCAAAGGGGTTACTGATTTTTCTCGATTTTTGGGTTAAAAAATTTTTTGCACGGAATTGAGTTGAATGGGTTTCCTTGTTATAGATTTGAGTCTTGAGAATTCGGAAATCATGTCCTTTCTTCTATACTCCAACTATTTTGTGAGCTATGAAAAAAATTCTGTACCTCTATTTTGAATTTTATATGAAAATGTGACAGCCTGAATAAATTTATTCTAAAAGGACTTTCTCACATTTAATTTTCATATAAATGATCTCAAAATAAAGAACAGGATCTTTACTCCCTACCCAAGTATGATTTTCGAAGATAGGACACAGAATCTACTACGTAGGATTAAAAAACATTTTCCATGATTCCCAATATATAAAACTGAGAAAATATCATTTTTTGAAAACTTTGAAAAGCTGTGTCTCCAAAACTAAAAGTCGCACAGCCAAGTCCTTGGCAGATTTAATTTCAGGACGTCCAAAATTATCATTTTCAATTATTTTTATGGAAATCTAAACAACAACGATTTTCGTGAAAAATTCAAAGGGGTTAGCCTCTGATTTTTCTCGATTTTTGGGTTAAAAATTTTTTTGCACGGAATTGAGTTGAATGGGTTTCCTTGTTATAGATTTGAGTCTTGAGAATTCGGAAATCGTGTCCTTTCTTCTATACTCCAACTATTTTGTGAGCTATGAAAAAAATTCTGTACCTCTATTTTGAATTTTATATGAAAATGTGACAGCCTGAATAAATTTATTCTAAAAGGACTTTCTCACATTTAATTTTCATATAAATGATCTCAAAATAAAGAACAGGATCTTTACTCCCTACCCAAGTATGATTTTCGAAGATAGGACACAGAATCTACTACGTAGGATTAAAAAACATTTTCCATGATTCCCAATATATAAAACTGAGAAATTATCATTTTTTGCAAACTTTGAAAAGCTGTGTCTCCAAAACTAAAAGTCGCACAGCCAAGTCCTTGGCAGATTTAATTTCAGGACGTCCAAAATTATCATTTTCAATTATTTTTATGGAAATCTAAACTACAACGATTTTCGTGAAAAATTCAAAGGGGTTAGCCTCTGACTTTTCTCGATTTTTGGGTTAAAAATTTTTTTGCACGGAATTGAGTTGAATGGGTTTCCTTGTTATAGATTTGAGTCTTGAGAATTCGGAAATCGTGTCCTTTCTTCTATACTCCAACTATTTTGTGAGCTATGAAAAAAATTCTGTACCTCTATTTTGAATTTTATATGAAAATGTGACAGCCTGAATAAATTTATTCTAAAAGGACTTTCTCACATTTAATTTTCATATAAATGATCTCAAAATAAAGAACAGGATCTTTACTCCCTACCCAAGTATGATTTTCGAAGATAGGACACAGAATCTACTACGTAGGATTAAAAAACATTTTCCATGATTCCCAATATATAAAACTGAGAAAATATCATTTTTTGAAAACTTTGAAAAGCTGTGTCTCCAAAACTAAAAGTCGCACAGCCAAGTCCTTGGCAGATTTAATTTCAGGACGTTCAAAATTATCATTTTCAATTATTTTTATGGAAATCTAAACAACAACGATTTTCGTGAAAAATTCAAAGGGGTTAGCCTCTGATTTTTCTCGATTTTTGGGTTAAAAATTTTTTTGCACGGAATTGAGTTGAATGGGTTTCCTTGTTATAGATTTGAGTCTTGAGAATTCGGAAATCGTGTCCTTTCTTCTATACTCCAACTATTTTGTGAGCTATGAAAAAAATTCTGTACCTCTATTTTGAATTTTATATGAAAATGTGACAGCCTGAATAAATTTATTCTAAAAGGACTTTCTCACATTTAATTTTCATATAAATGATCTCAAAATAAAGAACAGGATCTTTACTCCCTACCCAAGTATGATTTTCGAAGATAGGACACAGAATCTACTACGTAGGATTAAAAAACATTTTCCATGATTCCCAATATATAAAACTGAGAAATTATCATTTTTTGCAAACTTTGAAAAGCTGTGTCTCCAAAACTAAAAGTCGCACAGCCAAGTCCTTGGCAGATTTAATTTCAGGACGTCCAAAATTATCATTTTCAATTATTTTTATGGAAATCTAAACTACAACGATTTTCGTGAAAAATTCAAAGGGGTTAGCCTCTGATTTTTCTCGATTTTTGGGTTAAAAATTTTTTTGCACGGAATTGAGTTGAATGGGTTTCCTTGTTATAGATTTGAGTCTTGAGAATTCGGAAATCGTGTCCTTTCTTCTATACTCCAACTATTTTGTGAGCTATGAAAAAAATTCTGTACCTCTATTTTGAATTTTATATGAAAATGTGACAGCCTGAATAAATTTATTCTAAAAGGACTTTCTCACATTTAATTTTCATATAAATGATCTCAAAATAAAGAACAGGATCTTTACTCCCTACCCAAGTATGATTTTCGAAGATAGGACACAGAATCTACTACGTAGGATTAAAAAACATTTTCCATGATTCCCAATATATAAAACTGAGAAATTATCATTTTTTGCAAACTTTGAAAAGCTGTGTCTCCAAAACTAAAAGTCGCACAGCCAAGTCCTTGGCAGATTTAATTTCAGGACGTCCAAAATTATCATTTTCAATTATTTTTATGGAAATCTAAACTACAACGATTTTCGTGAAAAATTCAAAGGGGTTAGCCTCTGATTTTTCTCGATTTTTGGGTTAAAAATTTTTTTGCACGGAATTGAGTTGAATGGGTTTCCTTGTTATAGATTTGAGTCTTGAGAATTCGGAAATCGTGTCCTTTCTTCTATACTCCAACTATTTTGTGAGCTATGAAAAAAATTCTGTACCTCTATTTTGAATTTTATATGAAAATGTGACAGCCTGAATAAATTTATTCTAAAAGGACTTTCTCACATTTAATTTTCATATAAATGATCTCAAAATAAAGAACAGGATCTTTACTCCCTACCCAAGTATGATTTACGAAGATAGGACACAGAATCTACTACGTAGGATTAAAAAACATTTTCCATGATTCCCAATATATAAAACTGAGAAATTATCATTTTTTGCAAACTTTGAAAAGCTGTGTCTCCAAAACTAAAAGTCGCACAGCCAAGTCCTTGGCAGATTTAATTTCAGGACGTCCAAAATTATCATTTTCAATTATTTTTATGGAAATCTAAACAACAACGATTTTCGTGAAAAATTCAAGGGGTTAGCCTCTGATTTTTCTCGATTTTTGGGTTAAAAATTTTTTTGCACGGAATTGAGTTGAATGGGTTTCCTTGTTATAGATTTGAGTCTTGAGAATTCGGAAATCGTGTCCTTTCTTCTATACTCCAACTATTTTGTGAGCTATGAAAAAAATTCTGTACCTCTATTTTGAATTTTATATGAAAATGTGACAGCCTGAATAAATTTATTCTAAAAGGACTTTCTCACATTTAATTTTCATATAAATGATCTCAAAATAAAGAACAGGATCTTTACTCCCTACCCAAGTATGATTTTCGAAGATAGGACACAGAATCTACTACGTAGGATTAAAAAACATTTTCCATGATTCCCAATATATAAAACTGAGAAATTATCATTTTTTGCAAACTTTGAAAAGCTGTGTCTCCAAAACTAAAAGTCGCACAGCCAAGTCCTTGTCAGATTTAATTTCAGGACCTCCAAAATTATCATTTTTAGTTATTTTTATGGAAATCTAAACAACAACGATTTTCGTGAAAAATTCAAAGGGGTTAGCCTCTGATTTTTCTCGATTTTTGGGTTAAAAATTTTTTTGCACGGAATTGAGTTGAATGGGTTTCCTTGTTATAGATTTGAGTCTTGAGAATTCAGAAATCGTGTCCTTTCTTCTATACTCCAACTATTTTGTGAGCTATGAAAAAAATTCTGTACCTCTATTTTGAATTTTATATGAAAATGTGACAGCCTGAATAAATTTATTCTAAAAGGACTTTCTCACATTTAATTTTCATATAAATGATCTCAAAATAAAGAACAGGATCTTTACTCCCTACCCAAGTATGATTTTCGAAGATAGGACACAGAATCTACTACGTAGGATTAAAAAACATTTTCCATGATTCCTAATATATAAAACTGAGAAATTATCATTTTTTGCAAACTTTGAAAAGCTGTGTCTCCAAAACTAAAAGTCGCACAGCCAAGTCCTTGGCAGATTTAATTTCAGGACGTCCAAAATTATCATTTTCAATTATTTTTATGGAAATCCAAACTACAACGATTTTCGTGAAAAATTCAAAGGGGTTAGCCTCTGATTTTTCTCGATTTTTGGGTTAAAAATTTTTTTGCACGGAATTGAGTTGAATGGGTTTCCTTGTTATAGATTTGAGTCTTGAGAATTCGGAAATCGTGTCCTTTCTTCTATACTCCAACAATTTTGTGAGCTATGAAAAAAATTCTGTACCTCTATTTTGAATTTTATATGAAAATGTGACAGCCTGAATAAATTTATTCTTTAAGGACTTTCTCACATTTAATTTTCATATAAATGATCTCAAAATAAAGAACAGGATCTTTACTCCCTACCCAAGTATGATTTTCGAAGATAGGACACAGAATCTACTACGTAGGATTAAAAAACATTTTCCATGATTCCCAATATATAAAACTGAGAAATTATCATTTTTTGCAAACTTTGAAAAGCTGTGTCTCCAAAACTAAAAGTCGCACAGCCAAGTCCTTGGCAGATTTAATTTCAGGACGTCCAAAATTATCATTTTCAGTTATTTTTATGGAAATCTAAACAACAACGATTTTCGTGAAAAATTCAAAGGGGTTAGCCTCTGATTTTTCTCGATTTTTGGGTTAAAAATTTTTTTGCACGGAATTGAGTTGAATGGGTTTCCTTGTTATAGATTTGAGTCTTAAGAATTTGGAAATCGTGTCTTTTCTTCTATACTCCAACTATTTTGTGAGCTATGAAAAAAATTCTGTACCTCTATTTTGAATTTTATATGAAAATGTGACAGCCTGAATAAATTTATTCTAAAAGGACTTTCTCACATTTAATTTTCATATAAATGATCTCAAAATAAAGAACAGGATCTTTACTCCCTACCCAAGTATGATTTTCGAAGATAGGACACAGAATCTACTACGTAGGATTAAAAAACATTTTCCATGATTCCTAATATATAAAACTGAGAAATTATCATTTTTTGAAAACTTTGAAAAGCTGTGTCTCCAAAACTAAAAGTCGCACAGCCAAGTCCTTGGCAGATTTAATTTCAGGACGTCCAAAATTATCATTTTCAATTATTTTCATGGAAATCTAAACAACAACGATTTTCGTGAAAAATTTAAAGGGGTTAGCCTCTGATTTTTCTCGATTTTTGGGTTAAAAATTTTTTTGCACGGAATTGAGTTGAATGGGTTTCCTTGTTATAGATTTGAGTCTTGAGAATTCGGAAATCGTGTCCTTTCTTCTATACTCCAACTATTTTGTGAGCTATGAAAAAAATTCTGTACCTCTATTTTGAATTTTATATGAAAATGTGACAGCCTGAATAAATTTATTCTAAAAGGACTTTCTCACATTTAATTTTCATATAAATGATCTCAAAATAAAGAACAGGATCTTTACTCCCTACCCAAGTATGATTTTCGAAGATAGGACACAGAATCTACTACGTAGGATTAAAAAACATTTTCCATGATTCCTAATATATAAAACTGAGAAATTATCATTTTTTGCAAACTTTGAAAAGCTGTGTCTCCAAAACTAAAAGTCGCACAGCCAAGTCCTTGGCAGATTTAATTTCAGGACGTCCAAAATTATCATTTTCAATTATTTTTATGGAAATCTAAACTACAACGATTTTCGTGAAAAATTCAAAGGGGTTAGCCTCTGATTTTTCTCGATTTTTGGGTTAAAAATTTTTTTGCACGGAATTGAGTTGAATGGGTTTCCTTGTTATAGATTTGAGTCTTAAGAATTTGGAAATCGTGTCTTTTCTTCTATACTCCAACTATTTTGTGAGCTATGAAAAAAATTCTGTACCTCTATTTTGAATTTTATATGAAAATGTGACAGCCTGAATAAATTTATTCTAAAAGGACTTTCTCACATTTAATTTTCATATAAATGATCTCAAAATAAAGAACAGGATCTTTACTCCCTACCCAAGTATGATTTTCGAAGATAGGACACAGAATCTACTACGTAGGATTAAAAAACATTTTCCATGATTCCCAATATATAAAACTGAGAAATTATCATTTTTTGCAAACTTTGAAAAGCTGTGTCTCCAAAACTAAAAGTCGCACAGCCAAGTCCTTGGCAGATTTAATTTCAGGACCTCCAAAATTATCATTTTTAGTTATTTTTATGGAAATCTAAACAACAACGATTTTCGTGAAAAATTCAAAGGGGTTACTGATTTTTCTCGATTTTTGGGTTAAAAAATTTTTTGCACGGAATTGAGTTGAATGGGTTTCCTTGTTATAGATTTGAGTCTTGAGAATTCGGAAATCGTGTCCTTTCTTCTATACTCCAACTATTTTGTGAGCTATGAAAAAAATTCTGTACCTCTATTTTGAATTTTATATGAAAATGTGACAGCCTGAATAAATTTATTCTAAAAGGACTTTCTCACATTTAATTTTCATATAAATGATCTCAAAATAAAGAACAGGATCTTTACTCCCTACCCAAGTATGATTTTCGAAGATAGGACACAGAATCTACTACGTAGGATTAAAAAACATTTTCCATAATTCCCAATATATAAAACTGAGAAATTATCATTTTTTGAAAACTTTGAAAAGCTGTGTCTCCAAAACTAAAAGTCGCACAGCCAAGTCCTTGGCAGATTTAATTTCAGGACGTCCAAAATTATCATTTTCAATTATTTTTATGGAAATCTAAACAACAACGATTTTCGTGAAAAATTCAAAGGGGTTAGCCTCTGATTTTTCTCGATTTTTGGGTTAAAAATTTTTTTGCACGGAATTGAGTTGAATGGGTTTCCTTGTTATAGATTTGAGTCTTGAGAATTCGGAAATCGTGTCCTTTCTTCTATACTCCAACTATTTTGTGAGCTATGAAAAAAATTCTGTACCTCTATTTTGAATTTTATATGAAAATGTGACAGCCTGAATAAATTTATTCTAAAAGGACTTTCTCACATTTAATTTTCATATAAATGATCTCAAAATAAAGAACAGGATCTTTACTCCCTACCCAAGTATGATTTTCGAAGATAGGACACAGAATCTACTACGTAGGATTAAAAAACATTTTCCATGATTCCCAATATATAAAACTGAGAAATTATCATTTTTTGAAAACTTTGAAAAGCTGTGTCTCCAAAACTAAAAGTCGCACAGCCAAGTCCTTGGCAGATTTAATTTCAGGACGTCCAAAATTATCATTTTCAATTATTTTTATGGAAATCTAAACAACAACGATTTTCGTGAAAAATTCAAGGGGTTACTGATTTTTCTCGATTTTTGGGTTAAAAAATTTTTTGCACGGAATTGAGTTGAATGGGTTTCCTTGTTATAGATTTGAGTCTTGAGAATTCGGAAATCGTGTCCTTTCTTCTATACTCCAACTATTTTGTGAGCTATGAAAAAAATTCTGTACCTCTATTTTGAATTTTATATGAAAATGTGACAGCCTGAATAAATTTATTCTAAAAGGACTTTCTCACATTTAATTTTCATATAAATGATCTCAAAATAAAGAACAGGATCTTTACTCCCTACCCAAGTATGATTTTCGAAGATAGGACACAGAATCTACTACGTAGGATTAAAAAACATTTTCCATGATTCCTAATATATAAAACTGAGAAATTATCATTTTTTGCAAACTTTGAAAAGCTGTGTCTCCAAAACTAAAAGTCGCACAGCCAAGTCCTTGGCAGATTTAATTTCAGGACGTCCAAAATTATCATTTTCAATTATTTTTATGGAAATCTAAACTACAACGATTTTCGTGAAAAATTCAAAGGGGTTAGCCTCTGATTTTTCTCGATTTTTGGGTTAAAAATTTTTTTGCACGGAATTGAGTTGAATGGGTTTCCTTGTTATAGATTTGAGTCTTAAGAATTTGGAAATCGTGTCTTTTCTTCTATACTCCAACTATTTTGTGAGCTATGAAAAAAATTCTGTACCTCTATTTTGAATTTTATATGAAAATGTGACAGCCTGAATAAATTTATTCTAAAAGGACTTTCTCACATTTAATTTTCATATAAATGATCTCAAAATAAAGAACAGGATCTTTACTCCCTACCCAAGTATGATTTTCGAAGATAGGACACAGAATCTACTACGTAGGATTAAAAAACATTTTCCATGATTCCCAATATATAAAACTGAGAAATTATCATTTTTTGCAAACTTTGAAAAGCTGTGTCTCCAAAACTAAAAGTCGCACAGCCAAGTCCTTGGCAGATTTAATTTCAGGACCTCCAAAATTATCATTTTTAGTTATTTTTATGGAAATCTAAACAACAACGATTTTCGTGAAAAATTCAAAGGGGTTACTGATTTTTCTCGATTTTTGGGTTAAAAAATTTTTTGCACGGAATTGAGTTGAATGGGTTTCCTTGTTATAGATTTGAGTCTTGAGAATTCGGAAATCGTGTCCTTTCTTCTATACTCCAACTATTTTGTGAGCTATGAAAAAAATTCTGTACCTCTATTTTGAATTTTATATGAAAATGTGACAGCCTGAATAAATTTATTCTAAAAGGACTTTCTCACATTTAATTTTCATATAAATGATCTCAAAATAAAGAACAGGATCTTTACTCCCTACCCAAGTATGATTTTCGAAGATAGGACACAGAATCTACTACGTAGGATTAAAAAACATTTTCCATAATTCCCAATATATAAAACTGAGAAATTATCATTTTTTGAAAACTTTGAAAAGCTGTGTCTCCAAAACTAAAAGTCGCACAGCCAAGTCCTTGGCAGATTTAATTTCAGGACGTCCAAAATTATCATTTTCAATTATTTTTATGGAAATCTAAACAACAACGATTTTCGTGAAAAATTCAAAGGGGTTAGCCTCTGATTTTTCTCGATTTTTGGGTTAAAAATTTTTTTGCACGGAATTGAGTTGAATGGGTTTCCTTGTTATAGATTTGAGTCTTGAGAATTCGGAAATCGTGTCCTTTCTTCTATACTCCAACTATTTTGTGAGCTATGAAAAAAATTCTGTACCTCTATTTTGAATTTTATATGAAAATGTGACAGCCTGAATAAATTTATTCTAAAAGGACTTTCTCACATTTAATTTTCATATAAATGATCTCAAAATAAAGAACAGGATCTTTACTCCCTACCCAAGTATGATTTACGAAGATAGGACACAGAATCTACTACGTAGGATTAAAAAACATTTTCCATGATTCCCAATATATAAAACTGAGAAATTATCATTTTTTGCAAACTTTGAAAAGCTGTGTCTCCAAAACTAAAAGTCGCACAGCCAAGTCCTTGGCAGATTTAATTTCAGGACGTCCAAAATTATCATTTTCAATTATTTTTATGGAAATCTAAACTACAACGATTTTCGTGAAAAATTCAAAGGGGTTAGCCTCTGATTTTTCTCGATTTTTGGGTTAAAAATTTTTTTGCACGGAATTGAGTTGAATGGGTTTCCTTGTTATAGATTTGAGTCTTGAGAATTCGGAAATCGTGTCCTTTCTTCTATACTCCAACTATTTTGTGAGCTATGAAAAAAATTCTGTACCTCTATTTTGAATTTTATATGAAAATGTGACAGCCTGAATAAATTTATTCTAAAAGGACTTTCTCACATTTAATTTTCATATAAATGATCTCAAAATAAAGAACAGGAT
Source organism: Bombylius major (assembly GCA_932526495.1). NCBI lineage: Eukaryota > Metazoa > Arthropoda > Insecta > Diptera > Bombyliidae > Bombylius > Bombylius major. The sequence continues at coordinate 10,978,680 of OW052044.1, read as the reverse complement.
CTTTACTCCCTACCCAAGTATGATTTTCGAAGATAGGACACAGAATCTACTACGTAGGATTAAAAAACATTTTCCATGATTCCCAATATATAAAACTGAGAAATTATCATTTTTTGAAAACTTTGAAAAGCTGTGTCTCCAAAACTAAAAGTCGCACAGCCAAGTCCTTGGCAGATTTAATTTCAGGACGTCCAAAATTATCATTTTCAATTATTTTTATGGAAATCTAAACAACAACGATTTTCGTGAAAAATTCAAAGGGGTTACTGATTTTTCTCGATTTTTGGGTTAAAAAATTTTTTGCACGGAATTGAGTTGAATGGGTTTCCTTGTTATAGATTTGAGTCTTGAGAATTCGGAAATCGTGTCCTTTCTTCTATACTCCAACTATTTTGTGAGCTATGAAAAAAATTCTGTACCTCTATTTTGAATTTTATATGAAAATGTGACAGCCTGAATAAATTTATTCTAAAAGGACTTTCTCACATTTAATTTTCATATAAATGATCTCAAAATAAAGAACAGGATCTTTACTCCCTACCCAAGTATGATTTTCGAAGATAGGACACAGAATCTACTACGTAGGATTAAAAAACATTTTCCATGATTCCCAATATATAAAACTGAGAAATTATCATTTTTTGCAAACTTTGAAAAGCTGTGTCTCCAAAACTAAAAGTCGCACAGCCAAGTCCTTGGCAGATTTAATTTCAGGACGTCCAAAATTATCATTTTCAATTATTTTTATGGAAATCTAAACTACAACGATTTTCGTGAAAAATTCAAAGGGGTTAGCCTCTGATTTTTCTCGATTTTTGGGTTAAAAATTTTTTTGCACGGAATTGAGTTGAATGGGTTTCCTTGTTATAGATTTGAGTCTTAAGAATTTGGAAATCGTGTCTTTTCTTCTATACTCCAACTATTTTGTGAGCTATGAAAAAAATTCTGTACCTCTATTTTGAATTTTATATGAAAATGTGACAGCCTGAATAAATTTATTCTAAAAGGACTTTCTCACATTTAATTTTCATATAAATGATCTCAAAATAAAGAACAGGATCTTTACTCCCTACCCAAGTATGATTTTCGAAGATAGGACACAGAATCTACTACGTAGGATTAAAAAACATTTTCCATGATTCCCAATATATAAAACTGAGAAATTATCATTTTTTGAAAACTTTGAAAAGCTGTGTCTCCAAAACTAAAAGTCGCACAGCCAAGTCCTTGGCAGATTTAATTTCAGGACGTCCAAAATTATCATTTTCAATTATTTTTATGGAAATCTAAACTACAACGATTTTCGTGAAAAATTCAAAGGGGTTAGCCTCTGATTTTTCTCGATTTTTGGGTTAAAAATTTTTTTGCACGGAATTGAGTTGAATGGGTTTCCTTGTTATAGATTTGAGTCTTGAGAATTCGGAAATCGTGTCTTTTCTTCTATACTCCAACTATTTTGTGAGCTATGAAAAAAATTCTGTACCTCTATTTTGAATTTTATATGAAAATGTGACAGCCTGAATAAATTTATTCTAAAAGGACTTTCTCACATTTAATTTTCATATAAATGATCTCAAAATAAAGAACAGGATCTTTACTCCCTACCCAAGTATGATTTTCGAAGATAGGACACAGAATCTACTACGTAGGATTAAAAAACATTTTCCATGATTCCTAATATATAAAACTGAGAAATTATCATTTTTTGCAAACTTTGAAAAGCTGTGTCTCCAAAACTAAAAGTCGCACAGCCAAGTCCTTGGCAGATTTAATTTCAGGACGTCCAAAATTATCATTTTCAATTATTTTTATGGAAATCTAAACTACAACGATTTTCGTGAAAAATTCAAAGGGGTTAGCCTCTGATTTTTCTCGATTTTTGGGTTAAAAATTTTTTTGCACGGAATTGAGTTGAATGGGTTTCCTTGTTATAGATTTGAGTCTTGAGAATTCGGAAATCGTGTCCTTTCTTCTATACTCCAACTATTTTGTGAGCTATGAAAAAAATTCTGTACCTCTATTTTGAATTTTATATGAAAATGTGACAGCCTGAATAAATTTATTCTAAAAGGACTTTCTCACATTTAATTTTCATATAAATGATCTCAAAATAAAGAACAGGATCTTTACTCCCTACCCAAGTATGATTTTCGAAGATAGGACACAGAATCTACTACGTAGGATTAAAAAACATTTTCCATGATTCCTAATATATAAAACTGAGAAATTATCATTTTTTGCAAACTTTGAAAAGCTGTGTCTCCAAAACTAAAAGTCGCACAGCCAAGTCCTTGGCAGATTTAATTTCAGGACGTCCAAAATTATCATTTTCAATTATTTTTATGGAAATCTAAACTACAACGATTTTCGTGAAAAATTCAAAGGGGTTAGCCTCTGATTTTTCTCGATTTTTGGGTTAAAAATTTTTTTGCACGGAATTGAGTTGAATGGGTTTCCTTGTTATAGATTTGAGTCTTGAGAATTCGGAAATCGTGTCCTTTCTTCTATACTCCAACTATTTTGTGAGCTATGAAAAAAATTCTGTACCTCTATTTTGAATTTTATATGAAAATGTGACAGCCTGAATAAATTTATTCTAAAAGGACTTTCTCACATTTAATTTTCATACAAATGATCTCAAAATAAAGAACAGGATCTTTACTCCCTACCCAAGTATGATTTTCGAAGATAGGACACAGAATCTACTACGTAGGATTAAAAAACATTTTCCATGATTCCTAATATATAAAACTGAGAAATTATCATTTTTTGCAAACTTTGAAAAGCTGTGTCTCCAAAACTAAAAGTCGCACAGCCAAGTCCTTGGCAGATTTAATTTCAGGACGTCCAAAATTATCATTTTCAATTATTTTTATGGAAATCTAAACTACAACGATTCTCGTGAAAAATTCAAAGGGGTTAGCCTCTGATTTTTCTCGATTTTTGGGTTAAAAATTTTTTTGCACGGAATTGAGTTGAATGGGTTTCCTTGTTATAGATTCGAGTCTTAAGAATTTGGAAATCGTGTCTTTTCTTCTATACTCCAACTATTTTGTGAGCTATGAAAAAAATTCTGTACCTCTATTTTGAATTTTATATGAAAATGTGACAGCCTGAATAAATTTATTCTTTAAGGACTTTGCCACATTTAATGTTCATATAAATGATCTCAAAATAAAGAACAGGATCTTTACTCCCTACCCAAGTATGATTTTCGAAGATAGGACACAGAATCTACTACGTAGGATTAAAAAACATTTTCCATGATTCCCAATATATAAAACTGAGAAATTATCATTTTTTGCAAACTTTGAAAAGCTGTGTCTCCAAAACTAAAAGTCGCACAGCCAAGTCCTTGGCAGATTTAATTTCAGGACGTCCAAAATTATCATTTTCAATTATTTTTATGGAAATCTAAACTACAACGATTTTCGTGAAAAATTCAAAGGGGTTAGCCTCTGATTTTTCTCGATTTTTGGGTTAAAAATTTTTTTGCACGGAATTGAGTTGAATGGGTTTCCTTGTTATAGATTTGAGTCTTGAGAATTCGGAAATCGTGTCCTTTCTTCTATACTCCAACTATTTTGTGAGCTATGAAAAAAATTCTGTACCTCTATTTTGAATTTTATATGAAAATGTGACAGCCTGAATAAATTTATTCTAAAAGGACTTTCTCACATTTAATTTTCATATAAATGATCTCAAAATAAAGAACAGGATCTTTACTCCCTACCCAAGTATGATTTTCGAAGATAGGACACAGAATCTACTACGTAGGATTAAAAAACATTTTCCATGATTCCCAATATATAAAACTGAGAAATTATCATTTTTTGAAAACTTTGAAAAGCTGTGTCTCCAAAACTAAAAGTCGCACAGCCAAGTCCTTGGCAGATTTAATTTCAGGACGTCCAAAATTATCATTTTCAATTATTTTTATGGAAATCTAAACAACAACGATTTTCGTGAAAAATTCAAAGGGGTTACTGATTTTTCTCGATTTTTGGGTTAAAAAATTTTTTGCACGGAATTGAGTTGAATGGGTTTCCTTGTTATAGATTTGAGTCTTGAGAATTCGGAAATCGTGTCCTTTCTTCTATACTCCAACTATTTTGTGAGCTATGAAAAAAATTCTGTACCTCTATTTTGAATTTTATATGAAAATGTGACAGCCTGAATAAATTTATTCTAAAAGGACTTTCTCACATTTAATTTTCATATAAATGATCTCAAAATAAAGAACAGGATCTTTACTCCCTACCCAAGTATGATTTTCGAAGATAGGACACAGAATCTACTACGTAGGATTAAAAAACATTTTCCATGATTCCCAATATATAAAACTGAGAAATTATCATTTTTCGCAAACTTTGAAAAGCTGTGTCTCCAAAACTAAAAGTCGCACAGCCAAGTCCTTGGCAGATTTAATTTCAGGACGTCCAAAATTATCATTTTCAATTATTTTTATGGAAATCTAAACTACAACGATTTTCGTGAAAAATTCAAAGGGGTTAGCCTCTGATTTTTCTCGATTTTTGGGTTTAAAATTTTTTTGCACGGAATTGAGTTGAATGGGTTTCCTTGTTATAGATTTGAGTCTTAAGAATTTGGAAATCGTGTCTTTTCTTCTATACTCCAACTATTTTGTGAGCTATGAAAAAAATTCTGTACCTCTATTTTGAATTTTATATGAAAATGTGACAGCCTGAATAAATTTATTCTAAAAGGACTTTCTCACATTTAATTTTCATATAAATGATCTCAAAATAAAGAACAGGATCTTTACTCCCTACCCAAGTATGATTTTCGAAGATAGGACACAGAATCTACTACGTAGGATTAAAAAACATTTTCCATGATTCCCAATATATAAAACTGAGAAATTATCATTTTTTGAAAACTTTGAAAAGCTGTGTCTCCAAAACTAAAAGTCGCACAGCCAAGTCCTTGGCAGATTTAATTTCAGGACGTCCAAAATTATCATTTTCAATTATTTTTATGGAAATCTAAACTACAACGATTTTCGTGAAAAATTCAAAGGGGTTAGCCTCTGATTTTTCTCGATTTTTGGGTTAAAAATTTTTTTGCACGGAATTGAGTTGAATGGGTTTCCTTGTTATAGATTTGAGTCTTGAGAATTCGGAAATCGTGTCCTTTCTTCTATACTCCAACTATTTTGTGAGCTATGAAAAAAATTCTGTACCTCTATTTTGAATTTTATATGAAAATGTGACAGCCTGAATAAATTTATTCTAAAAGGACTTTCTCACATTTAATTTTCATATAAATGATCTCAAAATAAAGAACAGGATCTTTACTCCCTACCCAAGTATGATTTTCGAAGATAGGACACAGAATCTACTACGTAGGATTAAAAAACATTTTCCATGATTCCTAATATATAAAACTGAGAAATTATCATTTTTTGCAAACTTTGAAAAGCTGTGTCTCCAAAACTAAAAGTCGCACAGCCAAGTCCTTGGCAGATTTAATTTCAGGACGTCCAAAATTATCATTTTCAATTATTTTTATGGAAATCTAAACTACAACGATTTTCGTGAAAAATTCAAAGGGGTTAGCCTCTGATTTTTCTCGATTTTTGGGTTAAAAATTTTTTTGCACGGAATTGAGTTGAATGGGTTTCCTTGTTATAGATTTGAGTCTTGAGAATTCGGAAATCGTGTCCTTTCTTCTATACTCCAACTATTTTGTGAGCTATGAAAAAAATTCTGTACCTCTATTTTGAATTTTATATGAAAATGTGACAGCCTGAATAAATTTATTCTAAAAGGACTTTCTCACATTTAATTTTCATATAAATGATCTCAAAATAAAGAACAGGATCTTTACTCCCTACCCAAGTATGATTTTCGAAGATAGGACACAGAATCTACTACGTAGGATTAAAAAACATTTTCCATGATTCCTAATATATAAAACTGAGAAATTATCATTTTTTGCAAACTTTGAAAAGCTGTGTCTCCAAAACTAAAAGTCGCACAGCCAAGTCCTTGGCAGATTTAATTTCAGGACGTCCAAAATTATCATTTTCAATTATTTTTATGGAAATCTAAACTACAACGATTTTCGTGAAAAATTCAAAGGGGTTAGCCTCTGATTTTTCTCGATTTTTGGGTTAAAAATTTTTTTGCACGGAATTGAGTTGAATGGGTTTCCTTGTTATAGATTTGAGTCTTGAGAATTCGGAAATCGTGTCCTTTCTTCTATACTCCAACTATTTTGTGAGCTATGAAAAAAATTCTGTACCTCTATTTTGAATTTTATATGAAAATGTGACAGCCTGAATAAATTTATTCTAAAAGGACTTTCTCACATTTAATTTTCATACAAATGATCTCAAAATAAAGAACAGGATCTTTACTCCCTACCCAAGTATGATTTTCGAAGATAGGACACAGAATCTACTACGTAGGATTAAAAAACATTTTCCATGATTCCTAATATATAAAACTGAGAAATTATCATTTTTTGCAAACTTTGAAAAGCTGTGTCTCCAAAACTAAAAGTCGCACAGCCAAGTCCTTGGCAGATTTAATTTCAGGGCGTCCAAAATTATCATTTTCAATTATTTTTATGGAAATCTAAACTACAACGATTCTCGTGAAAAATTCAAAGGGGTTAGCCTCTGATTTTTCTCGATTTTTGGGTTAAAAATTTTTTTGCACGGAATTGAGTTGAATGGGTTTCCTTGTTATAGATTTGAGTATTGAGAATTCGGAAATCGTGTCCTTTCTTCTATACTCCAACTATTTTGTGAGCTATGAAAAAAATTCTGTACCTCTATTTTGAATTTTATATGAAAATGTGACAGCCTGAATAAATTTATTCTAAAAGGACTTTCTCACATTTAATTTTCATATAAATGATCTCAAAATAAAGAACAGGATCTTTACTCCCTACCCAAGTATGATTTTCGAAGATAGGACACAGAATCTACTACGTAGGATTAAAAAACATTTTCCATGATTCCCAATATATAAAACTGAGAAATTATCATTTTTTGCAAACTTTGAAAAGCTGTGTCTCCAAAACTAAAAGTCGCACAGCCAAGTCCTTGGCAGATTTAATTTCAGGACGTCCAAAATTATCATTTTCAATTATTTTTATGGAAATCTAAACAACAACGATTTTCGTGAAAAATTCAAAGGGGTTAGCCTCTGATTTTTCTCGATTTTTGGGTTAAAAATTTTTTTGCACGGAATTGAGTTGAATGGGTTTCCTTGTTATAGATTCGAGTCTTAAGAATTTGGAAATCGTGTCTTTTCTTCTATACTCCAACTATTTTGTGAGCTATGAAAAAAATTCTGTACCTCTATTTTGAATTTTATATGAAAATGTGACAGCCTGAATAAATTTATTCTTTAAGGACTTTCTCACATTTAATGTTCATATAAATGATCTCAAAATAAAGAACAGGATCTTTACTCCCTACCCAAGTATGATTTTCGAAGATAGGACACAGAATCTACTACGTAGGATTAAAAAACATTTTCCATGATTCCCAATATATAAAACTGAGAAATTATCATTTTTTGAAAACTTTGAAAAGCTGTGTCTCCAAAACTAAAAGTCGCACAGCCAAGTCCTTGGCAGATTTAATTTCAGGACGTCCAAAATTATCATTTTCAATTATTTTTATGGAAATCTAAACTACAACGATTATCGTGAAAAATTCAAAGGGGTTAGCCTCTGATTTTTCTCGATTTTTGGGTTAAAAATTTTTTTGCACGGAATTGAGTTGAATGGGTTTCCTTGTTATAGATTTGAGTCTTGAGAATTCGGAAATCGTGTCCTTTCTTCTATACTCCAACTATTTTGTGAGCTATGAAAAAAATTCTGTACCTCTATTTTGAATTTTATATGAAAATGTGACAGCCTGAATAAATTTATTCTAAAAGGACTTTCTCACATTTAATTTTCATATAAATGATCTCAAAATAAAGAACAGGATCTTTACTCCCTACCCAAGTATGATTTTCGAAGATAGGACACAGAATCTACTACGTAGGATTAAAAAACATTTTCCATGATTCCTAATATATAAAACTGAGAAATTATCATTTTTTGCAAACTTTGAAAAGCTGTGTCTCCAAAACTAAAAGTCGCACAGCCAAGTCCTTGGCAGATTTAATTTCAGGACGTCCAAAATTATCATTTTCAATTATTTTTATGGAAATCTAAACTACAACGATTTTCGTGAAAAATTCAAAGGGGTTAGCCTCTGATTTTTCTCGATTTTTGGGTTAAAAATTTTTTTGCACGGAATTGAGTTGAATGGGTTTCCTTGTTATAGATTTGAGTCTTAAGAATTTGGAAATCGTGTCTTTTCTTCTATACTCCAACTATTTTGTGAGCTATGAAAAAAATTCTGTACCTCTATTTTGAATTTTATATGAAAATGTGACAGCCTGAATAAATTTATTCTAAAAGGACTTTCTCACATTTAATTTTCATATAAATGATCTCAAAATAAAGAACAGGATCTTTACTCCCTACCCAAGTATGATTTTCGAAGATAGGACACAGAATCTACTACGTAGGATTAAAAAACATTTTCCATGATTCCCAATATATAAAACTGAGAAATTATCATTTTTTGCAAACTTTGAAAAGCTGTGTCTCCAAAACTAAAAGTCGCACAGCCAAGTCCTTGGCAGATTTAATTTCAGGACGTCCAAAATTATCATTTTCAATTATTTTTATGGAAATCTAAACTACAACGATTTTCGTGAAAAATTCAAAGGGGTTAGCCTCTGATTTTTCTCGATTTTTGGGTTAAACATTTTTTTGCACGGAATTGAGTTGAATGGGTTTCCTTGTTATAGATTTGAGTCTTGAGAATTCGGAAATCGTGTCCTTTCTTCTATACTCCAACTATTTTGTGAGCTATGAAAAAAATTCTGTACCTCTATTTTGAATTTTATATGAAAATGTGACAGCCTGAATAAATTTATTCTAAAAGGACTTTCTCACATTTAATTTTCATATAAATGATCTCAAAATAAAGAACAGGATCTTTACTCCCTACCCAAGTATGATTTTCGAAGATAGGACACAGAATCTACTACGTAGGATTAAAAAACATTTTCCATGATTCCTAATATATAAAACTGAGAAATTATCATTTTTTGCAAACTTTGAAAAGCTGTGTCTCCAAAACTAAAAGTCGCACAGCCAAGTCCTTGGCAGATTTAATTTCAGGACGTCCAAAATTATCATTTTCAATTATTTTTATGGAAATCTAAACTACAACGATTTTCGTGAAAAATTCAAAGGGGTTAGCCTCTGATTTTTCTCGATTTTTGGGTTAAAAATTTTTTTGCACGGAATTGAGTTGAATGGGTTTCCTTGTTATAGATTTGAGTATTGAGAATTCGGAAATCGTGTCCTTTCTTCTATACTCCAACTATTTTGTGAGCTATGAAAAAAATTCTGTACCTCTATTTTGAATTTTATATGAAAATGTGACAGCCTGAATAAATTTATTCTTTAAGGACTTTCTCACATTTAATGTTCATATAAATGATCTCAAAATAAAGAACAGGATCTTTACTCCCTACCCAAGTATGATTTTCGAAGATAGGACACAGAATCTACTACGTAGGATTAAAAAACATTTTCCATGATTCCCAATATATAAAACTGAGAAATTATCATTTTTTGCAAACTTTGAAAAGCTGTGTCTCCAAAACTAAAAGTCGCACAGCCAAGTCCTTGGCAGATTTAATTTCAGGACGTCCAAAATTATCATTTTCAATTATTTTTATGGAAATCTAAACTACAACGATTTTCGTGAAAAATTCAAAGGGGTTAGCCTCTGATTTTTCTCGATTTTTGGGTTAAAAATTTTTTTGCACGGAATTGAGTTGAATGGGTTTCCTTGTTATAGATTTGAGTCTTGAGAATTCGGAAATCGTGTCTTTTCTTCTATACTCCAACTATTTTGTGAGCTATGAAAAAAATTCTGTACCTCTATTTTGAATTTTATATGAAAATGTGACAGCCTGAATAAATTTATTCTAAAAGGACTTTCTCACATTTAATTTTCATATAAATGATCTCAAAATAAAGAACAGGATCTTTACTCCCTACCCAAGTATGATTTTCGAAGATAGGACACAGAATCTACTACGTAGGATTAAAAAACATTTTCCATGATTCCCAATATATAAAACTGAGAAATTATCATTTTTTGAAAACTTTGAAAAGCTGTGTCTCCAAAACTAAAAGTCGCACAGCCAAGTCCTTGGCAGATTTAATTTCAGGACGTCCAAAATTATCATTTTCAATTATTTTTATGGAAATCTAAACTACAACGATTTTCGTGAAAAATTCAAAGGGGTTAGCCTCTGATTTTTCTCGATTTTTGGGTTAAAAATTTTTTTGCACGGAATTGAGTTGAATGGGTTTCCTTGTTATAGATTTGAGTCTTGAGAATTCGGAAATCGTGTCCTTTCTTCTATACTCCAACTATTTTGTGAGCTATGAAAAAAATTCTGTACCTCTATTTTGAATTTTATATGAAAATGTGACAGCCTGAATAAATTTATTCTAAAAGGACTTTCTCACATTTAATTTTCATATAAATGATCTCAAAATAAAGAACAGGATCTTTACTCCCTACCCAAGTATGATTTTCGAAGATAGGACACAGAATCTACTACGTAGGATTAAAAAACATTTTCCATGATTCCTAATATATAAAACTGAGAAATTATCATTTTTTGCAAACTTTGAAAAGCTGTGTCTCCAAAACTAAAAGTCGCACAGCCAAGTCCTTGGCAGATTTAATTTCAGGACGTCCAAAATTATCATTTTCAATTATTTTTATGGAAATCTAAACTACAACGATTTTCGTGAAAAATTCAAAGGGGTTAGCCTCTGATTTTTCTCGATTTTTGGGTTAAAAATTTTTTTGCACGGAATTGAGTTGAATGGGTTTCCTTGTTATAGATTTGAGTCTTAAGAATTTGGAAATCGTGTCTTTTCTTCTATACTCCAACTATTTTGTGAGCTATGAAAAAAATTCTGTACCTCTATTTTGAATTTTATATGAAAATGTGACAGCCTGAATAAATTTATTCTAAAAGGACTTTCTCACATTTAATTTTCATATAAATGATCTCAAAATAAAGAACAGGATCTTTACTCCCTACCCAAGTATGATTTTCGAAGATAGGACACAGAATCTACTACGTAGGATTAAAAAACATTTTCCATGATTCACAATATATAAAACTGAGAAATTATCATTTTTTGCAAACTTTGAAAAGCTGTGTCTCCAAAACTAAAAGTCGCACAGCCAAGTCCTTGGCAGATTTAATTTCAGGACGTCCAAAATTATCATTTTCAATTATTTTTATGGAAATCAAAACTACAACGATTTTCGTGAAAAATTCAAAGGGGTTAGCCTCTGATTTTTCTCGATTTTTGGGTTAAAAATTTTTTTGCACGGAATTGAGTTGAATGGGTTTCCTTGTTATAGATTTGAGTCTTAAGAATTTGGAAATCGTGTCTTTTCTTCTATACTCCAACTATTTTGTGAGCTATGAAAAAAATTCTGTACCTCTATTTTGAATTTTATATGAAAATGTGACAGCCTGAATAAATTTATTCTAAAAGGACTTTCTCACATTTAATTTTCATATAAATGATCTCAAAATAAAGAACAGGATCTTTACTCCCTACCCAAGTATGATTTTCGAAGATAGGACACAGAATCTACTACGTAGGATTAAAAAACATTTTCCATGATTCCCAATATATAAAACTGAGAAATTATCATTTTTTGCAAACTTTGAAAAGCTGTGTCTCAAAAACTAAAAGTCGCACAGCCAAGTCCTTGGCAGATTTAATTTCAGGACGTCTAAAATTATCATTTTCAATTATTTTTATGGAAATCTAAACAACAACGATTTTCGTGAAAAATTCAAAGGGGTTAGCCTCTGATTTTTCTCGATTTTTGGGTTAAAAATTTTTTTGCACGGAATTGAGTTGAATGGGTTTCCTTGTTATAGATTTGAGTCTTGAGAATTCGGAAATCGTGTCCTTTCTTCTATACTCCAACTATTTTGTGAGCTATGAAAAAAATTCGGTACCTCTATTTTGAATTTTATATGAAAATGTGACAGCCTGAATAAATTTATTCTAAAAGGACTTTCTCACATTTAATTTTCATATAAATGATCTCAAAATAAAGAACAGGATCTTTACTCCCTACCCAAGTATGATTTTCGAAGATAGGACACAGAATCTACTACGTAGGATTAAAAAACATTTTCCATGATTCCCAATATATAAAACTGAGAAATTATCATTTTTTGAAAACTTTGAAAAGCTGTGTCTCCAAAACTAAAAGTCGCACAGCCAAGTCCTTGGCAGATTTAATTTCAGGACGTCCAAAATTATCATTTTCAATTATTTTTATGGAAATCTAAACTACAACGATTTTCGTGAAAAATTCAAAGGGGTTAGCCTCTGATTTTTCTCGATTTTTGGGTTAAAAATTTTTTTGCACGGAATTGAGTTGAATGGGTTTCCTTGTTATAGATTTGAGTCTTGAGAATTCGGAAATCGTGTCCTTTCTTCTATACTCCAACTATTTTGTGAGCTATGAAAAAAATTCTGTACCTCTATTTTGAATTTTATATGAAAATGTGACAGCCTGAATAAATTTATTCTAAAAGGACTTTCTCACATTTAATTTTCATATAAATGATCTCAAAATAAAGAACAGGATCTTTACTCCCTACCCAAGTATGATTTTCGAAGATAGGACACAGAATCTACTACGTAGGATTAAAAAACATTTTCCATGATTCCTAATATATAAAACTGAGAAATTATCATTTTTTGCAAACTTTGAAAAGCTGTGTCTCCAAAACTAAAAGTCGCACAGCCAAGTCCTTGGCAGATTTAATTTCAGGACGTCCAAAATTATCATTTTCAATTATTTTTATGGAAATCTAAACTACAACGATTTTCGTGAAAAATTCAAAGGGGTTAGCCTCTGATTTTTCTCGATTTTTGGGTTAAAAATTTTTTTGCACGGAATTGAGTTGAATGGGTTTCCTTGTTATAGATTTGAGTCTTGAGAATTCGGAAATCGTGTCCTTTCTTCTATACTCCAACTATTTTGTGAGCTATGAAAAAAATTCTGTACCTCTATTTTGAATTTTATATGAAAATGTGACAGCCTGAATAAATTTATTCTAAAAGGACTTTCTCACATTTAATTTTCATATTAATGATCTCAAAATAAAGAACAGGATCTTTACTCCCTACCCAAGTATGATTTTCGAAGATAGGACACAGAATCTACTACGTAGGATTAAAAAACATTTTCCATGATTCCTAATATATAAAACTGAGAAATTATCATTTTTTGCAAACTTTGAAAAGCTGTGTCTCCAAAACTAAAAGTCGCACAGCCAAGTCCTTGGCAGATTTAATTTCAGGACGTCCAAAATTATCATTTTCAATTATTTTTATGGAAATCTAAACAACAACGATTTTCGTGAAAAATTCAAAGGGGTTAGCCTCTGATTTTTCTCGATTTTTGGGTTAAAAATTTTTTTGCACGGAATTGAGTTGAATGGGTTTCCTTGTTATAGATTTGAGTCTTAAGAATTTGGAAATCGTGTCTTTTCTTCTATACTCCAACTATTTTGTGAGCTATGAAAAAAATTCTGTACCTCTATTTTGAATTTTATATGAAAATGTGACAGCCTGAATAAATTTATTCTTTAAGGACTTTCTCACATTTAATGTTCATATAAATGATCTCAAAATAAAGAACAGGATCTTTACTCCCTACCCAAGTATGATTTTCGAAGATAGGACACAGAATCTACTACGTAGGATTAAAAAACATTTTCCATGATTCCCAATATATAAAACTGAGAAATTATCATTTTTTGCAAACTTTGAAAAGCTGTGTCTCCAAAACTAAAAGTCGCACAGCCAAGTCCTTGGCAGATTTAATTTCAGGACGTCCAAAATTATCATTTTCAATTATTTCTATGGAAATCTAAACTACAACGATTTTCGTGAAAAATTCAAAGGGGTTAGCCTCTGATTTTTCTCGATTTTTGGGTTAAAAATTTTTTTGCACGGAATTGAGTTGAATGGGTTTCCTTGTTATAGATTTGAGTCTTGAGAATTCGGAAATCGTGTCCTTTCTTCTATACTCCAACTATTTTGTGAGCTATGAAAAAAATTCTGTACCTCTATTTTGAATTTTATATGAAAATGTGACAGCCTGAATAAATTTATTCTAAAAGGACTTTCTCACATTTAATTTTCATATAAATGATCTCAAAATAAAGAACAGGATCTTTACTCCCTACCCAAGTATGATTTTCGAAGATAGGACACAGAATCTACTACGTAGGATTAAAAAACATTTTCCATGATTCCCAATATATAAAACTGAGAAATTATCATTTTTTGCAAACTTTGAAAAGCTGTGTCTCCAAAACTAAAAGTCGCACAGCCAAGTCCTTGGCAGATTTAATTTCAGGACGTCCAAAATTATCATTTTCAATTATTTTTATGGAAATCTAAACAACAACGATTTTCGTGAAAAATTCAAAGGGGTTAGCCTCTGATTTTTCTCGATTTTTGGGTTAAAAATTTTTTTGCACGGAATTGAGTTGAATGGGTTTCCTTGTTATAGATTTGAGTCTTGAGAATTCGGAAATCGTGTCCTTTCTTCTATACTCCAACTATTTTGTGAGCTATGAAAAAAATTCTGTACCTCTATTTTGAATTTTATATGAAAATGTGACAGCCTGAATAAATTTATTCTAAAAGGACTTTCTCACATTTAATTTTCATATAAATGATCTCAAAATAAAGAACAGGATCTTTACTCCCTACCCAAGTATGATTTTCGAAGATAGGACACAGAATCTACTACGTAGGATTAAAAAACATTTTCCATGATTCCCAATATATAAAACTGAGAAATTATCATTTTTTGAAAACTTTGAAAAGCTGTGTCTCCAAAACTAAAAGTCGCACAGCCAAGTCCTTGGCAGATTTAATTTCAGGACGTCCAAAATTATCATTTTCAATTATTTTTATGGAAATCTAAACTACAACGATTTTCGTGAAAAATTCAAAGGGGTTAGCCTCTGATTTTTCTCGATTTTTGGGTTAAAAATTTTTTTGCACGGAATTGAGTTGAATGGGTTTCCTTGTTATAGATTTGAGTCTTGAGAATTCGGAAATCGTGTCCTTTCTTCTATACTCCAACTATTTTGTGAGCTATGAAAAAAATTCTGTACCTCTATTTTGAATTTTATATGAAAATGTGACAGCCTGAATAAATTTATTCTAAAAGGACTTTCTCACATTTAATTTTCATATAAATGATCTCAAAATAAAGAACAGGATCTTTACTCCCTACCCAAGTATGATTTTCGAAGATAGGACACAGAATCTACTACGTAGGATTAAAAAACATTTTCCATGATTCCTAATATATAAAACTGAGAAATTATCATTTTTTGCAAACTTTGAAAAGCTGTGTCTCCAAAACTAAAAGTCGCACAGCCAAGTCCTTGGCAGATTTAATTTCAGGACGTCCAAAATTATCATTTTCAATTATTTTTATGGAAATCTAAACTACAACGATTTTCGTGAAAAATTCAAAGGGGTTAGCCTCTGATTTTTCTCGATTTTTGGGTTAAAAATTTTTTTGCACGGAATTGAGTTGAATGGGTTTCCTTGTTATAGATTTGAGTATTGAGAATTCCGAAATCGTGTCCTTTCTTCTATACTCCAACTATTTTGTGAGCTATGAAAAAAATTCTGTACCTCTATTTTGAATTTTATATGAAAATGTGACAGCCTGAATAAATTTATTCTAAAAGGACTTTCTCACATTTAATTTTCATATAAATGATCTCAAAATAAAGAACAGGATCTTTACTCCCTACCCAAGTATGATTTTCGAAGATAGGACACAGAATCTACTACGTAGGATTAAAAAACATTTTCCATGATTCCTAATATATAAAACTGAGAAATTATCATTTTTTGCAAACTTTGAAAAGCTGTGTCTCCAAAACTAAAAGTCGCACAGCCAAGTCCTTGGCAGATTTAATTTCAGGACGTCCAAAATTATCATTTTCAATTATTTTTATGGAAATCTAAACAACAACGATTTTCGTGAAAAATTCAAAGGGGTTAGCCTCTGATTTTTCTCGATTTTTGGGTTAAAAATTTTTTTGCACGGAATTGAGTTGAATGGGTTTCCTTGTTATAGATTTGAGTCTTAAGAATTTGGAATTCGTGTCTTTTCTTCTATACTCCAACTATTTTGTGAGCTATGAAAAAAATTCTGTACCTCTATTTTGAATTTTATATGAAAATGTGACAGCCTGAATAAATTTATTCTTTAAGGACTTTCTCACATTTAATGTTCATATAAATGATCTCAAAATAAAGAACAGGATCTTTACTCCCTACCCAAGTATGATTTTCGAAGATAGGACACAGAATCTACTACGTAGGATTAAAAAACATTTTCCATGATTCCCAATATATAAAACTGAGAAATTATCATTTTTTGCAAACTTTGAAAAGCTGTGTCTCCAAAACTAAAAGTCGCACAGCCAAGTCCTTGGCAGATTTAATTTCAGGACGTCCAAAATTATCATTTTCAATTATTTTTATGGAAATCTAAACAACAACGATTTTCGTGAAAAATTCAAAGGGGTTAGCCTCTGATTTTTCTCGATTTTTGGGTTAAAAATTTTTTTGCACGGAATTGAGTTGAATGGGTTTCCTTGTTATAGATTTGAGTCTTGAGAATTCGGAAATCGTGTCCTTTCTTCTATACTCCAACTATTTTGTGAGCTATGAAAAAAATTCTGTACCTCTATTTTGAATTTTATATGAAAATGTGACAGCCTGAATAAATTTATTCTTTAAGGACTTTCTCACATTTAATTTTCATATAAATGATCTCAAAATAAAGAACAGGATCTTTACTCCCTACCCAAGTATGATTTTCGAAGATAGGACACAGAATCTACTACGTAGGATTAAAAAACATTTTCCATGATTCCCAATATATAAAACTGAGAAATTATCATTTTTTGCAAACTTTGAAAAGCTGTGTCTCCAAAACTAAAAGTCGCACAGCCAAGTCCTTGGCAGATTTAATTTCAGGACGTCCAAAATTATCATTTTCAATTATTTTTATGGAAATCTAAACAACAACGATTTTCGTGAAAAATTCAAAGGGGTTAGCCTCTGATTTTTCTCGATTTTTGGGTTAAAAATTTTTTTGCACGGAATTGAGTTGAATGGGTTTCCTTGTTATAGATTTGAGTCTTAAGAATTTGGAAATCGTGTCTTTTCTTCTATACTCCAACTATTTTGTGAGCTATGAAAAAAATTCTGTACCTCTATTTTGAATTTTATATGAAAATGTGACAGCCTGAATAAATTTATTCTTTAAGGACTTTCTCACATTTAATGTTCATATAAATGATCTCAAAATAAAGAACAGGATCTTTACTCCCTACCCAAGTATGATTTTCGAAGATAGGACACAGAATCTACTACGTAGGATTAAAAAACATTTTCCATGATTCCCAATATATAAAACTGAGAAATTATCATTTTTTGCAAACTTTGAAAAGCTGTGTCTCCAAAACTAAAAGTCGCACAGCCAAGGCCTTGGCAGATTTAATTTCAGGACGTCCAAAATTATCATTTTCAATTATTTTTATGGAAATCTAAACAACAACGATTTTCGTGAAAAATTCAAAGGGGTTAGCCTCTGATTTTTCTCGATTTTTGGGTTAAAAATTTTTTTGCACGGAATTGAGTTGAATGGGTTTCCTTGTTATAGATTTGAGTCTTGAGAATTCGGAAATCGTGTCCTTTCTTCTATACTCCAACTATTTTGTGAGCTATGAAAAAAATTCTGTACCTCTATTTTGAATTTTATATGAAAATGTGACAGCCTGAATAAATTTATTCTAAAAGGACTTTCTCACATTTAATTTTCATATAAATGATCTCAAAATAAAGAACAGGATCTTTACTCCCTACCCAAGTATGATTTTCGAAGATAGGACACAGAATCTACTACGTAGGATTAAAAAACATTTTCCATGATTCCCAATATATAAAACTGAGAAATTATCATTTTTTGCAAACTTTGAAAAGCTGTGTCTCCAAAACTAAAAGTCGCACAGCCAAGTCCTTGGCAGATTTAATTTCAGGACGTCCAAAATTATCATTTTCAATTATTTTTATGGAAATCTAAACTACAACGATTTTCGTGAAAAATTCAAAGGGGTTAGCCTCTGATTTTTCTCGATTTTTGGGTTAAAAATTTTTTTGCACGGAATTGAGTTGAATGGGTTTCCTTGTTATAGATTTGAGTCTTGAGAATTCGGAAATCGTGTCCTTTCTTCTATACTCCAACTATTTTGTGAGCTATGAAAAAAATTCTGTACCTCTATTTTGAATTTTATATGAAAATGTGACAGCCTGAATAAATTTATTCTAAAAGGACTTTCTCACATTTAATTTTCATATAAATGATCTCAAAATAAAGAACAGGATCTTTACTCCCTACCCAAGTATGATTTTCGAAGATAGGACACAGAATCTACTACGTAGGATTAAAAAACATTTTCCATGATTCCTAATATATAAAACTGAGAAATTATCATTTTTTGCAAACTTTGAAAAGCTGTGTCTCCAAAACTAAAAGTCGCACAGCCAAGTCCTTGGCAGATTTAATTTCAGGACGTCCAAAATTATCATTTTCAATTATTTTTATGGAAATCTAAACTACAACGATTTTCGTGAAAAATTCAAAGGGGTTAGCCTCTGATTTTTCTCGATTTTTGGGTTAAAAATTTTTTTGCACGGAATTGAGTTGAATGGGTTTCCTTGTTATAGATTTGAGTATTGAGAATTCGGAAATCGTGTCCTTTCTTCTATACTCCAACTATTTTGTGAGCTATGAAAAAAATTCTGTACCTCTATTTTGAATTTTATATGAAAATGTGACAGCCTGAATAAATTTATTCTAAAAGGACTTTCTCACATTTAATTTTCATATAAATGATCTCAAAATAAAGAACAGGATCTTTACTCCCTACCCAAGTATGATTTTCGAAGATAGGACACAGAATCTACTACGTAGGATTAAAAAACATTTTCCATGATTCCTAATATATAAAACTGAGAAATTATCATTTTTTGCAAACTTTGAAAAGCTGTGTCTCCAAAACTAAAAGTCGCACAGCCAAGTCCTTGGCAGATTTAATTTCAGGACGTCCAAAATTATCATTTTCAATTATTTTTATGGAAATCTAAACTACAACGATTTTCGTGAAAAATTCAAAGGGGTTAGCCTCTGATTTTTCTCGATTTTTGGGTTAAAAATTTTTTTGCACGGAATTGAGTTGAATGGGTTTCCTTGTTATAGATTTGAGTCTTAAGAATTTGGAAATCGTGTCTTTTCTTCTATACTCCAACTATTTTGTGAGCTATGAAAAAAATTCTGTACCTCTATTTTGAATTTTATATGAAAATGTGACAGCCTGAATAAATTTATTCTAAAAGGACTTTCTCACATTTAATTTTCATATAAATGATCTCAAAATAAAGAACAGGATCTTTACTCCCTACCCAAGTATGATTTTCGAAGATAGGACACAGAATCTACTACGTAGGATTAAAAAACATTTTCCATGATTCCCAATATATAAAACTGAGAAATTATCATTTTTTGCAAACTTTGAAAAGCTGTGTCTCCAAAACTAAAAGTCGCACAGCCAAATCCTTGGCAGATTTAATTTCAGGACGTCCAAAATTATCATTTTCAATTATTTTTATGAAAATCTAAACAACAACGATTTTCGTGAAAAATTCAAAGGGGTAGCCTCTGATTTTTCTCGATTTTTGGGTTAAAAATTTTTTTGCACGGAATTGAGTTGAATGGGTTTCCTTGTTATAGATTTGAGTCTTGAGAATTCGGAAATCGTGTCCTTTCTTCTATACTCCAACTATTTTGTGAGCTATGAAAAAAATTCTGTACCTCTATTTTGAATTTTATATGAAAATGTGACAGCCTGAATAAATTTATTCTAAAAGGACTTTCTCACATTTAATTTTCATATAAATGATCTCAAAATAAAGAACAGGATCTTTACTCCCTACCCAAGTATGATTTTCGAAGATAGGACACAGAATCTACTACGTAGGATTAAAAAACATTTTCCATGATTCCCAATATATAAAACTGAGAAATTATCATTTTTTGAAAACTTTGAAAAGCTGTGTCTCCAAAACTAAAAGTCGCACAGCCAAGTCCTTGGCAGATTTAATTTCAGGACGTCCAAAATTATCATTTTCAATTATTTTTATGGAAATCTAAACTACAACGATTTTCGTGAAAAATTCAAAGGGGTTAGCCTCTGATTTTTCTCGATTTTTGGGTTAAAAATTTTTTTGCACGGAATTGAGTTGAATGGGTTTCCTTGTTATAGATTTGAGTATTGAGAATTCCGAAATCGTGTCTTTTCTTCTATACTCCAACTATTTTGTGAGCTATGAAAAAAATTCTGTACCTCTATTTTGAATTTTATATGAAAATGTGACAGCCTGAATAAATTTATTCTAAAAGGACTTTCTCACATTTAATTTTCATATAAATGATCTCAAAATAAAGAACAGGATCTTTACTCCCTACCCAAGTATGATTTTCGAAGATAGGACACAGAATCTACTACGTAGGATTAAAAAACATTTTCCATGATTCCCAATATATAAAACTGAGAAATTATCATTTTTTGCAAACTTTGAAAAGCTGTGTCTCCAAAACTAAAAGTCGCACAGCCAAGTCCTTGGCAGATTTAATTTCAGGACGTCCAAAATTATCATTTTCAATTATTTTTATGGAAATCTAAACTACAACGATTTTCGTGAAAAATTCAAAGGGGTTAGCCTCTGATTTTTCTCGATTTTTGGGTTAAAAATTTTTTTGCACGGAATTGAGTTGAATGGGTTTCCTTGTTATAGATTTGAGTCTTGAGAATTCGGAAATCGTGTCCTTTCTTCTATACTCCAACTATTTTGTGAGCTATGAAAAAAATTCTGTACCTCTATTTTGAATTTTATATGAAAATGTGACAGCCTGAATAAATTTATTCTAAAAGGACTTTCTCACATTTAATTTTCATATAAATGATCTCAAAATAAAGAACAGGATCTTTACTCCCTACCCAAGTATGATTTTCGAAGATAGGACACAGAATCTACTACGTAGGATTAAAAAACATTTTCCATGATTCCTAATATATAAAACTGAGAAATTATCATTTTTTGCAAACTTTGAAAAGCTGTGTCTCCAAAACTAAAAGTCGCACAGCCAAGTCCTTGGCAGATTTAATTTCAGGACGTCCAAAATTATCATTTTCAATTATTTTTATGGAAATCTAAACTACAACGATTTTCGTGAAAAATTCAAAGGGGTTAGCCTCTGATTTTTCTCGATTTTTGGGTTAAAAATTTTTTTGCACGGAATTGAGTTGAATGGGTTTCCTTGTTATAGATTTGAGTCTTAAGAATTCGGAAATCGTGTCTTTTCTTCTATACTCCAACTATTTTGTGAGCTATGAAAAAAATTCTGTACCTCTATTTTGAATTTTATATGAAAATGTGACAGCCTGAATAAATTTATTCTAAAAGGACTTTCTCACATTTAATTTTCATATAAATGATCTCAAAATAAAGAACAGGATCTTTACTCCCTACCCAAGTATGATTTTCGAAGATAGGACACAGAATCTACTACGTAGGATTAAAAAACATTTTCCATGATTCCCAATATATAAAACTGAGAAATTATCATTTTTTGCAAACTTTGAAAAGCTGTGTCTCCAAAACTAAAAGTCGCACAGCCAAGTCCTTGGCAGATTTAATTTCAGGACCTCCAAAATTATCATTTTTAGTTATTTTTATGGAAATCTAAACAACAACGATTTTCGTGAAAAATTCAAAGGGGTTAGCCTCTGATTTTTCTCGATTTTTGGGTTAAAAATTTTTTTGCACGGAATTGAGTTGAATGGGTTTCTTTGTTATAGATTTGAGTCTTGAGAATTCGGAAATCGTGTCCTTTCTTATATACTCCAACTATTTTGTGAGCTATGAAAAAAATTCTGTACCTCTATTTTGAATTTTATATGAAAATGTGACAGCCTGAATAAATTTATTCTAAAAGGACTTTCTCACATTTAATTTTCATATAAATGATCTCAAAATAAAGAACAGGATCTTTACTCCCTACCCAAGTATGATTTACGAAGATAGGACACAGAATCTACTACGTAGGATTAAAAAACATTTTCCATGATTCCTAATATATAAAACTGAGAAATTATCATTTTTTGCAAACTTTGAAAAGCTGTGTCTCCAAAACTAAAAGTCGCACAGCCAAGTCCTTGGCAGATTTAATTTCAGGACGTCCAAAATTATCATTTTCAATTATTTTTATGGAAATCTAAACTACAACGATTTTCGTGAAAAATTCAAAGGGGTTAGCCTCTGATTTTTCTCGATTTTTGGGTTAAAAATTTTTTTGCACGGAATTGAGTTGAATGGGTTTCCTTGTTATAGATTTGAGTCTTGAGAATTCGGAAATCGTGTCCTTTCTTCTATACTCCAACTATTTTGTGAGCTATGAAAAAAATTCTGTACCTCTATTTTGAATTTTATATGAAAATGTGACAGCCTGAATAAATTTATTCTAAAAGGACTTTCTCACATTTAATTTTCATATAAATGATCTCAAAATAAAGAACAGGATCTTTACTCCCTACCCAAGTATGATTTTCGAAGATAGGACACAGAATCTACTACGTAGGATTAAAAAACATTTTCCATGATTCCTAATATATAAAACTGAGAAATTATCATTTTTTGCAAACTTTGAAAAGCTGTGTCTCCAAAACTAAAAGTCGCACAGCCAAGTCCTTGGCAGATTTAATTTCAGGACGTCCAAAATTATCATTTTCAATTATTTTTATGGAAATCTAAACTACAACGATTTTCGTGAAAAATTCAAAGGGGTTAGCCTCTGATTTTTCTCGATTTTTGGGTTAAAAATTTTTTTGCACGGAATTGAGTTGAATGGGTTTCCTTGTTATAGATTTGAGTCTTAAGAATTTGGAAATCGTGTCTTTTCTTCTATACTCCAACTATTTTGTGAGCTATGAAAAAAATTCTGTACCTCTATTTTGAATTTTATATGAAAATGTGACAGCCTGAATAAATTTATTCTAAAAGGACTTTCTCACATTTAATTTTCATATAAATGATCTCAAAATAAAGAACAGGATCTTTACTCCCTACCCAAGTATGATTTTCGAAGATAGGACACAGAATCTACTACGTAGGATTAAAAAACATTTTCCATGATTCCCAATATATAAAACTGAGAAATTATCATTTTTTGAAAACTTTGAAAAGCTGTGTCTCCAAAACTAAAAGTCGCACAGCCAAGTCCTTGGCAGATTTAATTTCAGGACCTCCAAAATTATCATTTTCAATTATTTTTATGAAAATCTAAACAACAACGATTTTCGTGAAAAATTCAAAGGGGTTAGCCTCTGATTTTTCTCGATTTTTGGGTTAAAAATTTTTTTGCACGGAATTGAGTTGAATGGGTTTCCTTGTTATAGATTTGAGTCTTAAGAATTTGGAAATCGTGTCTTTTCTTCTATACTCCAACTATTTTGTGAGCTATAAAAAAAATTCTGTACCTCTATTTTGAATTTTATATGAAAATGTGACAGCCTGAATAAATTTATTCTAAAAGGACTTTCTCACATTTAATTTTCATATAAATGATCTCAAAATAAAGAACAGGATCTTTACTCCCTACCCAAGTATGATTTACGAAGATAGGACACAGAATCTACTACGTAGGATTAAAAAACATTTTCCATGATTCCTAATATATAAAACTGAGAAATTATCATTTTTTGAAAACTTTGAAAAGCTGTGTCTCCAAAACTAAAAGTCGCACAGCCAAGTCCTTGGCAGATTTAATTTCAGGACGTCCAAAATTATCATTTTCAATTATTTTTATGGAAATCTAAACAACAACGATTTTCGTGAAAAATTCAAAGGGGTTAGCCTCTGATTTTTCTCGATTTTTGGGTTAAAAATTTTTTTGCACGGAATTGAGTTGAATGGGTTTCCTTGTTATAGATTTGAGTCTTGAGAATTCGGAAATCGTGTCTTTTCTTCTATACTCCAACTATTTTGTGAGCTATGAAAAAAATTCTGTACCTCTATTTTGAATTTTATATGAAAATGTGACAGCCTGAATAAATTTATTCTAAAAGGACTTTCTCACATTTAATTTTCATATAAATGATCTCAAAATAAAGAACAGGATCTTTACTCCCTACCCAAGTATGATTTTCGAAGATAGGACACAGAATCTACTACGTAGGATTAAAAAACATTTTCCATGATTCCCAATATATAAAACTGAGAAATTATCATTTTTTGCAAACTTTGAAAAGCTGTGTCTCCAAAACTAAAAGTCGCACAGCCAAGTCCTTGGCAGATTTAATTTCAGGACGTCCAAAATTATCATTTTCAATTATTTTTATGGAAATCTAAACAACAACGATTTTCGTGAAAAATTCAAAGGGGTTAGCCTCTGATTTTTCTCGATTTTTGGGTTAAAAATTTTTTTGCACGGAATTGAGTTGAATGGGTTTCCTTGTTATAGATTTGAGTCTTAAGAATTTGGAAATCGTGTCTTTTCTTCTATACTCCAACTATTTTGTGAGCTATGAAAAAAATTCTGTACCTCTATTTTGAATTTTATATGAAAATGTGACAGCCTGAATAAATTTATTCTAAAAGGACTTTCTCACATTTAATTTTCATATAAATGATCTCAAAATAAAGAACAGGATCTTTACTCCCTACCCAAGTATGATTTACGAAGATAGGACACAGAATCTACTACGTAGGATTAAAAAACATTTTCCATGATTCCTAATATATAAAACTGAGAAAATATCATTTTTTGAAAACTTTGAAAAGCTGTGTCTCCAAAACTAAAAGTCGCACAGCCAAGTCCTTGGCAGATTTAATTTCAGGACGTCCAAAATTATCATTTTCAATTATTTTTATGAAAATCTAAACAACAACGATTTTCGTGAAAAATTCAAAGGGGTTAGCCTCTGATTTTTCTCGATTTTTGGGTTAAAAATTTTTTTGCACGGAATTGAGTTGAATGGGTTTCCTTGTTATAGATTTGAGTCTTAAGAATTTGGAAATCGTGTCTTTTCTTCTATACTCCAACTATTTTGTGAGCTATAAAAAAAATTCTGTACCTCTATTTTGAATTTTATATGAAAATGTGACAGCCTGAATAAATTTATTCTAAAAGGACTTTCTCACATTTAATTTTCATATAAATGATCTCAAAATAAAGAACAGGATCTTTACTCCCTACCCAAGTATGATTTACGAAGATAGGACACAGAATCTACTACGTAGGATTAAAAAACATTTTCCATGATTCCTAATATATAAAACTGAGAAATTATCATTTTTTGAAAACTTTGAAAAGCTGTGTCTCCAAAACTAAAAGTCGCACAGCCAAGTCCTTGGCAGATTTAATTTCAGGACGTCCAAAATTATCATTTTCAATTATTTTTATGGAAATCTAAACAACAACGATTTTCGTGAAAAATTCAAAGGGGTTAGCCTCTGATTTTTCTCGATTTTTGGGTTAAAAATTTTTTTGCACGGAATTGAGTTGAATGGGTTTCCTTGTTATAGATTTGAGTCTTGAGAATTCGGAAATCGTGTCTTTTCTTCTATACTCCAACTATTTTGTGAGCTATGAAAAAAATTCTGTACCTCTATTTTGAATTTTATATGAAAATGTGACAGCCTGAATAAATTTATTCTAAAAGGACTTTCTCACATTTAATTTTCATATAAATGATCTCAAAATAAAGAACAGGATCTTTACTCCCTACCCAAGTATGATTTTCGAAGATAGGACACAGAATCTACTACGTAGGATTAAAAAACATTTTCCATGATTCCCAATATATAAAACTGAGAAATTATCATTTTTTGCAAACTTTGAAAAGCTGTGTCTCCAAAACTAAAAGTCGCACAGCCAAGTCCTTGGCAGATTTAATTTCAGGACGTCCAAAATTATCATTTTCAATTATTTTTATGGAAATCTAAACAACAACGATTTTCGTGAAAAATTCAAAGGGGTTAGCCTCTGATTTTTCTCGATTTTTGGGTTAAAAATTTTTTTGCACGGAATTGAGTTGAATGGGTTTCCTTGTTATAGATTTGAGTCTTAAGAATTTGGAAATCGTGTCTTTTCTTCTATACTCCAACTATTTTGTGAGCTATGAAAAAAATTCTGTACCTCTATTTTGAATTTTATATGAAAATGTGACAGCCTGAATAAATTTATTCTAAAAGGACTTTCTCACATTTAATTTTCATATAAATGATCTCAAAATAAAGAACAGGATCTTTACTCCCTACCCAAGTATGATTTTCGAAGATAGGACACAGAATCTACTACGTAGGATTAAAAAACATTTTCCATGATTCCCAATATATAAAACTGAGAAATTATCATTTTTTGAAAACTTTGAAAAGCTGTGTCTCCAAAACTAAAAGTCGCACAGCCAAGTCCTTGTCAGATTTAATTTCAGGACCTCCAAAATTATCATTTTTAGTTATTTTCATGGAAATCTAAACAACAACGATTTTCGTGAAAAATTCAAAGGGGTTAGCCTCTGATTTTTCTCGATTTTTGGGTTAAAAATTTTTTTGCACGGAATTGAGTTGAATGGGTTTCTTTGAGCGCGTATACTCCGCAGTACCGAACCGGTACTAGTACTGTTTTGGTCCCGGTATATACGCATGGTACCGAACCATTTTAGGTCGACCATTTTGGTGCGAACCAAAATTCATTATTTGCATCTACGGTATATACGGGCAGTACTAAAATGGTTTAGTCGTACTAAAATAGTACTATACCGGTTTGGTACTGCGGAGTATACGCGCTCTTTGTTATAGATTTGAGTCTTGAGAATTCGGAAATCGTGTCCTTTCTTATATACTCCAACTATTTTGTGAGCTATGAAAAAAATTCTGTACCTCTATTTTGAATTTTATATGAAAATGTGACAGCCTGAATAAATTTATTCTAAAAGGACTTTCTCACATTTAATTTTCATATAAATGATCTCAAAATAAAGAACAGGATCTTTACTCCCTACCCAAGTATGATTTACGAAGATAGGACACAGAATCTACTACGTAGGATTAAAAAACATTTTCCATGATTCCTAATATATAAAACTGAGAAATTATCATTGTTTGCAAACTTTGAAAAGCTGTGTCTCCAAAACTAAAAGTCGCACAGCCAAGTCCTTGGCAGATTTAATTTCAGGACGTCCAAAATTATCATTTTCAATTATTTTTATGAAAATCTAAACAACAACGATTTTCGTGAAAAATTCAAAGGGGTTAGCCTCTGATTTTTCTCGATTTTTGGGTTAAAAATTTTTTTGCACGGAATTGAGTTGAATGGGTTTCCTTGTTATAGATTTGAGTCTTAAGAATTTGGAAATCGTGTCTTTTCTTCTATACTCCAACTATTTTGTGAGCTATGAAAAAAATTCTGTACCTCTATTTTGAATTTTATATGAAAATGTGACAGCCTGAATAAATTTATTCTAAAAGGACTTTCTCACATTTAATTTTCATATAAATGATCTCAAAATAAAGAACAGGATCTTTACTCCCTACCCAAGTATGATTTTCGAAGATAGGACACAGAATCTACTACGTAGGATTGAAAAACATTTTCCATGATTCCCAATATATAAAACTGAGAAATTATCATTTTTTGAAAACTTTGAAAAGCTGTGTCTCCAAAACTAAAAGTCGCACAGCCAAGTCCTTGGCAGATTTAATTTCAGGACGTCCAAAATTATCATTTTCAATTATTTTTATGAAAATCTAAACAACAACGATTTTCGTGAAAAATTCAAAGGGGTTAGCCTCTGATTTTTCTCGATTTTTGGGTTAAAAATTTTTTTGCACGGAATTGAGTTGAATGGGTTTCTTTGTTATAGATTTGAGTCTTGAGAATTCGGAAATCGTGTCCTTTCTTATATACTCCAACTATTTTGTGAGCTATGAAAAAAATTCTGTACCTCTATTTTGAATTTTATATGAAAATGTGACAGCCTGAATAAATTTATTCTAAAAGGACTTTCTCACATTTAATTTTCATATAAATGATCTCAAAATAAAGAACAGGATCTTTACTCCCTACCCAAGTATGATTTTCGAAGATAGGACACAGAATCTACTACGTAGGATTAAAAAACATTTTCCATGATTCCCAATATATAAAACTGAGAAATTATCATTTTTTGCAAACTTTGAAAAGCTGTGTCTCCAAAACTAAAAGTCGCACAGCCAAGTCCTTGGCAGATTTAATTTCAGGACGTCCAAAATTATCATTTTCAATTATTTTTATGAAAATCTAAACAACAACGATTTTCGTGAAAAATTCAAAGGGGTTAGCCTCTGATTTTTCTCGATTTTTGGGTTAAAAATTTTTTTGCACGGAATTGAGTTGAATGGGTTTCCTTGTTATAGATTTGAGTCTTGAGAATTCGGAAATCGTGTCTTTTCTTCTATACTCCAACTATTTTGTGAGCTATGAAAAAAATTCTGTACCTCTATTTTGAATTTTATATGAAAATGTGACAGCCTGAATAAATTTATTCTAAAAGGACTTTCTCACATTTAATTTTCATATAAATGATCTCAAAATAAAGAACAGGATCTTTACTCCCTACCCAAGTATGATTTTCGAAGATAGGACACAGAATCTACTACGTAGGATTAAAAAACATTTTCCATGATTCCCAATATATAAAACTGAGAAATTATCATTTTTTGCAAACTTTGAAAAGCTGTGCCTCCAAAACTAAAAGTCGCACAGCCAAGTCCTTGGCAGATTTAATTTCAGGACGTCCAAAATTATCATTTTCAATTATTTTTATGGAAATCTAAACTACAACGATTTTCGTGAAAAATTCAAAGGGGTTAGCCTCTGATTTTTCTCGATTTTTGGGTTAAAAATTTTTTTGCACGGAATTGAGTTGAATGGGTTTCTTTGTTATAGATTTGAGTCTTGAGAATTCGGAAATCGTGTCCTTTCTTATATACTCCAACTATTTTGTGAGCTATGAAAAAAATTCTGTACCTCTATTTTGAATTTTATATGAAAATGTGACAGCCTGAATAAATTTATTCTAAAAGGACTTTCTCACATTTAATTTTCATATAAATGATCTCAAAATAAAGAACAGGATCTTTACTCCCTACCCAAGTATGATTTACGAAGATAGACACAGAATCTACTACGTAGGATTAAAAAACATTTTCCATGATTCCTAATATATAAAACTGAGAAATTATCATTTTTTGCAAACTTTGAAAAGCTGTGTCTCCAAAACTAAAAGTCGCACAGCCAAGTCCTTGGCAGATTTAATTTCAGGACGTCCAAAATTATCATTTTCAATTATTTTTATGAAAATCTAAACAACAACGATTTTCGTGAAAAATTCAAAGGGGTTAGCCTCTGATTTTTCTCGATTTTTGGGTTAAAAATTTTTTCGCACGGAATTGAGTTGAATGGGTTTCCTTGTTATAGATTTGAGTCTTAAGAATTTGGAAATCGTGTCTTTTCTTCTATACTCCAACTATTTTGTGAGCTATGAAAAAAATTCTGTACCTCTATTTTGAATTTTATATGAAAATGTGACAGCCTGAATAAATTTATTCTAAAAGGACTTTCTCACATTTAATTTTCATATAAATGATCTCAAAATAAAGAACAGGATCTTTACTCCCTACCCAAGTATGATTTACGAAGATAGACACAGAATCTACTACGTAGGATTAAAAAACATTTTCCATGATTCCTAATATATAAAACTGAGAAATTATCATTTTTTGCAAACTTTGAAAAACTGTGTCTCCAAAACTAAAAGTCGCACAGCCAAGTCCTTGGCAGATTTAATTTCAGGACGTCCAAAATTATCATTTTCAATTATTTTTATGAAAATCTAAACAACAACGATTTTCGTGAAAAATTAAAAGGGGTTAGCCTCTGATTTTTCTCGATTTTTGGGTTAAAAATTTTTTTGCACGGAATTGAGTTGAATGGGTTTCCTTGTTATAGATTTGAGTCTTAAGAATTTGGAAATCGTGTCTTTTCTTCTATACTCCAACTATTTTGTGAGCTATGAAAAAAATTCTGTACCTCTATTTTGAATTTTATATGAAAATGTGACAGCCTGAATAAATTTATTCTAAAAGGACTTTCTCACATTTAATTTTCATATAAATGATCTCAAAATAAAGAACAGGATATTTACTCCCTACCCAAGTATGATTTTCGAAGATAGGACACAGAATCTACTACGTAGGATTAAAAAACATTTTCCATGATTCCCAATATATAAAACTGAGAAATTATCATTTTTTGAAAACTTTGAAAAGCTGTGTCTCCAAAACTAAAAGTCGCACAGCCAAGTCCTTGGCAGATTTAATTTCAGGACGTCCAAAATTATCATTTTCAATTATTTTTATGAAAATCTAAACAACAACGATTTTCGTGAAAAATTAAAAGGGGTTAGCCTCTGATTTTTCTCGATTTTTGGGTTAAAAATTTTTTTGCACGGAATTGAGTTGAATGGGTTTCTTTGTTATAGATTTGAGTCTTGAGAATTCGGAAATCGTGTCCTTTCTTATATACTCCAACTATTTTGTGAGCTATGAAAAAAATTCTGTACCTCTATTTTGAATTTTATATGAAAATGTGACAGCCTGAATAAATTTATTCTAAAAGGACTTTCTCACATTTAATTTTCATATAAATGATCTCAAAATAAAGAACAGGATCTTTACTCCCTACCCAAGTATGATTTTCGAAGATAGGACACAGAATCTACTACGTAGGATTAAAAAACATTTTCCATGATTCCCAATATATAAAACTGAGAAATTATCATTTTTTGCAAACTTTGAAAAGCTGTGTCTCCAAAACTAAAAGTCGCACAGCCAAGTCCTTGTCAGATTTAATTTCAGGACCTCCAAAATTATCATTTTCAGTTATTTTTATGGAAATCTAAACAACAACGATTTTCGTGAAAAATTCAAAGGGGTTAGCCTCTGATTTTTCTCGATTTTTGGGTTAAAAATTTTTTTGCACGGAATTGAGTTGAATGGGTTTCCTTGTTATAGATTTGAGTCTTGAGAATTCGGAAATCGTGTCTTTTCTTCTATACTCCAACTATTTTGTGAGCTATGAAAAAAATTCTGTACCTCTATTTTGAATTTTATATGAAAATGTGACAGCCTGAATAAATTTATTCTAAAAGGACTTTCTCACATTTAATTTTCATATAAATGATCTCAAAATAAAGAACAGGATATTTACTCCCTACCCAAGTATGATTTTCGAAGATAGGACACAGAATCTACTACGTAGGATTAAAAAACATTTTCCATGATTCCCAATATATAAAACTGAGAAATTATCATTTTTTGCAAACTTTGAAAAGCTGTGCCTCCAAAACTAAAAGTTGCACAGCCAAGTCCTTGGCAGATTTAATTTCAGGACGTCCAAAATTATCATTTTCAATTATTTTTATGGAAATCTAAACTACAACGATTTTCGTGAAAAATTCAAAGGGGTTAGCCTCTGATTTTTCTCGATTTTTGGGTTAAAAATTTTTTTGCACGGAATTGAGTTGAATGGGTTTCTTTGTTATAGATTTGAGTCTTGAGAATTCGGAAATCGTGTCTTTTCTTCTATACTCCAACTATTTTGTGAGCTATGAAAAAAATTCTGTACCTCTATTTTGAATTTTATATGAAAATGTGACAGCCTGAATAAATTTATTCTAAAAGGACTTTCTCACATTTAATTTTCATATAAATGATCTCAAAATAAAGAACAGGATCTTTACTCCCTACCCAAGTATGATTTACGAAGATAGGACACAGAATCTACTACGTAGGATTAAAAAACATTTTCCATGATTCCTAATATATAAAACTGAGAAATTATCATTTTTTGCAAACTTTGAAAAGCTGTGTCTCCAAAACTAAAAGTCGCACAGCCAAGTCCTTGGCAGATTTAATTTCAGGACGTCCAAAATTATCATTTTCAATTATTTTTATGAAAATCTAAACAACAACGATTTTCGTGAAAAATTCAAAGGGGTTAGTTAGCCTCTGATTTTTCTCGATTTTTGGGTTAAAAATTTTTTTGCACGGAATTGAGTTGAATGGGTTTCTTTGTTATAGATTTGAGTCTTGAGAATTCGGAAATCGTGTCCTTTCTTATATACTCCAACTATTTTGTGAGCTATGAAAAAAATTCTGTACCTCTATTTTGAATTTTATATGAAAATGTGACAGCCTGAATAAATTTATTCTAAAAGGACTTTCTCACATTTAATTTTCATATAAATGATCTCAAAATAAAGAACAGGATCTTTACTCCCTACCCAAGTATGATTTACGAAGATAGGACACAGAATCTACTACGTAGGATTAAAAAACATTTTCCATGATTCCTAATATATAAAACTGAGAAATTATCATTTTTTGCAAACTTTGAAAAGCTGTGTCTCCAAAACTAAAAGTCGCACAGCCAAGTCCTTGGCAGATTTAATTTCAGGACGTCCAAAATTATCATTTTCAATTATTTTCATGAAAATCTAAACAACAACGATTTTCGTGAAAAATTAAAAGGGGTTAGCCTCTGATTTTTCTCGATTTTTGGATTAAAAATTTTTTTGCACGGAATTGAGTTGAATGGGTTTCCTTGTTATAGATTTGAGTCTTAAGAATTTGGAAATCGTGTCTTTTCTTCTATACTCCAACTATTTTGTGAGCTATGAAAAAAATTCTGTACCTCTATTTTGAATTTTATATGAAAATGTGACAGCCTGAATAAATTTATTCTAAAAGGACTTTCTCACATTTAATTTTCATATAAATGATCTCAAAATAAAGAACAGGATCTTTACTCCCTACCCAAGTATGATTTTCGAAGATAGGACACAGAATCTACTACGTAGGATTAAAAAACATTTTCCATGATTCCCAATATATAAAACTGAGAAATTATCATTTTTTGCAAACTTTGAAAAGCTGTGTCTCCAAAACTAAAAGTCGCACAGCCAAGTCCTTGTCAGATTTAATTTCAGGACCTCCAAAATTATCATTTTCAGTTATTTTTATGGAAATCTAAACAACAACGATTTTCGTGAAAAATTCAAAGGGGTTAGCCTCTGATTTTTCTCGATTTTTGGGTTAAAAATTTTTTTGCACGGAATTGAGTTGAATGGGTTTCCTTGTTATAGATTTGAGTCTTGAGAATTCGGAAATCGTGTCTTTTCTTCTATACTCCAACTATTTTGTGAGCTATGAAAAAAATTCTGTACCTCTATTTTGAATTTTATATGAAAATGTGACAGCCTGAATAAATTTATTCTTTAAGGACTTTCTCACATTTAATTTTCATATAAATGATCTCAAAATAAAGAACAGGATCTTTACTCCCGACCCAAGTATGATTTACGAAGATAGGACACAGAATCTACTACGTAGGATTAAAAAACATTTTCCATGATTCCTAATATATAAAACTGAGAAATTATCATTTTTTGCAAACTTTGAAAAGCTGTGTCTCCAAAACTAAAAGTCGCACAGCCAAGTCCTTGGCAGATTTAATTTCAGGACGTCCAAAATTATCATTTTCAATTATTTTCATGAAAATCTAAACAACAACGATTTTCGTGAAAAATTAAAAGGGGTTAGCCTCTGATTTTTCTCGATTTTTGGATTAAAAATTTTTTTGCACGGAATTGAGTTGAATGGGTTTCCTTGTTATAGATTTGAGTCTTAAGAATTTGGAAATCGTGTCTTTTCTTCTATACTCCAACTATTTTGTGAGCTATGAAAAAAATTCTGTACCTCTATTTTGAATTTTATATGAAAATGTGACAGCCTGAATAAATTTATTCTAAAAGGACTTTCTCACATTTAATTTTCATATAAATGATCTCAAAATAAAGAACAGGATCTTTACTCCCTACCCAAGTATGATTTTCGAAGATAGGACACAGAATCTACTACGTAGGATTAAAAAACATTTTCCATGATTCCCAATATATAAAACTGAGAAATTATCATTTTTTGCAAACTTTGAAAAGCTGTGTCTCCAAAACTAAAAGTCGCACAGCCAAGTCCTTGTCAGATTTAATTTCAGGACCTCCAAAATTATCATTTTCAGTTATTTTTATGGAAATCTAAACAACAACGATTTTCGTGAAAAATTCAAAGGGGTTAGCCTCTGATTTTTCTCGATTTTTGGGTTAAAAATTTTTTTGCACGGAATTGAGTTGAATGGGTTTCCTTGTTATAGATTTGAGTCTTGAGAATTCGGAAATCGTGTCTTTTCTTCTATACTCCAACTATTTTGTGAGCTATGAAAAAAATTCTGTACCTCTATTTTGAATTTTATATGAAAATGTGACAGCCTGAATAAATTTATTCTTTAAGGACTTTCTCACATTTAATTTTCATATAAATGATCTCAAAATAAAGAACAGGATCTTTACTCCCTACCCAAGTATGATTTACGAAGATAGGACACAGAATCTACTACGTAGGATTAAAAAACATTTTCCATGATTCCCAATATATAAAACTGAGAAATTATCATTTTTTGCAAACTTTGAAAAGCTGTGTCTCCAAAACTAAAAGTCGCACAGCCAAGTCCTTGGCAGATTTAATTTCAGGACGTCCAAAATTATCATTTTCAATTATTTTTATGAAAATCTAAACAACAACGATTTTCGTGAAAAATTCAAAGGGGTTAGCCTCTGATTTTTCTCGATTTTTGGGTTAAAAATTTTTTTGCACGGAATTGAGTTGAATGGGTTTCTTTGTTATAGATTTGAGTCTTGAGAATTCGGAAATCGTGTCCTTTCTTATATACTCCAACTATTTTGTGAGCTATGAAAAAAATTCTGTACCTCTATTTTGAATTTTATATGAAAATGTGACAGCCTGAATAAATTTATTCTAAAAGGACTTTCTCACATTTAATTTTCATATAAATGATCTCAAAATAAAGAACAGGATCTTTACTCCCTACCCAAGTATGATTTACGAAGATAGGACACAGAATCTACTACGTAGGATTAAAAAACATTTTCCATGATTCCTAATATATAAAACTGAGAAATTATCATTTTTTGCAAACTTTGAAAAGCTGTGTTTCCAAAACTAAAAGTCGCACAGCCAAGTCCTTGGCAGATTTAATTTCAGGACGTCCAAAATTATCATTTTCAATTATTTTTATGAAAATCTAAACAACAACGATTTTCGTGAAAAATTAAAAGGGGTTAGCCTCTGATTTTTCTCGATTTTTGGGTTAAAAATTTTTTTGCACGGAATTGAGTTGAATGGGTTTCCTTGTTATAGATTTGAGTCTTAAGAATTTGGAAATCGTGTCTTTTCTTCTATACTCCAACTATTTTGTGAGCTATGAAAAAAATTCTGTACCTCTATTTTGAATTTTATATGAAAATGTGACAGCCTGAATAAATTTATTCTAAAAGGACTTTCTCACATTTAATTTTCATATAAATGATCTCAAAATAAAGAACAGGATATTTACTCCCTACCCAAGTATGATTTTCGAAGATAGGACACAGAATCTACTACGTAGGATTAAAAAACATTTTCCATGATTCCCAATATATAAAACTGAGAAATTATCATTTTTTGCAAACTTTGAAAAGCTGTGCCTCCAAAACTAAAAGTCGCACAGCCAAGTCCTTGTCAGATTTAATTTCAGGACGTCCAAAATTATCATTTTCAATTATTTTTATGAAAATCTAAACTACAACGATTTTCGTGAAAAATTCAAAGGGGTTAGCCTCTGATTTTTCTCGATTTTTGGGTTAAAAATTTTTTTGCACGGAATTGAGTTGAATGGGTTTCCTTGTTATAGATTTGAGTCTTAAGAATTTGGAAATCGTGTCTTTTCTTCTATACTCCAACTATTTTGTGAGCTATGAAAAAAATTCTGTACCTCTATTTTGAATTTTATATGAAAATGTGACAGCCTGAATAAATTTATTCTAAAAGGACTTTCTCACATTTAATTTTCATATAAATGATCTCAAAATAAAGAACAGGATCTTTACTCCCTACCCAAGTATGATTTTCGAAGATAGGACACAGAATCTACTACGTAGGATTAAAAAACATTTTCCATGATTCCCAATATATAAAACTGAGAAATTATCATTTTTTGCAAACTTTGAAAAGCTGTGTCTCCAAAACTAAAAGTCGCACAGCCAAGTCCTTGGCAGATTTAATTTCAGGACGTCCAAAATTATCATTTTCAATTATTTTTATGGAAATCTAAACAACAACGATTTTCGTGAAAAATTCAAAGGGGTTAGCCTCTGATTTTTCTCGATTTTTGGGTTAAAAATTTTTTTGCACGGAATTGAGTTGAATGGGTTTCCTTGTTATAGATTTGAGTCTTGAGAATTCGGAAATCGTGTCCTTTCTTCTATACTCCAACTATTTTGTGAGCTATGAAAAAAATTCTGTACCTCTATTTTGAATTTTATATGAAAATGTGACAGCCTGAATAAATTTATTCTTTAAGGACTTTCTCACATTTAATTTTCATATAAATGATCTCAAAATAAAGAACAGGATCTTTACTCCCGACCCA
The DNA here is from genome assembly GCA_932526495.1 of Bombylius major. Taxonomy (NCBI): domain Eukaryota; kingdom Metazoa; phylum Arthropoda; class Insecta; order Diptera; family Bombyliidae; genus Bombylius; species Bombylius major. Next base: position 10,941,752 of record OW052044.1, on the reverse strand, counting down.
AGTATGATTTACGAAGATAGGACACAGAATCTACTACGTAGGATTAAAAAACATTTTCCATGATTCCCAATATATAAAACTGAGAAATTATCATTTTTTGCAAACTTTGAAAAGCTGTGTCTCCAAAACTAAAAGTCGCACAGCCAAGTCCTTGTCAGATTTAATTTCAGGACGTCCAAAATTATCATTTTCAATTATTTTTATGGAAATCTAAACAACAACGATTTTCGTGAAAAATTCAAAGGGGTTAGCCTCTGATTTTTCTCGATTTTTGGGTTAAAAATTTTTTTACACGGAATTGAGTTGAATGGGTTTCTTTGTTATAGATTTGAGTCTTGAGAATTCAGAAATCGTGTCTTTTCTTCTATACTCCAACTATTTTGTGAGCTATGAAAAAAATTCTGTACCTCTATTTTGAATTTTATATGAAAATGTGACAGCCTGAATAAATTTATTCTAAAAGGACTTTCTCACATTTAATTTTCATATAAATGATCTCAAAATAAAGAACAGGATCTTTACTCCCTACCCAAGTATGATTTTCGAAGATAGGACACAGAATCTACTACGTAGGATTAAAAAACATTTTCCATGATTCCCAATATATAAAACTGAGAAATTATCATTTTTTGAAAACTTTGAAAAGCTGTGTCTCTAAAACTAAAAGTCGCACAGCCAAGTCCTTGGCAGATTTAATTTCAGGACCTCCAAAATTATCATTTTTAGTTATTTTTATGGAAATCTAAACAACAACGATTTCCGTGAAAAATTCAAAGGGGTTAGCCTCTGATTTTTCTCGATTTTTGGGTTAAAAATTTTTTTGCACGGAATTGAGTTGAATGGGTTTCCTTGTTATAGATTTGAGTCTTGAGAATTCGGAAATCGTGTCCTTTCTTCTATACTCCAACTATTTTGTGAGCTATGAAAAAAATTCTGTACCTCTATTTTGAATTTTATATGAAAATGTGACAGCCTGAATAAATTTATTCTTTAAGGATTTTCTCACATTTAATTTTCATATAAATGATCTCAAAATAAAAAACAGGATCTTTACTCCCTACCCAAGTATGATTTACGAAGATAGGACACAGAATCTACTACGTAGGATTAAAAAACATTTTCCATGATTCCCAATATATAAAACTGAGAAATTATCATTTTTTGCAAACTTTGAAAAGCTGTGTCTCCAAAACTAAAAGTCGCACAGCCAAGTCCTTGGCAGATTTAATTTCAGGACGTCCAAAATTATCATTTTCAATTATTTTTATGGAAATCTAAACTACAACGATTTTCGTGAAAAATTCAAAGGGGTTAGCCTCTGATTTTTCTCAATTTTTGGGTTAAAAATTTTTTTGCACGGAATTGAGTTGAATGGGTTTCCTTGTTATAGATTTGAGTCTTGAGAATTTGGAAATCGTGTCTTTTCTTCTATACTCCAACTATTTTGTGAGCTATGAAAAAAATTCTGTACCTCTATTTTGAATTTTATATGAAAATGTGACAGCCTGAATAAATTTATTCTAAAAGGACTTTCTCACATTTAATTTTCATATAAATGATCTCAAAATAAAGAACAGGATCTTTACTCCCTACCCAAGTATGATTTTCGAAGATAGGACACAGAATCTACTACGTAGGATTAAAAAACATTTTCCATGATTCCCAATATATAAAACTGAGAAATTATCATTTTTTGAAAACTTTGAAAAGTTGTGTCTCCAAAACTAAAAGTCGCACAGCCAAGTCCTTGTCAGATTTAATTTCAGGACGTCCAAAATTATCATTTTCAATTATTTTTATGGAAATCTAAACTACAACGATTTTCGTGAAAAATTCAAAGGGGTTAGCCTCTGATTTTTCTCGATTTTTGGGTTAAAAATTTTTTTGCACGGAATTGAGTTGAATGGGTTTCCTTGTTATAGATTTGAGTCTTGAGAATTCGGAAATGGTGTCTTTTCTTCTATACTCCAACTATTTTGTGAGCTATGAAAAAAATTCTGTACCTCTATTTTGAATTTTATATGAAAATGTGACAGCCTGAATAAATTTATTCTAAAAGGACTTTCTCACATTTAATTTTCATATAAATGATCTCAAAATAAAGAACAGGATCTTTACTCCCTACCCAAGTATGATTTTCGAAGATAGGACACAGAATCTACTACGTAGGATTAAAAAACATTTTCCATGATTCCCAATATATAAAACTGAGAAATTATCATTTTTTGAAAACTTTGAAAAGCTGTGTCTCCAAAACTAAAAGTCGCACGGCCAAGTCCTTGGCAGATTTAATTTCAGGACGTCCAAAATTATCATTTTCAATTATTTTTATGAAAATCTAAACAACAACGATTTTCGTGAAAAATTCAAAGGGGTTAGCCTCTGATTTTTCTCGATTTTTGGGTTAAAAATTTTTTTGCACGGAATTGAGTTGAATGGGTTTCTTTGTTATAGATTTGAGTCTTGAGAATTCGGAAATCGTGTCCTTTCTTATATACTCCAACTATTTTGTGAGCTATGAAAAAAATTCTGTACCTCTATTTTGAATTTTATATGAAAATGTGACAGCCTGAATAAATTTATTCTAAAAGGACTTTCTCACATTTAATTTTCATATAAATGATCTCAAAATAAAGAACAGGATCTTTACTCCCTACCCAAGTATGATTTTCGAAGATAGGACACAGAATCTACTACGTAGGATTAAAAAACATTTTCCATGATTCCCAATATATAAAACTGAGAAATTATCATTTTTTGCAAACTTTGAAAAGCTGTGTCTCCAAAACTAAAAGTCGCACAGCCAAGTCCTTGTCAGATTTAATTTCAGGACGTCCAAAATTATCATTTTCAATTATTTTTATGGAAATCTAAACAACAACGATTTCCGTGAAAAATTCAAAGGGGTTAGCCTCTGATTTTTCTCGATTTTTGGGTTAAAAATTTTTTTGCACGGAATTGAGTTGAATGGGTTTCTTTGTTATAGATTTGAGTCTTGAGAATTCGGAAATCGTGTCCTTTCTTATATACTCCAACTATTTTGTGAGCTATGAAAAAAATTCTGTACCTCTATTTTGAATTTTATATGAAAATGTGACAGCCTGAATAAATTTATTCTTTAAGGATTTTCTCACATTTAATTTTCATATAAATGATCTCAAAATAAAAAACAGGATCTTTACTCCCTACCCAAGTATGATTTACGAAGATAGGACACAGAATCTACTACGTAGGATTAAAAAACATTTTCCATGATTCCCAATATATAAAACTGAGAAATTATCATTTTTTGAAAACTTTGAAAAGCTGTGTCTCTAAAACTAAAAGTCGCACAGCCAAGTCCTTGGCAGATTTAATTTCAGGACCTCCAAAATTATCATTTTTAGTTATTTTTATGGAAATCTAAACAACAACGATTTCCGTGAAAAATTCAAAGGGGTTAGCCTCTGATTTTTCTCGATTTTTGGGTTAAAAATTTTTTTGCACGGAATTGAGTTGAATGGGTTTCCTTGTTATAGATTTGAGTCTTGAGAATTCGGAAATCGTGTCCTTTCTTCTATACTCCAACTATTTTGTGAGCTATGAAAAAAATTCTGTACCTCTATTTTGAATTTTATATGAAAATGTGACAGCCTGAATAAATTTATTCTAAAAGGACTTTCTCACATTTAATTTTCATATAAATGATCTCAAAATAAAGAACAGGATCTTTACTCCCTACCCAAGTATGATTTTCGAAGATAGGACACAGAATCTACTACGTAGGATTAAAAAACATTTTCCATGATTCCCAATATATAAAACTGAGAAATTATCATTTTTTGAAAACTTTGAAAAGTTGTGTCTCCAAAACTAAAAGTCGCACAGCCAAGTCCTTGGCAGATTTAATTTCAGGACGTCCAAAATTATCATTTTCAATTATTTTTATGGAAATCTAAACAACAACGATTTTCGTGAAAAATTCAAAGGGGTTAGCCTCTGATTTTTCTCGATTTTTGGGTTAAAAATTTTTTTGCACGGAATTGAGTTGAATGGGTTTCCTTGTTATAGATTTGAGTCTTGAGAATTCGGAAATCGTGTCCTTTCTTATATACTCCAACTATTTTGTGAGCTATGAAAAAAATTCTGTACCTCTATTTTGAATTTTATATGAAAATGTGACAGCCTGAATAAATTTATTCTAAAAGGACTTTCTCACATTTAATTTTCATATAAATGATCTCAAAATAAAGAACAGGATCTTTACTCCCTACCCAAGTATGATTTTCGAAGATAGGACACAGAATCTACTACGTAGGATTAAAAAACATTTTCCATGATTCCCAATATATAAAACTGAGAAATTATCATTTTTTGAAAACTTTGAAAAGTTGTGTCTCCAAAACTAAAAGTCGCACAGCCAAGTCCTTGTCAGATTTAATTTCAGGACGTCCAAAATTATCATTTTCAATTATTTTTATGGAAATCTAAACAACAACGATTTTCGTGAAAAATTCAAAGGGGTTAGCCTCTGATTTTTCTCGATTTTTGGGTTAAAAATTTTTTTGCACGGAATTGAGTTGAATGGGTTTCCTTGTTATAGATTTGAGTCTTGAGAATTCGGAAATGGTGTCTTTTCTTCTATACTCCAACTATTTTGTGAGCTATGAAAAAAATTCTGTACCTCTATTTTGAATTTTATATGAAAATGTGACAGCCTGAATAAATTTATTCTTTAAGGATTTTCTCACATTTAATTTTCATATAAATGATCTCAAAATAAAAAACAGGATCTTTACTCCCTACCCAAGTATGATTTACGAAGATAGGACACAGAATCTACTACGTAGGATTAAAAAACATTTTCCATGATTCCCAATATATAAAACTGAGAAATTATCATTTTTTGAAAACTTTGAAAAGCTGTGTCTCCAAAACTAAAAGTCGCACGGCCAAGTCCTTGGCAGATTTAATTTCAGGACGTCCAAAATTATCATTTTCAATTATTTTTATGAAAATCTAAACAACAACGATTTTCGTGAAAAATTCAAAGGGGTTAGCCTCTGATTTTTCTCGATTTTTGGGTTAAAAATTTTTTTGCACGGAATTGAGTTGAATGGGTTTCTTTGTTATAGATTTGAGTCTTGAGAATTCGGAAATCGTGTCCTTTCTTATATACTCCAACTATTTTGTGAGCTATGAAAAAAATTCTGTACCTCTATTTTGAATTTTATATGAAAATGTGACAGCCTGAATAAATTTATTCTAAAAGGACTTTCTCACATTTAATTTTCATATAAATGATCTCAAAATAAAGAACAGGATCTTTACTCCCTACCCAAGTATGATTTTCGAAGATAGGACACAGAATCTACTACGTAGGATTAAAAAACATTTTCCATGATTCCCAATATATAAAACTGAGAAATTATCATTTTTTGCAAACTTTGAAAAGCTGTGTCTCCAAAACTAAAAGTCGCACAGCCAAGTCCTTGTCAGATTTAATTTCAGGACGTCCAAAATTATCATTTTCAATTATTTTTATGGAAATCTAAACAACAACGATTTCCGTGAAAAATTCAAAGGGGTTAGCCTCTGATTTTTCTCGATTTTTGGGTTAAAAATTTTTTTGCACGGAATTGAGTTGAATGGGTTTCCTTGTTATAGATTTGAGTCTTGAGAATTCGGAAATCGTGTCCTTTCTTATATACTCCAACTATTTTGTGAGCTATGAAAAAAATTCTGTACCTCTATTTTGAATTTTATATGAAAATGTGACAGCCTGAATAAATTTATTCTAAAAGGACTTTCTCACATTTAATTTTCATATAAATGATCTCAAAATAAAGAACAGGATCTTTACTCCCTACCCAAGTATGATTTTCGAAGATAGGACACAGAATCTACTACGTAGGATTAAAAAACATTTTCCATGATTCCCAATATATAAAACTGAGAAATTATCATTTTTTGCAAACTTTGAAAAGCTGTGTCTCCAAAACTAAAAGTCGCACAGCCAAGTCCTTGGCAGATTTATTTCAGGACGTCCAAAATTATCATTTTCAATTATTTTTATGGAAATCTAAACTACAACGATTTTCGTGAAAAATTCAAAGGGGTTAGCCTCTGATTTTTCTCGATTTTTGGGTTAAAAATTTTTTTGCACGGAATTGAGTTGAATGGGTTTCCTTGTTATAGATTTGAGTCTTGAGAATTCGGAAATCGTGTCTTTTCTTCTATACTCCAACTATTTTGTGAGCTATGAAAAAAATTCTGTACCTCTATTTTGAATTTTATATGAAAATGTGACAGCCTGAATAAATTTATTCTAAAAGGACTTTCTCACATTTAATTTTCATATAAATGATCTCAAAATAAAGAACAGGATCTTTACTCCCTACCCAAGTATTATTTACGAAGATAGGACACAGAATCTACTACGTAGGATTAAAAAACATTTTCCATGATTCCCAATATATAAAACTGAGAAATTATCATTTTTTGAAAACTTTGAAAAGCTGTGTCTCCAAAACTAAAAGTCGCACAGCCAAGTCCTTGGCAGATTTATTTCAGGACGTCCAAAATTATCATTTTCAATTATTTTTATGGAAATCTAAACTACAACGATTTTCGTGAAAAATTAAAAGGGGTTAGCCTCTGATTTTTCTCGATTTTTGGGTTAAAAATTTTTTTGCACGGAATTGAGTTGAATGGGTTTCCTTGTTATAGATTTGAGTCTTGAGAATTCGAAAATCGTGTCTTTTCTTCTATACTCCAACTATTTTGTGAGCTATGAAAAAAATTCTGTACCTCTATTTTGAATTTTATATGAAAATGTGACAGCCTGAATAAATTTATTCTAAAAGGACTTTCTCACATTTAATTTTCATATAAATGATCTCAAAATAAAGAACAGGATCTTTACTCCCTACCCAAGTATGATTTTCGAAGATAGGACACAGAATCTACTACGTAGGATTAAAAAACATTTTCCATGATTCCCAATATATAAAACTGAGAAATTATCATTTTTTGCAAACTTTGAAAAGCTGTGTCTCCAAAACTAAAAGTCGAACAGCCAAGTCCTTGGCAGATTTAATTTCAGGACGTCCAAAATTATCATTTTCAATTATTTTTATGGAAATCTAAACAACAACGATTTTCGTGAAAAATTCAAAGGGGTTAGCCTCTGATTTTTCTCGATTTTTGGGTTAAAAATTTTTTTGCACGGAATTGAGTTGAATGGGTTTCCTTGTTATAGATTTGAGTCTTGAGAATTCGGAAATCGTGTCCTTTCTTATATACTCCAACTATTTTGTGAGCTATGAAAAAAATTCTGTACCTCTATTTTGAATTTTATATGAAAATGTGACAGCCTGCATAAATTTATTCTAAAAGGACTTCCTCACATTTAATTTTCATATAAATGATCTCAAAATAAAGAACAGGATCTTTACTCCCTACCCAAGTATGATTTTCGAAGATAGGACACAGAATCTACTACGTAGGATTAAAAAACATTTTCCATGATTCCCAATATATAAAACTGCGAAATTATCATTTTTTGAAAACTTTGAAAAGTTGTGTCTCCAAAACTAAAAGTCGCACAGCCAAGTCCTTGGCAGATTTAATTTCAGGACGTCCAAAATTATCATTTTTAGTTATTTTTATGGAAATCTAAACAACAACGATTTCCGTGAAAAATTCAAAGGGGTTAGCCTCTGATTTTTCTCGATTTTTGGGTTAAAAATTTTTTTGCACGGAATTGAGTTGAATGGGTTTCCTTGTTATAGATTTGAGTCTTGAGAATTCGGAAATCGTGTCCTTTCTTCTATACTCCAACTATTTTGTGAGCTATGAAAAAAATTCTGTACCTCTATTTTGAATTTTATATGAAAATGTGACAGCCTGAATAAATTTATTCTAAAAGGACTTTCTCACATTTAATTTTCATATAAATGATCTCAAAATAAAGAACAGGATCTTTACTCCCTACCCAAGTATGATTTTCGAAGATAGGACACAGAATCTACTACGTAGGATTAAAAAACATTTTCCATGATTCCCAATATATAAAACTGAGAAATTATCATTTTTTGAAAACTTTGAAAAGTTGTGTCTCCAAAACTAAAAGTCGCACAGCCAAGTCCTTGGCAGATTTAATTTCAGGACGTCCAAAATTATCATTTTCAATTATTTTTATGGAAATCTAAACAACAACGATTTTCGTGAAAAATTCAAAGGGGTTAGCCTCTGATTTTTCTCGATTTTTGGGTTAAAAATTTTTTTGCACGGAATTGAGTTGAATGGGTTTCCTTGTTATAGATTTGAGTCTTGAGAATTCGGAAATCGTGTCCTTTCTTATATACTCCAACTATTTTGTGAGCTATGAAAAAAATTCTGTACCTCTATTTTGAATTTTATATGAAAATGTGACAGCCTGAATAAATTTATTCTAAAAGGACTTTCTCACATTTAATTTTCATATAAATGATCTCAAAATAAAGAACAGGATCTTTACTCCCTACCCAAGTATGATTTTCGAAGATAGGACACAGAATCTACTACGTAGGATTAAAAAACATTTTCCATGATTCCCAATATATAAAACTGAGAAATTATCATTTTTTGCAAACTTTGAAAAGCTGTGTCTCCAAAACTAAAAGTCGCACAGCCAAGTCCTTGGCAGATTTATTTCAGGACGTCCAAAATTATCATTTTCAATTATTTTTATGGAAATCTAAACTACAACGATTTTCGTGAAAAATTCAAAGGGGTTAGCCTCTGATTTTTCTCGATTTTTGGGTTAAAAATTTTTTTGCACGGAATTGAGTTGAATGGGTTTCCTTGTTATAGATTTGAGTCTTGAGAATTCGGAAATCGTGTCTTTTCTTCTATACTCCAACTATTTTGTGAGCTATGAAAAAAATTCTGTACCTCTATTTTGAATTTTATATGAAAATGTGACAGCCTGAATAAATTTATTCTAAAAGGACTTTCTCACATTTAATTTTCATATAAATGATCTCAAAATAAAGAACAGGATCTTTACTCCCTACCCAAGTATTATTTACGAAGATAGGACACAGAATCTACTACGTAGGATTAAAAAACATTTTCCATGATTCCCAATATATAAAACTGAGAAATTATCATTTTTTGAAAACTTTGAAAAGCTGTGTCTCCAAAACTAAAAGTCGCACAGCCAAGTCCTTGGCAGATTTATTTCAGGACGTCCAAAATTATCATTTTCAATTATTTTTATGGAAATCTAAACTACAACGATTTTCGTGAAAAATTAAAAGGGGTTAGCCTCTGATTTTTCTCGATTTTTGGGTTAAAAATTTTTTTGCACGGAATTGAGTTGAATGGGTTTCCTTGTTATAGATTTGAGTCTTGAGAATTCGGAAATCGTGTCTTTTCTTCTATACTCCAACTATTTTGTGAGCTATGAAAAAAATTCTGTACCTCTATTTTGAATTTTATATGAAAATGTGACAGCCTGAATAAATTTATTCTAAAAGGACTTTCTCACATTTAATTTTCATATAAATGATCTCAAAATAAAGAACAGGATCTTTACTCCCTACCCAAGTATGATTTTCGAAGATAGGACACAGAATCTACTACGTAGGATTAAAAAACATTTTCCATGATTCCCAATATATAAAACTGAGAAATTATCATTTTTTGCAAACTTTGAAAAGCTGTGTCTCCAAAACTAAAAGTCGAACAGCCAAGTCCTTGGCAGATTTAATTTCAGGACGTCCAAAATTATCATTTTCAATTATTTTTATGGAAATCTAAACAACAACGATTTTCGTGAAAAATTCAAAGGGGTTAGCCTCTGATTTTTCTCGATTTTTGGGTTAAAAATTTTTTTGCACGGAATTGAGTTGAATGGGTTTCCTTGTTATAGATTTGAGTCTTGAGAATTCGGAAATCGTGTCCTTTCTTATATACTCCAACTATTTTGTGAGCTATGAAAAAAATTCTGTACCTCTATTTTGAATTTTATATGAAAATGTGACAGCCTGCATAAATTTATTCTAAAAGGACTTCCTCACATTTAATTTTCATATAAATGATCTCAAAATAAAGAACAGGATCTTTACTCCCTACCCAAGTATGATTTTCGAAGATAGGACACAGAATCTACTACGTAGGATTAAAAAACATTTTCCATGATTCCCAATATATAAAACTGCGAAATTATCATTTTTTGAAAACTTTGAAAAGTTGTGTCTCCAAAACTAAAAGTCGCACAGCCAAGTCCTTGGCAGATTTAATTTCAGGACGTCCAAAATTATCATTTTCAATTATTTTTATGGAAATCTAAACAACAACGATTTTCGTGAAAAATTCAAAGGGGTTAGCCTCTGATTTTTCTCGATTTTTGGGTTAAAAATTTTTTTGCACGGAATTGAGTTGAATGGGTTTCCTTGTTACAGATTTGAGTATTGAGAATTCGGAAATCGTGTCTTTTCTTCTATACTCCAACTATTTTGTGAGCTATGAAAAAAATTCTGTACCTCTATTTTGAATTTTATATGAAAATGTGACAGCCTGAATAAATTTATTCTAAAAGGACTTTCTCACATTTAATTTTCATATAAATGATCTCAAAATAAAGAACAGGATCTTTACTCCCTACCCAAGTATTATTTACGAAGATAGGACACAGAATCTACTACGTAGGATTAAAAAACATTTTCCATGATTCCCAATATAAATATAAAACTGAGAAATTATCATTTTTTGCAAACTTTGAAAAGCTGTGTCTCCAAAACTAAAAGTCGCACAGCCAAGTCCTTGGCAGATTTAATTTCAGGACGTCCAAAATTATCATTTTCAATTATTTTTATGAAAATCTAAACTACAACGATTTTCGTGAAAAATTCAAAGGGGTTAGCCTCTGATTTTTCTCGATTTTTGGGTTAAAAATTTTTTTGCACGGAATTGAGTTGAATGGGTTTCCTTGTTATAGATTTGAGTCTTGAGAATTCGGAAATGGTGTCTTTTCTTCTATACTCCAACTATTTTGTGAGCTATGAAAAAAATTCTGTACCTCTATTTTGAATTTTATATGAAAATGTGACAGCCTGAATAAATTTATTCTTTAAGGATTTTCTCACATTTAATTTTCATATAAATGATCTCAAAATAAAAAACAGGATCTTTACTCCCTACCCAAGTATGATTTACGAAGATAGGACACAGAATCTACTACGTAGGATTAAAAAACATTTTCCATGATTCCCAATATAAATATAAAACTGAGAAATTATCATTTTTTGCAAACTTTGAAAAGCTGTGTCTCCAAAACTAAAAGTCGCACAGCCAAGTCCTTGGCAGATTTAATTTCAGGACGTCCAAAATTATCATTTTCAATTATTTTTATGAAAATCTAAACTACAACGATTTTCGTGAAAAATTCAAAGGGGTTAGCCTCTGATTTTTCTCGATTTTTGGGTTAAAAATTTTTTTGCACGGAATTGAGTTGAATGGGTTTCCTTGTTATAGATTTGAGTCTTGAGAATTCGGAAATCGTGTCTTTTCTTCTATACTCCAACTATTTTGTGAGCTATGAAAAAAATTCTGTACCTCTATTTTGAATTTTATATGAAAATGTGACAGCCTGAATAAATTTATTCTAAAAGGACTTTCTCACATTTAATTTTCATATAAATGATCTCAAAATAAAGAACAGGATCTTTACTCCCTACCCAAGTATGATTTTCGAAGATAGGACACAGAATCTACTACGTAGGATTAAAAAACATTTTCCATGATTCCCAATATATAAAACTGCGAAATTATCATTTTTTGAAAACTTTGAAAAGTTGTGTCTCCAAAACTAAAAGTCGCACAGCCAAGTCCTTGGCAGATTTAATTTCAGGACGTCCAAAATTATCATTTTCAATTATTTTTATGGAAATCTAAACAACAACGATTTTCGTGAAAAATTCAAAGGGGTTAGCCTCTGATTTTTCTCGATTTTTGGGTTAAAAATTTTTTTGCACGGAATTGAGTTGAATGGGTTTCCTTGTTATAGATTTGAGTCTTGAGAATTCGGAAATCGTGTCTTTTCTTCTATACTCCAACTATTTTGTGAGCTATGAAAAAAATTCTGTACCTCTATTTTGAATTTTATATGAAAATGTGACAGCCTGAATAAATTTATTCTAAAAGGACTTTCTCACATTTAATTTTCATATAAATGATCTCAAAATAAAGAACAGGATCTTTACTCCCTACCCAAGTATGATTTTCGAAGATAGGACACAGAATCTACTACGTAGGATTAAAAAACATTTTCCATGATTCCCAATATATAAAACTGAGAAATTATCATTTTTTGCAAACTTTGAAAAGCTGTGCCTCCAAAACTAAAAGTCGCACAGCCAAGTCCTTGGCAGATTTAATTTCAGGACGTCCAAAATTATCATTTTCAATTATTTTTATGGAAATCTAAACTACAACGATTTTCGTGAAAAATTAAAAGGGGTTAGCCTCTGATTTTTCTCGATTTTTGGGTTAAAAATTTTTTTGCACGGAATTGAGTTGAATGGGTTTCCTTGTTATAGATTTGAGTCTTGAGAATTCGGAAATCGTGTCTTTTCTTCTATACTCCAACTATTTTGTGAGCTATGAAAAAAATTCTGTACCTCTATTTTGAATTTTATATGAAAATGTGACAGCCTGAATAAATTTATTCTAAAAGGACTTTCTCACATTTAATTTTCATATAAATGATCTCAAAATAAAGAACAGGATCTTTACTCCCTACCCAAGTATGATTTTCGAAGATAGGACACAGAATCTACTACGTAGGATTAAAAAACATTTTCCATGATTCCCAATATATAAAACTGAGAAATTATCATTTTTTGCAAACTTTGAAAAGCTGTGTCTCCAAAACTAAAAGTCGCACAGCCAAGTCCTTGGCAGATTTAATTTCAGGACGTCCAAAATTATCATTTTCAATTATTTTTATGGAAATCTAAACAACAACGATTTTCGTGAAAAATTCAAAGGGGTTAGCCTCTGATTTTTCTCGATTTTTGGGTTAAAAATTTTTTTGCACGGAATTGAGTTGAATGGGTTTCCTTGTTATAGATTTGAGTCTTGAGAATTCGGAAATCGTGTCCTTTCTTATATACTCCAACTATTTTGTGAGCTATGAAAAAAATTCTGTACCTCTATTTTGAATTTTATATGAAAATGTGACAGCCTGCATAAATTTATTCTAAAAGGACTTCCTCACATTTAATTTTCATATAAATGATCTCAAAATAAAGAACAGGATCTTTACTCCCTACCCAAGTATGATTTTCGAAGATAGGACACAGAATCTACTACGTAGGATTAAAAAACATTTTCCATGATTCCCAATATATAAAACTGCGGAATTATCATTTTTTGAAAACTTTGAAAAGTTGTGTCTCCAAAACTAAAAGTCGCACAGCCAAGTCCTTGGCAGATTTAATTTCAGGACGTCCAAAATTATCATTTTCAATTATTTTTATGGAAATCTAAACAACAACGATTTTCGTGAAAAATTAAAAGGGGTTAGCCTCTGATTTTTCTCGATTTTTGGGTTAAAAATTTTTTTGCACGGAATTGAGTTGAATGGGTTTCCTTGTTATAGATTTGAGTCTTGAGAATTCGGAAATCGTGTCTTTTCTTCTATACTCCAACTATTTTGTGAGCTATGAAAAAAATTCTGTACCTCTATTTTGAATTTTATATGAAAATGTGACAGCCTGAATAAATTTATTCTAAAAGGACTTTCTCACATTTAATTTTCATATAAATGATCTCAAAATAAAGAACAGGATCTTTACTCCCTACCCAAGTATGATTTTCGAAGATAGGACACAGAATCTACTACGTAGGATTAAAAAACATTTTCCATAATTCCCAATATATAAAACTGAGAAATTATCATTTTTTGCAAACTTTGAAAAGCTGTGCCTCTAAAACTAAAAGTCGCACAGCCAAGTCCTTGGCAGATTTAATTTCAGGACGTCCAAAATTATCATTTTCAATTATTTTTATGGAAATCTAAACAACAACGATTTTCGTGAAAAATTAAAAGGGGTTAGCCTCTGATTTTTCTCGATTTTTGGGTTAAAAATTTTTTTGCACGGAATTGAGTTGAATGGGTTTCCTTGTTATAGATTTGAGTCTTAAGAATTTGGAAATCGTGTCTTTTCTTCTATACTCCAACTATTTTGTGAGCTATGAAAAAAATTCTGTACCTCTATTTTGAATTTTATATGAAAATGTGACAGCCTGAATAAATTTATTCTAAAAGGACTTTCTCACATTTAATTTTCATATAAATGATCTCAAAATAAAGAACAGGATCTTTACTCCCTACCCAAGTATGATTTTCGAAGATAGGACACAGAATCTACTACGTAGGATTAAAAAACATTTTCCATGATTCCCAATATATAAAACTGAGAAATTATCATTTTTTGCAAACTTTGAAAAGCTGTGTCTCCAAAACTAAAAGTCGCACAGCCAAGTCCTTGTCAGATTTAATTTCAGGACGTCCAAAATTATCATTTTCAATTATTTTTATGGAAATCTAAACAACAACGATTTTCGTGAAAAATTCAAAGGGGTTAGCCTCTGATTTTTCTCGATTTTTGGGTTAAAAATTTTTTTGCACGGAATTGAGTTGAATGGGTGTCCTTGTTATAGATTTGAGTCTTGAGAATTCGGAAATCGTGTCCTTTCTTCTATACTCCAACTATTTTGTGAGCTATGAAAAAAATTCTGTACCTCTATTTTGAATTTTATATGAAAATGTGACAGCCTGAATAAATTTATTCTTTAAGGATTTTCTCACATTTAATTTTCATATAAATGATCTCAAAATAAAAAACAGGATCTTTACTCCCTACCCAAGTATGATTTACGAAGATAGGACACAGAATCTACTACGTAGGATTAAAAAACATTTTCCATGATTCCCAATATATAAAACTGAGAAATTATCATTTTTTGAAAACTTTGAAAAGCTGTGTCTCTAAAACTAAAAGTCGCACAGCCAAGTCCTTGGCAGATTTAATTTCAGGACCTCCAAAATTATCATTTTTAGTTATTTTTATGGAAATCTAAACAACAACGATTTCCGTGAAAAATTCAAAGGGGTTAGCCTCTGATTTTTCTCGATTTTTGGGTTAAAAATTTTTTTGCACGGAATTGAGTTGAATGGGTTTCCTTGTTATAGATTTGAGTCTTGAGAATTCGGAAATCGTGTCCTTTCTTCTATACTCCAACTATTTTGTGAGCTATGAAAAAAATTCTGTACCTCTATTTTGAATTTTATATGAAAATGTGACAGCCTGAATAAATTTATTCTAAAAGGACTTTCTCACATTTAATTTTCATATAAATGATCTCAAAATAAAGAACAGGATCTTTACTCCCTACCCAAGTATGATTTTCGAAGATAGGACACAGAATCTACTACGTAGGATTAAAAAACATTTTCCATGATTCCCAATATATAAAACTGAGAAATTATCATTTTTTGCAAACTTTGAAAAGCTGTGTCTCCAAAACTAAAAGTCGCACAGCCAAGTCCTTGGCAGATTTATTTCAGGACGTCCAAAATTATCATTTTCAATTATTTTTATGGAAATCTAAACTACAACGATTTTCGTGAAAAATTAAAAGGGGTTAGCCTCTGATTTTTCTCGATTTTTGGGTTAAAAATTTTTTTGCACGGAATTGAGTTGAATGGGTTTCCTTGTTATAGATTTGAGTCTTGAGAATTCGGAAATCGTGTCCTTTCTTCTATACTCCAACTATTTTGTGAGCTATGAAAAAAATTCTGTACCTCTATTTTGAATTTTATATGAAAATGTGACAGCCTGAATAAATTTATTCTAAAAGGACTTTCTCACATTTAATTTTCATATAAATGATCTCAAAATAAAGAACAGGATCTTTACTCCCTACCCAAGTATTATTTACGAAGATAGGACACAGAATCTACTACGTAGGATTAAAAAACATTTTCCATGATTCCCAATATATAAAACTGAGAAATTATCATTTTTTGCAAACTTTGAAAAGCTGTGCCTCCAAAACTAAAAGTCGCACAGCCAAGTCCTTGTCAGATTTAATTTCAGGACGTCCAAAATTATCATTTTCAATTATTTTTATGGAAATCTAAACAACAACGATTTTCGTGAAAAATTCAAAGGGGTTAGCCTCTGATTTTTCTCGATTTTTGGGTTAAAAATTTTTTTGCACGGAATTGAGTTGAATGGGTGTCCTTGTTATAGATTTGAGTCTTGAGAATTCGGAAATCGTGTCCTTTCTTCTATACTCCAACTATTTTGTGAGCTATGAAAAAAATTCTGTACCTCTATTTTGAATTTTATATGAAAATGTGACAGCCTGAATAAATTTATTCTTTAAGGATTTTCTCACATTTAATTTTCATATAAATGATCTCAAAATAAAAAACAGGATCTTTACTCCCTACCCAAGTATGATTTACGAAGATAGGACACAGAATCTACTACGTAGGATTAAAAAACATTTTCCATGATTCCCAATATATAAAACTGAGAAATTATCATTTTTTGAAAACTTTGAAAAGCTGTGTCTCTAAAACTAAAAGTCGCACAGCCAAGTCCTTGGCAGATTTAATTTCAGGACCTCCAAAATTATCATTTTTAGTTATTTTTATGGAAATCTAAACAACAACGATTTCCGTGAAAAATTCAAAGGGGTTAGCCTCTGATTTTTCTCGATTTTTGGGTTAAAAATTTTTTTGCACGGAATTGAGTTGAATGGGTTTCCTTGTTATAGATTTGAGTCTTGAGAATTCGGAAATCGTGTCCTTTCTTCTATACTCCAACTATTTTGTGAGCTATGAAAAAAATTCTGTACCTCTATTTTGAATTTTATATGAAAATGTGACAGCCTGAATAAATTTATTCTAAAAGGACTTTCTCACATTTAATTTTCATATAAATGATCTCAAAATAAAGAACAGGATCTTTACTCCCTACCCAAGTATGATTTTCGAAGATAGGACACAGAATCTACTACGTAGGATTAAAAAACATTTTCCATGATTCCCAATATATAAAACTGAGAAATTATCATTTTTTGCAAACTTTGAAAAGCTGTGTCTCCAAAACTAAAAGTCGCACAGCCAAGTCCTTGGCAGATTTATTTCAGGACGTCCAAAATTATCATTTTCAATTATTTTTATGGAAATCTAAACTACAACGATTTTCGTGAAAAATTAAAAGGGGTTAGCCTCTGATTTTTCTCGATTTTTGGGTTAAAAATTTTTTTGCACGGAATTGAGTTGAATGGGTTTCCTTGTTATAGATTTGAGTCTTGAGAATTCGGAAATCGTGTCTTTTCTTCTATACTCCAACTATTTTGTGAGCTATGAAAAAAATTCTGTACCTCTATTTTGAATTTTATATGAAAATGTGACAGCCTGAATAAATTTATTCTAAAAGGACTTTCTCACATTTAATTTTCATATAAATGATCTCAAAATAAAGAACAGGATCTTTACTCCCTACCCAAGTATTATTTACGAAGATAGGACACAGAATCTACTACGTAGGATTAAAAAACATTTTCCATGATTCCCAATATATAAAACTGAGAAATTATCATTTTTTGCAAACTTTGAAAAGCTGTGCCTCCAAAACTAAAAGTCGCACAGCCAAGTCCTTGGCAGATTTAATTTCAGGACGTCCAAAATTATCATTTTCAATTATTTTTATGGAAATCTAAACTACAACGATTTTCGTGAAAAATTCTAAGGGGTTAGCCTCTGATTTTTCTCGATTTTTGGGTTAAAAATTTTTTTGCACGGAATTGAGTTGAATGGGTTTCCTTGTTATAGATTTGAGTCTTGAGAATTCGGAAATCGTGTCTTTTCTTCTATACTCCAACTATTTTGTGAGCTATGAAAAAAATTCTGTACCTCTATTTTGAATTTTATATGAAAATGTGACAGCCTGAATAAATTTATTCTAAAAGGACTTTCTCACATTTAATTTTCATATAAATGATCTCAAAATAAAGAACAGGATCTTTACTCCCTACCCAAGTATTATTTACGAAGATAGGACACAGAATCTACTACGTAGGATTAAAAAACATTTTCCATGATTCCCAATATATAAAACTGAGAAATTATCATTTTTTGCAAACTTTGAAAAGCTGTGCCTCCAAAACTAAAAGTCGCACAGCCAAGTCCTTGGCAGATTTAATTTCAGGACGTCCAAAATTATCATTTTCAGTTATTTTTATGGAAATCTAAACTACAACGATTTTCGTGAAAAATTCAAAGGGGTTAGCCTCTGATTTTTCTCGATTTTTGGGTTAAAAATTTTTTTGCACGGAATTGAGTTGAATGGGTTTCCTTGTTATAGATTTGAGTCTTGAGAATTCGGAAATCGTGTCCTTTCTTATATACTCCAACTATTTTGTGAGCTATGAAAAAAATTCTGTACCTCTATTTTGAATTTTATATGAAAATGTGACAGCCTGCATAAATTTATTCTAAAAGGACTTCCTCACATTTAATTTTCATATAAATGATCTCAAAATAAAGAACAGGATCTTTACTCCCTACCCAAGTATGATTTTCGAAGATAGGACACAGAATCTACTACGTAGGATTAAAAAACATTTTCCATGATTCCCAATATATAAAACTGCGAAATTATCATTTTTTGAAAACTTTGAAAAGTTGTGTCTCCAAAACTAAAAGTCGCACAGCCAAGTCCTTGGCAGATTTAATTTCAGGACGTCCAAAATTATCATTTTCAATTATTTTTATGGAAATCTAAACAACAACGATTTTCGTGAAAAATTCAAAGGGGTTAGCCTCTGATTTTTCTCGATTTTTGGGTTAAAAATTTTTTTGCACGGAATTGAGTTGAATGGGTTTCCTTGTTACAGATTTGAGTCTTGAGAATTCGGAAATCGTGTCTTTTCTTCTATACTCCAACTATTTTGTGAGCTATGAAAAAAATTCTGTACCTCTATTTTGAATTTTATATGAAAATGTGACAGCCTGAATAAATTTATTCTAAAAGGACTTTCTCACATTTAATTTTCATATAAATGATCTCAAAATAAAGAACAGGATCTTTACTCCCTACCCAAGTATGATTTTCGAAGATAGGACACAGAATCTACTACGTAGGATTAAAAAACATTTTCCATGATTCCTAATATATAAAACTGAGAAATTATCATTTTTTGCAAACTTTGAAAAGCTGTGTCTCCAAAACTAAAAGTCGCACAGCCAAGTCCTTGTCAGATTTAATTTCAGGACCTCCAAAATTATCATTTTTAGTTATTTTTATGGAAATCTAAACAACAACGATTTTCGTGAAAAATTCAAAGCCTCTGATTTTTCTCGATTTTTGGGTTAAAAATTTTTTTGCACGGAATTGAGTTGAATGGGTTTCCTTGTTATAGATTTGAGTCTTGAGAATTCAGAAATCGTGTCCTTTCTTCTATACTCCAACTATTTTGTGAGCTATGAAAAAAATTCTGTACCTCTATTTTGAATTTTATATGAAAATGTGACAGCCTGAATAAATTTATTCTAAAAGGACTTTCTCACATTTAATTTTCATATAAATGATCTCAAAATAAAGAACAGGATCTTTACTCCCTACCCAAGTATGATTTTCGAAGATAGGACACAGAATCTACTACGTAGGATTAAAAAACATTTTCCATGATTCCTAATATATAAAACTGAGAAATTATCATTTTTTGCAAACTTTGAAAAGCTGTGTCTCCAAAACTAAAAGTCGCACAGCCAAGTCCTTGGCAGATTTAATTTCAGGACGTCCAAAATTATCATTTTCAATTATTTTTATGGAAATCCAAACTACAACGATTTTCGTGAAAAATTCAAAGGGGTTAGCCTCTGATTTTTCTCGATTTTTGGGTTAAAAATTTTTTTGCACGGAATTGAGTTGAATGGGTTTCCTTGTTATAGATTTGAGTCTTGAGAATTCGGAAATCGTGTCCTTTCTTATATACTCCAACTATTTTGTGAGCTATGAAAAAAATTCTGTACCTCTATTTTGAATTTTATATGAAAATGTGACAGCCTGAATAAATTTATTCTAAAAGGACTTTCTCACATTTAATTTTCATATAAATGATCTCAAAATAAAGAACAGGATCTTTACTCCCTACCCAAGTATGATTTTCGAAGATAGGACACAGAATCTACTACGTAGGATTAAAAAACATTTTCCATGATTCCCAATATATAAAACTGAGAAATTATCATTTTTTGCAAACTTTGAAAAGCTGTGTCTCCAAAACTAAAAGTCGAACAGCCAAGTCCTTGGCAGATTTAATTTCAGGACGTCCAAAATTATCATTTTCAATTATTTTTATGGAAATCTAAACAACAACGATTTTCGTGAAAAATTCAAAGGGGTTAGCCTCTGATTTTTCTCGATTTTTGGGTTAAAAATTTTTTTGCACGGAATTGAGTTGAATGGGTTTCCTTGTTATAGATTTGAGTCTTGAGAATTCGGAAATCGTGTCCTTTCTTATATACTCCAACTATTTTGTGAGCTATGAAAAAAATTCTGTACCTCTATTTTGAATTTTATATGAAAATGTGACAGCCTGCATAAATTTATTCTAAAAGGACTTCCTCACATTTAATTTTCATATAAATGATCTCAAAATAAAGAACAGGATCTTTACTCCCTACCCAAGTATGATTTTCGAAGATAGGACACAGAATCTACTACGTAGGATTAAAAAACATTTTCCATGATTCCCAATATATAAAACTGCGAAATTATCATTTTTTGAAAACTTTGAAAAGTTGTGTCTCCAAAACTAAAAGTCGCACAGCCAAGTCCTTGGCAGATTTAATTTCAGGACGTCCAAAATTATCATTTTCAATTATTTTTATGGAAATCTAAACAACAACGATTTTCGTGAAAAATTCAAAGGGGTTAGCCTCTGATTTTTCTCGATTTTTGGGTTAAAAATTTTTTTGCACGGAATTGAGTTGAATGGGTTTCCTTGTTACAGATTTGAGTCTTGAGAATTCGGAAATCGTGTCTTTTCTTCTATACTCCAACTATTTTGTGAGCTATGAAAAAAATTCTGTACCTCTATTTTGAATTTTATATGAAAATGTGACAGCCTGAATAAATTTATTCTAAAAGGACTTTCTCACATTTAATTTTCATATAAATGATCTCAAAATAAAGAACAGGATCTTTACTCCCTACCCAAGTATGATTTTCGAAGATAGGACACAGAATCTACTACGTAGGATTAAAAAACATTTTCCATGATTCCTAATATATAAAACTGAGAAATTATCATTTTTTGCAAACTTTGAAAAGCTGTGTCTCCAAAACTAAAAGTCGCACAGCCAAGTCCTTGTCAGATTTTATTTCAGGACCTCCAAAATTATCATTTTTAGTTATTTTTATGGAAATCTAAACAACAACGATTTTCGTGAAAAATTCAAAGCCTCTGATTTTTCTCGATTTTTGGGTTAAAAATTTTTTTGCACGGAATTGAGTTGAATGGGTTTCCTTGTTATAGATTTGAGTCTTGAGAATTCAGAAATCGTGTCCTTTCTTCTATACTCCAACTATTTTGTGAGCTATGAAAAAAATTCTGTACCTCTATTTTGAATTTTATATGAAAATGTGACAGCCTGAATAAATTTATTCTAAAAGGACTTTCTCACATTTAATTTTCATATAAATGATCTCAAAATAAAGAACAGGATCTTTACTCCCTACCCAAGTATGATTTTCGAAGATAGGACACAGAATCTACTACGTAGGATTAAAAAACATTTTCCATGATTCCTAATATATAAAACTGAGAAATTATCATTTTTTGCAAACTTTGAAAAGCTGTGTCTCCAAAACTAAAAGTCGCACAGCCAAGTCCTTGGCAGATTTAATTTCAGGACGTCCAAAATTATCATTTTCAATTATTTTTATGGAAATCCAAACTACAACGATTTTCGTGAAAAATTCAAAGGGGTTAGCCTCTGATTTTTCTCGATTTTTGGGTTAAAAATTTTTTTGCACGGAATTGAGTTGAATGGGTTTCCTTGTTATAGATTTGAGTCTTGAGAATTCGGAAATCGTGTCCTTTCTTATATACTCCAACTATTTTGTGAGCTATGAAAAAAATTCTGTACCTCTATTTTGAATTTTATATGAAAATGTGACAGCCTGAATAAATTTATTCTAAAAGGACTTTCTCACATTTAATTTTCATATAAATGATCTCAAAATAAAGAACAGGATCTTTACTCCCTACCCAAGTATGATTTTCGAAGATAGGACACAGAATCTACTACGTAGGATTAAAAAACATTTTCCATGATTCCCAATATATAAAACTGCGAAATTATCATTTTTTGAAAACTTTGAAAAGTTGTGTCTCCAAAACTAAAAGTCGCACAGCCAAGTCCTTGGCAGATTTAATTTCAGGACGTCCAAAATTATCATTTTCAATTATTTTTATGGAAATCTAAACAACAACGATTTTCGTGAAAAATTAAAAGGGGTTAGCCTCTGATTTTTCTCGATTTTTGGGTTAAAAATTTTTTGCACGGAATTGAGTTGAATGGGTTTCCTTGTTATAGATTTGAGTCTTAAGAATTTGGAAATCGTGTCTTTTCTTCTATACTCCAACTATTTTGTGAGCTATGAAAAAAATTCTGTACCTCTATTTTGAATTTTATATGAAAATGTGACAGCCTGAATAAATTTATTCTAAAAGGACTTTCTCACATTCAATTTTCATATAAATGATCTCAAAATAAAGAACAGGATCTTTACTCCCTACCCAAGTATGATTTTCGAAGATAGGACACAGAATCTACTACGTAGGATTAAAAAACATTTTCCATGATTCCCAATATATAAAACTGAGAAATTATCATTTTTTGCAAACTTTGAAAAGCTGTGTCTCCAAAACTAAAAGTCGCACAGCCAAGTCCTTGGCAGATTTAATTTCAGGACGTCCAAAATTATCATTTTCAATTATTTTTATGAAAATCTAAACAACAACGATTTTCGTGAAAAATTCAAAGGGGTTAGCCTCTGATTTTTCTCGATTTTTGGGTTAAAAATTTTTTTGCACGGAATTGAGTTGAATGGGTTTCTTTGTTATAGATTTGAGTCTTGAGAATTCGGAAATCGTGTCCTTTCTTATATACTCCAACTATTTTGTGAGCTATGAAAAAAATTCTGTACCTCTATTTTGAATTTTATATGAAAATGTGACAGCCTGAATAAATTTATTCTAAAAGGACTTTCTCACATTTAATTTTCATATAAATGATCTCAAAATAAAGAACAGGATCTTTACTCCCTACCCAAGTATGATTTACGAAGATAGGACACAGAATCTACTACGTAGGATTAAAAAACATTTTCCATGATTCCCAATATATAAAACTGAGAAATTATCATTTTTTGAAAACTTTGAAAAGCTGTGTCTCCAAAACTAAAAGTCGCACAGCCAAGTCCTTGGCAGATTTAATTTCAGGACGTCCAAAATTATCATTTTCAATTATTTTTATGGAAATCTAAACAACAACGATTTTCGTGAAAAATTCAAAGGGGTTAGCCTCTGATTTTTCTCGATTTTTGGGTTAAAAATTTTTTTGCACGGAATTGAGTTGAATGGGTTTCCTTGTTATAGATTTGAGTCTTGAGAATTCGGAAATCGTGTCTTTTCTTCTATACTCCAACTATTTTGTGAGCTATGAAAAAAATTCTGTACCTCTATTTTGAATTTTATATGAAAATGTGACAGCCTGAATAAATTTATTCTAAAAGGACTTTCTCACATTTAATTTTCATATAAATGATCTCAAAATAAAGAACAGGATCTTTACTCCCTACCCAAGTATGATTTTCGAAGATAGGACACAGAATCTACTACGTAGGATTAAAAAACATTTTCCATGATTCCCAATATATAAAACTGAGAAATTATCATTTTTTGCAAACTTTGAAAAGCTGTGCCTCCAAAACTAAAAGTCGCACAGCCAAGTCCTTGGCAGATTTAATTTCAGGACGTCCAAAATTATCATTTTCAATTATTTTTATGGAAATCTAAACAACAACGATTTTCGTGAAAAATTCAAAGGGGTTAGCCTCTGATTTTTCTCGATTTTTGGGTTAAAAATTTTTTTGCACGGAATTGAGTTGAATGGGTTTCCTTGTTATAGATTTGAGTCTTGAGAATTCGGAAATCGTGTCCTTTCTTATATACTCCAACTATTTTGTGAGCTATGAAAAAAATTCTGTACCTCTATTTTGAATTTTATATGAAAATGTGACAGCCTGAATAAATTTATTCTAAAAGGACTTTCTCACATTTAATTTTCATATAAATGATCTCAAAATAAAGAACAGGATCTTTACTCCCTACCCAAGTATGATTTTCGAAGATAGGACACAGAATCTACTACGTAGGATTAAAAAACATTTTCCATGATTCCTAATATATAAAACTGAGAAATTATCATTTTTTGCAAACTTTGAAAAGCTGTGCCTCCAAAACTAAAAGTCGCACAGCCAAGTCCTTGGCAGATTTAATTTCAGGACGTCCAAAATTATCATTTTCAATTATTTTTATGGAAATCTAAACAACAACGATTTTCGTGAAAAATTCAAAGGGGTTAGCCTCTGATTTTTCTCGATTTTTGGGTTAAAAATTTTTTTGCACGGAATTGAGTTGAATGGGTTTCCTTGTTATAGATTTGAGTCTTGAGAATTCGGAAATCGTGTCCTTTCTTATATACTCCAACTATTTTGTGAGCTATGAAAAAAATTCTGTACCTCTATTTTGAATTTTATATGAAAATGTGACAGCCTGAATAAATTTATTCTAAAAGGACTTTCTCACATTTAATTTTCATATAAATGATCTCAAAATAAAGAACAGGATCTTTACTCCCTACCCAAGTATGATTTTCGAAGATAGGACACAGAATCTACTACGTAGGATTAAAAAACATTTTCCATGATTCCCAATATATAAAACTGCGAAATTATCATTTTCAATTATTTTTATGGAAATCTAAACTACAACGATTTTCGTGAAAAATTCAAAGGGGTTAGCCTCTGATTTTTCTCGATTTTTGGGTTAAAAATTTTTTTGCACGGAATTGAGTTGAATGGGTTTCCTTGTTATAGATTTGAGTCTTGAGAATTCGGAAATCGTGTCTTTTCTTCTATACTCCAACTATTTTGTGAGCTATGAAAAAAATTCTGTACCTCTATTTTGAATTTTATATGAAAATGTGACAGCCTGAATAAATTTATTCTAAAAGGACTTTCTCACATTTAATTTTCATATAAATGATCTCAAAATAAAGAACAGGATCTTTACTCCCTACCCAAGTATGATTTTCGAAGATAGGACACAGAATCTACTACGTAGGATTAAAAAACATTTTCCATGATTCCTAATATATAAAACTGAGAAATTATCATTTTTTGCAAACTTTGAAAAGCTGTGCCTCCAAAACTAAAAGTCGCACAGCCAAGTCCTTGGCAGATTTAATTTCAGGACGTCCAAAATTATCATTTTCAATTATTTTTATGGAAATCTAAACAACAACGATTTTCGTGAAAAATTCAAAGGGGTTAGCCTCTGATTTTTCTCGATTTTTGGGTTAAAAATTTTTTTGCACGGAATTGAGTTGAATGGGTTTCCTTGTTATAGATTTGAGTCTTGAGAATTCGGAAATCGTGTCCTTTCTTATATACTCCAACTATTTTGTGAGCTATGAAAAAAATTCTGTACCTCTATTTTGAATTTTATATGAAAATGTGACAGCCTGAATAAATTTATTCTAAAAGGACTTTCTCACATTTAATTTTCATATAAATGATCTCAAAATAAAGAACAGGATCTTTACTCCCTACCCAAGTATGATTTTCGAAGATAGGACACAGAATCTACTACGTAGGATTAAAAAACATTTTCCATGATTCCCAATATATAAAACTGAGAAATTATCATTTTTTGCAAACTTTGAAAAGCTGTGCCTCCAAAACTAAAAGTCGCACAGCCAAGTCCTTGGCAGATTTAATTTCAGGACGTCCAAAATTATCATTTTCAATTATTTTTATGGAAATCTAAACAACAACGATTTTCGTGAAAAATTCAAAGGGGTTAGCCTCTGATTTTTCTCGATTTTTGGGTTAAAAATTTTTTTGCACGGAATTGAGTTGAATGGGTTTCCTTGTTATAGATTTGAGTCTTGAGAATTCGGAAATCGTGTCCTTTCTTATATACTCCAACTATTTTGTGAGCTATGAAAAAAATTCTGTACCTCTATTTTGAATTTTATATGAAAATGTGACAGCCTGAATAAATTTATTCTAAAAGGACTTTCTCACATTTAATTTTCATATAAATGATCTCAAAATAAAGAACAGGATCTTTACTCCCTACCCAAGTATGATTTTCGAAGATAGGACACAGAATCTACTACGTAGGATTAAAAAACATTTTCCATGATTCCCAATATATAAAACTGCGAAATTATCATTTTTTGAAAACTTTGAAAAGTTGTGTCTCCAAAACTAAAAGTCGCACAGCCAAGTCCTTGGCAGATTTAATTTCAGGACGTCCAAAATTATCATTTTCAATTATTTTTATGGAAATCTAAACAACAACGATTTTCGTGAAAAATTCAAAGGGGTTAGCCTCTGATTTTTCTCGATTTTTGGGTTAAAAATTTTTTTGCACGGAATTGAGTTGAATGGGTTTCCTTGTTACAGATTTGAGTCTTGAGAATTCGGAAATCGTGTCTTTTCTTCTATACTCCAACTATTTTGTGAGCTATGAAAAAAATTCTGTACCTCTATTTTGAATTTTATATGAAAATGTGACAGCCTGAATAAATTTATTCTAAAAGGACTTTCTCACATTTAATTTTCATATAAATGATCTCAAAATAAAGAACAGGATCTTTACTCCCTACCCAAGTATGATTTTCGAAGATAGGACACAGAATCTACTACGTAGGATTAAAAAACATTTTCCATGATTCCCAATATATAAAACTGCGAAATTATCATTTTTTGAAAACTTTGAAAAGTTGTGTCTCCAAAACTAAAAGTCGCACAGCCAAGTCCTTGGCAGATTTAATTTCAGGACGTCCAAAATTATCATTTTCAATTATTTTTATGGAAATCTAAACTACAACGATTTTCGTGAAAAATTCAAAGGGGTTAGCCTCTGATTTTTCTCGATTTTTGGGTTAAAAATTTTTTTGCACGGAATTGAGTTGAATGGGTTTCCTTGTTATAGATTTGAGTCTTGAGAATTCGGAAATCGTGTCCTTTCTTATATACTCCAACTATTTTGTGAGCTATGAAAAAAATTCTGTACTTCTATTTTGAATTTTATATGAAAATGTGACAGCCTGAATAAATTTATTCTAAAAGGACTTTCTCACATTTAATTTTCATATAAATGATCTCAAAATAAAGAACAGGATCTTTACTCCCTACCCAAGTATGATTTTCGAAGATAGGACACAGAATCTACTACGTAGGATTAAAAAACATTTTCCATGATTCCTTTGAAAAGCTGTGTCTCCAAAACTAAAAGTCGCACAGCCAAGTCATTGGCAGATTTAATTTCAGGACGTCCAAAATTATCATTTTCAATTATTTTTATGGAAATCTAAACAACAACGATTTTCGTGAAAAATTCAAAGGGGTTAGCCTCTGATTTTTCTCGATTTTTGGGTTAAAAATTTTTTTGCACGGAATTGAGTTGAATGGGTTTCCTTGTTATAGATTTGAGTCTTGAGAATTCGGAAATCGTGTCCTTTCTTATATACTCCAACTATTTTGTGAGCTATGAAAAAAATTCTGTACTTCTATTTTGAATTTTATATGAAAATGTGACAGCCTGAATAAATTTATTCTAAAAGGACTTTCTCACATTTAATTTTCATATAAATGATCTCAAAATAAAGAACAGGATCTTTACTCCCTACCCAAGTATGATTTTCGAAGATAGGACACAGAATCTACTACGTAGGATTAAAAAACATTTTCCATGATTCCCAATATATAAAACTGCGAAATTATCATTTTTTGAAAACTTTGAAAAGTTGTGTCTCCAAAACTAAAAGTCGCACAGCCAAGTCCTTGGCAGATTTAATTTCAGGACGTCCAAAATTATCATTTTCAATTATTTTTATGGAAATCTAAACAACAACGATTTTCGTGAAAAATTCAAAGGGGTTAGCCTCTGATTTTTCTCGATTTTTGGGTTAAAAATTTTTTTGCACGGAATTGAGTTGAATGGGTTTCCTTGTTATAGATTTGAGTCTTAAGAATTCGGAAATCGTATCCTTTCTTATATAATCCAACTATTTTGTGAGCTATGAAAAAAATTCTGTACTTCTATTTTGAATTTTATATGAAAATGTGACAGCCTGAATAAATTTATTCTAAAAGGACTTTCTCACATTTAATTTTCATATAAATGATCTCAAAATGAAGAACAGGATCTTTACTCCCTACCCAAGTATGATTTTCGAAGATAGGACACAGAATCTACTACGTAGGATTAAAAAACATTTTCCATGATTCCCAATATATAAAACTGCGAAATTATCATTTTTTGAAAACTTTGAAAAGTTGTGTCTCCAAAACTAAAAGTCGCACAGCCAAGTCCTTGGCAGATTTAATTTCAGGACGTCCAAAATTATCATTTTCAATTATTTTTATGGAAATCTAAACAACAACGATTTTCGTGAAAAATTCAAAGGGGTTAGCCTCTGATTTTTCTCGATTTTTGGGTTAAAAATTTTTTTGCACGGAATTGAGTTGAATGGGTTTCCTTGTTATAGATTTGAGTCTTGAGAATTCGGAAATCGTGTCCTTTCTTATATACTCCAACTATTTTGTGAGCTATGAAAAAAATTCTGTACCTCTATTTTGAATTTTATATGAAAATGTGACAGCCTGAATAAATTTATTCTAAAAGGACTTTCTCACATTTAATTTTCATATAAATGATCTCAAAATAAAGAACAGGATCTTTACTCCCTACCCAAGTATGATTTTCGAAGATAGGACACAGAATCTACTACGTAGGATTAAAAAACATTTTCCATGATTCCTTTGAAAAGCTGTGTCTCCAAAACTAAAAGTCGCACAGCCAAGTCATTGGCAGATTTAATTTCAGGACGTCCAAAATTATCATTTTCAATTATTTTTATGGAAATCTAAACAACAACGATTTTCGTGAAAAATTCAAAGGGGTTAGCCTCTGATTTTTCTCGATTTTTGGGTTAAAAATTTTTTTGCACGGAATTGAGTTGAATGGGTTTCCTTGTTATAGATTTGAGTCTTGAGAATTCGGAAATCGTGTCCTTTCTTATATACTCCAACTATTTTGTGAGCTATGAAAAAAATTCTGTACCTCTATTTTGAATTTTATATGAAAATGTGACAGCCTGAATAAATTTATTCTAAAAGGACTTTCTCACATTTAATTTTCATATAAATGATCTCAAAATAAAGAACAGGATCTTTACTCCCTACCCAAGTATGATTTTCGAAGATAGGACACAGAATCTACTACGTAGGATTAAAAAACATTTTCCATGATTCCCAATATATAAAACTGAGAAATTATCATTTTTTGCAAACTTTGAAAAGCTGTGTCTCCAAAACTAAAAGTCGCACAGCCAAGTCCTTGTCAGATTTAATTTCAGGACCTCCAAAATTATCATTTTCAGTTATTTTTATGGAAATCTAAACTACAACGATTTTCGTGAAAAATTCAAAGGAGTTAGCCTCTGATTTTTCTCGATTTTTGGGTTAAAAATTTTTTTGCACGGAATTGAGTTGAATGGGTTTCCTTGTTATAGATTTGAGTCTTAAGAATTCGGAAATCGTGTCCTTTCTTATATACTCCAACTATTTTGTGAGCTATGAAAAAAATTCTGTACCTCTATTTTGAATTTTATATGAAAATGTGACAGCCTGAATAAATTTATTCTAAAAGGACTTTCTCACATTTAATTTTCATATAAATGAGCTCAAAATAAAGAACAGGATCTTTACTCCCTACCCAAGTATGATTTTCGAAGATAGGACACAGAATCTACTACGTAGGATTAAAAAACATTTTCCATGATTCCCAATATATAAAACTGAGAAATTATCATTTTTTGCAAACTTTGAAAAGCTGTGTCTCCAAAACTAAAAGTCGCACAGCCAAGTCCTTGGCAGATTTAATTTCAGGACGTGCAAAATTATCATTTTCAATTATTTTTATGGAAATCTAAACAACAACGATTTTCGTGAAAAATTCAAAGGGGTTAGCCTCTGATTTTTCTCGATTTTTGGGTTAAAAATTTTTTTGCACGGAATTGAGTTGAATGGGTTTCCTTGTTATAGATTTGAGTCTTGAGAATTCGGAAATCGTGTCCTTTCTTCTATACTCCAACTATTTTGTGAGCTATGAAAAAAATTCTGTACCTCTATTTTGAATTTTATATGAAAATGTGACAGCCTGAATAAATTTATTCTAAAAGGACTTTCTCACATTTAATTTTCATATAAATGATCTCAAAATAAAGAACAGGATCTTTACTCCCTACCCAAGTATGATTTTCGAAGATAGGACACAGAATCTACTACGTAGGATTAAAAAACATTTTCCATGATTCCTTTGAAAAGCTGTGTCTCCAAAACTAAAAGTCGCACAGCCAAGTCCTTGGCAGATTTAATTTCAGGACGTCCAAAATTATCATTTTCAATTATTTTTATGGAAATCTAAACTACAACGATTTTCGTGAAAAATTCAAAGGGGTTAGCCTCTGATTTTTCTCGATTTTTGGGTTAAAAATTTTTTTGCACGGAATTGAGTTGAATGGGTTTCCTTGTTATAGATTTGAGTCTTGAGAATTCGGAAATCGTGTCCTTTCTTATATACTCCAACTATTTTGTGAGTTATGAAAAAAATTCTGTACCTCTATTTTGAATTTTTTATGAAAATGTGACAGCCTGAATAAATTTATTCTAAAAGGACTTTCTCACATTTAATTTTCATATAAATGATCTCAAAATAAAGAACAGGATCTTTACTCCCTACCCAAGTATGATTTTCGAAGATAGGACACAGAATCTACTACGTAGGATTAAAAAACATTTTCCATGATTCCCAATATATAAAACTGCGAAATTATCATTTTTTGAAAACTTTGAAAAGTTGTGTCTCCAAAACTAAAAGTCGCACAGCCAAGTCCTTGGCAGATTTAATTTCAGGACGTCCAAAATTATCATTTTCAATTATTTTTATGGAAATCTAAACAACAACGATTTTCGTGAAAAATTCAAAGGGGTTAGCCTCTGATTTTTCTCGATTTTTGGGTTAAAAATTTTTTTGCACGGAATTGAGTTGAATGGGTTTCCTTGTTATAGATTTGAGTCTTGAGAATTCGGAAATCGTGTCCTTTCTTATATACTCCAACTATTTTGTGAGCTATGAAAAAAATTCTGTACCTCTATTTTGAATTTTATATGAAAATGTGACAGCCTGAATAAATTTATTCTAAAAGGACTTTCTCACATTTAATTTTCATATAAATGATCTCAAAATAAAGAACAGGATCTTTACTCCCTACCCAAGTATGATTTTCGAAGATAGGACACAGAATCTACTACGTAGGATTAAAAAACATTTTCCATGATTCCTTTGAAAAGCTGTGTCTCCAAAACTAAAAGTCGCACAGCCAAGTCATTGGCAGATTTAATTTCAGGACGTCCAAAATTATCATTTTCAATTATTTTTATGGAAATCTAAACAACAACGATTTTCGTGAAAAATTCAAAGGGGTTAGCCTCTGATTTTTCTCGATTTTTGGGTTAAAAATTTTTTTGCACGGAATTGAGTTGAATGGGTTTCCTTGTTATAGATTTGAGTCTTGAGAATTCGGAAATCGTGTCCTTTCTTATATACTCCAACTATTTTGTGAGCTATGAAAAAAATTCTGTACCTCTATTTTGAATTTTATATGAAAATGTGACAGCCTGAATAAATTTATTCTAAAAGGACTTTCTCACATTTAATTTTCATATAAATGATCTCAAAATAAAGAACAGGATCTTTACTCCCTACCCAAGTATGATTTTCGAAGATAGGACACAGAATCTACTACGTAGGATTAAAAAACATTTTCCATGATTCCCAATATATAAAACTGAGAAATTATCATTTTTTGCAAACTTTGAAAAGCTGTGTCTCCAAAACTAAAAGTCGCACAGCCAAGTCCTTGTCAGATTTAATTTCAGGACCTCCAAAATTATCATTTTCAGTTATTTTTATGGAAATCTAAACTACAACGATTTTCGTGAAAAATTCAAAGGAGTTAGCCTCTGATTTTTCTCGATTTTTGGGTTAAAAATTTTTTTGCACGGAATTGAGTTGAATGGGTTTCATTGTTATAGATTTGAGTCTTAAGAATTCGGAAATCGTGTCCTTTCTTATATACTCCAACTATTTTGTGAGCTATGAAAAAAATTCTGTACCTCTATTTTGAATTTTATATGAAAATGTGACAGCCTGAATAAATTTATTCTAAAAGGACTTTCTCACATTTAATTTTCATATAAATGAGCTCAAAATAAAGAACAGGATCTTTACTCCCTACCCAAGTATGATTTTCGAAGATAGGACACAGAATCTACTACGTAGGATTAAAAAACATTTTCCATGATTCCCAATATATAAAACTGAGAAATTATCATTTTTTGCAAACTTTGAAAAGCTGTGTCTCCAAAACTAAAAGTCGAACAGCCAAGTCCTTGGCAGATTTAATTTCAGGACGTCCAAAATTATCATTTTCAATTATTTTTATGGAAATCTAAACAACAACGATTTTCGTGAAAAATTCAAAGGGGTTAGCCTCTGATTTTTCTCGATTTTTGGGTTAAAAATTTTTTTGCACGGAATTGAGTTGAATGGGTTTCCTTGTTATAGATTTGAGTCTTGAGAATTCGGAAATCGTGTCCTTTCTTATATACTCCAACTATTTTGTGAGCTATGAAAAAAATTCTGTACCTCTATTTTGAATTTTATATGAAAATGTGACAGCCTGCATAAATTTATTCTAAAAGGACTTCCTCACATTTAATTTTCATATAAATGATCTCAAAATAAAGAACAGGATCTTTACTCCCTACCCAAGTATGATTTTCGAAGATAGGACACAGAATCTACTACGTAGGATTAAAAAACATTTTCCATGATTCCTTTGAAAAGCTGTGTCTCCAAAACTAAAAGTCGCACAGCCAAGTCCTTGGCAGATTTAATTTCAGGACGTCCAAAATTATCATTTCCAATTATTTTTATGGAAATCTAAACTACAACGATTTTCGTGAAAAATTCAAAGGGGTTAGCCTCTGATTTTTCTCGATTTTTGGGTTAAAAATTTTTTTGCACGGAATTGAGTTGAATGGGTTTCCTTGTTATAGATTTGAGTCTTGAGAATTCGGAAATCGTGTCCTTTCTTCTATACTCCAACTATTTTGTGAGCTATGAAAAAAATTCTGTACCTCTATTTTGAATTTTATATGAAAATGTGACAGCCTGAATAAATTTATTCTAAAAGGACTTTCTCACATTTAATTTTCATATAAATGATCTCAAAATGAAGAACAGGATCTTTACTCCCTACCCAAGTATGATTTTCGAAGATAGGACACAGAATCTACTACGTAGGATTAAAAAACATTTTCCATGATTCCCAATATATAAAACTGAGAAATTATCATTTTTTGCAAACTTTAAAAAGCTGTGTCTCCAAAACTAAAAGTCGCACAGCCAAGTCCTTGGCAGATTTAATTTCAGGACGTCCAAAATTATCATTTTAAATTATTTTTATGGAAATCTAAACCACAACGATTTTCGTGAAAAATTCAGTTAGCCTCTGATTTTTCTCGATTTTTGGGTTAAAAATTTTTTGCACGGAATTGAGTTGAATGGGTTTCCTTGTTATAGATTTGAGTCTTGAGAATTCGGAAATCGTGTCCTTTCTTCTATACTCCAACTATTTTGTGAGCTATGAAAAAAATTCTGTACCTCTATTTTGAATTTTATATGAAAATGTGACAGCCTGAATAAATTTATTCTAAAAGGACTTTCTCACATTTAATTTTCATATAAATGATCTCAAAATAAAGAACAGGATCTTTACTCCCTACCCAAGTATGATTTTCGAAGATAGGACACAGAATCTACTACGTAGGATTAAAAAACATTTTCCATGATTCCCAATATATAAAACTGAGAAATTATCATTTTTTGCAAACTTTGAAAAGCTGTGTCTCCAAAACTAAAAGTCGCACTGCCAAGTCATTGGCAGATTTAATTTCAGGACCTCCAAAATTATCATTTTCAGTTATTTCTATGGAAATCTAAACTACAACGATTTTCGTGAAAAATTCAAAGGGGTTAGCCTCTGATTTTTCTCGATTTTTGGGTTAAAAATTTTTTGCACGGAATTGAGTTGAATGGGTTTTCTTGTTATAGATTTGAGTCTTGAGAATTCGGAAATCGTGTCCTTTCTTCTATACTCCAACTATTTTGTGAGCTATGAAAAAAATTCTGTACCTCTATTTTGAATTTTATATGAAAATGTGACAGCCTGAATAAATTTATTCTAAAAGGACTTTCTCACATTTAATTTTCATATAAATGATCTCAAAATAAAGAACAGGATCTTTACTCCCTACCCAAGTATGATTTTCGAAGATAGGACACAGAATCTACTACGTAGGATTAAAAAACATTTTCCATGATTCCCAATATATAAAACTGCGAAATTATCATTTTTTGAAAACTTTGAAAAGTTGTGTCTCCAAAACTAAAAGTCGCACAGCCAAGTCCTTGTCAGATTTAATTTCAGGACCTCCAAAATTATCATTTTCAGTTATTTTTATGGAAATCTAAACAACAACGATTTTCGTGAAAAATTCAAAGGGGTTAGCCTCTGATTTTTCTCGATTTTTGGGTTAAAAATTTTTTTGCACGGAATTGAGTTGAATGGGTTTCCTTGTTATAGATTTGAGTCTTGAGAATTCGGAAATCGTGTCCTTTCTTATATACTCCAACTATTTTGTGAGCTATGAAAAAAATTCTGTACTTCTATTTTGAATTTTATATGAAAATGTGACAGCCTGAATAAATTTATTCTAAAAGGACTTTCTCACATTTAATTTTCATATAAATGATCTCAAAATAAAGAACAGGATCTTTACTCCCTACCCAAGTATGATTTTCGAAGATAGGACACAGAATCTACTACGTAGGATTAAAAAACATTTTCCATGATTCCTTTGAAAAGCTGTGTCTCTAAAACTAAAAGTCGCACAGCCAAGTCCTTGGCAGATTTGATTTCAGGACGTCCAAAATTATCATTTCCAATTATTTTTATGGAAATCTAAACTACAACGATTTTCGTGAAAAATTCAAAGGGGTTAGCCTCTGATTTTTCTCGATTTTTGGGTTGAAAATTTTTTTGCACGGAATTGAGTTGAATGGGTTTCCTTGTTATAGATTTGAGTCTTGAGAATTCGGAAATCGTGTCCTTTCTTCTATACTCCAACTATTTTGTGAGCTATGAAAAAAATTCTGTACCTCTATTTTGAATTTTATATGAAAATGTGACAGCCTGAATAAATTTATTCTTTAAGGACTTTCTCACATTTAATTTTCATATAAATGATCTCAAAATAAAGAACAGGATCTTTACTCCCTACCCAAGTATGATTTTCGAAGATAGGACACAGAATCTACTACGTAGGATTAAAAAACATTTTCCATGATTCCCAATATATAAAACTGAGAAATTATCATTTTTTGAAAACTTTGAAAAGCTGTGTCTCCAAAACTAAAAGTCGCACAGCCAAGTCATTGGCAGATTTAATTTCAGGACGTCCAAAATTATCATTTTCAATTATTTTTATGGAAATCTAAACAACAACGATTTTCGTGAAAAATTCAAAGGGGTTAGCCTCTGATTTTTCTCGATTTTTGGGTTAAAAATTTTTTTGC
This sequence comes from Bombylius major, assembly GCA_932526495.1. Classification (NCBI taxonomy): domain Eukaryota; kingdom Metazoa; phylum Arthropoda; class Insecta; order Diptera; family Bombyliidae; genus Bombylius; species Bombylius major. The sequence continues at coordinate 10,905,626 of OW052044.1, read as the reverse complement.
ACGGAATTGAGTTGAATGGGTTTCCTTGTTATAGATTTGAGTCTTGAGAATTCGGAAATCGTGTCCTTTCTTATATACTCCAACTATTTTGTGAGCTATGAAAAAAATTCTGTACCTCTATTTTGAATTTTATATGAAAATGTGACAGCCTGAATAAATTTATTCTAAAAGGACTTTCTCACATTTAATTTTCATATAAATGATCTCAAAATAAAGAACAGGATCTTTACTCCCTACCCAAGTATGATTTTCGAAGATAGGACACAGAATCTACTACGTAGGATTAAAAAACATTTTCCATGATTCCCAATATATAAAACTGAGAAATTATCATTTTTTGCAAACTTTGAAAAGCTGTGTCTCCAAAACTAAAAGTCGCACAGCCAAGTCCTTGGCAGATTTAATTTCAGGACCTCCAAAATTATCATTTTCAGTTATTTTTATGGAAATCTAAACTACAACGATTTTCGTGAAAAATTCAAAGGGGTTAGCCTCTGATTTTTCTCGATTTTTGGGTTAAAAATTTTTTGCACGGAATTGAGTTGAATGGGTTTCCTTGTTATAGATTTGAGTCTTGAGAATTCGGAAATCGTGTCCTTTCTTATATACTCCAACTATTTTGTGAGCTATGAAAAAAATTCTGTACCTCTATTTTGAATTTTATATGAAAATGTGACAGCCTGAATAAATTTATTCTAAAAGGACTTTCTCACATTTAATTTTCATATAAATGATCTCAAAATAAAGAACAGGATCTTTACTCCCTACCCAAGTATGATTTTCGAAGATAGGACACAGAATCTACTACGTAGGATTAAAAAACATTTTCCATGATTCCTTTGAAAAGCTGTGTCTCCAAAACTAAAAGTCGCACAGCCAAGTCCTTGGCAGATTTAATTTCAGGACGTCCAAAATTATCATTTCCAATTATTTTTATGGAAATCTAAACTACAACGATTTTCGTGAAAAATTCAAAGGGGTTAGCCTCTGATTTTTCTCGATTTTTGGGTTGAAAATTTTTTTGCACGGAATTGAGTTGAATGGGTTTCCTTGTTATAGATTTGAGTCTTGAGAATTCGGAAATCGTGTCCTTTCTTCTATACTCCAACTATTTTGTGAGCTATGAAAAAAATTCTGTACCTCTATTTTGAATTTTATATGAAAATGTGACAGCCTGAATAAATTTATTCTTTAAGGACTTTCTCACATTTAATTTTCATATAAATGATCTCAAAATAAAGAACAGGATCTTTACTCCCTACCCAAGTATGATTTTCGAAGATAGGACACAGAATCTACTACGTAGGATTAAAAAACATTTTCCATGATTCCCAATATATAAAACTGAGAAATTATCATTTTTTGAAAACTTTGAAAAGCTGTGTCTCCAAAACTAAAAGTCGCACAGCCAAGTCATTGGCAGATTTAATTTCAGGACGTCCAAAATTATCATTTTCAATTATTTTTATGGAAATCTAAACAACAACGATTTTCGTGAAAAATTCAAAGGGGTTAGCCTCTGATTTTTCTCGATTTTTGGGTTAAAAATTTTTTTGCACGGAATTGAGTTGAATGGGTTTCCTTGTTATAGATTTGAGTCTTGAGAATTCGGAAATCGTGTCCTTTCTTATATACTCCAACTATTTTGTGAGCTATGAAAAAAATTCTGTACCTCTATTTTGAATTTTATATGAAAATGTGACAGCCTGAATAAATTTATTCTAAAAGGACTTTCTCACATTTAATTTTCATATAAATGATCTCAAAATAAAGAACAGGATCTTTACTCCCTACCCAAGTATGATTTTCGAAGATAGGACACAGAATCTACTACGTAGGATTAAAAAACATTTTCCATGATTCCCAATATATAAAACTGAGAAATTATCATTTTTTGCAAACTTTGAAAAGCTGTGTCTCCAAAACTAAAAGTCGCACAGCCAAGTCCTTGGCAGATTTAATTTCAGGACCTCCAAAATTATCATTTTCAGTTATTTTTATGGAAATCTAAACTACAACGATTTTCGTGAAAAATTCAAAGGGGTTAGCCTCTGATTTTTCTCGATTTTTGGGTTAAAAATTTTTTGCACGGAATTGAGTTGAATGGGTTTCCTTGTTATAGATTTGAGTCTTGAGAATTCGGAAATCGTGTCCTTTCTTATATACTCCAACTATTTTGTGAGCTATGAAAAAAATTCTGTACCTCTATTTTGAATTTTATATGAAAATGTGACAGCCTGAATAAATTTATTCTAAAAGGACTTTCTCACATTTAATTTTCATATAAATGATCTCAAAATAAAGAACAGGATCTTTACTCCCTACCCAAGTATGATTTTCGAAGATAGGACACAGAATCTACTACGTAGGATTAAAAAACATTTTCCATGATTCCCAATATATAAAACTGCGAAATTATCATTTTTTGAAAACTTTGAAAAGTTGTGTCTCCAAAACTAAAAGTCGCACAGCCAAGTCCTTGGCAGATTTAATTTCAGGACGTCCAAAATTATCATTTTCAATTATTTTTATGGAAATCTAAACAACAACGATTTTCGTGAAAAATTAAAAGGGGTTAGCCTCTGATTTTTCTCGATTTTTGGGTTAAAAATTTTTTTGCACGGAATTGAGTTGAATGGGTTTCCTTGTTATAGATTTGAGTCTTAAGAATTCGGAAATCGTATCCTTTCTTATATAATCCAACTATTTTGTGAGCTATGAAAAAAATTCTGTACTTCTATTTTGAATTTTATATGAAAATGTGACAGCCTGAATAAATTTATTCTAAAAGGACTTTCTCACATTTAATTTTCATATAAATGATCTCAAAATAAAGAACAGGATCTTTACTCCCTACCCAAGTATGATTTTCGAAGATAGGACACAGAATCTACTACGTAGGATTAAAAAACATTTTCCATGATTCCCAATATATAAAACTGAGAAATTATCATTTTTTGCAAACTTTGAAAAGCTGTGTCTCCAAAACTAAAAGTCGCACAGCCAAGTCCTTGTCAGATTTAATTTCAGGACCTCCAAAATTATCATTTTCAGTTATTTTTATGGAAATCTAAACTACAACGATTTTCGTGAAAAATTCAAAGGGGTTAGCCTCTGATTTTTCTCGATTTTTGGGTTAAAAATTTTTTTGCACGGAATTGAGTTGAATGGGTTTCCTTGTTATAGATTTGAGTCTTGAGAATTCGGAAATCGTGTCCTTTCTTATATACTCCAACTATTTTGTGAGCTATGAAAAAAATTCTGTACCTCTATTTTGAATTTTATATGAAAATGTGACAGCCTGAATAAATTTATTCTAAAAGGACTTTCTCACATTTAATTTTCATATAAATGATCTCAAAATAAAGAACAGGATCTTTACTCCCTACCCAAGTATGATTTTCGAAGATAGGACACAGAATCTACTACGTAGGATTAAAAAACATTTTCCATGATTCCCAATATATAAAACTGAGAAATTATCATTTTTTGCAAACTTTGAAAAGCTGTGTCTCCAAAACTAAAAGTCGCACAGCCAAGTCCTTGTCAGATTTAATTTCAGGACCTCCAAAATTATCATTTTCAGTTATTTTTATGGAAATCTAAACTACAACGATTTTCGTGAAAAATTCAAAGGGGTTAGCCTCTGATTTTTCTCGATTTTTGGGTTAACAATTTTTTTGCACGGAATTGAGTTGAATGGGTTTCCTTGTTATAGATTTGAGTCTTGAGAATTCGGAAATCGTGTCCTTTCTTCTATACTCCAACTATTTTGTGAGCTATGAAAAAAATTCTGTACCTCTATTTTGAATTTTATATGAAAATGTGACAGCCTGAGTAAATTTATTCTAAAAGGACTTTCTCACATTTAATTTTCATATAAATGATCTCAAAATAAAGAACAGGGCCGCGATTCTCGAGATCACTCGTAAAGTTACGCATACGTATCTTTACGAGTACTTTGTTTCGAATGGTTTATGTTACACGTATTCTTGAAATCAATCGAATATTTATTTACCATTCGAATAGATTACGAGTATGGTGAAAGTTCTAAAGTTCAAAACTGGTTTGTGTATCGGATGATTTAGACAAGGGGGATGAGGTTTAATGAATAATGAGAGAAGAAATATATATGACGTATGTCATTTTGAGAATATCCAAGAGAAATTTCTAAAATTACTCAAATTAAAAAAACGTGTATGGTGGATGACATTAAACAAAAGATTGTATCAATAATTTTTATTTTTATTATTAATATAATATTTTTAATTCATAATTTTACATTTATAGTTTTTTAATGTAATATATAATATATAGTATGAGTATATACATACATACATTATATTAAATAACTATTTATTTATTTTAGACAGTATTAACTTAGTACTCGTAAGTAGTTACGAGTGCAAATAGGCACTCGTATCTTTACGAATGGTTTTCATTCGAATATTTACGTATGCGGATCTCGAGAATAAGCCATATGTCAAAACCACTCGTAAATGGTGGATTTACGTATACTTAACTTTACGAGTGGTTTCGAGAATAGCGGCCCAGGATATTTACTCCCTACCCAAGTATGATTTTCGAAGATAGGACACAGAATCTACTACGTAGGATTAAAAAACATTTTCCATGATTCCTAATATATAAAACTGAGAAATTATCATTTTTTGCAAACTTTGAAAAGCTGTGTCTCCGACACTAAAAGTCGCACAGCCAAGTCCTTGGCAGATTTAATTTCAGGACGTCCAAAATTATCATTTTCAGTTATTTTTATGGAAATCTAAACTACAACGATTTTCGTGAAAAATTCAAAGGGGTTAGCCTCTGATTTTTCTCGATTTTTGGGTTAAAAATTTTTTTGCACGGAATTGAGTTGAATGGGTTTCCTTGTTATAGATTTGAGTCTTAAGAATTTGGAAATCGTGTCTTTTCTTCTATACTCCAACTATTTTGTGAGCTATGAAAAAAATTCTGTACCTCTATTTTGAATTTTATATGAAAATGTGACAGCCTGAATAAATTTATTCTTTAAGGACTTTCTCACATTTAATTTTCATATAAATGATCTCAAAATAAAGAACAGGATATTTACTCCCTACCCAAGTATGATTTCCGAAGATAGGACACAGAATCTACTACGTAGAATTAAAAAACATTTTCCATGATTCCCAATATATAAAACTGAGAAATTATCATTTTTTGCAAACTTTGAAAAGCTGTGTCTCCAAAACTAAAAGTCGCACAGCCAAGTCCTTGTCAGATTTAATTTCAGGACCTCCAAAATTATCATTTTCAGTTATTTTTATGGAAATCTAAACTACAACGATTTTCGTGAAAAATTCAAAGGGGTTAGCCTCTGATTTTTCTCGATTTTTGGGTTAAAAATTTTTTTGCACGGAATTGAGTTGAATGGGTTTCCTTGTTATAGATTTGAGTCTTGAGAATTCGGAAATCGTGTCCTTTCTTATATACTCCAACTATTTTGTGAGCTATGAAAAAAATTCTGTACCTCTATTTTGAATTTTATATGAAAATGTGACAGCCTGAATAAATTTATTCTAAAAGGACTTTCTCACATTTAATTTTCATATAAATGATCTCAAAATAAAGAACAGGATCTTTACTCCCTACCCAAGTATGATTTTCGAAGATAGGACACAGAATCTACTACGTAGGATTAAAAAACATTTTCCATGATTCCCAATATATAAAACTGCGAAATTATCATTTTTTGAAAACTTTGAAAAGTTGTGTCTCCAAAACTAAAAGTCGCACAGCCAAGTCCTTGGCAGATTTAATTTCAGGACGTCCAAAATTATCATTTTCAATTATTTTTATGGAAATCTAAACAACAACGATTTTCGTGAAAAATTCAAAGGGGTTAGCCTCTGATTTTTCTCGATTTTTGGGTTAAAAATTTTTTTGCACGGAATTGAGTTGAATGGGTTTCCTTGTTATAGATTTGAGTCTTGAGAATTCGGAAATCGTGTCCTTTCTTATATACTCCAACTATTTTGTGAGCTATGAAAAAAATTCTGTACCTCTATTTTGAATTTTATATGAAAATGTGACAGCCTGAATAAATTTATTCTAAAAGGACTTTCTCACATTTAATTTTCATATAAATGATCTCAAAATAAAGAACAGCATCTTTACTCCCTACCCAAGTATGATTTTCGAAGATAGGACACAGAATCTACTACGTAGGATTAAAAAACATTTTCCATGATTCCCAATATATAAAACTGAGAAATTATCATTTTTTGAAAACTTTGAAAAGCTGTGTCTCCAAAACTAAAAGTCGCACAGCCAAGTCCTTGGCAGATTTAATTTCAGGACGTCCAAAATAATCATTTTCAGTTATTTTTATGGAAATCTAAACTACAACGGTTTTCGTGAAAAATTCAAAGGGGTTAGCCTCTGATTTTTCTCGATTTTTGGGTTAAAAATTTTTTTGCACGGAATTGAGTTGAATGGGTTTCCTTGCTATAGACTACAATAATAGCATCCATGTCTTTTAAATAATAAAGGTTAAATCCTGTATGACATTTTATTATAGAATAGAGATTCCACAATCTCTTTCTCCCCGACATTTTTGTTCTAGGATGGAATGTCCTTCCACTTTCTGTGCACCTGATAGACGCTCAGCAGAAGAGCACGAACTTTTTTCTTTTGTCATGCTATTAAAATTCCTAATTTATAACTAATATTTGTCCACCTATATATGAAATCGAAGTCGCGGACACAATCTTGCTCTCAAAAAACAATGAATAAAAAATCGCGTTAAGTGCATTTAACACTGGTAAATAACTGCCACTGAATGTACAATACCATTCCATTACAATTTATTGATTTCCGCAAATAATACCTAAGTACATACTTTGTAATTATTTTTTAATTTCTTTATGAACGAATAAAAAAGCAACATTGTCATCATTAAATGACAAATTTTGTCTTTAAAAAAAGAGAAAGAAATATATTATGTAATTTAAAAATAAACACCAGTGAATTTCCTGCTTAGTCGAAAAAGAAGTAATAAGAAAGTCAATTTAACAAAATGTATTTTGAATAATTTTTACAATTATTTTATATTGATAATATTTAACTTTATTTTGTAACAATATTCTTTTGACTTCTTTAAAATAAAATAAATTTAACGATAATATCCTTTGAATAGTCGTAGTCCTGTTTTATTTTACTTTTCTCGATACAGTTTGTTTCTCTTTTCGTTTCTTAATGTGTTTTTTAATTTTAATTTTTCGTTTTTCTGCTTTAGCTTCTTTAATAGCTTTTTTTCTTGCTTTTTTACTTTCTGGAGACTCATCACGTGGCCTTGATGAATCTTTGAAACGTGATTCTTTTCCATCTTCATCAGATGAATCACTATTATCACTACTATCATCATTATCTCCATCATCATCCGTAAGATTTTCATCTTTGTTATTTTTATCATTTTCATGAAGAATTTCTGGTTTAAATTTAACTGATAAATCTTGAGTAAGTCCTGTAACCGTATTGTAAATTAATTCACCACCAGTACCAGATTTAACATTATTTATATCACGTTCAAAATGAATTACCTGTAATTTGAAAAAAAAAAAAAATTGTTAAATGCAAACATCTTTTTAAAAAGCCTCAATAATTTATGTTTACCGTTTACCTCATCTAAACGTTTTGGTATGTAAGACTGTTTAAATACTTCTTCATCAATTTTTTCTTGTTCTGTTAATTCATCAATACTTCGATTTTCAATTTTTTTTGAAATTTTTTCTAAACAATCTTCCATATTTTCTTCTTTTATTGTTGGATCTGTAATAAATTCAAATAATTCACGAACAGTCATTGTTGCAACATCACGTTTTCTGAAAAATTCCGATATATTTTGACAATCTTTACGTAAGAAATCAAATGCATGAGGATGATCATGTTCTACAGATTGACTTACATCAATTATAATTAATTGTCCATTATGTAATAAAATATTAAATTCAGATAAATCAGCATGAACTAATTTACATTTATTATAAATTTTCCACATAATTATTATACAATCTCTGTATAATTCTCTTGCTTTTGATGTATTTATTTCACAATCTTTTAAACGTGGTGATGGCCAACCATTAATACCAATAAATTCCATTAATAATACATGACTTCTTAATAATATTGGTTCTGGTACATCAATTCCAGCATTTTTCATTCTTATTAAATTTCTCATTTCTTTTTCAGCCCATGTTCTTACCATTTTTCTTGGATTATGACGACAATAGCCATGTCTAAAACGAAATTCACCTGATACATATTTATCACGATCTTTAAATATTAAAATTGATGTTTTATAAATTTTTATTGCATATTCTTTATTATCTTTACCACCAGCATGATAAACATTTGCTTCTTTACCAGTTGATATACAACCATTTATCTCATTTATAATACCTCTGTTCAATAATTTAAATAATATCATTCTTGTTCTTGGATCCATTACTTGTTCAGCTGTTGCACGATCATGTTTATCCTTAATACGCATTCTTTCTGATTCTTGACGTTTATCAAATGATACTAATCTATTAACAGCTTCACCAGATAAATTTGACGTTGTATCATATTTACCAACATTTATACGATTTGTATATTTTTTAAATAGTTTATCTGTTGGTTGATATGATGTTAATTTTTGGGTTGTTTTTTGAGCATTTAAATGAGATTTTGTTGATGGTGCCATTGAAGATGTTTGCTGATTGTGTTTATGATAACCACTATATGTTTCTTCATAATCATCATAATCATTATTGATGTCACTATCTTCTTCATCCTCTTTCTCATCTTCATCATCATAATCTTCTTCAACATCTATTAATGATTTATCATGTAAATCAGAAAATATTTTATGATCAACTGTTAATTTTGTAAATTGAACTTTATCTACCTAGAATTTTGAATTAATTTTCTTGAACATCATTTTGAATTTATAAGTAAAAATATTCTTACATTTCCTTTTTCGATTTCATCTTCTTCAGCATCACTAAATTGTCCAGTAATCATTTTATTTTATATTTTCTTTGATTTTAAAAAATTCTAAAGTAAAAATTTAAAACAATTTTTAAAAAACCTCGCACGTGTTATTCTGTAATCTGTATACGATAAATTCCACTTCAGTGCTGCCACTTTGCTATTGTTAGTAATTCTTTCAAAATTTAAAAAATGATACTTTGCTACTTTTTTCCGAATTTTTGCTACTTTTTTCGATAGAGAGCAAACTTTGAAGTTTGTTTTGTATTATCAACAACTGACATTTCCATTTTCCAGCTGTACTGCAATTTGTACACTTGCACAGTGAAAGTGTATGTTGTTTTACTGTTACGGTATTGTTCCCGAAAAGCAACAGTTTTTCAATTAATTTTATTATTGTAAAATCTGGATGAAACGACGCAGAATCATTGCATAATAATAGTTTATAAGGGTAATTGAAATTATCCAGATATCTGACATTTTTACCGTAATCGTATATCGGTGATCGGTGTTTTGTGTTATAACTATTGATTGAATTAGCTAATTTTGTACGGAAGAAAATTTTGCGTTCTTAAAGAGGCTATTTCAATCAAATATTTTAAGTAATACAAAAAGTTCATCAAGAACTTTATTTTTCACATATAAATTTACATCGTATCATGGCAAAAATTTTCCATTCCGTAAAAGGAATTAAAATTAACAGCAGTGAAAAACAAAATAACAATAACAAGGACATTTTCAAAGTGATTTTAATTTTTAGATATTCCGACCGTGAGCAATTATTGTATAATTGGTAAATAAACAAAACAAAAAGAAAGATTACAAAGAGACTGTAAAATGGTAAGTAATTGAACCTAGCTAAGAATCAATTTATTTTTAAAATCCTTTTTTTAATAATGTAAAGATAAACGTATCGTTGGATGGCAGTGCTGGAGGTGAGGAAGATGCTGATGATTCTTCTTCCTCTTCTCCAAAATCCTTAAATAATTTACCAACTCAATTTAAATCAGCACTTGATGAATTCAGAGAGAAATGGCAAAAAGAAATAAAATCTTCAGACAAACAAAAAATTAATATATTTGAAAATGATCATGATGATGATGGTTCGAAATTGAAAGCAACACCAAAATGTTTTGGAAAAGATAATATTGCAATTGAAGATGATGATGAAAAACGTGCCAAAGATTATTACATGCTAGGGATCGAAAATGAAAAACATGGTAAAGTTTATGAAGCATTACGATTCTATAGACGTGCTGTACAAATTTTACCAGATATTGAATTTCGTATTTATGAAATGACAAAATCACAACAACATATCTTTTGCAAAGATGAAGCATCGAATGTCATAAAGATTAATAATGCTGATGATGATGAAGAAGAAGAAGAAGAAGAAGACCTCAGCAATGTTAATTTACATGCAAGATTTCATTATGATGTTTCAAAATGTGGTAAATTAATGGATAGAGCAAATTTTACAAATTCAGAAACGGATATTTCAAATTTACAAAAAATAAGTGATGCTCATATATCTGATCTACCGATGGAAATTATTTTGTATATCCTTAGATGGGTGGTATCTGCACAATTGGATCTTCGTTCTCTAGAACAATGTGCTGGAGTTTGTAAAGGATTCTATTTATGTGCCAGAGATGAAGAAATTTGGAAATCTGCATGCCAGAAGTAATTGAAAATTGTACTTTTTTTTTCTCAAATATTTAGCATTTAAATTTTTTAAATTTTTTGTTTATTTAAGAGTTTGGGGTTTAAATACTGGTGTGCTAAAAAATTCACCATTTTTATCGTGGAGACAAATGTTTATTGAAAGACATCGTGTAAATTTTAACGGATGTTACATAAGTAAAACAAGCTATTTACGTTATGGTGAAAACAGTTTTCAGGTAAACTTACTTAAATTTCTAATGAATTCTTTTTAACTCTTCTTTTTTTGAAATAAAAATCTAGGATCAGTTTTATCGTCCAGTACAATTGATTGAATATTATCGATACATTAGATTTCTTCCTGATAGTACTGTTGTAATGATGACATCAGCTGATGAACCTTCACAATGTGTTGGTAAATTGAATAATACGAATCAGCAACGTAATGATGTTCTTAAAGGTCATTATCGTTTACGTGGTGATTTAATTATAATTGTCTTGAAACGTTATCTTCATAAATCATCACAGAATACTGTTACAAATTATACTAAAAAACGTTCTAGTAGTGGTGCCGGAGATACAGATGGTGCAATTCATACATTTTATATTGAATTAAAAATTCAAAGTTCATCAAAACGTCGTTTTTGTCAATTACAATGGCAGCATTATTCAATAATTCAAATTAAAAATAAAAAAGAAATATCAACAGATTTTGAATTAACAACAGCTAAATATCCACCGTTATGGTTTTCAAGAGTTAAAAGCTATAATATGGAATCAGAAATTCCATTAAAATAGTTTTAGTGATTCCATAACATAAAATCTTATTGGGCTTATATCTATTCTTCTTCTTTTTCAAGCAAAAATAAAACTAAAAGAAATTATTTAGAAGTTTTTAACTAACAAAATAAAATAAATAAATTATTGATCTGATTATTGAAAAGAATCAGCGTTTTATAAATTTATGGATTGGTTTCGGTGCAAAAGCTGAGCTTTAGTACCTTTTTGTTTTTTTTTTTCTGAAAAAAAAAATAAATAAATAAACGTTGATCTCATTAAGGAAAAGTAAAATATATTTAATTAGAAGAATAGTTACTAATTAAGTGGTTGTAACTTTTAAAATTATAAAAAAGAAAATTATATACATATGTATATGACATATTAATTAAATTATATTCAATATTTTTAGTTCTGGTTAAATATTTTAATAAAATCTAAAAATTCAAAAATTATCTTTTAATTTTTTCTTATAATTTCAACAAACCTCCAATTAATAAATATCAGTGTATCAAGAATTTTTAAGGATTATGATAACTGATACGAAGAAAAAAAAATGATGAATGTATTGTGTTTCTGAAATCTTTAAATAAACATTTTCATTTGAAAATAAATTTCATATCACATTTTAAATTATTTATTTAACACTATCAAATAAATAAATTTTTATTAACTAAAAAAAAAACAAACAAAAATTATTTCAAGTTCTTTTTCGTTTTAAAAAAAAAGATAATATGCTTTTTTGATTTAAAAAGTTATTTTTGGCGCAATATTCCGGCGGATTCGATATTTTATTTTTGTTTTTGTAATAATAATACAAAATAATTTTATATTCAAATAATGTGCTTTAACTGTTCATAAATTATAAAAAATATTATATTCCATGGTCCCATACGAACCCATGTTGGAACAAAACCTTTGTATAATGCAAAGAAACCTTCATTACGAATAGTCTGTTCAAAACAAAAAAATATATAATTAATATGTTGTAAAACATAACACAAATTAAAATTAATGAGACATTTACCTGTATTGCACAGTCAAAACTTCCTGTATACAATTTTGCGTTTGATGAAACTCCACTAACTAAAACTAATTTCCGCTGGTTCATGAGTCTCGTCTATTGAAAAATAAAAATACAAAAACGTTTTTAAATATATTTCAGGAATTTTTTATGTTAGAATTCGCAACGATGACACTTACCCGTACCACATCAACTGGAGTTGATGCAATTGTTGCACCTAGTGCTGCTATAAAACTAGACCTAAAAACAAATTATGTTTATTATAATTAAAAATTTAATCATTTTATTGATAAAAAAAAAACTTACACAAAATGATTTGTTATTCGATCACCAAGTAATGCCATAAATTTAGCTTTACAAAAATCATATAAAGGTAATTCAACAGCCGTTATTATTCCAGCTCTTTGTGCTGTAGGACCCACACCTCTATACAGTCCACGTATACCTTCTAACATATAAATTTGCCTAAAACTACCTAATAGTCCTAAATTACCAAGTCCTTCACCACTGACTTGCATTCGTACTTTAAGAACATCAGCAGGATTTGTTATTGAACTACCAATAGCACCAGTTGCTGCTGCTAATAAAACATTTATCCAATTTCTTTCATTTCCTGTATTTGAATTAACTAATAAACCAGCTTGTGTTAAATACTTTTTTAATGTATAATAAGCTCCAAATTTAATAGTGCCATAGGTTGACTGACGCAATAATGCTGGCCAAATACTAATATGTAGTTATTTAAAAAAAAATATATTACTAAACAATTCCTCTACATAGTATTTCAACTTACAAGATCAATATAAGGTAGAGGAGGTACATACCCTGAATACAAAGTTCGTGGACCTTCTTCTCTTGAAATTTTTAAAAGACAGTCAATCATACCATTGTACTTAATTTTTGATAAATTCTTATCGATTTTTTGTCCCTGTATTTGTAGTCGTGTTTTTGTTACATCAATTGGAAAGGTGCCTATATTTAGAATGAAAATGAAAAATCAATATTAAAAAATAAATAAAAAGTTTGTAATTGTTATTCTTATTTGAAAAACAAAAATTACCCAATTCCGAAATACATGATGCTATTCCACCACATACAAAAGGTTTCCACTTTTTTTGTCCCATTTCTTTGTGTCATTGATGATAGTGTAATTTTTAAATGGAATATTAAATGAAGAAATGTTTAATTATTAAAATAAATGCATTATTTCTTGAAATGCAATTATAGTTTTAATAAAATAATTTAAAAAACTGAGTTGGTTATGTTTCCAATATGTAACTTCGCTTCAGTAATCAGTCAGCTGTTAGTTTCCAATTTTCCTAGGGTGAATTCAACGTATGTGAGAATGAAATGACTGACAACTGGAAAAATAACTTTTCGGGAATATTTATTAGGCAATATTGTTTTAGGGCTGCCATAGAAGCAATATACATACATATTTTCATATCAGACGGAAAAAATTTTTACTGATGAAAATTTTGTATTTGAATTTAGATACATATTGCCAAAGATGATGGATTGAAATAGATATTGCAAAACAGAAAAGCTATTGTAAAATAAATTTTTAGTTCTAAACATGAAGGTTTTGTTTAGGAGCTTTTACTGAAATAGAGTGAAAATCTGAAAATAAAAATTTGTATTGTATTGTGTTCTATGTATAATTTTTGATTTATAGTTAAGCAGATTTTTGAGGAATTACTGAATGATTGGTCAATAAAATGACTGGTCCTGGAATGTAAACTTAAAAAGCCTTTCAATAGATTTCTCTCTTTTCTTAACATTTTTTAATCGAACCCAGCCCCAGCCGCTTTGGAATGTTTGAATTGAATTCATAAACTATGAACTGTATTACTTTTGGATTACATACTTTTAGGCACTATACGATTGAAGGACATTCCTACTTGAATAATACATATAACAAATTTTTTTTTTTTTTTTATATATATATTTTAGTATTTTTGTATTCATTTTTTAATGACATTTTATTATTATAGTAAATTTTACACTTTAACACAAAGCTAAGCAATTTTTATCTGATTTTTAATTTTCTTTTGTATTTCTCTATTTATTTTTTGAATTTTTTTATGTTCTATTTTGTGTTTTACTGTTTTTCCTGTTACCTATATGATTTTTTTTTTTTTCATGAATAAAACATTTAAAAAAAAATAAATACTAAAGAAAAAGTTTATGGAAAAGAAAGGATAAAAATTGGGAAATTTTATAGTTTTTATTTTATTTTTCTATTAATTTTTCAAAAATTACTGTTAATCAAAAATTTCAATTTTAATTTTACTTAGAAAATGATTGATTTGGTTTAATTTTTAATAATTGTTTTTTTTTTTTTTTCATTTGCTGGATTTTTTTATATGTATATATATTTTTATTTTTCTAAATAATTTATGTAAATTTATAAGTTTATAATTATATCTTTATTTGTTTTTTTTTTAATTACTTTTGTTTTTGAATTTGTTACTTTCATTAGTTGTAAATTTTCATACATAAAATTTATTAAAAATTATCTTATTTTTTATTTTTTTATTTTTTTTGTTACTGTATTAATACAGTAAAAAAAACAACAAAAACAATATTTGAAAAGAAAAAAAAAGAGAATATAAAAGTTTATAAATTTCCAATGAGAAAAAAAATAAAAAAATTGTTGAAGATCGATTGATAAACCTAAAGATAAAATTATGTATTTAAAAAATGCATTATATTTTATTGTAATATGAAAAACATTCTAAAAATCAAATCCATAAATGCACAATAATTTTGATTGACTAATAAAATTCTATATAATATTCTTATTTAGAAAATATTTCATTAGTTTTAAACTGGAAAATTTTTATTGTTTTGATTGAATGATCAAAATGGTTTTTGATTATTTTTATTAATAATTTTAAAAAAACCAAAAACAAAAAAAAAATGTTATTAAATTCTAAAATACATTAGTATTCATAAATTCGAACAATTTTGAGTATTATATTCGTTTTTTTTTTTCTTTTTTACTTTTTCTTTTTTGAATATTATTTAATTTTGTTTATTTTTTAATTATAATTTCACTACAAATCGTTTGATTTTTAATTTTTTCAAATATACGTATGTATTTATTTACTTTTTGTGTTTTTTGTTTTAAATTTATTTAAATTATATTTTAATGAAAATTCCATGTTTGTAATTTAAAAAAAAATATTTCTATACTTATTTAATCATTTATAATTTATATCTATTATATATTTATTTTTTATATTTATTTTCATTCAAATCAATGAATTAATTAAACTACAATTAAAAATTTGACTAATGTGAATTGTTTTTGCACTACAATTTCAAACTGAATGAATAAAACTTAACTAAAAAAAAAAAAAAAACAAAAAAGATAATTTATATAAATTTATCACTGAGGAGCCTTTAAAAAGAAAGCCTTTAATTTTTTGAGAAAAAAAAAATGTGAAAAAAATTCTAAATTTACAAAATTTACGTCTTTATTCAGCTATTAATTAATAAATTGCTAGTAAATCAAGCATGTTTTTTTCATTTTGATTTTTTTTTTAAAATTAATTTTCGAAAGGCTCCTGAATTTCCTTCATATATTGACTACTAAATTTTCAAATCGACTAATTTAATTTTTTGCATAAATGCATTTTAAAGCATCGCTTATAAATAAATCAATTTATAATGTATAAGTAATATATATATACGCATACATAATAAATATGTACCTTTATCATTTTTTTTTGTTTTTTTAAATAATAATTTATTAGATATTAATTATTACATATACATACATATATAAAATTCAACTAAATTTTAATTTTATACTCATAATAATAATATAATTAATTTGTAATAAATCTATACCTCATTCATACTCATATTTAAGCAAATTAATAAAAATTTATTAATCTTTCACATTCACCAATTAATTTCTCTACACCTCCTACCACAATTTTTTTCAATCTTTCTCTTAACTTCATATTTTTTTTTTCTTCAATCAAAGCTTTTTTTTTTGCCATTCAATAAAATTTATTTATTTAAAAAAAAAAAAATTGAAATTGACAAAAATAATTGCCACTCGTTAATTGTGTTTTTTTTTAAAAGTTTTTTCTTTTTATTTTTATTAAATTTTGGTTCCTATAAATTTCAGTAATTTTTATATTATGTATATAGGTATTTTTTTTTTTTTTGCAAATTAGGTTAAATATCGTACACCTATAGAAAAATATTACATATTTGTACAAAACTATATCAAAAATTGTATAAAATAACCGTACAAGGGCCAAGGGGATGTTACTTGTGGGAAAAACATTTTTAAGAAAATGAAAAACAATTATTTATGATTATGTTTCAGATCAGATATGTAGGTGAAATGCACTTGAAAAGAGTTCTTTTTTTTTGTCTTCTTCTAAATTTAAATACAATCTCTGAACTATAATGTAAAATTGTTTAAAAATTTTAGAAAAAATTAAATATTGATATGAATTTTTATTGACTTATTTGAAAAATTTTAAGCATATTTTAAAAATTTGAAAATTTGTATTTTAATGAAACTTTCTGTCGCACCCATTAAAAAAACAAAAACAAAAAAGTTTTAAGTTTTTAGTTTTTTTTCCTATAATTTTTTTTTTTGATTGAATATTTATAAAATTATGGAATAAAAAATGCCCTTAAAATGTTCATTATCATTTTATGCTTATTGAAGATTTTTTTTTTATAAGGAGATCTAAAATATTTCTACCGATTTCATTTATTTTTTTTTTTTTAAATACCTATGTAATTTTGGTGGGTTTTAAGAGTTAAAATAATGAAATTTAATTATTTGTTAAAATTTTTGTATGATATAATTTTAATACCTACATGAAAGATTTCACATTAGATATAATTATTTTTATTCAAGCACACGATATCAACCTAATAATAATATTATTATTGAAATAATAACAAATTTAACAGTTATGTGACAAAAAATAAATAGAATGACCAAAATATTAATTTTTTGTTTGTTTCAAAATTAAAAAGAAATTTAAAAAAAACTATAAAATATTGTTAAAAATACGTATTGTTTTTTTTATTCTTTTATTTTTCATTAAATTCTTATTACACAAATCTGAAATAGAGGTGATGTATTATTGTTTTCTTTTTTTCTTTTCTTCATTCTAATTTCTATACTTATTATGTAATTTTTTTTTCTTCCTGTTTTTATTATTTTAGACTAAATTTATTATTGTGTTGTTGTTTTTTTTTTTGTTAAAATTTTATTTAATATGTATGTGTGTATATAATTTTGCCAAAAAATGTTTTTTCCATTGTTGTTGTTGTTTTTTTTTTTATTATTATAATTTCTTCCAAAAAAGTTTATTTTTAAAAGTTCTATAGTATATTTCGCCAAAAAAGAATTTTTTATAGTACCTAAACAATTTTCAGATTTGGTTTTTTTTTTAATTTTACCTTTTTTTTTTCTCTCATTCTTCATCTTTGCTAAAAGACAAATACATATATATTTTTTTCTGGTAAATCTTGTATGACTTATTTTTTTTTTTTTAAATTGTTCTTCTCCTTTATAGTTCTAATAATTTTATTCTTAATTAGTTTAGTTTTTTTTTTTTTAAAGTTAATTTATTTCATTATTAATTGTCATGGTTTTTTCTCTTGTAATTTTATAATCAATCAACTATCATATACATATATTATGTACATATACATTCATATTTCTATATATGGAGTTTAATAACAAAATCAGTTCTATTTTATTTATTATTATTCTTATTTTTTTTAATTTTTATTTTATTTTTATTTTTTTTTTTTGTATATCTATTCACTTCTTTTTTTCTTTATATTATATTGAAAACATTTCACCTTAAAATTTCTTCATTTTGTTTTTTCTATTTAACTAAATACATACTTTTTGAAGTTTTATTATTTTTTATTACCTATTTTAATAATATTAAATATTATTGTACAAAGATGGTTGTTTTTTTTTTTTATTTTACGTTATTTTCAAATTTTTGGTCGATTATTAGTTTTCGTATATATTTATTTTAATTAATAAGAAAAAAAAAAAACAAACTAAAAGTTTTATTTGTTTATCAATGATTCAGAAAAAAAAAATTAAAAAAACAAAATAGAAACTACAATATATAGCAGCTCTTAATAAAAATCTAAACAGTTATTGCATCATATTACAAATTATGTATATTTACTATTCATAATGCTACGTAATGTAATACTAAATCTAAAAATTTTTCTTTTTCACTTAAAGAAGAATTTGTATCTTTTTTATTTTATTTAAAAAAAAAAAAAAAGCAGAAAGGTCTATTTTTTTTTTTATTATCTAATTTTTTTAAAAACAAAAGTGTATCATAAAATTAATTATGTAAATTAAAAAAACACAAATTTGTTTACAATCAAAATATTAATCCTGAGCATATTTTTTATAGTTTAGATTTTAATTTATGTTCTTATATATATTGCAGTTTCACATAAATTTGATTATAATACATACATATATGTATATACACATATATTGTATAAATTTCTCTACATATATAACTTACAGTTATAATATATATAGTTTAACACTTTAATTATACATATACATTTATAATTTATTTTTTTTTTTAATTTTATCTTTTACACAGAACACTTTTTTTTTAATTAATTTTATATTTTCTCATTTTCAATTGTTTTTTTTTTCTTTTTCTCTAGTTTAATTTTTTTTTTAAATTTTTACTTTTTAAATAAATTCTTCTGTGTTGGTTTTTCCCTTCTTCTCTTTGTTGTAAAGATACAGTTTAATCATTAAAAGCTAGATTATGTTTAATTTATTATTATACTATTTATTTTTTTCTTTTTTTTTTATGGTTTTAAATTGTTTATTTATTTATATTTTACTTAATATTTAGTTTATGTAAATAGATTGATATTATATGTATTAGTAAACTTTTATCTTTTTTTCTTAATTTTTCTGTTATGTTCTCCTATAAACTTTATTTTTGAATAGTACAAATTTTAATACTTTTTTTTTTGTCTCTTCCTTATATTATTGTATACTGCATATTGTATATTGAATATTGTTTTTTTTTTCTTTTTATTTTTTATTTTTCCAATTTATTTTTATAGACTTATACAAAAAAAAATTTTTTTTTTGTTTTCTATTTTGTAATATTATACTAAGTTTTTTTTTTATTTTTAGATTTAATTTTCCTTTCTATTTTTATTCAATTTATTTATTTATCTTTTTTTTTTTTAATTTTTATATTTTACTATTTTTTTTCATCTTTTAATTTATTTTTTTTTTATGTCAATTACAATTACATATACATAATGTATATTATATAAATATATATATTTACAAGATGGTTATCCGAATACCATCATTCTTGAGAAATTTGGGTACACATAATCTCTCAATATCATACACCCTGCGCGGTGATGTCCACTTATTCCAATCCTAAAAAAAAAAAACAAAAACCGCAACAACAAAGAAAAAAAATAATTAAAATTCGATTAATGGTAATTTTTTAAAATTAAGTATACAAAAATCATATACTTACTTCATAAAGTGCCTAGCAAAAAAGGTTCGTGATCACTTTAATAAATTCAAATTTTTATAAATCATTTCAATATTCATAAAATTATGAAATACTTATTATTAGTGTCACTTAAAAAATTTTTTAAATAAAATAATCTCTTAGCACTGTTTATTTCGCCAAAAAAAAAAATTGTTTGGTGGTTATTATTGTTGTTTTACCTATATATAAGATAGTTTTCTGAATATCCTTTTTTTGCTATCATTATTTACTTTTGATTTTTATTTTGTGTGCTCTTTGTTTTTAATTAGAGATTATTATTGAATTTATTAAATTTTCTTTCAGTTGTTGTTATTGTTGTTAATTTGTATTTTTTTAAATTTTTGCTATTTTGTTGTTTTTAAAAATTTTTTGATTTTATTATTTTCTTAAAAACAATTTAGATAATTTATAGGATCCTTTTAATATTGTATTCTACACAAACCATTCATCTTTTTGTGCATTTGGATTTGTTGTTGCTGATGTTGCTGTTGTTGTATTAGTTTGTGATAAATCTGGACCTAATTGTCTAAATTTGCCAGGCACCAAATGGGACGGACTTTGGTGGCCATCTTGAATTTGTGTTGAATGCGGTGGTACCCTGATGGTCCCGCAGGGTGATGCCAGTTTCCCGATGCCGGCAGTGTTGTTTGCTCTCTAGGCAGTGTACCATGTAAATGTTTTGATGAACCATTCGTTTCGGCTGATGTTTGTCGTACTAAAAAATCACAATCACAAAATAATTACAATTTTTCATAAAAACTTGAAATAATGCAAAAAAAAATAAATAAATAAATAAATTACATACATTGAATTGAAGTATTTTGATTAGTACTAGTTCGACGACATATACATATCGACCATCCAACTATACAAGCACTTACAATTAAAACACTACAAACAGATATTAAAACGAACCATGTTAATTCAAGACCAAGGAGTGTTTGTTGATCTTGACCTAAAAAATGAATTTATTAAAATTTTTCAACTCATTATTTAAAAAGTAAAAATTATCATATCATGTTATTCAAATTCAAATTGAAAGGAAACAGAAAACAAATATATATTGTACATATATTCATATATTTGAAATGATGACCCTACTTACTAGGACATAAAGCAGTCGTTGATTCATCAGAACCATCTCCACAATGATTAACACCATCACATATTAAATCTGGATGAATACAAAATTCTCTTAACGTACACCGAAAATTTTTACATGCATGTTCTGAAAATTATAGCAAAACAATAATGAAAAATAGAATAATTATATTGAAAAAAAATATATATATATTTTTTTTTACTCGGATCTTTCACAGCCGTTATGACTAATTTGAAACCATTGGTGTCCGTTCCCCATCCATCAGTTACATATTTTAATGTAACAAAATTTGTTCGTGTAAATATTGAACCAACTGATTGTTTGGTATTACGACATGATAAATCAACCTTAAAATGGAATTATGTATAAATTATAATAAAATTAAAATTAATAAATTATAAAATAGAGGGGTTTTTTTTTTACCTTATAAGTTCCAACAGCATGAGCACCATCATATACATAAAGATGATCATTACAATCTAATTGTAACATATCAAATCTAAGCATGAAACGTTGTAATATTGAATGTGTTTGAAATGTTATAATACAATCTAAATTTCTTTCATTTTGTGACCATAAAACTGCACCATCAATTTTACGATATAATTGTTGTAAAAAATGATTTTTACATAATGATTGCATATAATCTGAAAATAATTTAAATAGAAAAAAATCAAATTAAAAGAAATACAAAGTATATATACATTTTCAAAACTACTAAAACAAAAATTGTATCCTTTTCTTTTTGTTATTTTTTTCTCTTAAAACAAACAATTCTATTTTTCAATGGAAATTTCTAAACGTTCAAAAATTTTCATATTATGACTTCTCATTTTTAAAAAAAAATATCAAATTATGTTTTTGAATTTTTATAGTTTCATTGACGACCTCAAAAGAATTTAAAAAAAAATTATCTCCTTTTGTCGAAAATATATTTAAAAACTAAAATAAAGATGAAAAAAAAAAAATAGATTCAAGAGCAATTATCAAAGCTTAAGATTTCCATTTTTTATTATGTCAATTGGTGCTTAAATATTATTTAAATTATACATGTATGTACATACATGTTAAAAAGGAAGTTAATACCTTTGTGTATAAAAGACACGCATAAAAAACTAGTACTAAAAAAGGATTCTTTTTCATTATGACATATAGCTAAAGAAGCTCAATTCAGACGAAATACTTAACATACAAAAATGATTTAAGGAATCAAACGATAAAAGGAACAAAGACAAAAAATTTGTAAACAATTTAGAATTTAAGCAACTACGGGTATATATCAATTTTCACAAAATATACAATCTTCAAGCTTAACAAATATCTACTCCTATTTGTTTGAATCTTTAAAACATTGTTAGAAGAAAAAGATGCGAATTATATTATCGTTAAATTTGAACGATTATTAATTGTGCGTTTAACGCTGTAAACACAATACAGCGATTTTCGTTGTCTGTTGACGGCGACGACAAGCTTGTTACAATAACAAAATACATACAAAGCTTGCCGTCGCCGACAACCGACAACGAAAATCGCTGAATTGTGTTTACGGCGTAAATTATCGGAAACCAGAATATCGTAGTAACATTCAGTAAATTTTAAATCTATGTACATACTATATAAGAGCTTTTTCTTAGAAAAAATTACCCATTATAGTTTAAATATAAATATAGGTTAAGTTTAATTTTAAATCAAAAAACCATAATTTTTCCAACGAAAAAAAAAAATCCATTACAGGACTAAATAATTCTAAAAGTTGAACGATTAAATTACGTACTTGTACGTGTTTACGTATATTACACATTATGTAAAAGTACCTATCACATTTTTTTTTTCTATATTTATTGAGGTCAATTAAATGCAATCTGTGTTCTCGTTATACAACACTATGTAGGGGAAAATACCCAGTAACGAGCCCTCCGCCAGTAACGAGCCGTTGGGTTTTTTTTATTCTATAACTAAGATATTTTTATAAAAATACAGGTGAATATTTACTATATATTTAGAAAAATATGTTTTCCTTGCAATGCGTGGGTGGTTTATCATTACAAATTCTTATTTTAAATATAATTCTAATAATAATGTAAAGTGCTACCAAAAACAGAATTTTTCTTAACGTTTTCGTTAAAGAGATGAATTTTTATTTTCTTTATATTTTACTAAAAAAAAAAAAAGCGATAAATAGCTAATTTTTTTGAAATTACATTTTAAACTAGTTAAAATTTAATTTCTAGCACTTTATAACACTTTTATTTTTATAATATTTTATTTTTGGCACGGCTCGTTACTGGCTCAAATATTTTATATGAAAAAGCAATAATTCAATTTGTTGTGTATTTAAATCTCACCTACCTAAATTTTAGTATAAATGTAATATTTTTAAATAAAAATAATTCAAATTTTCTAAAATTACACGTACCTACCAAACAAAGTATTTTAAAATATTTAAAAAATGGCAAAGGAAAATGGAAAAAAAAGAAGAAGAAAAAGAAAATGAAAACTTATTAAATAAATAGTTATACCTATCAGTTATATACGTATAGTAGTAAATACAAGTAAATAACATATATTTTTTTATATTTAATATTCACAATAGTATATACTTATGTTCTTATGTATAAAAGCTATAAAAAATATTTTTATTTTTAAAATTTAAGAAAAAATCATTTTAATTCAGTTCAAAATAAAGGGCTCGTTACTGACTCTTCTCAGGGGCTCGTTACTGGCGAAAGGGGGGCTCGTTACTGGTGGTTATTTTGTTAATTTTAATAATTTTATTGAAATAAAAACATATTTTTTGCGTTAAATTGGAAATCTAGACCCTTCAGAAAGTTTATTTTGCTCTTGGTTGGAATTATTAATCAAATACTTTAATCGTGATATAAGGAAAAAGTCAAAAATTTTCCTTAAGGGGGCTCGTTACTGGGTATTCAACCCTATATATATGTATGTAGTATTAATTGATGCGTACATTATATATTTTCTTCTCTCAAATATATTACTACGTACAAAATGTATACATGTAGTGTGAAAACAAAAAAAAAATATTTGAACATTTAAAATGTTTACAAACAAAGTAATTGATGACGACGCATTCGTTATTTACATGTTGTATACGTACTTAAAAATCAATTAAACTAAAATTGTAACTGAATTCATTTATAATGAGAATTAAAAATTATTTTGCATATACATAATCAACATGAACATTTAAACAAAAAACACATGTACTATATGTATGTAAAAATAATAATATAATAATTTGTTACGGTTATTTACTTCCTTAATTATTCAGAAAAATGTTTTTGATTTTTCTTACACAATAATTTTATCAATTTCATCAATAAGTTTTAGTCTACTGGTTTATTTTCAATTTAAAAAAAAAAAATAATAATAATAATCATATTTTGAAACGATTTTTTTGTATTTAAATAAGGGAGAAAATATATTTTTCGTATCTATTAAATTTATTCAATAAATTTTAAATAAACTGAATACACAAAAAAAAATTTTTTTTGTTTCAAAATTAAAATGGATTTTTTAAAACGTGTTTTGAATTTTTCAATATTTTTGTTAATGTGCTGTTTTTTAGTGGAAATGTCTGAAACTAAAGTAAGAAAACTATTTTTTTTTCTTAATTTTTTATTATAAAGATTTTGTATTTTTTTAATAATTTCTTATAGTCAATTCATCGTTTCAATCTTGAAAAAATAGAAGTATGGTCAAATCCTGAATATTCAAATTTATCATTAAATTTTCATAATTCAACAACAGATCCATATGTTGATCTTGATTGGTATTTATTTAAAGAAATTAAAACAGTATATTTTCGTGCTGTATTAAGTTTTCAAACATCAGTTGGTAAACAAGAATTATTAAATCATACAATGAATCCATGTGATGATCTTTCTGGACATGGTAATGTTGTTACAACAGCAGTATTTAAAGAATTTAAAAAATATGGTAATTTAACATCAAAAAAATGTCCATTACAACCAGGATATTATTATGCAAAAAAAATATGGTTATCCGAAGATTATTTTCCAACATATATGCCACAAACAATATTAGAATTAATTTTTGTTACATGGACTAAAATTGATGAAGAAACAGTTATGTTAACAAAAAGTTTATTTGAAAGTCGTATTGTTGAAAGAGAAGTTTAAATGTATATTTTTTTTTTGTTATTTTAGTGTTGTATTTAGTAAAAATTTATAAATATGATTTAATTATCATATACATATTTAAAATAAATAATATTTGCTTGGAATATAAGTGAGTTTTCAATTGCTCGTACAAACGTATATTATTTTTTTGAAAATGAATCCTATAATTGAAACTCTAACCTTACATCATAAAAATTTTAAAGAAAGAAAAAAAGGTAAAAATTTCTTTACATAAACCACTTAAGACTGCGTCTTAAAATCTTGACACATTTTTTTTCATATTTACAAACATGATTACTACAACGAATATTCAAGGATAATGATTTCTTTTAAGAAAAAAAAAAAATTATTTTCTGTTGTACTATATTTTTCTTCCCCAAACTTTTAAATAATTTTATATGATTTTAAACAATAACACACATACCCATCCGAAAAGCTTCCATTCTAATGGTGTTCGATTCTACTTATACGAAATTTATAACAAAAGAAAAACCACCCTTTTTCTTTTTTTAAACACAAACTCTCTTGTTCTATTTTATGGAGGTTAGAATGTAGTACATACCATACATATACTTGAAATTCAAGAAAACTAAAGTGCTAAGTGAACAATCATTAAAAAAAAGTAAATAAAAAAATCGAAAATAAAAAAAAAAAGCAATATAGTAAAGAAAAACTTTTAAATAAAACAGTTCGCTCATTAAACTCTCATTAAATTTGTTCTTTTCCAAGCTACAACAACTGAAATTCATTTTAAAATTATTTAATGATTTCTTACTATTGAATTCCATCTTTAAAAAAAAATTTTCATTAGATAGAAAACCTTAGCCATTAAAAAACAAACAAAAAACATTAAATTAAAAATAAAATACCTTTGACACAAAAACAAGACAGATTTAATTTCAAATTTAATGATGCAAAAATAACAAAAAAAACCATTTGGTCCTTGTTGGTCAACAAAAGATAAAGTATTTTTTAGAGAAAAAAATAATATATATGTAGGTATATATATTGTACAGGACTTTCTCTATTTAATAAAAGTATATATTTATATAAAATTTTATTGTACTTACAATGTTTACTTTTTTCTGCATCAACTCCATGTGCACTTAATAATATGAACAACAAAAGATAAATAATTAAAGAAATCCAATTTGTTGCTACTGATGTTGATAATGATGATGACAACGATGACAATGATGACGATGATATTATTGTGGTTGTTCTTTTTATTGAATCATCTCTAATGTGTTTTTGATGTTTTTTAATTCTTTTTTTCATTTTACGTTTTTTCTGATGTATATTACTTTTAAAATTATTGTCAAAATAATTGATATCATTTTCTGATGTTTTATTAACACATTTAAACAACAATGATGAATGATGAAAATTTGATTTTTTTATTGAATATGATGGTCCAGGACCACAACAAGATGATGATATCATTTTTTTATAAATGATAAAATTTTATATATTTTTTTACTAATAAATTTTTTAATGGAGTACATAAATATTGTTCTTTTTTTAGTTTTATTTAACACATAAGAATTAATAAATGTTTAATTTTTATAATTTTTAAAATTAAATTCATTTTGAATTCTTTGACTATGATTATTCAAAAATTTTAAAATTTCTAAAAAAATCAAAAATAAAAAATATTTTATAATCACTTTATTTTGCTTTATTTATGTTTTCTTCTCGAAAAAATGAAATAATTTCATTTGAATAATTTTAAAAACAACTTCAGCACAAATTTTATATAGAATTTGTATTTTCTTGAAAAATACATTATCACCTACCAAAACAATACCATATCAATCTTACCCGTTTGGCCGATAGAGGGCGTTGAAGAAAGGTTGAAGGCAAAAAATTGATAAAAAACATAAAATTTTGATTTTGAAGGTGTATATATTTTTAAGAGTAAAGAATAGAGAAACAAGTCAGATATCGTTGGAAACTACAAAGGATCCTCTATATATGTATATTTTTTTTTGGTACAAAGTGACCCTAGAGTACCTTTGTAGAAAGCTATGGCGTCTTTTGTAAAAAAAAAGTGCAAAAAAATTTCAACACCCCCTAGTGGCCAAACAATTGAGCTTGATAAACCCCCTTCCCCCTCTCCCATACGATTTTTTGTTTATCTCAATGAGTCCTATCTATCTACGGTATCCTTTTGGTGGGTAATAACGAAAACAGCCTGTATATGATTACATTTTTCTGATTTTATTTTTTAATCGTTTATAACGTGTAACTTTAATAAAATTGCAAAATACATACTTGAATTATTCTTATCAAACTGAATTTTTCACTCAAATAAAAAAAAAAAATTAGCGATTATTATTACCATATTAAATAATATTTACTCTTCTACAATAAGTATATAATTTCCTCTAATTAATAATGTGAAATTGACATGTTCGCATAAAATATATATGGGTGTGAATGCGAATCCAAGCAGTACAAGTTATACTTAAAAAGTATATAAGACTATGTGATGACAATGTTAGCGGTTGATTTTAATTTTAACTCGAATAAACATGGTTTCTATTAATTATTTTTCTTCAATAATACTTAAAATACTTTTTTAGACAGTACATCCTGTTGAGTTAAGTGTTTATAATTACTTATTAAAATTTATAAAAAAAGAATAATATTTTTTTTTATTTTAAAAAATATTAAAATTTAAATATGTATAGTGTATACATAATTTAGCCGATAGGCTTTTTAAAAATTTCTCATGTATCTTTTCCAAGTATTTTGTTCTAATCATTATTTATCGGAATTATGAGTTTATACTAAATGCCAAACAGATAAAATACTGAAATTAATAATTGAAGAGAAAAAAAAAACTCAATGTAATAAATGAACCGTAATAATTTTTTAGACAATATACATATATCATTCTTTAAATCCAATTGAAAATAACATCCTTTTTGGAAAATCAATTATAAGGATTTACTTATACATTATCTGATTAATGAGTGATCTGATGACAATTTCATGTCTCTATAAATTCATTTCGTTTTTTTTTTTTTTTTCAGAGAAAATTTAATTTTGATTTATGTAGTCTAAAAAAAAAAAAGGATTTTATATTGTATTGAAAACTTTTAAAGTAATCCATTAAGAATATATGTACATATGTTATATGTACTGATGTATACATTCAATCATGAATATTTCGATAACGAATATCTCAAGGACATATTAAAAAAAAAAATTAATCATAGAATATTTTCTTTTATAGTTTTTTTGTTTTTTTTTGTTTTTCATTTATTCAAATTATACATCCTGTAATCACCAAATTTAGCACAAACAGGAAAAAAAAGTGTAACATGAAAAAAATGAGGACAAAATATAAAACTATTCAAAAAATTATTATTTTCTTCCAAGGACACAAATGGATATAATCTTTCATTTTAGATACAAGGTATACTTTTTTATTTTTCTACTGTTGTTGATATAATGTTTTCTAGGACACACAGGAGAAAATTATACATAATATAATGTCCTTATAGTATACTGATTGATTATATGTACCATAATATATAGTATAGTTGAATGTACATACATATATTATTATACGTACTACATTATATATGTACATTGTACATATGTATGTATATTATATGTACGTTGAGATGATGAAGATGATGATAATCACCGACAATGTTTGTATAAATAAAAGTAATAAAATGAAAATTCAGAGAATAAAAAATAATGATAACAGTAATAATAATAAGGACGACAAAATACAAAAACAAAACAAAAAAAAAAAGGATTTTTAATGTAGAACAGAATAGCAGCTGCCACGGATAATAATCATAAGCCTAATAAAATGTTTTTTTTTTATTTATTTTTTTATTTTTCATTCTATGTAAGTTCCAATATTATCTTCATCATACAAACTTTATTTTATGTACATACATATGTACATATACATTTTTTTACTTTTTAGTTTTACTACAAAAACATGCATATATATTTCTGTATATCGTGGTATTAATTTTTTTTTTATTTCTTTCATCACTCGAATATTCGTCTTACATCAAATAGTACTAGGATAATAATTTCATATTTACTTGAAAAAAAAAATGTAAAAGATAACATACGCTTAAATTCCATCACAGTTTATCCTTGTACATTAGTTATACCATACGTATGTATAAATGTATATATACATATAGGAATCCATTAAATGTTTTATACAATATAATATATTTGATATCTAACCTAATACAAGACAAGACGGATTATTTTTGGATAAGGCACCATGAACGATTCCTTATCCTTATACTAAACTCTAGATAACATATACTATGTTTATATAATACAATGTACATATATGTATATTTATGTACATATACATACATATATACATATAACGCACATATATCTGCAATATTTTATAAGAAATTTATTCCCCGGCAATTTGAAAAATATTTCAAAGACCATATAGCCTTATGCAAATAATATCAAAGATTTTTTATAGTACATCCATACTATATTTATATATACATATCATTATTATCATCACTTTTTTGTATATTATATGGTATATATGACAAAATATACATTTTGATGATAATGATGATGATATTGCACATGCTCAAAAATGTAACTTTTTTTTTCTTCTATAAAATTCCGAATGAAAATTATAAAGAAGAAAAATACTAATAATAAGGAAAAATTCAGTGTACCTATTTTTTTATTTTTAGATTTAATTGTGAAATCTATAATAAATAAAAATTTATATACTTTAGACACATTAATTTAGATTGACATGAAAATATTTGTTTTAGTAACTTAGTGATTCTGGAAATATAAATTGCATGAAATTCTTTTGGTTTTTATAATTTCTTTTACACATCACTATATACATAATTTGTATCCTTGTTAACCGTAAAACTCTATTTTTAATATTTCCAGGCAAATGCGAATAATGTACATACATATGTGACTTTATTCTATTGCATATACATATATGATATATTATCATTTATATTTTTTAATTAATCTTTTTCTTTCCATATTTTGTTTCCTGTTTGGGGCCCATTATACAAATAATTCAATGATTTTGTTTTTTAATACAAAGGATGTGACGTTGCTTAAAAAGGTCTGTTATCAAAAAATTTAAAATTTATTTAATTATTTGATTAAAAAATTAATTAATTTCTATTGTATAAATCTTTTCAAGACGATCAATGTCTGATGTGTGTTACAATTAAAGAGTGATATGTTTTTGAAAACTTTATAATCCTTTTCTTGATAAATAAGGGATATTTCTATTGATATTGAAGATCATTTAATTATATGTATGTATATTGTTATTTTTGTATTTCTGTTTTATTTAAAATTAAATTATCTATGTACATATCTATATACTTTATTTTCATTATAAATTAATTTCAACACATATAAAATGAAATAATTTCAAAAAATCAAATAGCATAAAATTCAGACATGTGCATCCTCATAATAACAATATGTATGTACATACGAATGCAGTACATACTCGTACATTTATATACAAAAACCATATGCTGTATAAAAAATATTGCATAAAGAAACTAGGTAAATTGGATTTCATTTGAATTTGACAGCAAACTATCTATAATAATAGAGACATTGAATGTGTACATATGAAGAAAAAAATGCAATATAGAAGAAAAAATGAAATTATTATCAAGATATAATATGAGACTTATTTTTTTATGTACATACATATATACGAGTACAGTATGCACAAGAATATAAAGTTCATTGGCCATTTATTGAACTAAAAAGGCCAGATGAACTCAATTTTTTAAAGTTTTTGTTTTTTTCATTTTTTTTTCTCATTCGAACGACATTGGTTCCATGGTTCCTTTCTTCCAAAATACATATTACTCCTTAATATCTTTATCGAACTATAAAGTTAAAAAAAAATTGTTTTTTTTTTTTTTTGTAAGATTTTTCCATTAAACGTTGAAAACATTTTTTATTCTGTTTATGATCTTTTGCAATATGAAACAGAAGTTTTTAATAATTGAATTTTGTTTTATAAAGTATAGATAAAAAATTGTAGATGTATATAAAACAAATTTTAACTTATCGATACGTTCAATGACTTTTTAAAATTGAATATCCTTAAAATATCTAGAATATTTATAATTTCTACTAACAAAACAATCTTTCGAATAACTACATGTATTTATTGTGTTCATCAACCACCCACATCTTCATGAAAGTCATAAAACACACAATTCATTATATAGGTATGATTTCTATTGTAACGGACATGTAATTAAATTTCAAACTACTCACAATAATTGTTAAGAGATATTATTGAAGAAGAATTATTGAATTGTCTTGTCTTGTTTTCTTGACTCCGTATGAAGATTTAATCAAGGGTGTATTTTTTTTCTTGTGTATGTAATATACATATAATTGAAGTTCGAAAACAACGAAAGTTGTGTAGAAAATAAGTAAAAAATATTTTACTTTTTTATAATTTTCCATTGAAAATTTTTTTCATCTTCCATTCTAATTAGGTACTCCTATTATTTATACAACGTTCCAAATAACAAATTACCTATTTAATTGTTTTTTTTTAATTACACATTTTCGGTTTTTAAACTAAAATTTAAAAAAAAAAAATTAAAATTCATTTTGAGCAACAGAATGCACTTTTTTTTTTTTCTTCAAAAAATTATTGACGTTACTAAAAATAGAACTTGTTAATTAAAAAGCAAAAATTAGAATACGATTTTGGTAATGTGTATACATAGTTTTGTATAGTATTTTTTTTTTTTTTCAATTAGAAAAAAAATCCTTACATATATTTAAAAATTTTTCATTAACGTACACGTGTCACAGTGTATAGTAATATTTCATTACGAATGCGTCTAAAATATAGTTTCCATCAGTTAACTTAAAAGTAGGAGAAAAATGAAAGAAAAAAATGTACATACACATATGTATATGCATCTACATATTATGTATGTGTAATTAAATTCAGATTTTTTTTAAAAAAAATTTTGTAATTGGAATTTGCATTATTATGAATTTCCAAATGATGAATTAATTTGAAAAGTTTTTTAAATAAAACAAAAAATTGATTATGTTTTAAAAATACAGGAAATAATTATAATGTACTTTTAATTATATTTTTAATTTTTTACTTATAAAAAATTCCGCTAATTTCCTTGTTCTTATTATTAAAAAGAAAATTTACCACACAGAAAACAACAACAAAAATTAAATAGTCTAATGTACATACATATGAACAAACATATAAATTTTGATTCTTAAATTTTTCTTTTTTTCCTCATAATAACATTTATCATAAACATATACATATACATATGTATATAGTATATATATACATAAATATCCTTATAAGAAACTGATAAATAAAAAACAACAAAAAAATGTTAATAGGATAATGTAATATATTAAATTTTCAGTGCTTTTTTGCCTGTTTTTTTCCTTATTTTTTTTTGTCTTAATTCAAGAATATACAAAAACAAGCGTACATACATATATGTATGTACAAGTATATGTATAATTTTAAATATACATACATCTTATATGTATATATCATCTTATTTCCCCTTTTTCCATTATAATTTGATACGCTTTGTAGTCTAGGGCAAAATATACAATTTTATAGAGAAAAAAAAATTTATATTAAGATAATATAAATTATAAGAAAAAGCAAACAACAAAAAAAATTGTCTTTTATAATGTAAATTTTATACACGACATAAATAAAATATAGAAGAAATAAAAAACATATAATAAAATTGTTCCTATAATTTTTCTATACTTAGAAAAAAAAAAACCAGAAACATCTAATACAATAAATAAAATAGCCTTTTTTCTGTAAATTTTTTCATTCAAGTTATAATACATTCTTTTTTCCTAGAAAAATTTAACAAAAAAAACATATATTAGAAAAAAAACCACATTTTTTAACGATGAATAAGAAATCTTTTAATACATACACACACACACACACACACAACCCACAAACATATAAAAACAAACAACAATTAATGACTCCATATTTGTTTCTCATAAAATATAATTTTTTCACGTTAAAAAAAATGTACATTTTTGCAGTACATATTTTATTTTTAAAAAAAAACCTTCATGTATTAAAATAAGATAATTATTATTATAATACAAAAATAATTTACACATACACATAAGAACGGTTATAGAATGTTTATAGTAAAATACCCTAAAAGTATGCAAATAAACCACAAGTGTATACAAAAAAAAATATATGTTTTTTTCCTTGAAATACTATTATTAACAATTTTCTTCTTTTTTTTTCTCCTGTCTTGAAAAAAAAAACTATAAAATTGATTAAACTTGGTTTTAGATATACCTATATACAAGTACAGTACACACTATATTATTATACATATATGTACATATCTTTCAATTTTTCATCATTTTTAAAATGACTTCCATTTTCATTTTCCAATTGAGTTTTTCTTTTTCTTTTTTAGTTTTTTTTATTATACTTGTCACATCATTCAAAATGTAATTACTAATCGCATCATTTTCATCATATATTTTTTTTTTTTTAAATATACACAATTTTTTTTTTTATTTGTATTCGTATTTTCAAACATGTATCTTATGTAATTTTTAAATAAAACATTTTTATACTAGAAAAAAATCAAATTTAGCTTTTATTTGTACCACTTCATTTTTTTTTTAAATTATTTAATTTTTTTTTTTTTTTTTTTAGAATTTATTTATTTGATATACATAATTCACTTTTTGTTTTTTTTTTTGTTTTCATTAAATTTCTCAATAAATTTTCCATTGAAAAATTCACATCCCGTTTTCACTTTATAATAATTTTTCCTTCTTAATATCTCTCTACAATACAACTAACCATAAGAAGAAATTGTATGAAATGGATGACTAGTGTCTGTAATAAAAAGTTCAATCACTCCACAACCAAATATTCGCTCTTGTTGTACAAACTTTTATACATAAATATATATATGTATATGTATTTAATTTATATATAAACGTACATAAATATATTTATATGAATTAAAAGTATCTGTACTGTACCTGCTACAAAAATCCTACAATGTATTTAATCGTTATGTATACAATATATGTATACGTATACTTAAACGTACTGAACTATAGAGTACGTCGCGTACATTCATTTTTGGGGAGGAAAGGATAAAAGCGTAAACGTATATCACACGACTATCTTAAGCTCAACGAACGGGGTGAATTTTATGTTTCGCCGCGTTCTTATTGTCGTTAACATTTTATATATGTACATATTATGTACATATATGTATATCACACATCTATCAATATATGTATATGTACTATAAAAAAAATATGTATATTACTCATATTGTAGGAAAAGTCATAATATATATGTATTCGTATATATACACAACAGCCGGGAAAATTTTTTTCATATATTTCGAATAAGCTAAAGCTAACTCTAGTGAGTGTGCATTTTTCGTATACTCATAATAATGTATCTCTCTACCTACTAACTAACCATCATCATCATCGAATATTTCTTTCTTTTTTTGTTTTTTAATCATATCAGGGTGAAAATAAAGAAAATTTTCATGTCCGCGCGCGTATACAAGTCTATCTATTTCGTATGATTCATGAATTTAAGATAATCACACGTATAACAGGACGAAATAAATACCATGATACATCAACATTAAGGGAGTAAGTATAAAATGAAACTTCATTTATTTAATTTTTTCTTGTTTTTTTTTTTTAACTTTTGTTGAAAAATATTTTGGGGGAAAAATAACTATATGCTTACATACATATATGTACTCGTATGTATATGTATATTCACTTTAATTGGGTAAGTTTAACATTTATCTAAGTATTGAGGAAACAAATAAAATATATGAATATTTATTTGTATGTGTTAAATTTCCAATCATTTCATTTGAGAATTTAACAACGACTGAGATTTCGGAATTTTTTTTTTTTTCAAGTCGGCATGCATTCAACAGGGTTTTTTTTTTTAAATTTTACTTTTCAATTTTTCAGAAATTTGATCAGAAAAATTCAAAAATTTAAACTGATAATATGTATATATGAATCAAAATTATCTTAACAATAAGAATTAAGGATTTAGAGCCTTAACTTGTACAATCGAAAATTTTAAGAATTTTATGTTCAGATTTTTATCACTTCACTGAAAGTTCATAACACATTTCAACACAAAACTACATTTAAGTTTTTTAAGGACATTTTGATAACGTTTACGAAACATATTATCCTTAATATTTCTAAAAATTAACTAAATTTAATTAATACAACATTGAAAAAAAAAATGTTTAAACGTTCAAATACCTGCAATTTTACTCAAGAATTTTTAATAGAATTAATTCAATTCAGCTTAATGTACAGCTAACATTTTAAAATTTTCACTATACGTTTTTTTTTAGTCCATTTTATGCGCATGTTCAATTTTTTATTGGAAATTTTTTATGAAATCATCGAAATTCATTTCGGTATAATATTCCAAATATACATGAGAGAGCATATAATGTATTTCCAATGCCCGAAAAATCTTATCAAATTAATTCTCACTTAATTTTGTTTTTATTATTTGAATTTAGGTTTTTTTTTTCTACATATAATCAAAATTTTTATAATTTTTTTCTCCTCCCATTTAACTGTGCATTTTTTTTTTATTAAACTGATACATCACTGGATAAACGTTGTTTATGTATTTATTTTTTTGTAATTTCAATAATCCACACAAAAAAAAAGGTACCTACATATATACTAAATAATGCACTTATACACTTTTAGCATCGAAAAAATATAAAATAAAAAATAACTCCCTATTTACTCCTACTTCCTATATACATATATGTATGTGTATATAAACCACAATAACTTCCATCGTATATTTGTATAGCTATATGAAAAAATTTCAAATCACAACAACAACAGGATATCAGAAGCATCCTGTCACGTTCATAAAATGAGTAAATCGATTTTACGCAACCTCTATGTACAATTTTATTTATTCTATGTTTTATATCATATTATAAAGGATATATGAATAACGATTTTAATAATATAAAAAATATATGTATTTTATATGTACATACATCAGTATTTTTGAATAAATATATATTTTATTTGATTCACATTCATACGTACATTTATGTACATATGTACACATCCTGTTACATATTATAAATACACGCGATTTATAATGAAGCAAAAAAAAAAAAAGAAAACGGGCATGCAATGATGATAATAGTTTAGCAATGCATTGATGTGCATTAACTATGTGTATATTATCTGTTTTTGGGGGTGGTTTGGTTAGTAAAAATATGCAATGGTGTGTAAATATAAATATGTAAATATATAAAATTTTGTGCATACATATATATGAAAAACTTCATTATTTATGTGGTGTCATATTTCCGATTTACTATAAAATGTTGTTCTGTATGATAAATATATAGTGTTTGTATGTACATATAAATAAAATATCTACAAAATATATCTCATAATAAAAGGAAAATTTCGATGCACATAGAAAAAAATACTGAAAAAGGATACCATTATTAAAGCAGGAAGAAATCATATAACACACCAAACACCATCATCATTCAACATTACATCATTTACCACCTTCTTTTATAGATCCTTTTTTATGTTATATTATATGTATGTATACACAAAATTTGAAATTATCGAATGATTTAATGGTTTTTTTTTTCTTTTTTTCTATTTTTGCTTTTTCTTTTTGTAATAAGAATTACATACATACATACTTACATACATTTTTTTAAACGCCTAATAATAATAAAAACACCAAAAACTAGGTACATGAATATTAAATAAAGGTAAAAGGGTAAAAGTATATTATTTAAAAGTAGTAATTTTAATGACTACATTACAATAATTGTAAGTATACATACATTAAATACATTGTAGTAATTCTAAACTTTTTTTTTCTTATCCTTTATTTCAAAAATAAAAAAAAATTGTAGAATTAGGGACAAAAAAAACAACTAATGTTTAAAAAGGGATATAATATAAAAAAAGAATTATCGAAGATAATAATTCTGTGGCCACAAGCACAAACCGCTTAAGTTTGATGATGCTTATGTCGCGACATAAACGGCCACAAGTCTGAAGATGCTATGTCGACTTAAGAGGTTTGCGAATGTGACCACAGAATTACAGATTAAATTACGTTACTTTTAGCATAAAAATTTTATTGTACATACTCGTACTATGAGAAATTTTTTTTCCAAATTTGATTAAAAAAAATGTTAAAATGAAATGAAAAAAAAAATTTAAATCTCTTAAAAGAATTTTATCTTTCATACATTTTTTATCACTTCAAATTTTCTATCGTGCTTTTAACAATCAAAAAAATAAAATAAAAATTTATGAAACGTGTTTAATATTTATAACCCTTGTACATTTTTTACAATATAGATATTGTTGTTGTTTATTATTATGACGAATTATATCCGTAGCCGCAAGCTTTTTATTTAAATTGATAAAACATTTCTTATATCCTTTATTTTGAGTTTGTAATAAAATTGTTCTTTTAAGAGTATGATTTGTATAGGTACATTCTTTTACAATATATACATCAGGATATCGTGTTATCAATTTCATACAAATTTATATAGTAATAAAAAGGATTGAAAGTAAAATAACC
This sequence comes from Bombylius major, assembly GCA_932526495.1. Taxonomy (NCBI): domain Eukaryota; kingdom Metazoa; phylum Arthropoda; class Insecta; order Diptera; family Bombyliidae; genus Bombylius; species Bombylius major. Next base: position 10,867,615 of record OW052044.1, on the reverse strand, counting down.
ATTTAATAAGGATCATTATATAAAAAATTTTTGCACTATATGTATGTATGTGAAATTTTTCTGTTATACGAATTTGATCTGACCTCGATCCTAATTTATAATGAAAAAAAAAAAAAAGGAAATTTTATTAAATTAACGAATTTATTCTTATTAGAGAAAAATTATTCAATCAATACATACAATTACAATTCAAATACACTTTCTTTCAAAATTTATAATATCAACATGACATAGATACAGTTTTTATTATTATAAAATAATTAACCTAGACCCAAAAAGTGTCACGATTATACTTTATCATGATAACTAACCCAAGTTGTGGGTTCTCATACACATTAATTAAAAAAAAAATTTATCTTTCTTATCTTATCACTCAAAAACTTGTCAATACGTCACATAAATTTATAAAATGCACCTTATACTTATTATTATTATTATTTTTTTTTAAATTTAGCACGTTTAGCACCTACATACATGTACATTATATGAATGAATATAAGTTTCTAATCTATACAACCTTTACGCATGCGTATTCTATCAATTTCATAATGATATTATTTAATTAAAAGTTTTGACACAATTTTATCGAAACTTGTATGGTTCGAATTTACCGATATTGAAATTCAAATATGGATTTTGGTATTCGAGCCAATAAGTTCAATGCTTCAAAAAAACTTTATCTTTTTTTTTTTTTTTTTAATTTTTTTGATTTTTTTTTTAATTTTTTTCTTTTTTTCAACAATAAATTATGCATTAATAGATAATCTATAATTTTTTTATAGATGCATGCACCTGTTTCTATTCATCAAAAAATCAAAAAAAAAAAAAAAAAGAGTGCATACAAATGTTCATTGATCATTTTTAATATTTTTTTTTATGAATTTTATTTTTAATTGTATGTTAATTATATTCGAATTAAATTTTAAAAGATTTCTTTTAAAAAAATTTTTTATATTATTTGCATATAACCAAAAATGAATGATCAGTTTGAACAGGTCTCGAAGCTATATAGAAATGCATTTTTTTGATTGTATTAAATAATACTCTATAATGCATTTTCTAATACCTTAGCTGACGAGACCATTTCAAACTCGATAAGAATTGCACATAAAATGCATTTTTATCTATTTATTTTCAAATTAATGCAATTAGATGTAGGTATCATAAATAATATAATATATATGTAAGTATTTGGCGCATGTCATTTGACAAAATTAGAAAACTATATCAACAATTTTCTAGCGATATCTTTGAAAAATAAAAAAAAAATAAAAAACGTTAACCTACCGAAACTATTATCCTTTAAAGCTTAATCCCTCTAAATTTTAATTGATATTTTAAAACTTAATTATGTGAACCTGAATATCCTTTATAAAAACAAATACCAAAACAAAAATTTTAACATTTTCTATCAAATTATTGTCAAAATTATTTATTTGGATTTAGAATTTGTTTGATCGATAAAAACTTTATTTTATTTTTCTTTAAATTTTTTATATAAAAAATTTAGAAAAAATTCAAGATAATCGGATTCGGATATAATTAATATCGTTTTATTTTGTTTTGGTTTTTTGAATTGTGATAAAAATTAAAATTTAGTATAAATTATGGCAAAAAAAGGAGGTGTTCAACAGTTACAAGCTGACATTAGTACAAATGATGAATTTGATAAATTCCTAGAACGTCCAGGATTATTAGGTATGTACATGCGTTAAACAAAATTTTTTATTTTTAAATAAAAAATCACGAAATTTTATTGTTTTTTTTTTTCCAAGTTATGGACGTATATACAGAATGGTGTGGTCCATGTATTGCAATGGTAGGAAGTTTAAAAAAAATCAAATTAGAAATTGGAGGTGATAATTTACATTTAGCAATTGTAAGAAATTACTTTGATTAGAAAAATTTAATGAAACATAAAATACGAATATTAATTTTTTTTAGTGTAAATCAGATACTATATCAGCTTTAAGACGATTTCGTAATAAAAGTGAACCGACATGGTTGTTTGCATCTGTACGTTTAAAATTTAAAATTGTATTTTTTCAAATTTTAATTTTTAAATTTATTTTAGCATGGAAAAGCTGTTAATATTATGTTTGGCACTAATGTACCACAATTAGTAAAATTAATTATTGAAGAACTTAATCTTGAATTAGCTTATCAAAATGGTGAAGCACCACAACGAATATTCTATGAAATAACAGAATTACAACCTATTGAATTAGAACGGATTGGTATTCAAAAAGCTCAAGAAGATGAAGCTAGACGTATTGAAAATGAGGTTGCATTACGAAAACGTCGTGATTATTTACTTTTTGTAACTGATGTTATTATGAAAAATATGCCAGAATTTGGTTATACAATATTTGGACCGCATATTAATCGTGATCTTTTTAAAAAAATTCTCGATATTGCTGATTCACAAATGTTACAATGTAAAGATCGTAAAGTTGGTACTGTTGTTCCAGAAAATTTAGAACTTATTCAATTTGATTGTCCAAATCCATTATCTGATGATATATGGAAATGTATATTTGATAAAGAATTATTAATTTGTTTATGGAGAAAAGATGATTCTGATAATCGAGATATTAATGATGTATTAGAAGCATTTATTGAAAATTTAATTACTCCACAATCGTTAGCTGATGAATATAGTGAATATGATACAGCTGCTGAACTACCACCTCTTATACCTTCATCTGAAGTATCATTAACAATAATTCCTGAAGATAATCAAGATTTAGAAAGAGATTCATCAATTAAAAACAAGAAAGATTCAGGTTCAATGGAAGCAAAAGAATCGATAAAAGTAGAAAATGATGCCTTCAGTAATAAATTAGAGATCCAAGAGCAAGATCAAAGAAAATTAGAAGAATCTAATTTAATAAATGCTAATACTAAAACAGATATTACTACAGAAGAAATAGAAACTAGTGAAACTGAGATAAAACAAGAATCGATAAAAGTTATTGTTCCTGGAGTTTGGGCACCAAATAATAAAAGAGGACATGCTGCAGGAATTTATGTATTCTTCAGATCGGTAAATAATAAAATTTAAATTTACAAATTTCTGTTTTCTATGTCATATCAATTTTTTATTTTATTTTAGCATACATTTCAATTCCTTCCACCAGATCCTGAACCTGATCCACCACATTTGATTGTTGCTTTCGATGCATATAAACGAAAAAATATTCAAGATGTTTGTGAACGTTTCAAGGAAGACATCCTGTCTTATGGATATTTCACAAGCTGTGATCCAGAAAATGCACAACTAATAGCAAATTCAACAAAAAAATATGAAACAAAAACTCCAAATGTGTATGTATTATTGATTTCAAAAAATTATTTTTTTAATGAATTCACATTCACATTATTTTTCAATTTAGCGCAGATAAATTAGTTTTAAAAGTAGCTAAAGTAACAAGTCATGCAATTTTAACACTAGCCGCGCATGGTCCAGCATATATTAGTCCAAATACAGTGATTGGTGAAAAAGAATGTAAAATATTTTTTCCTGAAGATTACAAAACTGGTGAAATTGAAGAAGAAGAATTAAAATTGTCTAATCTTAAGAATGCCGAAAAGAAAAAAAGGAAGAAAAAAGTAATTCTTTTTTTTTTTAAATTAAACAACAGAGTAACCGAAATGAATATATAAAGCCAATGGATTTTTACTATAGATAAAAAAAAAAGTGGTAGCTTTATATTCATTCCGGTCACCGTGAGTTTTGTTTTCTTTCTTTTTTTGCAAATTTTATTATTTTTCAAATAGAAGAAGGCAGAATCAAGTGATGAACAACTTGGAACTGCAGTTGCACAAGAAACAAGTATTGAAGAAATTCAAGAGACTGATGCTGAAGATCTTGCCGCTGATGAAGAGCTTGGTGATGATGGTGATGAACTTGATGGAGATGAAGGTGATGGTGAAATTGAAAGTAGTGAAAATAATGATAAAAATGAACAAGGTAAATAAACAATTATTCACGTTCACAAATAATAAAACTCTAGTTTTAATATATTTTTTTTTTTCAGATTAAATTAACAAATATTAGAACTTATCAATATTGTTGTGAATTTGAAACTGTACTTTAAAATATGATAAATTTAGTCATTGCCTAATAAATAAAACAAATTATCAGTTACAAAATTCATAATAATTTATTTTATTAAACTTGTAAAATAAATAATAAAATATAAGATAGGTAAAATAAAATGATTACATAATGATAAAAATTATATTGTAAATTATTCTTAATCCCTTTTACATACATAATTATGTATATACATATATATATATGTGCCTATGTATTTTTTTTATCTTAAAACTAAATTTATGAACACAAAATTTTTCATAAAAAATTCCATTTTTAAACTTAATTATACATGTATGTACCTTATAAAATGAATATTTATAAAAAAAAAAAAAAGAATGCAACAAAAATTCAAAACATAATTATCTTTTTTATATACAATACAACGTTTGTTCCTCGATTATCTTATTTACGTTTATTTATTTTATTTTTTTTTTATAAATGAATTATTCGTACTAAACCATTTTCATATCCTATTGCGATTAATTTATTGCCCGTTTCGTTGTTATTACATGCAATTTTATTAATTTTAATGAATGTATTCAACCAAAATGGTGAACATCTTATCACATCAGTCGCTTCATGAATATTATTATCACACTAAAGAATAAAAAAAAAAACAACAACATTATTTATTATTTTATTAAATTTAAATATATAAAAAAATGTAACTTACAGCTTTCAATTTACTAATAATTAGACCATATTCATCATAATTATTTGGTTTAAATAAATCAATTTCTTCATTATTTATATCATTAATAATTGGTTCACCATCTAAACGTATTAAATCAGTATATGATAGCCATGAACGTGTTTCATTCTTTGATTTTGGTTCTAAATTTAAATTTAATACAGTAAAATATTGTAATAATAAATCACCATTAACTGATCCAGTTGCACAAAAATTTAACCAACTATTAAAATCAAATGTTACTAAATCTGATGATACTCTTAATAATCGTCGTATATTATAATGTATACCCAATGGACTCATTGAATTTAAATAACCATGACCTTGTAAATAAGAAAAAAATAATAATAATAAATACAATTTATAAAAGCATTTTTTTTTTTTTCAATTATTTCTTACTTTTGAACATTGCCTGTGATCCACAATAAATTGGATTCTCCCAAATTGTTGGCCATAATGAATGATTTATACTAACTGATTCATTTTCTTGTGTTATAATTTTTGGATAATTTAAACATTTTATATCAAAAATTGTATTTTCTTTCCATCTAGTCGATATTAATAACCATCTAAGACCATTCAAATCATAATGAAGATCTAAACCTATAAAATAAAGAAAAAATAAACTTAATATGATAGACAATCTTCTAGAGAATCAATAGTCAGCAACAAAAAAAAAAATAAAAAATAAAAACTTACCTGTAATAGCATCTGTAGTAGGTTGAAAATAACAAACTGGTAGAAAATTTCTTATTCCATTAATCATGAATTTATTTAAATTATCTTCTTCTTCAGTATTCCATATTGCTATAAAACTATTTGAATATGCACCAACAATAATGTTATGTCCTTTATCCTAAAAAATAAACAATTTTCCAAAATTATTCAAATTATTTAGTTTTTTTTCTTCTTTCTTTTATGTTTTTCATACCTTTGCCCAACAAATTTTTGTACATTGAGCCTCTTTATAAAATTTTAAATTAACATTTTTTGTATCATTAATTTTCCTTAAATCTAATTTTAATATAATTATAGGTTTTAAACTTATAAATTTATTATCATTATTTATTAGAAATGATTTATTATCACAGTTTTTTGATGCTTTGAGTGGCAATGAATAAATTTTAATATCTGGTTTAATACAAGCAACAGCCATTAAACCTAAACGATTTAATTCCAATGAATAACCACCACTTGGTAAAAATTCAATATGATGTATTGGACCACTATCAAATGGTATACCATATAAAAGTTTTAATTTACAATTTTCTGAATTAAATTTAATTTTTTCTTTATCATTAACATTATCATTATCATTATCATCATAATAATCTTCATCATTATCATCATCACTATCATTTATTTTATTTATTTTTTCATTTGATAATTTATAAATCATAATTAATGCTTGTTGTGATTGTGGTTCAATACATTTTGTAAATTTATAAATATCATTTTTACATGATATTGCTAAATATTGTGATGATGAAAATATTTTTGATTTAGATTTTTTAACATTTAAAACAGATAAATTTTTTGGTATCCATGATAAACATGTAACACCACCACCCATAAATATTAATTTATTTTCGTCAATATGACGTGTACCAAATCTTTCAATTTGTTCCCATTTTTTTGGTTTTTCACTACTACCAAAACTTTTATTAAATTTCAATTTATTGGATAAAGCAAATTTCATTGAATTTATATTTCGAGGAAAATATGATACAAGTGGATTTTGTATTTTTATTATCGTTGGTGTAGCAAATGAAAATAGTGGATGATCAGAAAAATTACATTTATAACTGTAAAAAAAAAAAAAATCAAATTAAATAAATAAAGAAAATTTTTAAAACTTTGCTAATCACTTACAATTGTAAAGTTCGTTGCCAACATAATATTTGTTCTTGTAAATGTCCTTCAGAAAAAATTACTGAAACAAAAAAGATATTTTCACAAAAATTAACAAAAAATTTTATCAATAAATAAAAATTTAAAAGTAATTCTTACATTTTCTATATTTTAAATCTGATGTTGTCTCTTTACTTTTCTTTTTCCATTTATTTCTTATTCTTTTAGGTTTTTGTTTAACTTCTGAATTATCACCTAAATCATCATCAGTTCCTCCATCATCACTATTACTTTGACTTTCTGATGATTCTGAATCTAATTCTAGATCTGATTCATTTCTACCTTTTAAAATAACATCACTGGTTGTACATATTAATTCAATTTTATGTGTACTATTATAATGTTCAATAGCTTCATTTTTATCCATATTATGAAATGTACATTCAGAACATATATAACCACCACGTGGAACTTTATCACAAATATCATTATGTGTACACAATTCATCAACATCTGATGATATAAAATTACATTCTTTACCAAGACACTTTCCTACATTATTACTTTTCAATTGTAAACGAAATTTCCACATAAGTGCACGTCCAGTAATTGGTTTATAAGGCAAAATAAACTACATTGTTAAAATAAACAATAATTTAAATTTAAATATTACAGTTTATTTAAAAAAAAAATTTCCATATTACCTTTTCTGCTTCATCTTTATCCTCACCACGAATTTCTTCAGCAATTTTCTTTTCAGCCCTATTTAATTTTAAATGCGTAAAAAAGAAAAATTAATCAAATAAAGAAATATTTGAAGAAAAAAAAAAACAAAAGAAAAGCAATCAACTTACTTAATAACTGATTGTCTTTTAGATCTTCCTAGATTTGTATACACCACATTTGATGATTCATTATTTTCATTGTTCTCTTTTTTCTTCAATTCTAAATTTTTAGCATGCAATATTGCACAAGATTGTCGTTGATGGGGTATCAAAGAAAGTTGTGTGAATTTCTTTTGACAATATTCACATTCAACTAATTGTTTTTCTTTCTCTTCTTTAGTTAAATTACAACTTTCTAAATGACCAATTATACCTAAAGCTGATCTCATTTCATTTCCACATAAACGGCATTTTAAACTTTTAATTTTTGATTCTTTCATATAACGTATAGATGTTTGTACACAGTCTCGAAATGATTCAATGTTCTGAAAAAAAAAAATGTAATAAAATCAATCGAAAAGGTTACAGGTTCGATTCTCTCGAAAGTCATAAGATCATTGTTTTTTTTTTTATAAGCCATTTTAATTATTTTAAAAAAAAATCCTTTAACTTACAATTGGTGCATCTATTCCTTCTTTCCAACCAATTCCATAATGTTCAGATAAATGTACTATCCATTGTTTTTTTGTAACAATTTTTTTACATAAACCGCATTTAAATTCATTTTTTTTTGGTATTTTATTTATATTTTCATTTATTACACTTTCTTCTAAATTATCATTATTTAAATCTGATCGATTAGTAACTAACAAAAGTTTTGGATGTAATTTTTTATCGTCTGATTGACGTTGTCTTCCTTTTGTTTTTGTTGCTGTTGTTGTTGGTGGTGGTGGTGGTGATAAAGGTGGTTTTTCTAATTTTGTTATCTTTGATACATTTTTATTAATTTTATCACAACCTACACTTGTACTGGTACTTGGATTCTCTTCATTTTTTTTATCAAAAACAGGAACAGGAGCTTTAAAACAATCACTTATTTCTTTTTTCTTGTTTTTACGTTTTTTAGATATATCATTATTTTCACTTATATTATCCTTTACTGTTTTTATTTCATTAGTACTTTCATTTTGCTTTACATTGTGTTTATCTTCTGTATCAGATTTAATTTGTTTTCTTTTCGATGAATCTGTTGATAAATTTAAATTTTGTTCTTTTTTTCGTTTACTTTTAGATTTATCTTCTTCATCATTTTCTGTTTTAATGTTTTGAGTTTGATTTTTATTTTCACTGGTAACATTTGAAAATTCATTATGAGAATCATTATTACCTGAATTAAAAATATTTGGTAGTGATTCACTATTATCAAGTTTTTCTTCAACTTTAATGTCAACTTTTTGAGAATTTTTGTAAGAAATAGTTTTTGATTTAATTTCTCTTTTATTTTTTTCACATTTTTTCTTATTCGAATTTTTACTGTTACTTCTTTTAAACAGTTTATTTTCTAGTTTATCTTTTTTCGCCTTAGAACTGCTTAATTTTAAATTACTTCGTGTTATTGAAATATTACCTTTCACCTTATCAGAATTTTTTTCTGAATTATCATATTTAACAGAGAATTCTATTCCTATTTTTCCTTTTTCTTCAATAAAATTGCCTTTTTTTGAACCTTTGTCCTGATTTAATCTAAAATTTAAATGTGGATTTGGTATATTAGAAATTGGATTTGTAACAATTTTCAATTTAGAGACTTTCTTTTCAGCTTCTACAGATGTTTCAGGATTTATATTTTTTGATAAATTTTCATCAGTAATCTCATAATTTTCTAAGCTAAAAGATTTTGAAAATAAAAAATCTTCATCTTCATCTTTTGAAAAATTTGAAAGATCAGTTGAACTTTGATTACTCAATAATTCTTCAGAATTAATAACATTTTCATTTTCTCGTTCTCCCTCTCCAAGAAATTTTAAATTTTCTTCAATTAATTTAAATTGATTTTCATTTTCAATTTCTTTTCTTTTTTCACATAAAAAATCTACATGTTCTTCTTCTTTTATTAAATTTTCTTTACTGGTATGTAAAATTGATTGATTTATTTCTATTAAATTTTCTTCATTATTTTTTGTTAATTTTTGTGATATTTCTTGTTTTTTTATTCCATAATTTTCTTCTTCTAATTTATTTTTTTCATTTTGTGCAAAAGAAGATATTTCACATTTTTTAGATTCCTTTTCACATGACGAATTAGTTTCTTCTAAATTTTTTTCAGTTCTTTTTTCTATTCCTTCTTTTTCATCTTCAACCATTGCATTAACTATAAAAATTCATTGCAACATTAATTCATAGATACTTTCATAACTATATTAACAATAATTGTGACAATATTAAATTCATCTTAATAAAGTGTAACCTTATAATCTAAGGAGTTTTGCTTATTCTATTTAGTGTGAGTTAAATGTGTAAATTCATCATTTGAACTCTTAGGTTGTTATTAAAATAGAATAAAAAATAATAATAATAATAACGAAAAAAAAAAAAAAAAAAAAAAATATATATATTTCTAAACTCATTTTCTAAGAATCTATAAAGAAAAGAAAATAAGAAATCAAAATACGAAGAATTAATTAAAAACTTCGAAAACATAAAATCTTTCCAATTATATCAAGTAAACCTCTTCAATAATAATTTTCTTAGAAATTTTTCTCACCTTCAAAAAAATCTTCTTTCTTTTTATTATCATCTTCTCCGATCTTTTGATCAACAGCCATTAATTTCTTAAATCTCAAATCCCTTATCTGAGTATCGACATTTTTTTCTTTTAATCGTTCTTCAACTATTGAATTTTTCAAATCATTTAATTTTTGCCGTTTCATTGATAGTTCTGTTTTCTTTGAATCCAATGATGTTTCTGAAATGTTTCGTTTTCTTTTTGATAATATTTCTGTTTGCCTTGAATCCAATGATGCTTCTGAAATGGTTCGTTTTCTTTTTGATGTTAATTCGGTTTTCTTTGAATCTAATGATGCTTCTGAAGTTGTTCGTTTTCTTTCTGATGATAATAATGAATCAGATATTTTACTATTATCATTGGATACTTTTTCATTTTTATTGGTTTTTAAATTCTCATTTGTGGTTTTGTCATTTGTATTTAGAGTGATTGATTTTGTATTGGAATTGTCTGTTTTAGATAACAATTGTGATTTACCATCATCTTTTTCATTGATCTTAGAATTTTGTTGCTTATTATTATTCAATTTATTTTTGATTATTGTAGGTAAAACTCTACGACTTCTACGTTTCGATTGATTTTGTTGTGACATTGTAATTTGTTTATTAGTTGAAATATTTTGTGAATTTTTATCTTGATTTTGAATAGTTTTTGTTGAATCAACAATAGTTTCGACAATCTCATTTTTATTTAAATCTTCCTTTTCTTTGGGTTCCTCTTTAATAACGGTTTCATTTTTTCCTAATTCCACTATATTTTCTTCATTTGAAGAATTTTCTCCCAACGATAATTTCGAAAGTTCTTCAATTTTATTATCATCATCATTAGAAATTATATCATTTTTCAAAGCAAACTTCGGTTCTTCTAATGAATTTATTTCAAATTTTTTATCATCATTAATATTTTCACACGATATCGGTTTTTCTTCATTATTAATATTTTCTTGTGAAATTTTATCATCTAAAATTCTATTCGATTCTTCTTCTTGACAATCATCATTTTTTACACTTTTAGAAATAATAATTTTATCATTTAAATGAATTTGATGACTTGTTCCTTCAACTGCTGCCGATACAACAAATGGAAGATATTGAATTTTTTCATCATTTGTAAGCAATTTGTTCTCAAAAATTATTGGCGCTATACTATTATTTTTATTTTCTTCTTCTTCCTTGGTAACAGATTCAGTAACTTCTGTTTCTGTAATCTTTGTCTCTATTGGTTTTTGAATGAAAGTTTCATTTTTGTGTGATAACATCAAAGATTGTTGTTGTTCTTTTTCTTTATTTATCAAATTAGAAGTTTTTACAGCATCTTCATTATTTTTTTCGGATTCCGATTCTATCAGTTTACCATCTTTATCATCTTTAGGAATGTCACCTAATGAAAAATCATCATCATCATCGCTAAGAATATCATCTAATGAAAAGTCTTCATCATCATCATCATCATCATCATCATCATCATCATCATTATTTTCGTTATTTGAAAAATTAAAACTATTTGTTGAATTTAATATAAAATCTACAGCATCTTCTGATTCAGACTTTTTAGTCTTACATGCAACAGATGACTTGTTTTTATCTGCACTTGCTTCAATCTTTTTTTCTTGAGAATGAGAATGTGCCTCTGATTCTTTTACAACCAACTGTTGTTTTGCCAAATGTTCATTTTTTTCCGAATTACCATGAACATTTTTGTTCTTCAAAATACTTTTTATAGAAGGTGACGAATATTCTGAACCTGAACATGCTTTTTTCATCAATCCCAAAGCAACTTCTTTACAAACATTAACTGGAGTACCAAGTAATTTTGATGTTTTTTGCTTTATAATTTCTTGAATATTTTCAACATTTTGTCCTTTAATAATATCTTCTTTTCGGAGAAGTATTATATGTTTTTCATTTTTTAATTCTGATGTTTTAACTAATGGTTTAGGTATTGTCGATGGTGGTTGTGGTGGTGGCATCAATAATTTCTCGTTGCATTCATTGAGACTACTTTTTCGAGGACTTGTTTGTTGAGCAGTTGTTGAAGTATTTTTCTTAATTTTCTGTTCGTCAATACGATTTTTAGGTTCAATTGATATTGATTTACTTAAAGGTACAAATTTTTGTTCTGATGATGTACTCTGTGGTGATTCTTCTAATAATGTTGAACGCACAATAGTCTGGTCTTTTGGTTTTATATCAGTCGATACTTTATTTAAATTTGTTACATTTTTAACAACTTCAGCTGATATAATAGGATCAATTAATTTAACTTGCACTTTTCCAGTAACTGGATCATGATTTAAAACTTTTAAAAGAACTGTTCTTTTTCTTGGAGAAATATTTTGCTGCTGAGCATCGTGATTTATTGCCGTTTTGTTTTGTGATAAATCAAAATTACTCTTGTTAGTTATTTGTGATGTTTCATTTATAGATTTTTTCACAAAAGTAACTGGAGAACTTGATGAAGGGAAATTGATAGTATTTTTTACTTGATGTGCATTCTTAATTTGTTTTTCTTTTTCTTTTACAATTACTATATTACTTTTTTTAGATGTTTGGCTGTTTTTATTTACTTCGACAACAACTTTAACATTATTCTTACTATCTGCAGATGATGATTTTATAATGTTACTCTGTTCTTTTTTTATAACGGATGAAGATTCTTTATTAGTTTCATTTTCTTTTTTATTCAGTTCATCTTCGTCACCAATTTGCCATTTTTCAAATAAATATGATTTTAAATTTGAAAATGATGGTATACTCGTTGCACTTCCTGGTTTATTTTGTGCTTGAACTAGTATGTCTTGCCTTCGTCTACTTATTTCTTCTGATAACAAATATACTTTTTTTTGTTCTATTTCTGAATTTTCTTCTGGAAAACCATTGAATTCTTTGTCGTCATCATCATCAGAAAAAGAACTAATTAATGAAAAACTTGTGCTACTGCTGCTATCTTTTAAGTTTTTATTCTTTATTGATTTTTTATTATTTTTTTGTTGATTAGAAGTATTTGGGAAATTTAAATTTACTTTTGGTTTTATTTTTCGTAAACGTCCTGATGATGAACTCATATCTAATATTTGTATATAATCATTTCCTTTTTTATTTTCTTGGTTAAGACTACCAATTAATTTATTTTTATCTACATTTTTATTTAATTCAATTTCCTTGGTCGTCGAAATTTCTGAAGTTTCTGTTTTTTCATATTGCAAGTCATTTAGTTTCGTGGATTTTTCTTTTTTCTCCATTATTTTTTTGTTTAACAAACTTTTTACATATTGCGATGTCGCTTTCTTTGTATCAATTTCTGGGAGAAAAAAAGTGAGTAATATTTATTAATAAAGATTTTAAAGGAAAATAGAGAAGTAAAAAAGTCAAAATTAAAGTTATACTTATTTGAAACTTTTTAAAATCGATAACATTAGAAGAATGGTTAGAGTTGCACCATTTATAAGTTTTTTTTTTAAATATATGATAAGCAGTTTAACAAGAAAAAATTTACAATAAATTTTAAATTTTATAATGAAAATTAAAAAATATCCAGCTGAAAAGCAATAAATTGAATAGAAAAAAATGTTTACAAGAAAAAAAAAGCAGTCTTTTTATTATGTATGAACTGGAGTTGAACTCATGCTCTCCACCTCATTACCGTTCTAAAAATTATAAATTCTTCTACCGACTTAACCAAAAAGCCACCGACCACATTGCATCATCTGTCTTTTAAAGCCTTCAATAATTCTCAGTGATGACCCAAAATTAAAAAGAACCACCCCCTTCAGAACTTTAATCAATTCCAATATACACACTTTAAAATTAAACAAATTAATTTTGAAAATTAAAAAAAAACAATGAAAAACCTAATTATACATAAAAATTAAATAAATTAAGAACACTTCTTCCACATTTTTCACTTTTTTCTTACCACGAAATCTTTTTAAAGCTTCAGCTAATTTGTATTTAACATCATCCCTTTGAATTTTATCTGTATTGATTTTTTGTATTTTTCTTATAACACGAACTGATGATCCTGTTGGTGTTGGAATATTTTGTAAATTAATTGATGAATTTGATAATGATGTTATTTTTGTTTTTAATTTTTCAACTTCTGGTGGTTTTGAGATAGATATTTCATTAATTATAAATTCACTTTGAGTTTGATGTAACAACGATTGACTACTTTCAGATTCATTTAAACTACTTAAAGCACAATTATCACCATCAATCTTTTGATTGTTCATATTTTTTTTTTTTTTAAATTTTAAATGGAAAAAATTAAATTAAATACACTCAACTTATATTTTGAAAGTAAAAAAAAAGTGGTGTATTTAAGAAAAAAGTCTATATTCAATTCAATAAAAACGTGGTTCATACAAATTAAAACACTTTTTTTTCTCTTTTCCTTTTACGATTGAGAAAACAATTTTAATAATTAAAGAACACAATTAAATAATTATTAATTATTATAATAATTAATAACTAGCTATTTAAAATCTGATAAGAATTAAAATTTCTGAAAATTTCAAGATTGATTTCTATTCCTCAGATCTCAAGCCACACTTTTTTTTGACAAATATGTATTTTCATTTTTAGCTTTAACTGTCATTGCCGACAGCTTCAGATAAGCATTGCCAATCTTTACAAAAAAAAAAATAACAATAATAATAAAATAAAATAATTAAATATGTAGCTACCTACATAATGTATTTCATACATTTATCTTGTTTATGCTAAGCGTTACTTCGCATTAACTCACTCCGTCTTGACTTAATACGGATGCATAAACAAAATTTCAAAACGCATTAAAGCTCTACGTCGTTTTGAGTTAATACACTATTAAATCCGCATTTAAAATTTCATTTCGTTTTTAAAATGTGCATAAACACTTACTTCGTTTTAAGTAGTTGTTATTACACACGCAGGTGTTCAACGTTTTGAGTGAGAACGAAATGTTGTATTACGCATAAACACCAATCAAAATGTATTATCTCAAAACGATGTTTAAAACGTTTTATCGTTAATACGTTTTAACCTTTGTGCATAAACAAGATAATTGTCGAATTATTTAAAACACATTTAATAAATTACGCATTTTAAAATTATTTTCTATAGTTTTCTATATTCTTCAATCTTCGCAGTTGTATTGAATCGATTGAAGCCGAGACATAAAGCCCACACATATGTGGAACAAAAAGTATAAACCAATCAAATTAACAGTTTATACGATGAAAAAATAATACGGATTTTGGATTAAATTGGGAGTAGCGTAGAAACGGTAAAATTGGGATTAAAAAAGTACATGCAAACGTTGATATTTTTATACACTTATAGTATACATATTATTCTTCTTCCACATAAAAAATAGAAGAAGAACGTGACAGCTTCACTTTCATCATAAAAATTAGAATCCGCCATATTGCATTTTACCTCACACACACATATAAAAAAATTGGGATTTAACCCAAATAATTTGGGCTTAAGCAAAACCATCTACATATAGAAGCCGTGCTATGGATGTCTGCACTAACACAATCAAACACGATAAAAGTGTTGAAACGTCAAAACATTCAATGCTGGTAGTACAAATAGTGATGTAAAGAAAATGTGTTTTAGTTAAATATTTTTGGCTTTTTAATTAAAATATGGTTTATAAAAGTTTTGAAATATAATAAATTAACAGTGTTAAAATTTTTAAAGTGCACAATAGTCAAAAAGTTAAATAAAAAAGTGAAAAATATTGTGCCTTCTTACCTACTTTTAAGAGAAAAAATTAAAGTATGGTGAGGTTATATGTATTATTTATATATGTAATAAAGTGAATAAATTGATTTGATTTAATAGAATTTAATTTATAATAATCCTGATACATATATGTATTTATATGAATAATTAAAGTTTGAAGAATAATAATATAAACTTTTTTCTTCTATACCTATATGTATATTGACATGTGACTAATGACTACATTACCTATGGTGAGGTTATATTATAAAAGTGAATAAATTGAAACGAAATGTAAACACAAATATATGAAAAAAATAAATAAAGTGAACGAAATACAGAACAAATTCATTTAATTTAATAAAATTTTATTTATAAGTTTGTATTAATTGTTAAATTATTGAATCAAATCAATTTCTCACATCATAACATAATCACAAAAATTTATATAAAAAAAGTCTATGAAAAAGTAAATAATTTGGTACATAATCTTTATTGTGTAATGAAGGCAAATAGACACTTAATTTGTGATAACTAATAAATTAAATTCTATTAAATCAAATCAATTTATTCACTTTATTACATATATAAGTAATACATATAACCTCACCATACTTTAATTTTTTCTCTTAAAAGTAGGTAAGAAGGCACAATATTTTTCACTTTTTTATTTAACTTTTTGACTATTGTGCACTTTAAAAATTATAACACTGTTAATTTATTATATTTCAAAACTTTTATAAACAATATTTTATTTAAAAAACCAAAAATATTCAGCTAAAACACTATTTCTTTACACTAATATTCCACCACTCTTATTAAGAAACCAGAAGAAACTAAAATGTCAAAACAAAACATGGCACTTCTTACTAATCCATACACAACTCCAGTAGGAGGCTTTTATTGTAGTAGGTTTTGGCTTAAGCCAAAACCCGAATTATCGAGTTTATACGACAAAAAATTGGGAGTAAACCAAAATCCGTATTAAATTCGGAGCAGGCATAAACACGTAGAAAGTGTAAATAAGATCCATCACGTGAGTAGCCGCGGTGGCTCGTAATTCCTATACTATACTACATATAACATCGATATCATCACATCTCATCGGCCATCGCTCAATTAATTAAAGTTTTTTAAGGTTACTGTAGTTTTATTAAATTATGGATTTTGTGTAAAAAGAAAGTATTAAAATTTAAAAATAACATTCTTTAAATTTGTGATATTATTTAAAATAACATGGCAAATAAGAAGAATGCATCCAACAGGCAGCAATTAAAAGTATTCTATTTTATAATTTCATCAAAAATATAGTTTTTAATTTTTTTTTTTTTATCTTTCATATTTTTCATTTTAGGAAAATCGTGATTACAATACATTTAAAACTGTTCTAAAATATTGTTTATTCATAATATTTTTTCCTGTATTCACATTTTTTACATCAAAATTGTTTCTCTTTGATGAACTTTTAAAATTGGATACAATAAAAAGTAATATATGGTCAGCTGTATTGGCCGTAATTGCACTACATGTTGCACTTGGATTATATATTTACAGAGCATATTTTGAAGTTGAAGATATTCCTGGTGACAAAAAACAAGAATAAAAAACAAAAGACTTTTTTTTTCTTCTAAAAAAGTGTGTTTAATGGATATAATAATGTATAATAAACTGTGAAATGGTGAATATTGTTTTGTGATTTTTTTTTTCTCTCGAATTTTTACTTTTAATTTACTTTCCATTATTCAATTGAAGAACTAAATATCAACAGAATTTATTGAAAAATAATATATTGTACTAATATCACCGTCATACAACATATTCAGGTATGTCTTTTATTTCTTCAAAAAATAAAAAAATGTGGAGATAAGTAGTTTTTTTTTATTTTTAAATTCTGTTATTATTACTAACACCTTATTGTATTTAAATTATAAATAATCTTGATTTAATTAATACTCTTCAATCCAAAAGATTACCCAGTAATATTCAGTAACAAAATAATTCATATCCTTTGTATCGTAAACCTTTTGTTGACTTTTCATTATGATCCTCAGAATTTCCAAGTTTACTTACATATCTTACCAGTATTTCACAATGAAGACTATACTTCTTTCTACATAAGAAATAATTTATAAATGTTGAAATTAATCGTAAGTATTTTAAATGATTTGTACTAAATTATTGTTTTATTTCTTAAATTTCAGATATTTTAAATTAAAAGAAAAAAATTAAACAAACATGGATTTAAATTATAAGCCAGGACAAACATTATGTGTTGAGTTATCAACCAATGAAACCTTTATTGGTGAATTAATGTTAATAAGTAAAAATTACATAAAATTAGATTATGTATATGATATTGAAAACAAAGAATATTTAGCTGGTGAACAAGTATTCTATGTATCTGATATAGTATCAATTAAAGTATATAAAAATTCTGATATTAAAGATGAACCAGCATTATCATCATCTTCTGATGATATAAATAAAATCAATGAAAATACTATTGTAAATAATGATAAAAAATATGATAATGATGACGATAATGATTCTGATATTCCTGGATTAACAATAGATGAAATAAAAGATATTGAAAATGATGCACATAATGCAATTTATATATTTCAAACAGATCGATTGTATCATGATTCTTTAAAAGATATAATTAAACAAGATTCAATTGTAATCAGTATTGAATCATGTAAAATGGGAAGACATACAAATGCTGATTTAATTACAATTAAAACACAAAATAAAATTTACATTTTTGATATAACCTATTTGGGAAAAATTCATTTAGAATTAAAGAATATATTAGAAACGAAAAATATTAAAAAAATATTACATGATGGACGAAAAATTGCTGATAATTTAAAATTTCAACATAATATTGATATTACATCAATATTTGATACATTAGTTGCACATGTTCTTGTAAGTGGTGAAAAGCATAAGACAGAATTAAATGAATGTATTTATAAATATCTTAATATTCCAAAATCATTTTTTTATTACAATAAGGTGAGGTTTAATTATTATTATTTTTATTAATTTTGTTTTTTCTTAGTAATAATTTTTTTTTCAATTTATTTATTTGAAAAATTATAATATTTCTTTTTTTCTTTTCTTTTTTTTTTTTTGGTTTTTGTTAATTTTAATTTTTTATTATTTTCAATAGGATACAAATTGGCACGAAAGACCACTTGATGATAATCGTAAATTAATTGCGGCTAAAAAGGTGATATTCATTTATAAATTATACAAAATTTTATTGCATAGGCATTTATTAAAAGGTTTTTATAAAGCCTGTAATAATTTTGCTAACATATACAAACAAAATTCAGATTCTGTAGAGGTTGCATGCGATATGGTTAGCAGTAATCAATCTTCAATTAATACAATTGATGATACTGACTTGGAATTATCAAATTCAATTGATAGTTTAAATTTACAAGATTTACCTTAAACAAAATTAAATATGATTTCTTTTAAAATTAGAAGAATTAAATTAATTTAATTTTTTAGTTAGATTAATGAGCCAGCCTAGAGGTGGAATGTTATTCCCTTGTTACTGCCACCCGTTTGGATATTTTGTAATACCCTACTGCTGGCTTCGACCTAAAGTTTTAGGGCTTTTAATTTTTTAGTTTAGTTTACTATAAACATTTGAAATACTTTTGAAACTCTACTTTCTGTGTAATCCAAGGATTATTTTTTATAAAAAATATGTTATGTCATTTTGTGAAGAATTTGAAAGAACACTTTGATTTCCAAGTCGAAACTATTTTAGTTTTAAAACTAAAAAATGTTTATAAGTAAGGCTCATTAGATTAGATTGGAATAGGGCTATTGTTGCACTTCGAACTTTGCAGATCTTTTGTACATGAGTAAAACTCATAGAATTTAAATCAAATATTTTTTTAATTGATCGTTACTTACTTGTCTTCCATTAAACTCCATTATCTTTGGATATTCTAAGTGCATTTAATGTAAATTAATGTTTGCTTTGAAAAACCTCTAAAAGATCGAAAGTGATCTATTTTGGAAACATTTATCAAAATAATAAAATTTCATTAAAAAATTGCATTTAATTAACCTGAAAAAAGGCAAGTGAAGTCACAAATAGAAAATTTGAATATGAACTATTTTTTAATTAAAATACTGAAATAAAAATATCAGACTTAAATAATTATTAAATAATAAATAAACTGATTCTAATTAAATATTGAATTATGTATTGAAAAATTAATTTTTAATTTTATTTTGTAATAAAAAAAAAAAATGTTTAATTAAATTTAAAAAAAAATCAAAAATAAAAATTTCTTATTATATTTTTATCTTTTTTTGTTTTTCTTTCTAATTTATTAAATTTTATTTCCTTTTTATAATCTTAATTAAAAATGAAATATCTGCCAATAATATTTCTTTTCCATTGTCATCATCATCATCATCTATCGATAAAATATGTTTTAATTGAAATAATGTATTTGGAAAATATATTGGTAATTGATCTTCTGGTGGCCATATATGTTTAGCACAATAATAACCAAATTTTAATGGACATTCTTGTGTTGATATATTACCATTTTTTGAAATTAATTGTTTTACTAAAACTTGTGTCATTACATCACCACTCCAACGATCATTACAACCATCAAATTTATAATTAATTAATTCTTGTTTACCATATTTACCTATACCACTTATTATTATTAAAATTGTATGCATATAAATTTTATTAAGTGTTCGATAAACAAACCAATTAATATCAAAATATGGATCATTTGTTCTATTATAAAAATCTAATGTTAAATTATTATATTTATAATTTGATTTAACTTCATATTTTTCAACATTAAAACGTATTTTTGTTTTCTAAAATGAAATAAAAAAAAAAAAAAAGAAGAAAAAAAGGATTATTACTAATTTTTTTATAAATAAAATATACTCACTGCTCCAGAAACATATATTGAAATATTAATGAAAATTATGCACAGAAATAAATAAATTTTCTTCATTTTCGAAGTAAAATTTTTAACAAATTAAATTTAAAATAAGTTTTCATCATTCTTTTAATATAAATCCAAAAATAGAATAGAATTTAAAAATGCAAATTAATCATTTATTAATTCATTTTGAAGTTAACTAGCCATGATTTTGGTGTATATCAGTTGTTTGATCGTTACTTTTTTTTTTTTGTAAAATTTAAATATTAAATTTCCATTAAAATATGTTTCTATTTAAAAAAAAAAAGTTCACTTCATATACATAATTATATACACACTTTTGTTTATGATAATCATGATAATTCCCTTTTTTTTTTTTGTCAAATGTGGTTAGATATGTAGCGTGAAATGAGAAATCTGGAAAAAAAAATAATTGTTAGATAAATTTCTCATGACAATGAACAGTAGTAAATGTTCTTAATTGAGCGCAATGGACTCTCCTGCCTGAGTGCTCGTGACTCGTGAGTTGTGAATGCCTGCATCCCCCTTCACCTAAAAACCAAAATGTTCTTATTACAAAATTAAAATACATTTTCTTCCTAGTATAATAATTTATTTGCCAAATACTAATATCATTAATAATATTAATAAAAAATGGAAATTCTCATTTGATTGTACGACTTCATTTTTATCTTTTTTTTTTTTCAATTTGAAATTTTTTCTATAATTTTAAAATAAATTAAAGTAACATTATAAATAAGAATTTTTTTTTTTTATATCGTATCATGAATTCCATTAGTATAAAGTGTTATCTATATAGGCTTATCACTGTAAGTAGTGAATAAGAGTGAGAAAAAAGTTAATTATTTATGATGAAAAAGATACTTTTTATAATAATTGTCTTAATAGTGTTTGTGTGCATGTGTGTTTGTTTTATTTTTCTGTACATTTTTATTTTTAAATTAAATGTATGTATTTTAAGAACTAATGTTATGTCTATCATCATGATCTTCTTCAATATATTCTAATTTGAGTATTAGGGCTGTTAGAATACAAGCTCCAGCTTCTTTTGTAGTCCATGATGTTACATTATTACCAACAGCAGCACCACCACCACCACCAGCACAAACATTACCACGTATTGATGATGATGATGACGATGATGCACCAACAGTACCAGTCTGTTGTTGTTGATTATGAGTATCATTACTACTTAAACTTCCACTACCACTACCACCATCTTTTTCTTGTTGTGAAACTGGTGGAACATAACATAAGGCTTGCTTACGTACAAATACTTCAAATGCTGCTTCTATTGTATATTCAATCATTCCCGATACATAACGATGCATAAAATTTGTTTGTGCTTTTGCTATTATACCCTGTAAACTTGAATGTAATACTAAATATGTTCCAGGTTCATCTTTTTGATTTATACCAGAACATGATTCAACTCTTGCTTGTTCGATTGGTAATGGTTGTCC
Source organism: Bombylius major (assembly GCA_932526495.1). Lineage (NCBI taxonomy): Eukaryota > Metazoa > Arthropoda > Insecta > Diptera > Bombyliidae > Bombylius > Bombylius major. Next base: position 10,845,383 of record OW052044.1, on the reverse strand, counting down.
ATGATCTAAAATTGCACGAATTTTATCAACACGTGTTACATAATATAAACGACACCAATCATTTGAATCAAAATTTAATGTACTACTTGTTGGATTTACTGTCTGAGTATTTAATTTAAAATAAACCCATCCATTTATTGGTCCACCAATTGATGCATAACATTTTGAACAATAACAAATTGGTGAACGTTGTTGAAAAAATGCATCTGGCAGTATTAATGTTCGTTTAAAGCCACAAACTAATTTCAAATATTCACAATCTTTGGTTTTTTCAATAAAATTATTACTATTATTCATCAAAATTGAATCGAAATTTGTTATAGATGCAATCATATCAGTGTTACTGCCACAAGATGATGAATCAACAATTTGTAATTCAGATAATTGTCTAGGTATATCACCAAGTAGCATTGATGAAGACGATGATACCGCAGAAAGAGAACAATTTCTATTTATTTCATTATTAATTTGATTTAAATCTAAATGTTGTGGTTGTTGTTGTTGTTGCTGCTGCTGTTGTTGTTGTTGTTGTTGTTGCAGTTGATCTTGTTCATAATTATTTTCATTTGTAAATACGAATGCATTATCTAATAGATTTTCAAGGGAATTACTGGAAGAATGACTAATTGCTGTTGTATTATTTGTAGTACTGCTACTAAGTGCTAAATTATTATTATAATTAGTTGATGTAGAAAGTGGTACAAGTGTATCTTCACATGGAGATTTTTCAGTGAGATCTTTATTTGAATCAGTATTTGATACTGATGATGCTACTGTAGCTGTTGCTCCAGCATTAAAACGTTGTGTGCTTTGACTACGTTGAATATTTAAATTAGTGTTATGCTGTAGTTGGAGGGATTCTCGAAGGCAACTGAAAAATTAATCATTTTAAAATCAAGCCAACGAAATTCGTTTTAAAAGTTCGGAGGAAAAAAAAAAAGAAATAAAAATTACCATGCTGATGCAGTCGAGTCGTTATTTTTCAATTCCATAGAACGATTTTTTATAGAAATATTCATCAATAAATTTTCAGACATACTTTCCATTACAGATCGATTCCTTTAAATTAAAAAAAAAAAAAAAATTTTTTTTATGTAATTTAAAATTCAATTTCAATTTATTTTACTACTTACATTGCTGAACTTCCAGGTTGTTGTTGTTGTTGTTGTTGTACAGCACTTGTTGAAATTGGTACTGATGGCATTTGATGTTGCTGCTGTTGCGTTTGTTGTTGTTGTTGTTGTTGCTGTTGCGAAACTATTAATTCAGTCTCTTTCTCGTGTACTTCTAAATCAGCTTTTTCACAATGTGGAACATTTTCAGCATCACCATTTACATGATCATTATTCAATGAAACTTCTTCTTCAATTATTGGGGTACCGTTTCGTAATTCACCGTTAATTATTGAAATTTTTTCACATTTGCCATATAAATCGAAAATAGGAAATACATGATTTGGTAAACCAGCAGCAAGTTCATCAAGATTTGTTTGGCCCACAATTAATGCTAATTTAAAAAAATAAAATAAAATTGAAATAATTCATTTTAAATTAGTTATGAATATTTACTTAAAGTTCCAGCATGGGATAATGACATTGTTATAACTGTACCAGGTTGAATTTGTTCTAAAATTTCAGCATATTTTGAACTTATTTTACTGCCATTAATATTGATATAATCATGTGTAGCAACCCAACATGGTCGCTTACATAAAATTATCGATGTTGGAAATTGAAAATTTTGTGTTTGTGGGCAAATTCCTAATGCACCAACACCAATTGTACCTTTCCATTTTGTATTAATTTGATCAATTTTAATCTAGAAATTTCAAAAAAAATTATTAAATATATATATTTTGCTGACAACTACATGTATTCAAAAACTCACACTAATACTATGTCCTTTACATAATGGTTTTGTCGTATACACTAAAGCTTGATTATATGATTGAATTCGAGTTGCACTACGTCGATCATCTAATAATTTAATATTTTTACTATGAAATTCTGAAAATTCGAATGTTAATGATTCGGAATCAATTGATTCGAGCATTGAATCTTGTTTATTAAGCGGATCAACACTAAATTCCAATGAATCTTGTAAACGTAAACTACATGGCCGTAAAGGTGATGTAGGACCTTGTGATGATACTACTTGTAGACCCATTGTTGACCCTTGTAATTCAGCAACAACGTATACGTCCTAAAATTGAATTAACAAAATTTGAAGCATAAAATTATTTAAAATTGTAAAATCAAAATTAATCAGTCAAATTAAATGATTTACATTTGAAACATTTTGAAAAGTTATATTAACATCTTCAGAATTTAATAAAACTCGAACACTTCTAGCAGGAGTTAATTCTAAAGTAATTTTATCTCCAATTCTTAACCATTCTAAAGATGCCATTGATCGTTGAATTAAAGCTGAATTATAACGAACCTCATTCCCAGACACATACCAAACATTAGCTGGAATTCTTTTCATACTAATTGGAATATTTTTCCGTAATTGTTCATCAGATAATTTTAAATCAGTAACACCAATATTTAAACAGCCTAAGGTAGTAGAAATTTAAAATTTTAAGAGAAAATGAAAATATTTTCTTATAAAAAAACCTGCAAATAATGAATTGTATGCTGTAATTTTGACTTCAAATGGTGAACCAACTTTTAAATGATGTTCAGAGAATATCAAACATCGTGATAATGATAATGTAGATCTTGATGCAGTTGTCCAATTTTGTGATAATAGTACGTTGCCAAAAATACATGTCCATCGATGTTTTATTTCAAGTGTTGGTTGAATAACTGAAACACCTTGAAAACTTTGTGAGTTCTCACTTGTTGCATATGGAGCTCGTAAATCTGGTTGTGATAATGTTAGACTGACTTGTGCACATTGTCCGTATAAATCAACAACTGCCCACACATTTTGTGTATTGCATTCACTAGCCGGACCTTGATCGATACCATCAATAAAAAAATGAATTACATCATCATTTTTCATAACACCGACTCTTGTCCCTGCTGTCAAAGAATCCAAATCAATTGGAATATTATTTCTTACTGTATTACGATTATGAAATACAACTGAACCACATAATATAATTGTCTCATGTTCTAAGTCAATTGCATTCGGTGTTAATTGAATTTCATCAGGTCGTGCTCCTGTTACTCCAATTTCAATATTACCACTCCAATGACCTACCATTGTTTCAAGAACAACTTCAAACAGTTCACGATTTCTCAATGGACGATTACTAAATACAATTGCATCATTAAATTCAGCTAAAGCTTTTGGACGACTTGCTGTTAAACCACCATTTGATATTCGTGCATTTTTTCCATGAACTGAACTAAAACGTAACGGTGGTTCGCTATATAACGTTGTATTTGATATCGTTGAATTTCCTGTATCTGGACTTCCACATTCTGATGTATCAATTATACTGGCTTGTGCTGCTTGACCATATAAATCAATTACACCATAAACTCGTTCTGGTACATTTGTTGCTGCTGGTCCTTGGTCTACACCATTTACCCAAAAATGTAACGTTCCATCATCTTTTCGTACAACACCAACACGATCACCAACGTATAAACGATCTAAATTTTGACCATATTGTTCAATAACCGTTGTGCCATTATGCATAACACCATTGCCTGTCATCATCCATGTTCCAGATCTAAATAAATATTTTTTTGAAATATTGGTAATTATAAAAAACAACTACACACTAACCTGACATTAGTCATGGTAAATGGAAAATCAAGTTCTTCGGCACTGTGCGTTGTAACACCCATTTCAATGGATCCAGCCCATTTTGTTACAACTTTTTCTAATCTAACTTGGAAAAGTTCATTTGGTCTAAGGGGACGTCTTGTTAATACTACACCATTGTTGAAATCATCTGAAGCACTGTAATTTTTACAAGAATTGTTTTTGATATAAACAATTAAACAAGAACGAATTATTAATCAATCAACATACTTTGGTCTTAAAGCTGTTCTTCCACTATGAGTAACTGAAGCATGCGAACCACAAATGGGATGAAATGTTAAACGATCATTATTTTGTAAACAATCAGTTTCAATCGGACTACTCAATGCAAATTGTGATGTATTTGAATTTGGAATTACTGTTGCTGTCGTTGATGCACATCCAGTTCCATTATTTATTGTATTTTGTTGCATTGCCATAATATTATTACGTCTAGTTACAAGATTTTGTTGCTCACGTTCATCACGATCAACGATTGTTACTTTAATTGTCATACCATATAAATCAATTACACCCCATAATGTTTGAGCCACTCTTGTAGCTGCAACACCCTGATCCTGACCATTTATATAGTAGTGCAAATTACCATTACTTTTTCTCATCATTCCAACACGATCACCTTCTCGCAATTCATCCAAATTAAATTCACCATATTGTCGTCGTGTACCTTTACCATTTGTTAAAATTCCACATCCAGACATCATAATTGTACCGCTTCGCATATTTGTCATTGTTGCTGGAAAATGTAATGCTGATGGATTATGTGTTGTTACACCAACTTCTATTGAACCCGACCATTTATCAACTAATTTATCAATACGAATTTCAAATAGTTCGTTATCTTTTAACGGTCGATGGGTCATTACAACACCATTATTAAATTCATCTAATGGACGACGACGTTCAGCTGTACGACAATTTGTTGATAATTTCACTAATGAACCACAACGTGAATGAAATCTAAGACGATCATTCACTTCTGCTGCATATTCTTGATTAATTTGATTATGATTTGAATTAATTGAATTAAATATTGATGCTGATGAAGTAGAATTAGCAGTTATTGCATTTAAATTGGATATATTATTTGATCCAACAGATACATCAACTGACATAGGAATATCAATATTTTGATTAATTTGTGTTGATTCTGTACCATATTCCTTTAAATATATAAACATGCAACTATTAAGAATCACTTTTTTTTGCTATAAAACAAAACTTACCAATGAATCAGACGGACATATTGATACTTGTACACATTTTCCGTATAAATTGACTAGAGCATAAACAATTTTTGGTATATTTACAGCAGCTACACCTTGTGATTCACCATTTATATAAAATATTAATTCATCTTGTGATGTTCTAACAACACCAACACGATCACCTTCTGATAATGAATCTAAATCTGTTCCATAAAATTCAATTAAACCTATACCATCTTTAAGAACACTTATTCCTGACATGACCCATGTACCATGACGCATTTTTGTTGCACATGATGGTAATTCGACAGTTTCTGGATTTTCTGTTGTAATTCCAATTTCCATGCTACCACTCCATGATTGATTCTTATTGATTAAATTGTGTGATTACAATCGGAAGAGAGGGAATTGAAGATGTGAAAAAACAAAAGTATTTTAATGGAAAATTACATTTGATACATAAAGAAAAAATATTTCTTTATAAAATTTAGATTTTAAAGTGTAAGAGTAAAATATTTCTGTTATATTTTTAATTTATAAAACTTACTTTTTCATCAATTCGTACTTCAAATAGCACATCATCGACTAGAGGTTCGGAACTTAAGACTAGACCATGATTAAAATCACTTATATTTCTTGTTGCAGTTCGAGAATTATTTGTTAAAGTTATTCTTCTTCCACATTTTCGATGGAATGACATGATAAATAAATATGATTTCCTCGAATTTTCATCAAGGTTTTAATTTTAATTCGATTTTTTCTAAAACTTTTTCCCTGCGCACAAAAAAAAATAAAAATGACAACAAAAATATGACACAAACATAGAGTTGCCATCTTGATTTATTGTGGGTGTCTGTCTGTATATACATGAAGGCCTGAATCTGAATCTGAACTGAATTCGTCATCGGAATTGGTTTACATTTCATTTAAATTTTGAATTTTTTTAAAATGAAAGGAATTTATTAACTAAAGCCTCTGTAAAACAGATTCTGTAATTTATAATAGAACATATTAATACTATATATGTATGTACATATATTAATACATACATTTTCACAAAAAATCAGCAATTAAACTTAATCTCAAAATTCGTATATTTTAAGTCATCAAATTTTAATTCGATAAAATCGAGAAGAATCGAACTTCATAAATTTATATACCATTTTCGAAAATCGAAATTTGATCGATAGAATTGTGATATTTATAGTAGCATCCCTTTTTTTTGAAATTTTGAATTAGTAATTAATTAAAACTACTATTACCTATTCAAAACAAAAACGTTGGAAGTATGTACATAATTAAAATATTTGCTTAATTATATGATATATGTATATGTATATCTAACAATATCTAAGAATGTTAGTCATGGCATTAATTATCAATTCCATTATGTATTATAATTAGAATAAAATAGGGCAAAAGTTTAATATGACATTAATACAAATGATTTTTAATTAAGCTTATTATCAAAAACTTTAATTAAAAAATTATACAATTATAAGTAAAACTTAAAAAGATAAAGACGTTTTTTTCATTTTCAAACATAATGGAACAAATTTTTTTTCATATAAATCTTTCAGTTCTTTCGTTAAAAGGTAAAAAACAATAATTTTATAATTACATATTATAAATAATTAAAATTATAATTAATAATTAAGTAATATTTATAAAATAATTAATTGAAAAAATAACTAGGATTTTTTTTTTAAAAAAAAAAGTAGTGTAATCTCAAAATTTAAAGTGAATTAATATAAAAAACAAAGAATTTTTTTTTTTTTTTTTTGTTATATTTATTATTAGAAGACTTAATAAATTACATACATTAAATAAATATGTTAGTTAAGCAGTTTGAAGTATAAAAAATATTCCTTTTTTTATACGTGTATGTATGTATTATTGCTATTATTTAATTTGAAGATCTAATTATTATTAGTAGTAATAGGAGTTTTAGATTATATATATATATATGTATCTTTTTTTCTTTAACATTTTTATTTCATAAAAATATACCACCCATTAAAACTGTTTAGTTCTCTTTATTTAAAGTCTTACATTTTAATAGTTTACTAGTTAAATGACACCTTTCTTTTTTTCTTTTTTTTTTTTTTGCTTTCTCTAGTTATCTTGCTTTGCTTATTTAAAATTTTCAACATTTTTTTTTTTCTTCCCACATTTATCTTCTACATCTAGTTCTAACTTAATTTTCATCATCATATTACATTTATGTTACTCTACTTTACTCTATTTTTTTTTAACTGACTATGACTGGAATATAACAGATTATATTTCTGTAAATTTGTTTTATACAGGGTTTAAATAATTAATTGCTTAAATAATTTGAATAGAACATATTGAAACAATTTTCCTTTTTTTCTTTTAAGTTCTTATTAAGTACATAAATAGAACAATTCAGGAAAGCGAAAAACTTGCTAAGCACTTAATTTTTTAATATACAGAAATTAAAATTTTATGAATAGTTTAAAACAAAAACACATATCACATTGAAATGTTTTTTTTTCTTTTTCCTGTGCTTGTAATTCCTCATGGAAGCATACCGCCTCAAGTATTTACTCGAGGTTTCTTTGACTATTTTTCAGTCATACATACATTGAAATGTAGTGTTTCAAAAAACAAGTGCAGATAAAATAGGGATGAAAGTACATAAGTTGTTTCAATCGACTTGTTAGATAAATTCATTATTCAGTCACAGCTGAGTCGATTGAAATAACTTACATACTTCCATCCCTGTTTCGTTATATTCTAATCGTACGATGCAACTTTTATTTCCCTGTATACCTACATATTAAAAAAATTAAATTAAAAAAATAAAAAATAAAAAATAAAAGAAAAGAAAATCTACAAAAAAAATTTAATTATTTTTTCTCATTTTTCTAATTACAATCATTGAGGTTTTTTTTTTAATTATTTTTTTTTTTTTAAGAATTTGTTTTACTTCATAAATTTTCTAAAATATGTGATAAATTTTACATACATATTATATGACTTGATTTGGAAAAAAAAAATAATTTAATTGCAATTTTTAAAATTTCTAAAACTTTCAAACTAATCTAATATGTAATTAATTTTGGGTGCAATTGAAAATTATTTTCTACTTCTTGTTTTTTTTCCCAAAAAATTTGTTCTATTTAATTAGCTCCAACACATTTTCCAATAAAAATCTGTTAAGAAAAAATTTTAAAAAATAATTTGTTAATTAAATTATCAATTACTTTATAATTAAAGCTACTCCATATTGAAATTTAATTAAAATAATTTAAATTTAAGAATTTATCTTTGTAATTTGAATTCTTTACATTAAACTTTAAAAAAAAAAAAAAATGGAATAGCTGTTCAAAATTTGTACTTTATAACTTACTTTAACATCATTCATTTCTTCATCGGATGAGGAATGTGACATACCATTATAAGTTTTAAATGTTGAATTTTTCATAAATGTCTTTAAAAAGGTACCTGATAATTGTCCAAATTTGTAAGGTACAACTGGATCACAATCTCCATGAGCTTGAAAAATCTTTTTTTTTTAAAATTTGAAACAAAAAAAAAACAAATAATTAAATTATTGAATAAAAATGATACAAAATATTATTATGTATTATTATTCAACAATGTAAGAAAAACTTTCATTTTCAAAAACACACGAATAAAAAAAAATTCATAAATATTCATAATTAATTTTATTTACCGGAATATCATCAGGTGAACTTTTTATTGATGGAAATTTTTTATGTAAAGGTAACCAGCATGACAATGCAATAATACCAGCAAGTGGTTGAGCAAATGTTAAACCAGCATATAATGCTAATGCTCCACCTTGTGAGAAACCACCTAATATAATACGATTTGATGAAATACCATCATGAATTTCACTATTTATCATTGAATGAATATTTAATGCAGCTTTTTTAATGCCATCTTCATCTTCTGGTCCAGTTATATCTAATGTAGTTAAATCAAACCATGATGGCATTTGAAAACCAGCATTTAATGTAACTGGCATTGTTGGTGCTGTTGGACATATAACTTTCATATGTGGTGGTCGTATACTACCAACAGCTGAACTCCATCCATGTCTAAAAATTTTAAATAATATGATTGAATTAAAAATAATAAAAACGTTAGAACAATTTCAATGTTTCATGTATTTTTATTAAAAAGTTATAAATATATTTTTGATATTAAATTAAATTTAAGGTACGCCTACCTATAAACATATTAAATCAGATTTTCACGTATGGTTAAATATAAATTATAAATTATTATACAGTAAAAAGTCTTGTGAGTCAAAATATAACTATATACGATATTTTTAAAAATGTATTGTCCTTTATGGATTACATTTTTTTTTTAAATCCATAAATTTATTCAATATATACGTATTTTATTTTTCTCTTCTTTACAAATTGTTTTTTTCTTAAAATTCCCTTTTCCACGTTACTACTAATTTAAAAAGTATTGATTTTTATTTTCTTCGTTTTTAATTACTTATAAATATTCTTAAGGTGATTAAACTTTAACCAAAAAATATATATACGTATAAAATTTTAAATAATTAATTGCTCTATTTGTTTAATTTAAATTCAAACATATTATTAATAAAATAAAATTAAAAAAATACACTACATATGTATAGAAAATTGAAATGTTTTATTATACAAAAAGTAGATAATTTAAAGTGTAATCAACTTTCTTTTGCAGTTAATTTACATCACATTATCATTAATTTGTATATATGTATAATATAACAAGAATTTAAAAGCGATGACCGTCATAAAAATTAAATAAACTAACATATGTATAATACATACACGTATTAGGCATACATATCGAATATATGCATATGATTTTCTCTTATTTGACAAAAATTAAATTCTGTTATATAAGATAGACCAGAAAGTTATATTTTATTTATAGACATATTTTTACCAAATATATGACATTATCTATAAAATTTTTAAACGTTCATTAATTTATATACATAGACACATTATTTCCTTTTTTTTTTCTCCTCTTTTTCAAACTTATAAATTGAAAATTTCGAATTCAAGAATATATGTATACACATATTCGTAGTTCAATTTACTGAACCTTTTAAAATATTCATAAATTAATAAATTTAATATTATAGTTGAAAATAGATATGTACTACAAAAGTATGTATGTATAATATAAATAATTATAAAATATTTACAAAATTTGTAAACTAATTTTAATACATGTACAAATTTAAAACGTTTTCTTACCCTGTATCACCAAGGCCATGAAGAAAAATTAGCTAGAATGAAAAAAGTCAAACATTTAAAAAATAAAAAATTAATTACAACATTAATTAGCATTGATTTTATTACATTAGTATGTAATTATATATGATAATTAAAATACAATATCAATGTTCTTGAAAAATATCCTTCATATCCTTTTTTTTTTTCTTCTTCAAATTTTTAGAGTAAGTAAATTGTTTTATCATTTTGAAAAACATAAAACGAATTTATTAAATAAAATACCAATGTGTGTATTTTACAGTAAATATTATGTTTTCTTGTATATAAATAGAAACAATAAAATAATATGAATACTTAAAGGTACAAAATTTTCAAGAGAAAATAAAACTGTTTAAAACTGAATAAAATTACTTTGAAAATTTTAATGATTTTCAATTAAATTAATCACTTTTATCACTTGTTCATTGTATTTTATGGAAAAATTATATAAATACAGAATAGAAAATAATAAATCTTACCGTAGAAGTATGTTTTGCTGTGGCTTGTAAAATAACTGGGCTCATAGCCATTTTTTAAAATACTATAATTTTTTTACAGATTTCACAACACAAAAATTTAATTTTGCCTTTTGACAATGACAGGTATCAGAAAAGTAAAGATTTTTTTTTTTTTTATATATAAAAAGCAAGGTCGTCTAAAGCTCTGTGTTGCCGTTTACCATCACTATGTAATATTACATTCCCCGTTCCCGTATTGTTTAGCTGGTTTTTTTTCGGATAAAAATGTTTCAGTTTCAGAAATATAATAAATAGGTATAATATTTTTTCCTTTATTTTTATTTTGCTAATTAAAATTAATGAAATACACGAAGAAATGTAATCATTTATTGTTTCTTTACACTACACTTGTGTATTGTCTAAAAATTCGTTGCAGTTGGAAACATTATAGAAATTTTTAGAAATGGTAACTCTCAAAAACTCTGACGTCATTATTGTTATGAATAATATAAAAATAAAAAGGTATGATGACTACTGTTACCATTTCTAATTAAATTATTTATTTATTTATTACCTGCTTTACTTTTTTTACGATTTTTATTAAGTAGTACATATTATGTTATTAAGAACATATTATTGATTTCCTTATTATGAATTTGGACTTTTAGTTCTATCTTCAACAGTTTCTGAGAAAAACGACTTTCAAAGTAACACACATCAAAAAATTTGAAATTTTTTTAGCCTGGCAGCAACCAAGATCTGCAATATCGACGATTCATTTTCAAATCGCGTATATCACATTAGGTGCTTGTAATAACCGTGGCAAACCAGTTGAAAAACCTGTTTTTACAACTGCTCAAATTACATCTGAAGGAGGCACGACCAGTTGTAACGAGAGTGTGAGTGTATTACAACCGTGAAGCTAAAATTATTTTAGATGATTCTTATTATACCAAGTTGGAAAAAACTATTAACAACGCAAAATAACCGGTTTAAACACCTATTAGTGCATATAGTGATGAAAAGAAAAAAAAAGAACAATACAAAACAGGGATGTGATGTGACTTCTTGCACATTTTTTCGCAGTAAAATCTATTAAAAATAGTAGTAAAGATGGCAAAAAAGTAGTACAAAGGGAAAATTTTTCCATGTTATATAAATAAAATAAAAAAAAGCAAATAGTGTAGCAAAAAGACGTATATAATTCATTTTTGGTCTTCATACTTACTTTTTATATTTTCTTTTACAAAAGTATGGATGTACAAGTACAAGAATGGATGAATAAAATTTGAAAATACATAGAAACTATACGTAAATAGAATAATTAGGTATGCTAAAAAGTACTATATAACCTAAAAGACAAATTTGACAGCAAAAATGACGTAACTGCGGCCAATTCAACGGCTACGGATTTTGTTTATTCTAATTTTAAATATTTTGACTGTAACAAAAATGTAAATATAATTTGGTTTTATTGCGAAGGTCTAATAAAAAACAAGGAAAAGGTAGTACCTACATATAATTAAAGAGTAGTACTAATAGTACAGACCTGAAATTGTAGTAAAAATACTACAATAGTAGTACAGTCACATCCCTGATACAAAATACAATAGAATGTAAATGTATATAAATATACAATAAAATAATAACATTTTTGTTCTCTGAGTTGTTTGAGTTTGTGTTGTTGTGTTGCACTTAGCATTTCAATTAGCTTTGCTTGCTTTTATTGGAAAATTTCTAAATTTTATGTTATTTTGTATTATTTTTATAAATTTAAAATAAAATCTTTTTATAAATATTTTATTTATTATTAAAATAATTTATATTTCCAAATTCCATCCATTAAAATTCTAAAAATGTGTTGCAAAACTGGGGAAGTTGCTTGTTGGTAAGAAAATATTCACTTTTACATTTTTTTTTAATACGTGTTTCTATTTTTTTGTTATAAATAAAATTTTATTAGAGTGAAATTTTATAATTTATTTGTATTGTATTTTCTATTGTTTTTCTTATTACTAATAAATATGTACCTATATTTCATGTTTTTTCTTATACATAGGTAGTTTAGAAAATTTTCAATTTAACAAATTCTTATTCATGTCTATAGACATAGTGTTAATTAAAGGAAGTTTCAATTTTTTATTGTTATCATGATAATAGGTAAAATAATTCACATTGAAATTAATCTCAATTAGAGCTATGTATTTATTGTTAATCATATAATTCATACGAATGCGAATGAATACATTTTTGCCCTTGGGAATGTGAATAATGCTAGATTTTTTTTTCACACTTTATTATTCAATTATGTGTAATAAAATTATGTGATAGGTATACCTTTGTAGAATTGTAGAGAAATAATATAATATTTTTAAACAAATTCAATGTTCTATTTTAATTGGCTTGTGAATTTTATATCTCAAAAATTCTTGCTAAATAATTTCTAACTGGCGTCACATTGTCGTATCTTCAGATAATATCCTTAAAATTAGACTTGATGTCGCCGGTTAACATTTCATTTTTTGTTACACTCATGTTTACTTGATCTATTTTATAGTCAAGTCAATAGTCATCCTTTTTATATAGCCAATTAAGAAAACATTTTTCCCACACTTTATTCATGTTCTCACAAAAAAACAAAAAGGAGAGAAAAAAAAACGATTTCCCATTGTTTTAATAGTAACATGCGCAATTCTTTCTGAAAAGACTAGAAAAGAAATTCAAAACATTTTAAAATAGTCACCCACATGCCTAAATTCTAGACCGTTAAATTATTATAAATTTTTGTAAAATTTATTAATTTAATTTAATTTAAATTTTTCATTTCAGCTGCTTTTCTTGTGCTTTAAATCTTCTACTATCCATACTTGGCGGACTTTTATTACTTCTTATTATAATTGGCATTATTGTTTATTTTGTTTATTACAAGGATGAAGAACATCATAATGTTGATTTTGATAAAGCTAAAAAGGAAGTAAATAATATTTTCCAAAATGCTTTAGATCAAACAAAATCTGCAATAAAAGGAATACAAAACTAAATAACTAAAGGGATATAAAATTTTATATGTCTTTTTAAATGGAAGAATCCTATTTTAAGTAAAAACTGCATTTATTGTGCTTCTAGAACAGAAGTTTTTCCCAAATAAAAAGTAAGTGAAAAAAATATCAAAAAAAATCACAAATTACTCACTCATGCATTGCATTTTATTCTTTTTCAGATGCTGACTTTTTTATAATAACTTTTTAAACAATTTTATGAATCGAAATATTTTGGTTCATTTTCATTATTTCATATACGAATGCTTCTATTACTATAAATTGCCAAAAGAATCTTTCCGAAAGCTTTTTGACTGATTACATAATTTTATTATTGTTCAAATCTATTTAAGAAACAAGTATTTATTGCTGTTTTTATATAAAAATAAATAAATATTCCTAATTGAAGATTTGTTAGTTTTTTTTTTCAACCCTTTTAAAATAAGTTTCTTATCGTTTTATTAAAGAGTCCAATAGTCCTTTTTGTTATGTCCTTGGAAGTAAATTTGGATATAAATTTAAATTACACGACTACCTGTATCAATAAAACCCAATACATATTTAAAAATGAAGACCGAAAGGGTTATATAAAATTTTCTTCATGAAAATTCACGAAAAATGGAAGAACTATAGCAGTACTCTAGAAATTTGTCTAAAGATGGAATTGTAATGGATATTCAAATCTGAGGGAGCACGTTTTTTTAGCGCTCAGTTTCTCTATTCGACGATACATGTCGATGTCACTACAAAAATATTAGTTCTTCAGTGAAGAACTGATGAAAAATTTTATTTCATCAGTTCATCAATTTCAGTTTATGAGCTATTTTTAAGATGGGAAAGTCATGGAATTTAAGTTATTACGTGACTTGTAATAAGTATTTTATATTTTTTCTTGAACTAATTCGTAATGTTGGATTTTTCCAGTTAAATTTGTTGAAGTAGGTATATAATAATTTAATTTTTTAACATGTTTTTTTGGACACTTAAAGTAATGCTATTTTCAAAAAGAAGATAAGTGATTTAAGAGAAACTGAAGTGATGACATATCACTCATGCAGGAGTATGTAGAAGGAAATTTTCATGGACTTTTTTAAAAAATGAAGTCGTTACTTTTAAAATTATTTAATTTGTAATTAAAAGTAAATTGAAGAATAAAACAATCTGAACATAGCGAGAAACCAAGACAATATCGAAATCAACATATAGAATACCTACTTAATAAAGAAATGTTTTGTTTTTAAATTATAAGAATTATTATTTATTGTAAAAAAATAAAAGTCTTGAAAATAATAATTATGTGGCTTGTTTTATAGAATTTCCCTTTGCTATTTTTGAGAAATAATAATGTCGAATCCCTGAATCATTTTTCAGTTGTCAATTCAGTTTTGACTTGACACTTTGACAGCCTATACTCACTCACTTTACACTTATGTTGTTTGGAGACTGGAGAGTATACTTTTTATTTTAATTTAAGTTGAGTTGAGTTGGTTTATTTGTTTCAGTTTCAAATTTAATTTAATTTTTTTGTGCAGTTCTTTCTTTTTGTTAATAATTATTTCATTTAAAAGTATTCTTGCATTTTATTTAAAGGTAATTTAATTTAAATAATAAAAATAAGAATTTAGAATAAGGCCGGGCGGCGGGTAGACGGTGATCAAATTTCTTTTATTTGTAGTTTTTGACTCATTTCTGTACAAAAAAAAAAAAAATTATGTAGGTATTCCAAAATCATTTTTTTTTAATTGGAAAATGCAAAGAAAAGAATTCAAGTTCGAGTTTTATTATGTGACTTTGTAGGGGAACTCGTTTTTATATATTCAAGTCAGGTACAATTTTGAAGGTGTACATATTTGGAAAATTAATATTTTTTTCATATTATTTTTAGATTTTTCAATTTAATGTAAATTATTAAATCTTGAAAAGTGCTTATATTTTATAACACTTCCTTTTTATTTATTATTTTGTTTTTTTTTTATAATTCGTTATCTAAAAATATATACAGTTGCTATCTCTTATACATCATAGAAAAAATAGTTTTGATAAAGCTATTAAAGATAAAAAATTTCAAATAAGTTTTAGAAGATTCGAGTAGTTATCCTCTTTTAATGTAAAATACCATGTGTTTTTTTCTTGACACGCCTTTATGATACATTCTAAATTTATTAAATCAAACATTTTTCACCTTTTTACTAATTATTGAAATTAAATCAACTGTTATTTTTCATTTATTGAAGAATTTAGTTCACATCATATAGATATAATGTCAACAGAAAAAGAAGTTGATATTGAACCACATGATGAAGAAGATCTTCATCCAAACTATAATCCACCACCAAAGAAGACTATCGAAGAAATTGTATCTATCGATCAAGAAGATGAAAGTCTAAGAAGATATAAAGAAGCTTTATTAGGTGCTGCACAAGTTGAAAAAATTGTTGTAGGTTAGTACGTATATTTTTTTTTATTTTTTCAATATAAACATATATAAATATCTATAATTTATTTTTTTCAGATGTGAATGATCCAAGAAAAGTAATTGTTAAAAAACTAGCACTTTGTGTTCCGGAGCGAGATGATATGGAACTCGACCTTACTGGTGATTTATCACAACTTAAAAAACAGGTTAATAATTTATAAAATTTAAGATTTTAAAAGCTAAAAACAAACCCCTTAGATTTTCTTTTGAATTTATTTGTTTTCTAATGAAATTGAAAATATTTAACAAAGTATTCTTCTGTGTAGTGTATTGATATGACGATTATCTATACATGAGTACTCCTGAAAAAATTTGTCATTGAAGTTAGATAATATCGTCATATTGTATTGTAAATTGTAATAGTTTTTTTTGCCCATCTTGTGTTTTCGTTTTCTTTGATGTAATACTTTTACAATGTATTTATATGTTATGTTATGCAAACTATTAAATTTTATTGGAAATTTTTTTACCATTAATATATGTGTATGTACATATTTTAATTCTAAAATCTATTTTTATTTATTTATTATTTTTTTATTTGTTATTCACAGGTGTTCACTATTAAAGAAGGTGTGCAATATAAAGTACGAATTGATTTTATTGTACAAAGAGAAATTGTTCATGGTTTAAAATATATACAAAAGACATATCGAATGGGTGTACCAGGTATGTATTGTTGAAGAAAAAAAAAATTAATAATTTAATGAATTTATGGAATATTATGAATGAATGATGGTTTTTAAACTATTATGTATGTATAAATATCGTTTTAATAAAAAATGTATTTTGTATTCGTGAGAACCCTGAATAATATTTTTAAAAATGAAAAAAAGGTTCTTTAAAATCATAACTTTTACTTAATATCATTTTTTGAATGTCTAATGATATTTACTCAGTTTTTCTTATCTACCTAGCTCTTTAAATTTGAAAAAAAAAATAAAAAAATCTTTCATTCTATAAGTTATCTACCGTCTAGATTTACAAGTTCAATAATACAAATTTTCTACCTACTTAAATATCAAAGTAATAAAAATTACAACTATTCAAACTCGTACTGCAAGCAATTACTATTCTAATTTAATATATATGTATGTACTTTTTTTTTAATGAATCTTCGTCCACTTGAATGATACATAGAATAAAATAACTCGCCATAGAGAGATGTTTGATTGATTTATTTATAATATCTCCTATAGCTTTAATAAATTTTGTAATTAATAAAATTCTATTTAATTATTCAAAAATAAGATTATTGTAATAAATCATTATTTTTTTCTTCCTTTTTATATTCATTTTCATTGATTTTAAAATCAAATACAACATCAATCATTGCACAGTTGCAGCATAATCTTACGTATAAAGTACATATATTTAAATTAATTTATGTAAATAATTTCATTACATATGTGATTTAATTTCTTTTATATTTCAATTAAGAATTCTTATTAGCTATTTAAATAATTTCAGATTATTTTGTTTATTTAAAGTGCTTGTACATATGTTTACATTGACGATATTTATGTATGTAGTTATATTATATGTATTTTAATAATATGTGTGCACATACACACGCTACTTCCTATATTTCTTTTAATAAATCTTGTTTCAATATAAATTTAAATGTTATTATTTAATAAACTTGATTGTTTATAATTTTTTTAAAAGAAAAAAAATAATTTCTGATTCTGTGTAAGGCCGCTATAATTAAGTTTTTTGAAATTGCAATATTTTCATGAATGTTAATGAACTTTAAAAAGTTCACATTTTTAATTTAATTGGTTAATTTCCTGTTGTTTATTTTAATGCTGCTAATTTATTTGATTTTTGGAATCAATATAAAACTATATAAATGAACAGTTTTAGGTAAGAATTTCGTCGGTATTTTTATGTTTCTATTTATTTATTTATTTATATTTATTAGATTGTTTAATTTTCTATGGTTTATTGTATTTATTTTTTACTTTTAAAAATCTCATGAAATTAATCAGAATATTTAAATTATTATTATTATTTATTTTTATTTTTTGGAAAAATTCTTAGTAATAAGAAAAAATTCAATTTATAAAACTATAATATTTACTTATACATTTTTTTTTTAAAAAAAAAAATATTTTTAATTGAAATAGTTGATAAAATGACTCATATGGTTGGTTCATATCCACCAAAAAAAGAGATTCAAAGTTATACAACACCTCTTGAAGAAGCACCATCTGGTATGATAGCTAGAGGTTCATATTCAGTAACATCATTATTTACTGATGATGATAATAATGAACATTTAAAATGGGATTGGACTTTTGAAATAAAAAAAGACTGGCAATAAAAATGAAATCAAAAACTAATAATAATAATAACATAAATTTATTGGTAATGATAACATGTAAAATTTCCTAAGTAAAAATTAAAAAAAAAAAAAAAACGTTGTGAAAAATTTATTATTATTATTTTTTTTTTTCATTAGAAGACAAAAGAATATGTAATGGTATTTTGTTGTTTGTATCATATTTAAACAAATAAGAAATAAGAAAACGAAAATTTAAAAGAAATTAAAAAGTATTTTTGTCGCTGTGCTTGCACTTTTTCTTATTATAATAACTTTTTTTTAAAAAAAGAGCATTTTAGAAATTATAATAATTGCATTATTAAAATACAATAATATATGAATTATATTTTTTTAAGATATTTTATTTCTATTATGCTTTTATTTCTAGAAATATGAAAGCAATAAATTATCAGATAAAAATTCTGCAATATACGAAAATTTAACAAAAAAAAAAAATAATTTTAATTAGAAATGGTCGTCTTTGTATTATAAGAAATTTTTAATGGTGCTGTTATTATTATTTTTCCGCAGTCTTAGACTTTTTAAGTCAGTATTTAATGTATTTGTGCATCTTCGAAAACGTCAGAGATCCGTCAAATGATGAAATTCAGCAATTCAAAGTTTTAAACTGAATTGCATTAATTGACGATCATTTGACGGTTTCTAAGATCCACTTTCTTTCTGCTTGACTATTTTGCTTCTATTTTTTTGCAATAAAATAGCTAAATGTATAATTACTTCGGTGAATTAATTTTCTTCGCGACGATAATTTACAAAAAAATACAATATTTCTTATAATTAAATTGACATCGAAAACGACGACATTTCTAGTGAAATTTCGATAGATCTTTCAGTTTTTTTTTTAATTGTTCATAATCTAATTGCATGCATTTGATTGGTATGTAGTGATTTTCCTTACAAGAATATAATTAAAAATGTAGATTTAAAAAACAAACAAAAAATGAAACATGGATTTGGATCTTTTACTATAAAATAACATTTAAATATTATTTTTTTTTTAAATTTTCAAAATGAGTAATAATATTCTAATAAATAAAAATTAAATTAAAATTTATAAATAGAAGAGAAAAATAAAATCCACGAAGTGTTTCATTTTTTGTTTATAGTATCATTACCATTTATTTTTCAAATGTAATTTAATGTTTATTTCTTTTAATTATATTGCTTATTCTGAAATTTTTTTGTATTTTATTCAAATAAATATAAATTAATTTTTTGTTTGATTGTATAAAATTATTTAATCTTTGTGAATCCATGGTATTAAAGAAAATTATCACAATAAATTGAGATCAATTTTAAGAAATCATATTTATAAATTTTTGATAATAGAAATTTCAATAAAATAAATTTAAAGAATAAATAAACAATTATATTTTTTCTAACGTAAAAATAATAATAAATTATAAAATAATAAAAATCAAAATGTACGTCGTAGGAACGACAATGAGTTTTAAAAGAAAAATAATTAAATAAGTTAAAAAAAAAATGTATTGTATAATAAAATTATTCCAAAAAGTATAAAAAAAAAAGCCTTGTAATGAAAAATAATTATAATAAATTTTTTTGAATATTAAAAAGTTTATTTTTTTTTTACTAGCCATATTAATAGATATCCTGCGGTGTAAAGGCATAATACGTCCTAGGCTTGAGCACATGGACCAAATGTACCTAACACCGACGGGACGAAGTGTGGCACCTACCACCTAAAAAAAGTCTTGGGTTTTGTCTAAGCCTTGAAACTTTGGGGTCAAAACCAAAAGTACGGTATTACAAAAGATCTAAACGGGTCGCAGTAATAAGGGAAACCATCCCACCTCTAGGCTGGTTTTTCTAATCTAATCTAATCTAAATAGATATCCTGAACAACAATATCTAAAGATTTTCTAAATCCGTTTTAAAAGGTAAACAAAAATAAAAGATAAATTGAATATTTTTAAATTTATAAATTGGAAATAAGGAACTTTCAGTAAAATGTTAAAAATTTTAATTATTTCCATACGTGTATTGTGTAATATATTATTATAAATAGGCCCTATTATAAAGTATTTCTTACGTTTTGAAAATCTAATTGGATGCATTGTTGTTAGAACATCACAAAAATTACTGCAGAACGAATATTCCAAATCAAATCTACACAATTTCACAAACACTTTTAAAAAATTTGAACAATTTTAAATGAAACATTTTTTTCACAAATCTCAGAAAAATTTTAACCTTAAATAAAAAAGATAACCAAAACCAAAACGAATTAAAAAAAAACGCGCGAAAATTTGACAGCACAAAATCGGATTTGGAGATGGCCAGAACCAAAGGCAATCTATTGTATGAGCTGTGACACTGATGACGTGCCTTCTTAATTTTTGGTGACCTTGGTCCCGTTATTTAAATGTCCTTAATGGATTTGCGAAAAATAGATAGCAATAAGGAGTTTGTTTGTAGGAAAAACATAAAAAAATTTTAAATAACGACAACATTCGATTTGGAAACAGAAACACTGTTACAGAGTGTACAAATTAAAAAGTGCGACATTTTTTACAGTTTGTGTTTAACAATATTTTTACAGTCACGTATTATTATTATTTATTTTTATGATGTATGTTGAGCTCACTCTTTTTTATATCAGTACAATATAAGACAACGGATTTGAACCAAAACGTTGGATCTAATAAATTTTTTTTGTTAATGAAGTTAGAATTTGTATATGTGTTTGTAAAATGAAATGTCCAAACTTTTTGCAATAGATTGGCTTTGATTTAAATAACGGGACCAAGGTCGCAAAAAATTAAAAAAATATGTCATCAGTGTCACAGCTTTTTACACTAGATTGGCTTTGTTGTCAATTTACATACATATTAAGTATTAACAATCAATTTGACAAATGCCATAACTCATAAGGTTTTACAAATTACAATTAGGTTTGTGGTGTTTTATTTATATTTTCTTTTCGTCAGAATCAAATTTGTCACAATTTCGTTTTTAAATTTTATCAAATTCGGATCAAGTGTACAGAATGAGTAGACATCATTTGAATGGTCAGCTCTATAAATACACGAATGTTGTGAAAGGTAAGAAGTATAGTTTATTGAAAAAAAGATGTTAGTGTAGTGAAATACATGAAAATGTTGTCTTTAAGGATGGCAATATAGATGGTTCACAGTTGATGCTCAAGCTGGAATTTTGAGTTATTATTTGTGTGATTCATCCGGCGATGATAATTCATCACATATCGTTGGTAATTCACCTAGAGGACAAGTACATTTAGCAGCTGCTGTTGTTTGTCCAAGTGATGAAGATTCGAAAACATTTACAATCAGTTGTGCATCGGGTGATACATTAAAATTACGTGCAACAGATGCTAGAGCTAGACAAGAATGGGTTGATGGCTTAAGAGCAATAGCTGAAAGTCATACACAAGCAATGGATATAACTTCAACAACTTTACCACCACGAGAATTATTAGCAGCATCTGATGCATTTGTTGAAGCACGACAACAATTACATAGAACGGAAATATGGTAAGTAAAAAAATAAAAATTGTGAAATTTATTAGAAATCAATAAGGGAAATGGACATTCTTTATTCTTCAATTTTACATTTAAATTTTTCTATTTTGCTTAGCAATGTTGCGTTAGCACGTGTAATAGAAAATATGAATGGACCATTTTCACCAACGGATCCAGATTTATTGTTATTAAAAGCTATTTCAACAGCAAGTACCCAATGTTTACATCAATGTTTAACTTTATTACAACGTCATCAGGATATTCAAAGTACAAGTGTTAGACAGGAAGCATCATCGACTGGTGTCTTTTAGCCTTCATTTTTTTGTCCTGGTGACTGTACAAAATCAATTTTTTATTTAATTATATCAAATTACACTAAATTCTTTGCTAAGTCTAAGTGAACGATAATTTTTCTATAAGTAATGATTAGATTATATATTAAAATAATTAGATAATTGGTTAAATTATCTGTGTATAAATTAAAATACATATTATGTATGTCAATGTCAGTACCGTAATAAAATTTATGAAGCATCAAGCAGCTGATTAATATTTGACATTGTTGTTTTGTTTACAAATTATTTTTAGATGAAATTTAGTAATTTAGTTTTCGTTACAAGGTGAGATTTTTCATAATTTTTCTAATAGAACTGTAAAAATAAAAACTGAAGAATTATATTATAATTATTCGATGTCATGTGGTCATCGATATTCTAAATTGATTTACATAATTATGGCTTCTAATCAAAAATATGAAGTATCTTCAGAAATCTATAGTGAAACTGATTTTCAACAAAGTAAAACTGAAAATGGCAGTAAGTATATCATTTAAAATTGTTCATCAAACTCTTTAAAAAAATGTTTTCATAATAAATTACCTTCTATTTATTTTATATAGAAGTAATATCAAAGTTTAAATTTTCATATCCAACCGAGCAATTTAGTAATACTGAACATGTAACAGACAAGGATGGTGATCTAATAGTACCAAGAAAAAAACAAGATGTTATTGAAATTGGTATATTATTAATTAATATTTTGAAAATTTATTTTATTAAATTTTTTTTCTTCTTTTTTTGTTCAGAACACTTATATTCAACCACATTAAATTTGGTTGGACTTCAAGTATGGCGTGGTGCACTTCTATTAGCTGATTTTATATTTTATAATCGTTCAGAATTTTGTAATAAAAAAATTCTTGAATTAGGAGCTGGTGTTGGATTAACAAGTATTGCAGCAGGAATTTATTCAAATGAAGATATTATATGTAGTGATATAGATATTGGTGGTATATTAGATTTAATACGATCGAATATTAAAAAAAATCGAAAATTATTAAACTGTAATATAAATGTTATCGAAATTGATTTTAAAAATTTCAATTTAGAAAAGCAAAATTTAATAGATACATTAAATAATGTTGAGATTATTATTGCGGCTGATGGTAAGTTAAAAAAAAAAATAATGGAATTTTAATACATATAGTAATAAAAATTTGTATTTTCAGTTATTTACGATGATGATCTAACAGATTCTTTCATAGATGTTGTTGATAAACTATTAACATATAATTTTAAGAGAAAGAAAATTATTTATATTGCGTTAGAAAAACGTTATGTTTTCACATTAGCCGATTTAGATACAGTTGCACCATGTTATCATTATTTTAGTACAAAAATAAAAAATAAAAACTGGAAAATAGAAGATATTAAAATTGATTTTCCACAATATTTTGATTATGAAAGATGTAAAGAATTAATTTTATTAAAAATATCATGCAATTAAAAATTAAAAAAGTATTATAAATAATGTACAAAATCCAAAATGTATTATTGATTTGTAATAAAAAAAATTTTAATTTGTTAAAATTGATATTTTCTTTTCCAAGCATAAATATTTTTTGTATTAAGTTTTTTTTTTTTTTTTTCATCAATCATTTTCATATGACATCACAACATTTATTAACAATTTCACAATACATACCTAATTAATTATTTTAATAAATATGATTAAGTTATAAAAAAAAAAAACATCAATATTTATGTTTCATTTAATTATTATTACGATATTTCTCATTTAAATTCGAGGCAGTACAGAAATTCATTCATAAAAAATACATTTACCTACTTTAACTTCTTTTTAATTTTACAAAAAAAAACCGTTTTTCGTGTTGATTTGTCAGAATTTTACTTACATACTAAATTTTCTTTTCTAAGTTCGAAATTTCACGTATCCTTAGAAAATTAAATGAATCATTTGTTTGTGAAACAAACAAATATCCACACAAACATTTAAAAAATATTCAGATGCTGAATTTCACCGAAATAAATTTTTATAAAATTTGAAACATAGCTAGGTCTGAATTAAGATCATTTGTATTTTTAAAAAAAAAAAAAAATCAATATCCTGATATTTTCTCAAACATAAGGCATTAAAATTATGGAGGATTCTCATCACGATCTTGATTTTTCAATGGAAATTTGATACTTGGTAAACGATCTTCATTTCCAGTAGGCCACATTTCATATGCTGCTGGCTCTTCAATAAATGGTGGTCCCATTGGTTGATGTTGTTGTGATGGTAGTGATTGCTGTTGCTGAAGGGAATAGCTGCGAGCTGGCCGACAAGATAAAAGTTGAATTGCTTCAGCAAGACCATCTTGACTAGTAATCGAAGGTTGACATAATGAATCTACATGAAAAAAATATATATTGAAAAATTCAAAATTACATAAACTAATGAATTTTCGTTTAACATACCTGGAGTTGTACTTTGACTTCTTTCAGAACTTGCTTTTGATGTTGTAGGAACAGCTAATTTTGAAATTGGCATTATTCTAGTCTGATGCCAAGTCACCGTATTTTTGTCTGTTTTCGATGCTTCCCAAGGCATAGACCATCGTCTCATTTGACTTTCAACATCGACAGCATATTCACCGCCACGAACTTCACCAGCTGCTGCTTCAGACCAACGACGTTGACCACTTAAAGGAAACAAAGGAAAATTTAGAGGTGATCTCGATCCACGATAAAATGGTGCTTTCATTCCAAGCAAATGACCAGGATTTGGTAATGGTCCTCGTATACTTTCAAGAAAACCTTGTACAGGACTTGGTCCACGAATCTCCTGATGTGGAGATGGTCCCCGTGTTGGTTCCATACCTACACCTATGTAATAAAGACAGTATTATATAAATATTTTATTAGATTATTTAAAGCAAATATGATCTTTATACCATAAACATGCTCAGATGATGCTTGAGTTGAACCTGAACCGAACATTATCTGTTGACTTCTTAATTCACCTTTTTGTGGTATTACCGATCCAAAATGTGGTGAAGGAGTTTGTGAACGCTGCTCTGCAGTTGTTCTATTTTCATAAAATAATCACATGAAATATTATATTTTTGTCAAATGCTATAAAATTACCCAACTTTTTGGTGAATCATTGCACAATCTGCGTCATGTGAAAAACCGACTGGTGCTTGGCATACAAAACAGCATGTTAATGAAGAGAATGCATCATAGCTAGCTGCACAAAATTGATGTTGAATATTTATCATGGTTTGAGCATTTTCAAGAATTATTTGTTGATTATGATCTCGAACTCTTTGTAAATCAATTTCTTGATCATTTGAAGCTGTTGTTGATGTTATAAAATCTTGAAGCACGCTTACAATATGAGATTTTACAGTACTCGTTGCAACTGCTGTTGCTCTGAAATACAATTTATAAATACGACAAATAGTACACGAGTATAAACATTTACCTAGCCAAATCATCCCATGCACTAGTAAAATGTGTAGATGTTTGTGATTGTCCCTGTGTTGTGTTTGGTAGAGTCTGTGATGTCGTTGCTTGAGAAGATCCAAGAGGAGGAGGAGGAGGTAGACCAATAGAACTTCCAATACCGGTGGTTGGCAAAGTAGATGAAGCTGATTCTACTGGCTGTTGATGACCCCAATGTTCTAATGATGAAACAGTCTGAGCTAAACGATATCCTGAAGCACATAGATTGTTTAAGACCTTTAAATTAAAGTTATATAAATATGAAATTTCTGAATAAATTAAAGTGAAATAAAAAAAACCTGTAAATAATTAAGCCATGCACCAAGACATTCGCTTACAGCTGCCTTCGATCCTTGTGAGCTACTTGAACTTGTTGATGGTGATATAGATGATCCACTACTATATGAAAGTGCTCCAGAACCCAAAGAACTTCTTGGAGTAATTGGTGGATGTACAGAAGTTTGAAGTGTTTCATCGAGATCGCTCATTATTAAACATTTCACCTAACTTTACTAATATGGAAAAAGGTATTACTGTATCTATTATAGAAATATTGATTCCATTATAATTAAAATGTGAATAAAACAAACAAAACCAAAAGTAAATGACAACATTAAGTATGTACACATGTGTAAATTACATTTAAATAATAAAGTTTCAAATATATTTAAATTGATACTTACTATGTATATACGGTATTTGACGAAAATCGACTTAAAAATATCCATTGACCATTCCTTATCTCACCGGACCTGAAGCAAATGACAATGAAGTAAATTAAAGAAAGAAGTATTTTATGGGAAAAATAAAATGTAATAAAAAATGGTAAATAATTTTAAAATATTATTTCTTATATTAATTGTGATATTTCATCAATCTAATTCGAATAATAATGTTAACGTAAAAAAAAATTCAATAAATAATAATAATGGTAACATAATAGATAAAGGTTGTAACGACACAGTTTCAAGAGTAAAAATTAAATTTACTAGTAAAGTTGTACAAAATGAATATATTGTGGCATTTAATAATTATTATAAATCAACAGCTCGTGAAAGTTATCTAAAATCAGCTCTGAACAATTCTAATGTAATTATGATTATTATAAATTTGTAATCGTATTCTAGATAATTATATTTGTAATTAATAATAATAAAAATATATCTTTATCATTGTTCTTCTCAGGTACGTAATTGGAAGATAATTCCCAGATTAAATCCAGCTAGTGATTATCCCAGTGATTTTGATGTAATTTTACTGGAAGAATATTCAGATTTATCTGGTTTAGAAGCATTAAAATCTCATCCAGCTGTTAAAAGTGTAACGCCACAACGTATGGTACATCGTACACTAAAATATGTTCCTGTTGCAAAATCATTAAAAAATGATGAAAATCAAGATATACATGAATTTAGTGAAAAAGAATTATTGGAAGATGAAAAATTATTACAAGAATTATTACAAAATTTATCTTTAGATAATGAAGATAATTCTTCAATTAAAGGACTTCAAAGGAATTTAAAAAATTTCAATCAATCGGATAATGGTAATGGCGGAGGTGGTATTAATAATAAAGATAATAATAATACATTTAATGGGGGAAATCGTTATGTAAATAGACGTTTATTACGTGCGATTCCCAGACAAATAACATCAATGCTTCGTGCTGATGTTCTCTGGGGTATGGGAATAACTGGTAAAGGTGTTAAAGTTGCTGTTTTTGATACTGGTCTTGCTAAAAGTCATCCTCATTTTAAACGAATCAAAGAAAGAACAAATTGGACAAATGAAAAATCATTGGATGATGGAGTGAGTCATGGAACATTTGTTGCTGGAGTTATTGCCTCTGCTAAAGAGTGTTTGGGCTTTGCTCCTGATGCTGAATTACATATTTATCGAGTATTCACAAATAATCAGGTTTCTTATACGTCTTGGTTCTTAGATGCTTTTAATTATGCAATCTTGAAGAAAATCAATGTTTTAAATTTGAGCATTGGTGGACCAGATTTTCTTGATCATCCATTTGTTGATAAAGTACTTGAATTATCAGCGAATAAAGTTATTATGATTTCTGCCATTGGTAATGATGGTCCATTATTTGGAACATTAAATAATCCAGGTGATCAAAGTGATGTGATCGGTGTTGGAGGAATGAATTTTGAAGAAAATATAGCAAAATTCAGTTCAAGAGGAATGACAACATGGGAACTACCACAAGGCTATGGTAGATTGAAACCAGATGTTGTAACATATGGAAGTCAAGTGAAAGGAAGTAATGTTCGTGGTGGATGTAGATCTTTATCTGGTACTTCAGTAGCATCACCAGTTGTTGCAGGAGCAGTTACATTAATTGCAAGTGGTATTCTACATAAATTGGATCTAATAAATCCATCATCAATGAAACAAGCTCTTATCGAAGGTGCACAACGTTTAACAGATAATAATATGTTCGAACAGGGACACGGAAAATTAAATATCCTTAAAAGTATGAAAATTCTATCAACATATACACCAAAAGTAACATTAAGTCCACCATATTTGGATTTTACTGAGGATTACATGTGGCCATACAGTACTCAATCATTGTTCTATACTAGTGTTCCAGCAATTGTTAATGTAACAATTTTAAATGGAATGGGAGTTACTGGTCGAATCGTTGACAAACCAACATGGCATCCATACATAAAACAGAATGGTAACATCTTAAATGTTTCAATATCATATTCTGAAGTATTATGGCCATGGTCTGGTTGGCTAGCTTTGCATATCGTCGTGAATGAACAAGGTGAACATTTTGAAGGCTTAGCACAAGGTCATATAACTTTAACAGTTCAAAGTTCAACTGGTCTTGATAAAACTGAAGCACGTAACAGTACTGTTAGTTTTCCAATTCGTATAAAAATTATACCAAAACCACCACGTAACAAACGAATTTTATGGGATCAATTTCATAGTTTACGTTATCCACCTGGCTATTTACCAAGGGATAATTTAAAAATAAAATCTGATCCATTAGATTGGAGAGCTGATCATATTCATACAAATTTTAAAGATATGTATTCTCATTTACGAAATGCTGGCTATTATATAGAAGTCCTTGGAGAATCATTTACATGTTTTGATGCAAAAAATTATGGAACATTATTAATTGTTGATCCTGAAGAGGAATTTTTTGATGATGAAATAAAAAAATTAAAAAATGATGTTTATAATCATGAATTAAGTGTAATTGTATTTGCTGATTGGTATAATGCAACTGTAATGCGTAAAATAAAATTTTTTGATGAAAATACAAGACAATGGTGGATGCCAGATACTGGTGGTTCAAATATACCAGCATTAAATGAGTTACTCAGTGAATTTGGTATAGCATTTGGTGATTTAGTTGCTGAAGGCTATTACGCAATGGGTGATCATAGTATGTATTATGCAAGTGGGGCAACAATTGTACGTTTTCCACAAACTGTAAATGAAAGTATATTAATTGAAGCTGAATTAAAGGATCAAGGACTTGAAATTTTAAAATCACCTGATCTCAATACGAAAACACGAGTACGTGTACCAATATTGGGATTGTTACAATTAGATAAGAGAAGTAACCAAAAATTAGTTTTAAGTGAAAATAAAAATGTGATGACTTTAAGTAGTGGTAGCGGTGGTAATGGTGTTAGAATAACAGAAGAAACTGCTTTGGATCAACCACCACAAGATGCAATACTAGAGGCTGAAGAAGAATTAAAACAAATGGATAAAAATCCAATTTTAAATAAAAGAATTTTACTTGAAGATGATACAATTGCCAGTGGTGTTGGCGAACAACGAATGTTAAAATTTGACAATAAAGATATTATAAAAAATTTAGAAAAATTTGATGACGATTTAACAAATGATTTAGAAACAAATAACTTAGATACAGGTAATGATGATGATGTTGTCATTGGTGCTGGAGGATTTGTAGATGATATTGACGGTGTTGGTGGTATTGATACAGATAATGATGGAAATGAAAATAATATAAATTTAAATAATTTACAAATAAAAAATCAACAACAAAAAAGATCAACAATATTGAAAAAAACAGTAAATCAACAACAGCAACAGCAACAACAAAATATAAATCAAAATAATCATAAAGAAGGACGAATTGTTGTATTTGGTGATTCAAATTGTTTAGATTCAACACATATTGAAAAACCATGTTATTGGTTACTTGATGCATTACTTGAATTTACAATGACTGGTCACATATCAAATTTATTAAAAGATTTAAATAAATTTAAAAAAATTAAATTACCATCAGAATCAGAACATTCTGTTAATAATGATATTACAACATTATTATCATCATCATCATCATCATCATCATCATCATTATTACCATCACGTTTATCTGGAAGTAATTTATATCAATACTCAAAAGTTTTAGATTCACAAAATCCACAAAATAAACGATCTATACCAAAATGTGAAACATTTATATGGGAACAGCCAATATTTTTAAATTTAACAGCACCACAAGATTTAAAACATCACAATGAAAGAATACATGATTATATTAATGGTGGTTTAGCTGGTAGTGGTGGTGCAAGGGGTATTGGATCACATATTAATAATAATTCAGAAGATGGTGAAAATAATTCAAATATACTCAGAAAATTAGAAAGTCAAAAAGGTGAGGTATGTAGCGGTTGAGGGTTTTCTTTTATTTTTAATTTCTATTTTAATTTTTCTTAAATAACAGGTTAAAAGTATTTTCTTATTTAAAATTATTTATTTTTTTGCTATTTAAAATTTAATTAACCTAATTTTTGCTTTTCATAAAATGTTGAGCACATTTTTTTAATGAAAAAACCATTTTAAAAATTTTCGTAACTAACGTTTTTTTAATAATTTTTTTTTCTTATATTTTAAAATTTATAGCAGTCCTTACACCAGAAGACTTAGAAATTGGTGCTCTTAATTGGAAAGGAAAAAAACAACCAGAAATTTCCATTTATGTTGAGGATCATTATAATAAAAATATACAACAACAGAATTCAATATTTCAAAATCAAAAATTTCATTATGGAAAAGATCCAGATGAAGAAACATTAAGTTATTCATTAGTTTTATTAGTTTTATTAACATTTTTAGTTTTTATATTATTTATAAATTGGTTTAAACGACGAAGAGGTGGTACAAGAGGAGTTAATGGTGAAGTTGTAATACATTCAAATTCAAATAGCAATACAGGTTTAACATCTAATCGTAATAATAGAATAAGAAGATTTTCAATTTTCAATTATTTAATATTTTATTCAATAAATAAATAAAATTTTTAACAATATATAAAAACAAATATTACTATAAAATAAAATAAGAAAAATCTACTGCCTTGTGATCTACATAAAAAAAAAAAAATTTAAATAAAATAATAGTTAAATTTAGTTTTTAATAAATTTATTTTTTTACTTCATTTTCATTATTAATTATTTTTTATTTTCAGTTTATATTTTTTTTTTTTAAAAATTTTTGTAAAATTCATTTTAAATTTTTTTTTAATAAAAGAAAATATTTTTTTAAAAATAAATAAAAATGTATAAATTCATGTATACTAATTAATATTTGAAATACATAATAAGTTGTTTCTTTTTTTTGAACATCGAAAATTAATTAAGAAATTCTATATGAATGAGAAAATACAAAAAAAAATATATACCATAGAATAATTATGTTCAATTAGAATGGAAGTAAATATATTTTATTTAAAATAAAAAATAATTGAATTATTTCATTGTTTGGTAACTATTTCCCGAATTATTATCTGTAAAGAAAGAAAAAACTATTCCAGAATCATTTGGTTATATTTCTTCATTACCACTTTGTTTTGCTGATTGCGGGGAATATCAATATGATCCGCATACTGGGGCCAAAAAGTATTAAGTATGTATTAAGAGATTCCTTCATGAGGAACCAAGAAATTCATAGTTAGAATAAAGCTCTTTCGAATTGAATAGAATCAAAGAACATTGAAATAGAGAACAACTCTTAACACCATATAATCACATGCAATAAATTTTTTTACATCACAATTTGTTATGCCTCCCTAGCTTTTTTCGAAACAAGCTCTTCAAGCTTCAAAACTTTGTATTTGAAAATAACGTGCGTAACTTAAAACTGAAAGCATTGAAACAAACAATATAGAAACACAGAATAAAGCATTTTTGTATGGATACAGAAATTGAGTATATTGCGCGCCTAGTATAAATACAAGTATATATAAACCCTATATTGATGACTGTGTTTGTAAATTGCTGTATATGATCTCAATATGAAAAAAAATAAGGAAAACCAAAAAAACATTGTAAATGAAACTATGCATACATATATGTTGTTATACATACCCAGCGGCAAATGAAGCGCTCGAATAGCGCTGTTAAAGCGCTTCTTTTGAAGCAGTATAAAGCTAAAAACCCATAGGACGCTGCAAGCTTTTGCATCTCGCTGTCAATATCTTATGTTTTATGCAAATATGATATCGTCAATAGCATGCGTATGCATATGCACGCAAATATGAATTCGTGAAAAAGGCCTAGTTTTTGAAAAAAGACTAGTAAAGTAAACGACACAGGTAATGAAGGTGAGGTTGAAAAATCTGCCGTCGCTACCAGCTACCTCAGAATTGAATGATTACGTAGAGTAACCATCCAGGAACCGCGGTATAGAAGAATGTTATACCTCACAAACCTCAAGCGTTAGCGGAGCTCTTACTCCCCGACAGTCTTGTTCTCTGGTGGTCCTTCCACTTCCTGGGCGCCTCATACGCGCTCAGCAGAAGCGCACCAACAACAAGAGCACAAACAGAATGGTACTCGTTCCGGAGGCGGATTCAGACCATTAGTAGATTCGATCAACTGTATTGCACAATTGAATCGGTCTATACCTCACAAAGCCACACTTCTCAATCCATTGGCGAAAGGCAGATAGTGACTATAGTGAGGCGGATAACATCCCAAAAACTTCAACTCCTCAACATACTTCTTCGATTTTGAAACGTCTTCGACCACACGATCTGCAACGTCTAACATCAGTGGCAGAAGGAGCAACAGAATGTGGCAATGCTACGAGTTCCGGTGACGGATTCAGCCCATTAGTAAAGTTTCCAATCAAGATCACTTTTAGTTACCACTTTTTTCATTTCTTTTTTTTTTTTTTTCAGGCTGAATCTGGATTAACTGTATTAAATAATTGAATTAGGTTTTAATCCAGCATTTAATAATTATTAAAATACTTTTTTTTTAAATATTAAATTTTTGAATACATACTTTTTTATTAATATAATTTTTTTTTTTTTTTTTATTAAATATGTGATTTCTAGTTGTTAATTTATTTTTTTTTTCATACATTTTTTTTTTTTGTCATAGAACTACTATATAAAAATATTTATCTTTGAGATGCGCTTTTTATTTTTAGACTTAAGTACAAAAGTCTATAATATTAATACAAGTTAAAAATACAATTAAAAATTTTAAAAAAATATATACATATGTATGTATTTAAATTAATTTGAAAAAAAAAAATTAGACAAACTATTTAAGCATATAAAATTTTTTTTTCTGCTTGTCTCTTTCAGTAAGTCTGGTGTATTTTAAATAACTAAAAAAAAAGAAAAAAATCACAAATAAAATAAACAAAATACATAAAATGAGTAATATTTCTTTTTTTTTGTTTTACTTACAAACTTTCTAAAAAAAAAAGTCATTCGTTTTTGTACAATAAATGAATAATTACATTTAGTAATTTTTTATATAAAACAATTATCTAAAATGTTTATTTCTTACCTTAATTTATTTTCTATTAATTTTCTTAAGAACATGATTCTGGGTAGGAAGAGGAAAAAAAATATAGAACTTTCGAAATCTGTATATACCCTAAATTAATTGATTCTACAATTAAACATCAATTCTCTCGAATATTTTTGATCGAATTGATAATTTTTGTTTAATATTTTACATTTAAAATTTAAATTGGCACTGATAACTTTTAAAGTTTTCCGTTAACGTTTTCCAACTGTACAATATTTAAAAAGAAAATAATTAATATGATTATTTTTTTTTTTATAATTTTATAATAAGATAAAAATTTTATGAAGAAAATCTTAGTTTTAAATCTTAATTTTTTTTTAAATATTTAGCAAAAGATGAAAATCTACTAAAGAGTGAGAAGAAGTTTTTTTTAATGAAAAATGTGTATATATGTGTATGTAAATACATGTGTATAAGTATGCAAATTGTGTGATAGAATAATAATAGTAATTAAAATTCATCAATATAATTTCTTAGAACTTTTTTTTTTAAATTCATTTTTTTTTTAAATTGACATATTTTTAGATTATAATTTTTGCATTTCTGTAACATCTTTAATTGATTTCTTTTTAATAATTTCTACACGTAATAAGCTATCATCATCATCACCACCAGCACCAACGGATGATGCAAGTAAATGTGTTTCATTGGGATCAATTTTGTTACTGGATCGTGAAAACAGTCTGAAATTAAAAAATTTTGTTAAAACATGAAGATGAATTCAAAATCAGAAAATTCGAAATAAATAGAGAACAAAAATAATGTATATATTTAGTGAAAAATTAAAACAACATGCATTATTGAAAACATGCAAAAAATGAAATCCTTTTTGTATCTTTTAAGAAAGTGCTATACAATTTTACGTTAATTTAACATTTTGTGTCAACTATTGACAAAAAAAAAGGAAGCTAAAGTGTATTTTTATACTTACAAATTTTAACAATGTATTTTTTTTTCTTTCAATTCTTTATAAAAATAAATGAATTTTTAGAATTTTCAACTTATTTTTTTTATTTTTCTTATTTCTTGATAAAAGTAAAATGCTCGTAGATACTCGTATTTGTAAATTAAATTTCTATACTTGTATTTCTTCTAATCGAATTTCGATAAATAAAATACAAAAAAAAAATTAATTTTATTTTAAAAATA
Organism: Bombylius major; assembly: GCA_932526495.1. Classification (NCBI taxonomy): domain Eukaryota; kingdom Metazoa; phylum Arthropoda; class Insecta; order Diptera; family Bombyliidae; genus Bombylius; species Bombylius major. The sequence goes on along the minus strand of OW052044.1, from coordinate 10,810,513 downwards.
AATAACAAAATTTAAAAAAAAATCAACAGAGATATAAACAAAAAAAAATGATACCACCTTCAAAATAAATTTTGTCAAACAATATTTACCAAAAAATTTGATAAACTCAAAAATTATTTAAAATTTATTTTTTTCTTCTATTTTATGCCGAATTTACCTTTTTATTACACGGATATACCTTTTGTATAAAAGAGGCGTTTACAAAGTCAATTAGGATAAGCCAAACGTAAAAGCAATTAAAAAAAAAAAACTATGTACCTATATTGTATTTACAAACATATTTTTGCAAATATCCTATTTTTCTAAGGATTTTAAATATCTTTTTGCGATTATAGTATTTATGTAAATATTTCATTGCTTTTGTGATAATTTTCAAAATCCAGATTAAATTTGCTTACCTGAAAACTGTTATCGAAAATATGATTAGAGACTTATGGTAGAACAGGTCAAAAATTTTATAAAAGATTTTTACTAATACGGTTCGGATTATCTTCTCAAGGATAAAATTTATTGTTGTAATTTAAAATTTTAAAATAAATTTTTTAACGGGTTTCAGTCTTGTTCCAACTATTATAGTGTTTGTTTCTGTGTTGTTTTTAATTTATACTCAACCAGTAAAATAAAATTGTGTAAAAATAAGTGAAAAAATAAAAATAAAAATGGATAATTCTAATTTAATTATTATTATATTTTTAATTTTTCAACAAATTGGAGCAAGACCATTAGCTAATTCTCGAATAATTGAATTTTGTCAACAATTAGACAAATCAACATTATCAATGATAATGGGACCAGCTTATAATCCACGTTATATGAGTATACAAAAACCGTTAATTTCATCAAAACACAGTAGTGGTACAAAAAGAGAATATTATGAAGAATCATTTTTTGTTGATGATACATATCAACATGAGATCAGTTCACGACCAGCATGGGAAGTTGATCATGTTCAAGTCATTGCATCATCATCATCATCAAATTCACAACGTTTACGAAGATCAACAGAAAATGAATCTGAACACCAGACACCGTCGCAACTACAACAACAACACCAGGAAGTAATACGTGATACAAGAAAGGCATTTATTGATAAAATTTCACCGAATCGTGATAATGTTTTTAAAGGTCGACCTTGGGAATGTGAATCTCGTTCTAAATGGATTGATTTAGGTTATGATTATTTTCCACGTTATATACGTACAATTGAATGTACACGTAAAGAATGTTGGTATGGTCATTATACATGTAAGCCAAGATCATTTACAGTTAAAGTATTAAGACGACATACTAGTGAATGTACAAAAATTAATGAAAAATTTAAATTTTTTGCTGGTTTTGATAAATATAGTGGTGATTTAACAGAATTATGGACATGGGAAGAAAAAGCGGTGAATTTTTGTTGTGATTGCGTTTCAGGCTAGGAAAAAAAAATGAAAGAAAAAAAAATCTTAGATAATAAACTAATAAATTGTGATAAAATAAAATGAAAAGATATTTCTAATTTCAACTTTTTTTTTTTTTTAGGAATAAGTAAATTATGTGACAAGATATTGTTGTTAAGTTGTAGGAATTCTAAAATAATTATGTATTTTATTTTGAAAAATATTTTTTTTTTTTAAATAAAAATGATCAAAATATAATTTTTGCAAGAGTGTTTTTTTTGTATAGGTTCCTTAAAAAAATTTATTTGATTCGATTACCATTTGTTATATAAAATAAATGAATTTTTTTCATGACTTATCACCAAGTTCACATCAGGTGGTTAAACCGCTTATTTAACGCTGGTTGTAGAGTTTGTTAAAAATTAAAAGCGAATGGTATAATTGCGCTGAGAGATAATGGTATAATTTTTTAGAGAATTTTTACACTAGGCAGAAAAATAGACTAGGCAGCAGTGCCACCGTCGCAAACGAGTTTATAACCGGTTTTAACAACTCCTGAAAATACACCTGACGGTGGCACGACCAAGTTGTAACGAGCGTGAGTGTATTACAACCGTCAGCTAAAATTATTTTAGACTATTCTTATTATACCAAGTAGGAAAAAAATTGTTACAATTAGCGCATTAGTACCTAGTCTATTTTGGCCCGTAGTGATTTTTTTCTTCTATTTTCAAATTAAAAAGAGAGAAAAACACTAATACACATATAAACATTTTGTGTATAGTATATATAACATGCGCAGATCATTCGCTTTTAATTTTTAACAAACTCTAACAAAAATGGTATAGTTTTTTTCCAACTTGTTATAATAAGTATTCTCTAAAATATTTTTTTTTTGTTTCACGGTTGTAATATACTCAAAAGTCACACTCTCGTTACAACTGGTAGTGCCTCGTTCAGATGTAATTTGAACCAAAGTGTATATATCTACTATATTTTTTGATTTTTACTTTGATTTTAATAACCGTACTTCCGTACTACTCCTTTTCGTTTGATACTCCCTTTGTTCCAAATGAAACCAAAATTTGTTAAACTTTAAACTATAAAAACAATTTGCTAGTTTGCGACAATAGGATACATGAAATATGTAGATGCTTTGCATTTCAACATTCCAAGATTGTTTTATCGAATTCAGGTTAGAGAATAGATGCATGAAGAGTTTGTTTTTTTTGTTAGAAAGAGTTTTCAACGTACTCCCTTTTCTGTCCCATACTCCCTTAAAAAAAACCCAAACAAGTATGCTAACATACTCCTTTTTTCTCCCGCGTACTCCCTTTTTATGGCTTCGTACTACTATTCAAAAACCGTGACAGCACTGGTTACAACCACCTAATGTGTACTTGATGTATAAGATGATTTCTCCACAAAAGAACTTTTTTCCCTAATACTCTGAGTTAGTTGAAAATTTCTATTGGAAGCTTTTCAGGAATAACATTAAACAACGGACTCATTTGGTTAACAAATAAAATTATTTGACCATAAAAACCCATTAAACATGGAAAATTTATAATTGCCTGATACCATTTGTTAATTAAATTTTTTTTTAAACCTAATACAGTAAAAAATTATTATACAGTGGCTTATTAACTACTTAAACAACTTAAATGTCCATTTCCTTAAATTTTATGAATTAAAATTAGTATAATTTACTTTCTACAGTTTTTTTTTATTAGTTATATGTATTTCATAAATATGGTGCGCATGTGTTTCAGGATAAAGTGAAAAATGACAAAAGGATGATTAAAATGAAATCACTGTGAACATTTCAAAATTTTACTTTTTACACAATCAATTATTACTATTTAAATTATTATTTTTTTAAAAAACTATAAATTGTCTCAATTTTACAAAACATGGCAATCAAATTGCAAATTTCATTGAAATCAATTTTTGGACGAAAAAAGTTTATTATTTTTTTCAGTCCAATTTAATTACAAATAAAAAAGTGATAACAAACCATTTTCATCCAAAATTTAGTATCAATGAAAAATATGTATAATTTAGTTGAAAATGTTTAAACGTCGGTCCATACACGTCCAATCTGGCACCGATCCTATATCCTATTCTGTTCGATCAAGCAATATTACATGTTTGTGTCTGATTCGAATGTATCTCATTCACACACATCCAGCCCGGTTCCGAACATAAGTAGATATGTGATCACATGGACGGATCTGATGTGTATGGATCGACTATACTATAATTTATTCAACAATTTAATCTATAACATTAATTCAAAAAATTTATGCTAGAGTATTTGAAAAAAAAATGATTTTTTTTTAAAATTAACTTTCTTAATTAAATTTCTAAATACAATTGTAAGTACACGAAATTTTTGTTAATTTCTGTACAAATACAACTATAGATACAAATTCAAGTCATCATTGATATGATTTTAAGCTTTCACTTTAATTTACCTTTCTACATAAATGTCATCATTAATTTTATTTTTATTTAATAATGTAAAAGCTAACTTGAACCAATCAGAACTAAGGTCGGTCCACACACATCCGATCCAGCACCGATCTGATCCTCTTTTGTCCATTTTTGTATGTTTTGAGACCGGAACCGGCCCGGATGTACTGTGAATGAGATATATTCAAATTGCATACAAACAATAAAAAATTCCTGAACCTGATCGATCGAAGGAGAACCAGGTCGATGCTGGATCGAATGTGTGTGAATCGACCTAAATAGCTAACTATTTTAATCTTTCAGAAAAAAGCGTTTGAAATACTTTAATTGAATTACAAATCCATAAATTTCTTAATAAAATAATTGTAAAATATATGTATAAATATTTAAAAAAAAAAAAAAAAAAAAAAAAAACAATAACAAAAAGCAAATAATAAATTAAACAAAAATGAAATTAATATTAATTAATTGTTAGAAATAAAAAAAAATGTGCAGCATAAAAATGTTGTTAGTACGTGAAAGCTAAAGAAAAACAAAACACCAAAAAGTAGATTGTGCATTAGGTACGTAAATTGTGACGTAAATAACTGAAATAAAATTTCAAAAAATAAAAATAACAAAATAAAACAAAAGTGTTTGAAAAGAAAAATGAGGAAATTTTTGTTTTTTTTTTTTTAAAGAAAACGTTTAGAAAAATCTAATAAATACCTTGAAAGTGTTGAGCTATTTGATCGACTGAAATTTGGCCTCGGATAATCCTCTAAACCACGATGAACTGAAACTGAATCCATGTTTAACTCACCCGAATTAATTGTTTGTTGATATTCTAGAGTTTTTAATGATTCAATTGTAGGTTTTTTATATAATTTAAGAAGTAATGATGAACAGACAACAGTAACAGAACTTGCTGCCATTGCTGCAGATGCCATCCATGGTTCTAAAATAAATCCAAATGGTGTGAATGCACCAGCTGCTAAAGGAATGCATATTAAATTGTACATGCTTGCAAACAAAAAATTAAGTCTTATTCGACGGACTGTTTTTCGTGAAAGATCTAAGCAAGCTATCACATCGAGAAGATCGTTCTAAAAAATAAAAAAATAAATTAAAAGAAAAGTGAAGACAAATTAATACTTGAAAAGTTAAATAAAGATAATCTAAACATACTCTCATAAGCACCACATCAGCTGCTTCTGCTGCTACATCTGTGCCAGAAGCAATTGCTATGCCGACATCAGCTTGTGCTAAAGCTGGACTATCATTAACTCCATCTCCAACCATCGCTACTCGATTTCCACTCTCTTGGATTCTTTGAATTTTTGCTACTTTATGTGATGGCAGAACTTCAGCAAATACTCTTTTGATTCCGACCTGTTTAGCAATACTTGCGGCAGTGTTTTTATTATCTCCTGTTAAAAGGATTACTTCAATTCCCATTTTTTTTAATGTGTACACAGCCAAATGAGCTTCTGGTTTCACCATATCGGACACAGATAACAAACCAATAAGTTGATTATTTATTGCATACAAAACTGCTGTTCGTCCCATTGATTCCTCTTCGATCATTTTACTATGAATTTCTGATGGTACTAAAATTCCATTACGATGCATCCATTCACGATTACCTATTAATACTGAGTATTCATTTAATTCAGCAAATTCTTCAGAAATTCTTAATCTGTCCCCACGATCTTCATCCAATTGTAAAAGTTGCTGAAGATTTTGAGAATTCTTTTGTGTAGCAGCAGATGTTGTTGTTGGAATGAATTCTTCAAGAACGACATTGTTAATAAGAAAGACGGGATCAGGTGATAATAATTGAGCATTTGTGCGTATTGAATTTTCATAATTTGTTATTTTTTCAGCTTGCATTGCTTTACTTAAAGACTGATCAATATCTGAAACTGTACATTTAATACCACAGCCAGGAACTGCTTGAAAATTTGAACACTTTCCAAAAGCATCAATTTCCAAAACTTCTTTAACGAATTTTACAATTGCTAGAAATAAAAATATATAATTGAATTTTGCTTGTTGTTGAAATAAACAATAAATGAAATTTTTCAATTACCATTTGCTATTGGATGTTCACTATTACTTTCTGCTGCTCCTAAAATTGTAAACATTCTTACTAAAGAACAAACTTTTGGTTTAACAAAAATTAGAATTCTCGAAGTCATTGGTGTGCCATGAGTTATTGTTCCGGTTTTATCAAAAACAACTGTTTTTATCTAAGTTTTAATAAATTTTTTTCTATAAAAAATTGTATTAAATTTTTTTTTAAAAAAAAAGGTCTTCTTACCTTATGTGCATTTTCTAATGGACCAGCACCCTTTACTAAAACACCATGAAGTGCTCCAACACCTGTCGCTACCATGACGGCTGTTGGAGTAGCTAAACCTAGAGCACATGGACACGCAATAGCTAAAACACTTAAAGCGCATCGGAAAGCGTAACCAAAAATAATTTCTTCTTTGTTAAGACCCATTTTATTTTCTTTCGACAGAGGAAGATGATTTATATCAATATATCCACTGATAGTCCATCCAATAAGTGTAATGGTAGAAACAAAAATAACAAATGGTACAAAATACCCAGCAATTTTATCAGCTAATTGTTGTATGGGTGCTTTTGAAGTTTGAGCTTCTTCTACAAGCCGAACTATTTGAGCAAGTGTGGTATTTTCTCCGGTATGCGTTGCAGTTATTAATAATGCACCATTTTGATTTATTGAACCTCCAATTACGACAGAGCCTTTCTTTTTTGGTACTGGCATTGATTCTCCAGTAATTAAACTTTCATCGCAAGTGGAATGTCCAAAAATCACTTTACCATCAACTGGGACTTTTGAACCTGGTACAATTTTCAAAACATCACCTCTTTGTACGTAATCAACAGAAATAGTTCGTTCTGAAAGTACTTCAAAATTTTGTGAAATTTTTACAAGAACAGCTTCCGAAGCTTTCAAAGAAAGTAATTTTGTAAGTGCTTCAGATGTTTTTCCTTTTGCAACATGTTCTAACCAACGTCCGAGAGAAACAAAAATCAAAAGCATTGGTGGTGTATCAAAAAATGTAAGAGGAGATGTATGCTGTTTTAATATCATTGCAGCAACTACTACACATACTGAATAAATATAACTTATTGTAGTTGCCATTGTAATAAGAACATCCATATTTGTTGCACCATGTTTCACTGCTTTATATGCTTGAACATAGAAATTCCAACCACCGAAAAATTGTACTGGTGTTGACAGGGCAAACATTACTAAATTCTCCATTGATAGTCCAGGAACAACACAACACATATCCTCATGTCCATGTTTTCCCATTTCAACCATAAAGTAAATCATTGCGATCATTGATGGACCACCAAATACCAGAGAAATGAGAAATGCGTTTCGCCATTTACGAATTTCTTCTCTAGAATTTAAATAAATGAAAAGTAAAAAATATAATAAATGTAAAAAAATAAATTCAAAATAAGATTTAAAATCAACATACTTATGCTCTAAATAACTATGTGCCATTTTATCTTTTTTCGATAGAATTTTCGCTTCAAAACCTAATGCTTCGATTGCTTCACATATATATCGTGCTCCTGTTTCTTCATTGTTGAATCGAAATTTTCCTCGTTTTGTTGTAAGAGCAACAGCAGCATATGTTACACCAGGAATAACTTTTACAGCTTGTTCAATTTTATTAACACACGATGAACATGTCATTCCATTAATTTCAATTTCAACTTCTCCTTCACCTGTACCCGGTTCAATAATAATTTCAGCTGGAAAACCTAATTCTGTTATTGATTGTGCTATATCTTCTGGAGTTATAGCATTTGCATTATATTTAACTTCAGCTTTAGCAGCAAGAAGTGCTACTAAAATTCTATCAACACCATAAAGTTTTTTACAATGTTTTTCAATTGCTGCTACACAACTAGCACATGTCATTCCTTGTATATGAAGAAAACATGTACTTAATTCTTCATCTTCAAGATTTAATGCAACTAAATCACCATTTAATTTTTGACTTTTATCTTTATCAATTATTAAATTTGGTATTAAGGAATTTCTTATGCATTCATTACTTTTTTGTTGTTCAGTCTTTTCAATTTTAACATCTTCAACACTGGTTCTAATCTCATTATTAATACTATTTCTATCATTTTCTTTTCCTTCTATCGTCATCACAGAATCTTCTTCAATTACTGATGTCTTAAAGCCCATATTTTCAATCATTTCAGCAATTTCTTTAGAATCTAAAAGATTTTTATCATATTCTATAGTTGCTTGTTTTTTTTCAAGTTCTACAATTATTGATAATATTCCTGGCTTTTTTGAAATATTTCCTTGTATATTTCGTACACAGCTACAACATTTCATTCCTTCTATACGAATTTTTGTAATTTCATTTCGTACTGGTATATGATATGATGATGATGATGTATCTGTTGTATTTATATCTGTATATGGACATTGAAAACCCATTGATTCAATTTCAAATGCAATTTGTTGAGGATCTGTTTGTTCTGGATCATAATCAATATAACCAGCTTTCTCTTCTAAAATAATTTTTACATTTATTACACCGGTTTTTTCAGATATGTTTCCTGTTATTTTTCGTACACATGATTGACATTTCATTCCAATAATTGGTAATCGTACAGTTTGAATTATCGGTTCAAGAAGTTTTTGAGAATCTTCAAAATTGTCCATTGTTTTTCTGTAAATAAAAGAAAAATTCATACAATACAAACAATTATATTTAAACTTAGATTGTTCCTTTCAATTATCAAAAAAAAAAAAAAAAAACATATTGGCCTGACAATTTCTTAATTTAAACTTGAAACTGAAACAAAAAAAGACTTTTAATGCTCACCCCAATATTGTATTACTTCAATTGCACTGGAAATTTTATTTAAATTTTTGTTATCACAAAACGTTCTAAATTTTAAATAATTTTTATTGTGAATTGCATTTGTAAATATCAGAAAAGACCTTTTGAAAATTATAATTAAATCAATTTAAATACTCAATTTAACACTCCCTTAAATAAATTTTAACTTTTCAAAAAATATTGTACTTTTATTCGAAGTTATTCCTTTGAAAATCCTTGTAGAAATGAAATTGAAATAAATTTCGTATGAATATCTCACTGACTGACTGGCTTACAATGGAAGAATAAACTCACACATTAAATCAACATCTCAGATATAGAATATAATATAATAAATTTTTTTTCTAACGCTTCTATATTTTCACATAGAAAACTTGTTGAACTTGAAAAATAAATGAGAAAGAAAAGAAAAAATGTATTTTACTCCCACACAATGAAATTTTTATATTTCAATTTTCTATAACTTTTTTTTTTATGACCTGAATTCTTTTACGTATTTCTATCCTCCCACTAGAACTGATGACGATAAAGGATAATATGTACAAGGAATTTCAGGATAAAATTCTTTAACGAGAATAATTAATTTTTAGATATTAAATTGAAATTTCTTTGTAATACGAAGCGTTCCATAAGTTTAACTGTGAATATGTATGTATGTACATACATATTGAAAACTATGTATAAATAATTTTAATTATTTTATTACTTAACAACAAAATGTGTAGTATGTGAATGATTTTGATAAAAAAAAAATACCTGTTAAAGCGTTGAAAAAAAAAACTGATAAGAATTTGAAAAAAAGAATTAAGTACTTGGAAAAAAACTTAACTGATATAAAATAAAGAAACAATAAATTCGAATATTTGTAAAGATTATCGATCCTTTTCAATTCACTAATTAAATAAATTAAAAACTTTAGAATTTTTCAACGTCCTTCATCAAAAGAAAAAAATAAAAGTAGTTAAGTCATTAGAAGATTTAAAATAAAATGAAGTTCAAAAACAAGGATAAAAGTTAACAAGTTGGTAAATAATGCGTTATTTTTCAGCATTCATCTTTTATTATCATCGAAAACTAATAGAGTAAGTATGTATTGTCATGCGACCTTGTATATTTGCTCCTATTTTTTTTGGAAAACTTAATTTTTTTGAAGCCCTTTAAAGCTACAAAACTCTAAATAAACGATTTTTTTGATAAATAAAGAGCAATTAATGGCTTTTTTTTTCAAATTTAATGCTTTAGGTAATACAATAGATTTCCAAAAGCCTATTTTAAAAAACGTATGTTATTTTCCCATGTATGATTTTAAATGGTTATTGACCTTATAATACAAAAAAATTAATTAATTTTTTATTAAAATGGTTCACCTACTAACCCATTTTTTCCCCCAAAAAAAATTCATCTAAATAACAAAAATGAAGGTTAATTTAAAAAAATAAAAAAACGTGAAGAATACAACAGAAAAGGCCTATCAAATTAATTTAATTAATTCATATTGATATTTTTTATAGAGTATTTTTAATGATTTCAATTATAATTCATCTATGCTATCTCAAAACACACCTATGTATAAACTCACGTATTGTTATGCAAAATAAGTATAAAAGTAGATTTTACACAATATGCTCTAAGATCAGAATTCTATTCATAAAAATTAGAAAAAATACATTAAAAATTCCTATATTCCACTAAAAAAAAAAAAAATTTAAATTAGATTTAAAATACCCAGATTTTATGCAATAGAAAAATAAAGTATCTTTAAATATTAAAATTTATTCAAATGTCTTTCACCTGATTTCATAAATGAAAAAATAAATTGGTAGACACAATTAACAGATTAACAAAAAAAAACAAAAATATACTCGCACATACATAATATAATATGTATTTGGAAAAAGAGACCCTAAACAAACTTTAAAGAATTTAAATTAAAAAACTTTTAAAATATGATGGAATTTAATTCGTGTATCTTTTTAAATCACACGTCAATTCATTTTTCCCATGATGTTTTTTTATTGTTTTTCCATCTATCTCTCTCTCTCTCTCAATATACCTAATTGATAAATAAAAAGCTCATATTTAATATTAAATATTTATATACTCTGCAACAAAGTACTTACGTTTAATTTAAAATCAATTAAATTGAGATAATGAAAAACACGTATTTTCATAACCACGATCCTATATAGAGTTTGGTATACATTCAAACAGGAAACAACAATAAATATCCTTTTATTAGGACTATTGAATTTTAATAAATATTCAGATACTTTGGTATCTCTTACTTTAGAGTTGTTTTTTTTGTCTCACTATAATTCGTGATCTAGTTTAAAAATTAAAAGTTGTTTTTTCATTGATTTGGTAGCACGTCGTGAATAGAATGATGTAGTATGTATATTTGTTAAATAAAATATAATTGAAGGAATTTCCTTGGACAACATCTAAGAAACCACCTCTTTTGATAATTTGTATTCATGTGGTTAATTATTTAGCCTTCATTAAATAAATATTGAAAGACATAAGATTAAATTACAAAAATAAAGGTAATTATATTGTACTCGTACCTATATGACAAACTTTTTTGTTTGGTTTTATTTTTTCATTCATTTTTTTTTCGTACTAAATTAATTCGATTTTTAAAATAATTTAAGAACGTGTAACATGTTGTACGATATACTGTTCCATAATCATAAACACAAATGTATATCGCCCATTCCACGCGGGCTGTTACATCAAACCTAACAGTTTTTTTAAAAATAAATCGGTTAAACAGGTTCACCAAGTATATATTTCACTATACTTTACGTTTGTTTTGTTACTAAAGCTTGCTTTAAAAAAAAATCAGGTACATAAACATAACACACACATAACACCGACATTAAGTAGGTTTTCGGGGGCTATTTTTGAGCTGAAAAAACTAGTTACCAAATGTATTTTATTACAAATAGTTTTAGCTTTATAATGTGCATTATTAAAAAGAAATAAAAAATAAACTTGTATTTAAAAAAAATTAATTTCAGTATTTAATTTTATCATTTTCTTGTTTTTTCTATTAAAAGAATTTGGGACTTTTCAAGTTGTCCCGTCCGTCATACGACCTGGCAAACATAATTTGTTATATCTTGGCTTGGGCGAGTTGGAGAAATAACATATTTCTGTCGTAGTTTGCTAAGACTACCACCTAAAAATTTACCAGGAAACAGGAGGTGTGAAGTTATAATATACTTCAAAGAAAAATAATGTTGAATTTATGACTGTAAAAACGAGTGTCATTTCATGCCCGGTCCGTTATAGTTACCTACTTATCGCCTTATAAAACCAAAACAAGAATTCTTGAAAAACATCTTCCTTTTCGGTTTGGTAGGGTTTTGGGTGGATCATTATTATTTACATTTAACTGGAATACATTTGAACTATATGAAGGTAAAAAAGAAAAAAAATTCAAAAAATTTTCTTCAATGTCCCGTCCGTCATCCATGGAATGGTCGATATATAAAGTTACTTGAACAAATAATAAAAAATAAAAAAAGTACAATATTATATAGTAAATCATGCATTAAGAAGTCTATAAACAGTTTTCTTAGCGTTTCGGTTACAATTGATCATAATGATCGATATTGGGTTTATGGTGTGATGTAATTACTTTTACGATAGTTTTCTATATATTGATAGAAATTATATAAGTACATTTTAAATTTAATATCCGTAAGTGTTATTAAAATTAAAATTCTATGTAGTAAAAATAAAAACAAGTTTTTTTCTTCAATTATAAAAAATTTAAGATAAAAATTTTTCATTTCAGTTAATTTAAGTGTAAAAACTTTTTAGATTCCAAATAATTTTTCTTGAATTGATTGTAGTTAATTCAGTCTAAAAGTTTTTTGTCCAAGATATATTTTCTTCTCAATGGTTTAAAAAAGATTTTAAAAAAAGAAAGCAACATTAATAACCTACCATTTGGAAAAAACCTTGTAAAATTTTAAGTGAAAATTATTCAAGGAAAAAAGATTAAATTCAAAAGTTTAAAAAAATTTAAAATCTCTGAAAACCTCACACATTGATCAAGTTAACGTAATAAAACAAAGCGTAATTATAGTTTTTAGTTATTTATAAAAAATAATAATAATAATTTTTACCTTTACTTAAATTTCGTCAGGTGTTAAATAAACTAATTTTTCCACTAATTTTTTTTTTTAAATAGAAATATATAACTAGCTAGTATAAAAAAAATTCACTTTTAAACTTTTAAATACACAAAATAAATTTCTCTTTTTTTTTTCAGTAGTTACATTTCACTACAGATTGATCAAAATAATTATATAATTGAATATTGTGATAAATAGAAAAACTAACTTATTAATTTTCATGTGAAACAAAAACAATTAAAAAATTTCCCTTTTTTATAAGAAAAAATCACACAGAATTTTTTTTATTTGCACATTTCGTGCGTGACAACAAAAGAATCTTGTTTTACTTTATAGAAAAATTTATTTAAAATAATTATTCACGAAGAAAAAACATTATTATATTTTTTTCTCTTTTTCTAAATAATATTGAAATATTTGAGAAGTGAAAAAAAAAGAAAATTTTAAATACAGGTGAAAAATTTATAATCACGTATAAAAATTAATTAAACCATATTTTTTTTATTATCGTTTACATTCCAACTACATAATTCGAAACGTCTGAATGCGATCACAACAATTTATAAACTGTTTTTATGCTCTGAAAGTCTAAATTAAAGTCTGTGAGTCTGTCTGTACTATTTTAATCGACTTTATTTAACTTTTAATAAAAACTTTTAAGGCAAAATTTTCCAAAAATAAAAAAAAAGAGAAAAAAAAAAAACAAAACAAAAAAGAGATTTATTTTAAGTTCGTTTTTTTATATTTTTTACATTTCATTAACTGATTTTAAAAACTTGTTTAATTCAAGAGATAATATTTTTTTATTATTATTTGCATTTATTTTATTTTGAAAAAAAAAAATCGGTTTAAAATTCAATACGATTTTTAAGAGTATACAACTGGTTTATGTTTAACGAGTACGACTGCAGAGAACATTTCATACCTAATAAAAAAAATGAAATAATAGTTGTACCTACTCGTAAATATCTGATATGGGAATTCAATTTGGAGGTGGAAAAAGTAAGTTTTAACAATGATTATAATCATATTTGTTATTAAAAAAAAAATCAATGATGAAATATTCATATTCACATATATAAATGAATCATAAGATTCAACTACATACTCGGATATTTTCAAACAATGAGAAAATATTTTTTTTTTATTCATTTTTGAGAGTAAACAAATTTAAATACATGCAATTTTTTCAATAAAACGCATGTTATTGTTGTTAAAATTATTTTCACATTATTTATGATTATCAGATAATCTTGTTCATATTTTAATTATAATTAAATGGTCTGCAAAATATAATTTACAATAAAATGTAGCTAACACAGTAAAAAATCAGAATGGACCACCGCATTCAACAAAACTTGAATGTAATTAGGTCATTTTAAACAGGTCCAGTAATCTATATAATGTACCTATTTTTGTGTCAACAAAAAGTAACAGCCTAAAACGATTTTATGTATGTTTTTTTTCTTTCTTGTAGTAAATTGTTATTCAATAAAATATAGTGAATTTGATATGTGTTCAAAATTTAGTAGCTTTATGAAAAATCTTTAAAAAATTTATTGCTTTACCATGAAAAATTTGGCAAAATCAAGCCATCCATACACTGTTACTTTTTGTTGCCACTATAGTGGTAATTAAAATTATATACTTATAAGTACTTACTGTAAAATTTTTAGTAAATGTGGAAAATTTGTTTAACAGTAAAAAAATATTACTAAAAATTCGAATTCATATTTTTTCTTAAGCTTTTGGTCTTAACTTCTCCAAATATAGTTTATTCAATATTTTCAGAAATGCGTTCAGTATAAAAATAAATAAAAAAAAAATTGGATAAAAATAAATAACGAACGATATTATATTTTAAGTAAAATGAAACTGTGTTTAAAATCATTGAAATATAAAATATGCATGAGTAATTAATAATTATTTCATAGAATAACAAGCTTTTTTTTTTCACAGGAATTTCAATGAATTCTAAAAAATTTTAAATTATAACTAGAATTACAGATACATATTTTTATGTTTTCAATAATAACAGACCTGTTATACATATAAATGATTTATGTTTTTTACATTCATTTTGTTTTTTATATGGGACATAGTATTCTGATATAATTTTCAACATAATAAAATACGTAATATTCACAGAAAAATATGTAATTTCAAAAGGACTGTTTTATTTGCAAAAATTTTCCTTATTGGCAGTTCAAAAGAAAATCAAGCTGTACTTTAATATAGCTACCTTTTTTTTTTTAAATAAAATAAAATATTTGTTTTAAATATTTTAAAATTTTAAAATCACGTGAGAATATAAAAATTTAGAATTGTAAATTAAAAAATTTCAACTAAAAATTAAACTTTAAAAAAAAAATATTATTTTGACTAACTAAAATTCAAAACTTTGAACTCATACATTAGAGGAAATTCCCACTTCAAGTACATGTACACATGTGTGTACTCGAGTGAATAATTATATGGAAAAATATATTTATTTTTTTATATTCAAAGATAATGAGAATAATGATAACGAATGTTGATTAAATTAAATGAGAATATAATATATTATAAATTAATTCTATATCATTTTAATTTAACGTTATATTTTATGTATAATTATAAATACCTTTTTTTTATATATCCATTTTCAAATATTGTTTCATTCTTATCAAATTTTGTATTAGCAAAATTTTCATCCTCATTATTTAATAAAACATAACTATAATAATTTTGTTTTTTATTAAGTAATGGTATTTTTGACATTTTCTTTTTTTTTCAAATTACTTATTTTATTTTAAAAAAGAAACTTTTTTGTATTATTTATCTGATAATGTTATTTTAGATAAGCAACAACGTATGTAATTACAATGCACTTTAAAGTTTTACTGATAATTTTATTATTCCTTTTTTTATTATATGTTTTATTTTTACTTTTAATATCAAAGTGATATTATTTTTTTAGGGCATTTACTATAATATATTTTCCAGAAAATTTCTTTTAATAACGCAAATAATTAAAAATTATTTTAATTGAAATACGTTGTATTAAATACAAATTGGCTATTGTTGTAACTTTAATTAAATTTCTTCTACGTCTTTACAAAAATAAGAAAATTTTAAAATTATATTTGAAAAAAAAAAAAATCATAAATCAGCAAGCACTAATTTAAATAAATTTGACTGTATGTTTAAAAAATATTGTGAAAAATGTCCAAATCAAAGCATAGAGATCAAAAGGTGAAAAATTAGTGTCGTGTGAAATTTTCAACGAAAAATTTTTGGAAAATAATAATTTACTTGGTTATATTTTCTGTTATACTTTTCAAGTCTTATCAACAATTCATATCAGTCAAAACTAATAATGAATAATTTTGTGAAATTTTTTGTACAAATAATTTAATTATCTTTAACCGTTTACAATTTGTTGTTTTTGTTGTTATTTTATTTTTGTAATTGTTTTTTGTGAAATAAAATGAATCATTACAGTCATTAGAATAGATTTGAAATACAAGTATGTATATCCTTTTTTCTTATTTGTAAAATCTATTTCACGAAAAATAAATACATTTTTTTAGCGAACTAGCCAGATATGTTAATTTAAATCACATTATTGTTTTTTTTTAGAAAATTACTATTGGCAATTAAACCATTATATCGGAGTGATAACAAATATTCAATTTGATAATTTGCAAGCAGTTTTTACTATAACAACTAATAAATAAATATTTTTATGACTGGAAGTTATCAGCAAGAATAAATAAAAGTTTAACAATCCTAATGGCACTGATAAGATTACAAACAATAAAAGTTTGTAAAATTTTAAAATTAAATAAACAATAAAAATTAAGATTGCAATATACCTACATTTTAAAATATTGTAAAATAAAAATAATGTGAAATAGTAAATGAAATAAATTTTATTTAATCACAGGAAAATAATCCTTGATGTACCTATAAAGTAAAAAGAATAAATATACTCTAAAAAGGTCCTTAGAAAACATAGTACATTTACATACATAAATAATCATGTGGAATTTGAATTTGCAAAAATACTGTTTTTGTTATCTTTTAAAAAATCACTTTCTTTTGTTATGACTGCTACTGTACATATGGAATATTATACAATATTGAAAATATGTAAACTGGAAATAAAAGAAAAAAACAGAACAACCAATATATTATGTACATATTATGTTTGTACATATCTACTATAATCGCATATACTACGCAAAATAATGAACCCAGACGCAGGCCCAACACAAATTTTACATATACATATATAGATACATATGTATATCTTCACATATATTATGATCAACGGAGGTACAATAAAAACTTCAAATTAATAATACATAAATAATTAAATTTTACTGAGTGCAAAAAAAAGTATAATTTGTGCACCCGTTACTGTATCTAAAGTTTTCTTATCAATTAATTAAAACATATGTATATATACATAACATATATGATTTATACAGTAATTAATACAAAAAATATAATCATTTTATTAACATACTTATCTTCTTCCCCTTTTTCTTTCTCATCTGAATTCTTTGTTGTTTTTGATTCATCGTCATTTTGATTATCTAGGGTCGCTGAATCATCTAAAAAGTAAAATAAATGAAATAAATTTATTAAATAAAATATAAAATCATTCAATAACTAACTAATTTTTATTTTTATTACTTTCATCAATTTTTTTATTTTCGTCTTCATGTTTTTGCTCCATTTTTCAATAGGATTTATAACATTCACCCACTCAAAAACTAATTTAAAATTATCACATCACACAAAGAAATGATCTATTCAAAATTTACACTAATTATATTGTAAATTAATTTTACATGTAAAAATTTCAAACAAATAATTAATTATTTAAAAATTAAAAACAAAATCTAGAAAATCTCGACTTGATTATTGAAATGTCAAAATGTCAATGAACTTTGAAATGTCCCAGGGTGTATAAATAAAGGTACTTTTAATTTGCTGTCACTTTATAGAGAAGAACAACGGCAACCCTGTAGACTATTTTTTTGTTTAAATAGCCATCAAAAGAAAACACAGTAGATTTGATTAAAATGAGGAAGTAAATTAGATCAGAGCTTCTAGTTTATTTAGAGAAAAAGTAGGTGAACCATAAAATAAAATAAAAACTAAGTATTCAGAGTATTTAGCAAAAAAACTGATGTAATCTAAAAAAATTGAAGAAAATTTATTCATTTATTTATTTATTACAGACTTAAATAATTTATCAATTTAGTTCCTTTATGCAAAATTATTAATTAGGACATCAATAAATTCATCAACAGTAAAAAAAAGTAGTAAATGTTTTCTGATCGGAGTAGAAGTCCCATATCGCTTGCCTTGCCATTTGACAAATAATCAGGTTGGTTGAAGTAATTTTTTAATTTTACAATTTAATTTTTAAGCTTTACAATTTTGTGTAATAAAAAAAAAGTATTATTTTAAATATTTTTGTTGCGATATTTCCGCAACTCATTAAAGTGCAATTGAAATATTGATTAAAGCATAAAATGGACGAAAATGAAGAAGTACAAGCGAACTCAGAACAAAATCAATTAAATACACAGGAACCGCAGATTAAAGATGGTTGGGTAGATGAGCAGCAGCAACAACAACAGCAACCACAGCAAACACAACCGCCCGAAGAAGAATCTGATGCTGTTGTACAGCGAGGAAACTTTCGGTAATACATATTTTATTTTTCATATATTATGTTCATTATGTCTATACATATAACAATAATTATTAGCGGCCGACCATGGAATTCTGGTGGTCCACCACCACGTTTTCGAGGCAGGGGTTTTGGACCTATGGGTCCTGGTTCTATGAGAGGTAGAGGCGGCCCAGGGCCTGGATTTTTTCGTGGTCGTGGAGGTCCTCATGGTGGGCGATTTCCCGGTCCAAATTTTGATCCGAACTGGGGACCACAACATGGTGGTAATGGGCCATTTAATCAAGGATATAGTGGACAACCAGTTGAATTGTGGATTGAAACAAAATCAGATGATGGGAAATCATACTTTTATCATGCCATAACCAGAGAAACAACTTGGACTAAACCAGAAGGACCTAACATTAAAATTATGTCACAAGCTGAAGTAGAAGCAATGAACGCAAAAAGTCAAGTTCAAAATACGCCTGATAATAATACAAATGATGCTATGATACAAAATAACAATAATTCACAAATGGAAAATGAACAAAAAAATGAAAATTCAGCACCGCATCAAAACATAGAATCAGTTCAAAATTCTATGCCTCCGCCTCAACAACAGCATCCTCCGAACTTTTTTCCAGGTGCTCCTCCACATTTTGGTGGTTCACCTTTTGGAATGCCTCCTCCAGGTTTTGGTGGGTATCCTCCAGCCCCCTGGGGAATGCCTTGGAATGTACAAAACACCCATGTTCAAGAACAACCAGCAAAAAATTTAATTATAAAACCGGGTGTTATAGATCCTGCTATAATTGCAAGAGCAGCAGAGTGGTCTGAGCATCGTGCTCCTGATGGAAGACCATATTATTATCATGCTGGAAGAGGAGAAAGTGTCTGGGAAAAACCACAAGCAATTCGAGATCTTGAAGGTAATAAATATTTAATATTTTTAATATATTTTATATAAATGAAAACTATTATAGCTGCTAGGATGGCTGCACATTCAGGGGCTTCACCACAGGCACCGCCCTTACATCCAATTGGTGCTCCGCCTGCAACTCAAGCCCCAATGTTAACCTCTAATACAGTGCCTATGGGTGCTCCAAATTCATTTGATCCTGCAGCTTTCACTGGAAAAACAAATAATACAGCTTCTGCTAAAAATGATGCAGAAGCCAAAGAAAAAAAGCGTAATGTAGAAGCTGAGAAAAAGGAAAAAGAAGAGGAGAAAAATAAACAAGCTTCAAAACCACAAGATAAAAGTAGACCAATATCTAGTACTCCTATTGCCGGAACACCTTGGTAAATATTTTAATCTTTATAATAATTTATCTCATTTAAAACTAAATAATACAAATTGATATTTAGGTGTGTTGTATGGACTGGAGATGGAAGAGTATTTTTTTATAATCCATCAACAAGAACATCAGTATGGGAAAGACCTGAAGATCTTCTAGATCGAGCCGATGTTGATAAAGCAATTTCAAATCCACCTGAACAATTATTAGGAACAATTGAACAACCGGAGAAAACTTCTCCAGTTGAAACAAAAACCCGAACAGAATCAGAGTCTAGCGTTGAAGAGGTTCCTGCAAAAAAAGCTAAAATTACACCAGCAACACCAGCGACAAATGGTATATTAAAAATAATTTTATAAAATTTTTATTTATTATTAAAATAATTTTTCACATGATTTTAGACACGAAAGTAGAACAAAAGAAGCAAAATAATGATGTTGGAAAGGAGGCAGCTATTGAAGCAGAAGTACGTGCAGCAAAAGAAAGAGCAGTAGTACCATTGGAAGTTCGTGTTAAATCATTTAAAGAAATGTTACGTGAAAAAGATGTAAGTATAAATTTATTTTGAAACAGAAATTAAAATAAGAAATATGATTTTTTAAATTTTATGTTTAGGTATCAGCTTTTAGTACATGGGAAAAGGAATTACACAAAATTGTTTTCGATCCAAGATATTTACTTCTGACATCGAGGGAACGCAAACAGGTATTTGAAAAATATGTTAAGGAAAGAGCAGAAGAAGAACGTAAGGAGAAACGTAATAAAATGCGTCAAAAAAGGGAAGATTTCAGAAAACTAATGGAATGTGCAAATTTACATGGCAGGTAAAAATACTGGACTTACAAAACGCATCTAAAATGGTAGTTTATTAGAAATTAATACTTTGTTATTTTTATTTTTTCTTTTAGATCTTCGTTTAGCGATTTCAGTCAAAAATATGGTAAAGACGAACGCTATAAAGGTATTGAAAAAATAAGGGAACGTGAAAGTCTTTTCAATGAGTACATCATTGAAGTTCGTCGAAAAGAAAAAGAAGAAAAAATTTATCGCAAAGAACAGGTTAGTATTTTAAATTTTTTTATGTTATATATAAAATTTTTTTCATTCATTTTTACAACTAAAATGAAATTAAAAAAAAAAAAACTGGATTATGGACTATTCAAAATAAATAAATAAATAAATAATAATAATAATAATAGTAATAAATAAAAGAAATGTGAATTAGTTTTTGCTAGATCATCTAATTATATCTAAAAATGTCTAGATTATGATCTATTTGAATTTACATGTGGAAAATGTCGAGGTCGAATCAGCTGCACTTCTGTACGTACGTGTGTGTGTGTGTGTATCTTCTTCCATTCTTCTGCTACAATATGTGATAACTACTGATTTGTTCAAATTCACACAAACAGTTATTGTATTGGACCCTACTAAGAAAATTGCAATCAACCACCCATCACCTGTCCAATCACCAACTCACATCAGAAGTATGATTTTGAAAAAAAAAAAAAAAAATAATAAGAAAAATAATAATAAAATAATAATTAACATACAATCTAGATACGAAAAAAAAAAGGATGTAGATGTGATTCCAAATAATGGCTGTGCGAACAAATAACTAAATAAATGGTACATTCGCTTTCGAAGAAATAAAATCGTTCAAATATATATATATTTTTTTTTTAAATTATAAAAAAAAAGAAAAAAAAATAGGAAGATTCATTATAGCTTGAAAAAAAGCTTCAATTTTTGATCAAGTATTTTTATATTCTTATATTTAAATATAAAAAAAAAAATACTTAGTACAAATTTGATTCAATAGCTTTTAATAACAGTTTTTCTTTCCTCAAAAAATATATATGTTTCTTTTGAGCGTTAGTGCATCTTAAAAGACGTCAAATGATCGTGTCAATTGACGAAATTTAGTTTAATATTTTGAGTTAATGAATTTCATCTTTTGGCCCAAAGTACACTAGGTAGGATTACAACCGTCGGATCCAATTAATAACCGGTTTTTAATTGGATTCCGACGTTTGTAATCCTACCTATACTTTATCCACTAATTATTTGCACCACACAGTTAATGAATGTCTCGTTTCCTCTCGCAGAAACCAAAATAGATATGTTTCAAAAAAAATTGATCGAAACAGATACATTGCTATTGTGGTTTCTGCGAGAGGAAACGAGACATTCATTAACTGTGTGGTGCAAATAATTAGTGGATAAAGTATAATGTACCCTTTGATGTTTTTGAAGATGCACTTATTTTTTTTTCTAAATTACAAAATTAAAATGTCGTTTAAGGCTATTAAATCAAATTGTACTCATTTAATATTTTTCTAAGTATAGGTTGTCCGTTGTCCGTCCGTTTGAAAATTTTTTAGGTATGCAAAAAAAAAAAACAAACAAACAAAAAAAAAAGATACAAGAAATATAAAACATAATTTCTCTTTAATACTTAAAATAATAATGCCGAATGTTAATTCAGAGTTATTCCCTGGTTTTTTGTTCAAGATTTTTCAAATATATTAAATAATTTTTATTATATAAATTTTAATAAATTTTTTTAAAAAAAAAAAAACTATGCCATTACATTCTCTGATATGGATTTTTTTTGTTGTTTTTTTTATTTTTCCAATTCAAAAAATTTTATAGATTAGAAAAGATTTCTATGAATTATTACGTGAACGTGATGAAATTAGCCGTCATAGTAGATGGTCAGATATAAAAAAGAAAATCGAATCTGATTATAGGTATAAAGCAGTAGATAGTTCATCATTAAGAGAGGAATATTTCATTGAATTCTGTAAAATTTTAAAAGATGAACGTCGTAAACAAAAGGATAAGGAACGTGATGCTAAGGATAAAAAATCTTCAGATAAAAAGGAAAAAAGTAGTAGCAGTAAAAAAAGTAGCAGCACTTCTGAAAAGGAACATCATAAAAGTGAAGGAAATAAAAATAAGGAAGAAGTAAAGGTATGTAATTTTTTTTTTTAACACATTAAAATTTGAAAATTATTAAAGGAATTTTTGTTTTTATTTTTTTTCTGTAGGAAAATGGAGAACAAGTCAATACAACAGATGATGAAGCAGAACGACAACAAAAAGAACGTGATAGACAATTACGTGCAGAACAAAGTATTAAAGAAAGAGAAAAAGAAGTAAGTCAATTTTAGTAGATTATATTATTTGAACGTATCGAAAATGAAAATTCAAGAGATTTTTTCTATTATATTTTGTAAATTGAAATTATTTGATATCCTGCAATGATGTAATATTTTAATCTAAGGTTCAAAGGACACTGGCTAATCATTTACGTGATCGTGATAAGGAACGTGAACATCATAAACGTGATGAAGCAATACGACATTTTAGTGCATTATTGGCTGATTTAGTAAGAAATGCTGATCTTGCATGGAAAGAAGTTAAAAGACAATTACGTAAAGATCATAGATGGGAATTGGTAGAAAATTTAGATAGAGAAGATAGAGAAAGGTGAGAAATTCAAAAAATAAAATACATATTTGAACGAAATTTTAAATAATAATTTATTTTTACAGATTATTTAATGAACATATCGATTCTCTTATGCGTAAAAAACGTGATAAATTTCGTGAAATGCTTGATGAACTATCTGGTTTAGAATTAACAAGTTCTTGGAAAGATATTAAAAAGAAAATTCGTGATGATCCACGTTATATTAAATATAATAATAGTGAAAAGGTAATATTAGAAAAATGTTGTTTTTTTATTTATGTATTTATTAGAAATTTTTAATTTAAAATTTTTATTTTAAACAGTGCGAACGTGAATTTAGAGATTATATAAAAGACAAAACACTAGAAGCTAAATCATCTTTAAAAGAACTTTTACAAGAATGTAAACTAATAACACATAAAAGTTTTGAAATGGTTCAAGAAAATGCAAGTCATTTAAAAGAAATTGAAGATATATTAAAAAATGATAAAAGGTAAATATTAAAAAAAATTAATTAAAGGAATTTTATGGTTTTTTTTTAAATTTTTCTTTTCTATATTTATAATTTTTATTTTCAGATACCTTGTACTTGATCATATGGCACAAGATCGTTCTCAAATTATTATGACATATTTGGAGGATTTATATAAAAGAGGTCCACCTCCACCACCAACGGCAAGTGAATCAACTAGAAGAAAGTAAATTGTTTAAAATAATAAAACAAAAAGAAAAGTAGAAGAAAAACGAAGATAAAATACAATTTATTAATTTTAGGTAATATTTTAATACATAGTAATTCCAAACATTTTTTAAATCATATTTTAAAGCCCATTATTAGAAATAATAATAATAATAAGAAAAAAATTATAAATAAATAATTTACTTAAATACGTTTTAGATAAATTGTTTAAAAATTAACAAATTAACTTTTTTTTTTTCAAATTGAAATTAAATACATACAACATAAAGGGGAATTTCGAAAATTCACCGTAGATAAGCATCATTTTGGTGCTGCTACCAATAAGCTATTGATGCAAATCAATATGATAAGTAACCAAATCAACCATTGAAAACCATTTTGGTAACATAAGCTTTACTGAAAAGGTACCTCTGTAGCTTGTTTTTGTAACTTAATCGAGAAATACTCGATTAAAAATGGCGTCATATATTTTCGATTGGTAATTCTCGATTGATAGAGTATTAGTGTTTCTATAACTCAAAAAATTAATGGAATTAGAATTCAAATTACCGCAGTTTGACGGTTAATAATGTGATTGTGCTTCCGTTCACTTATTACAGAGTTTAATTATAAATAATTAAAATTTTGATTTTATTTGTATTAAATTGTCTTTCTATTGGAAATATATAATCCTGAACAATTAAATGGAAGTATTTCAATTTTGAACGAAGCGAAAGGAATACGCGATACTATTGTAAGAAATGATTTCCGATATAAAATAAAAATTTTAATTTAGTTTGAATATATGTAATAATATATTAATACTATATTCTAGCGCAAATATCTTTTCTTCGTAATTATATGTTAAAAATAAAATCATTTTTGTAAAATCATAGGAATTATCACTATCAAAACACCAATCGAGAATAAACTCGATTGACAGATATTCGGTTCTCGATTCACCACAGTTACAAAAACACGAGAATGATGTCAAATCGAGTAAAGCAGTTGAGAAAACCAATCGAGAAATGATACAGAAACGAGCTGCTTATTACTTTTGCTAACTGGTGAATAATCGAATATATATAGATTTTCGAATCTCCCCAAATATTATATAAAGGTAGATCACTAATTTTAATAATTTTCTCGAATTTACAACAGAAATAAAGCGAAAATAATAATCTAAAAGAGATGAAACTATATAAAAAGTATAAATTTTATAATTTTAATCAAAAAATTATTTCATATTACAATAAATTAAGATTTCTCAATTTTTAATATTTAAAATAAATGCATTGTAGCAGATTTAAAATTAGAAATTTTAAAAATAGAGAATCGTCTATATTAACAAGATATACATAACTTTTTTCTTTTTTTCGTGTTCATTCATTCAACAACAAATATTATTGATATTTGTTTCTATTTGAATATCACTTTCAATTATGTACACTGAAAATGTGATTTTTTTGAAAAAATGCCTGAAGGTCCGTCAGTATATTCACAAAAATTTAATCCAATCCTTTTTAATGGATGACATTTACTTTTTGGATTACCCCATTTACCTTTAAAATGAAACCATTGTGGAATTTCAGTTTCTTCTAGAACAAAAAAAAAAAAAAATATGAATAAATAAAATAAGAATAATATAATTTTCATATTGAGAAACAATAATAAATATTCAAAGTAATCATATACATATAAAATTAAATAAATTTAAAAAAAAATAAAAAAAATATGTAATTTAAATTAAACAATAAGCGTAAAATATTAAAATTTACATAAAAGCTTGAATAGTCCAAGCTATTTATCGTTAAGACAAGAAAGAGTTCATTTTGATTATTATTTGACGAAATATTTTCATTTTTTTTAGAGCAAAAAAGTGTTTACTTAAATCATTTTAATAAATAATTAATATCGCAAAAAAAAAAAAAAGTATATAAAAGAAAATAATATAAACAAAAAAAAAAGTTAAATAATAAACATTTTGTAAAAAAAATAATTACTTTTTGTTATTTAACAGTTATGAGTGTGTTTTTTCTAAAAAAAAAAAAAAATAGTCATGATCACAAACATAGAAAAAAAATATATAACTACTAAAACTTTCTTTTTAGAAAGCATTTTATTTTTATTTTCTTCATGATATTAAAATGAAATTGAAATTATTTTCATCTATAAAACATATTATTTAACAACTAATAATTTTTTTATATTTAAAAATCATACAACAAATAATTAAATGAATTTAAAAAAGACAAAAGGCATAATAAAGTTCACAAAAATAAACTGTTACTTCATAGAAAAGAAAGTCAATAAAAAAAAAAAACAATAAATAATACAAAAAAAAAAAAAAGTAAGTGTACTTACTAAAAAAATTCTCATAAAATATATTTATTGCCTTCCATGTACTCCATGGTGTACCAAAACCATTAATATCATATAATCTAGCAACTCGTACGTATCTATGTTTACCTGGTGCTGTCCATAATCCATGTGAACCCTTTTTTATATTTTATTTTTTAGTAAAATATTAATAAAAGTGTATACACATACATCCATCGCACACTAGGTAGTAGTTACAACCATCGCAATCCAGTTTAAAAACCGATTTTTAAAACTGCTCAAAATATTATATCTGAAGATGGTGCGACCAAGTTGTAAGGAGTGTGAGATGTATTACAACCGTCAACTAAAATTATTTTACATGATTCTTATTATACCAAGTTGGAAAAAAATTGTTACAACTAGCGTTAAATAACTGGTTTAACCACCTAGTGTGATTTGGATGATATACATGTAAATTACCAATGCTGCAAATAATATTGGATGATTTAATGTAGTTATCACAGTTTTTGGAAATTTTGGTTTTTGTAATAATCCTTTTCTTGTTTCTTGACTTTCAAATTCAAATGTTCCCGTTAAATTATTATATAAATAATATGCTCCAGCATCATGTGCAGAAACATACATTATTTTTGGTTCATATGAACCGCTAAAAAATAAACTCATATGCTCCCAATCACCAATATGATTACCAATATCTTTATGTGAACCAATACATCGATTAAATACTAATGGTATTGGTATTCTACCAAATGGACCTAAATTTATTGTACAAATTTTTTTACCCTATAAAATAAATTTTTATTTTAATTTTCAATTTTTTTTTTTACTTTTATCAACAACAACAAAAATAAAATTAAGAAAAAAATTAAACAAACTTGACTATAAGGATAAAACATCCAATATGTAACATGAAATGATGGTAATAATTGCATATCAATTTTTCTTTTAATTGTCTCTTCTAAAATATTATTTTCATCATAATTATTTGAAAATTTTATATTATGTGCAATATTTGCCATAAAATTATTTGTATTTTTTGTTAATTCAATGGTACTTCTTTTATGTTTAAATAATTTAGAATATTTTAAATCATTTTGTGCAAATATTGAATTATCATCAACATCATCATCATCATTAAATTCAATTGGAATGTATGAAGTTTGCTGTTCATTTTGAATTTCTGAAATATGTAAGATACATAATTTGTGGAACAATGAAAAGTATTGAAAAGAAAGAAAATCTCTTACCACTTATATTACATAATTTTACATTCGCATAAATAGGCACAGTGAATTTTGAAGGATCTTTACCATAAATAAATGATTTAGAATTATTAAGTAATTCATCTGAAATATATAAAAAAAAATACTTATTATATGTAATTTATAATTATTTTTTTTTTTTTAGTTCATGGAGATTTAATCCGTTTATTTTGAAAGTGGTATGAGTCCACTTTGTTTTTATTTTTTTTATTTTGAATTATTTCAGGTTTTTTATTCCAGTTTGAATTTTAATATTCTGAACAAATTTGAAAAGACATGGACTTATACTACTTTCTTTCTACTAGTTAGAAAATTTGAACTACAAAATAAGAACAAGTGAAAAGTACATTGATTATCTAAAAAAAAAAAAAAAATTTCCAATTTATTTTGAACGACTTTAACGGCAAATTACTTTCAAAAATTTTGTAAAAAACAAAAAAAAATATCCATCTTAAATTTTAACTAGGTACTTACCAATTTCAACATTTGTAACTAAATACGATCTTTCGAAATTTTCATCATTTTTACTATTTGTTTTTCTTAAAAATTTTGTTAAACGATTTTCTTTGAATGGAAAATTTTCAGTATGAACATTATCCAGAAATTCATTTACACTTAATGGCATAAATTTTTCATCTGGTGCTAGCCAAACAAGAGGTGCCCATTTCTTAACTAAAACATCCACTTTAAAAAGAATAAATATAATTTTAAATTAAATGTTAAATTTTTTTTTTCGTTGGTTTTAAAATTTTCAATTTTCACTTTATTAAAAAGCATGTGCGCTTTAATAAAAATTTACATTGCATATTTTTTTATTATTATTTTCACTTTTTGCAAAATAAGGTAAGTGTTGATATAGATATAGATGATACATAAGAAATTTTAATGTGAAAGTTGAATGGAAATTATTTGTTATTAATTAAAGTAAAAAGTAAAGTATAAAAAAAAAAAATGATTACAAATTTTTAGGTGATATTTTTCTTGAATAATTTTTTTTTTTTTTAAATCCTTTTCACTTACACAATTTCTTATTCACTCCGAAAACGGATAATTTTAAAAAATATAATAAAAATATAGTAATTTTAAAATTTTTATGCATAATGCATATAATATGTACAACGATTACAGACGTATTTTAAACATTTCAGCCGTTTATTTTCAAAGTGGTAAATTAGTTTTATTTCAAATTCAGTGTTTGAAGTAAAATAAACCTTTTTTTTTTTATATTTTTTTAAATTTTATTATTACAAACGATTTCAGTGAATTTTAATTAATTTTTTGTTTTTTTTTTTTGTTTAAATTTTGAAATAGCGAAATTTATTTATTTAAAAATTATTTAATATCTAAAAAAAAAATTGTGTGTTAGCACATGTATGACAATCGAAATGCAAATTGAAAATTAGTGACCAAATAAAATCTTTTATTTACGAAGCATATTACTTAAATTTAGGCCAAAAATATATATATATGTATTTAAAAAAAAATCTCAAACCCGTATATTTTATATTATATGTACATACCAGTGTACCTACATACAAAAAAAAAGTGTAACTAAGTAAGTTGTACAAGAAAAGATACAAGAAGTTATAGATACATAAGATAATAAGCACATTCACTGGCATGATATCAACTTGCAGTCTTCACTAAGAAATTACATTTTTTCTTTATTTGATTTTAAAGAAATTATATGTATTACATATTTATTTTTGAGAAAAAGCAACAATATGTAAGTAATAAGTATGTACTTATTTTTTTGTCTATGAATGAACAACAACAAGAAAACCGAACAATCCGACAAGTTGAAAAGTTTGTTTTCAAATTACAAACAAGAATTTTTTATTTGAAAAACGATGTTTATTTTAAATTTAAAAAAAAAAGTAGTAATAAACAATTATGTATAAAGTTTTTAATAAAAATAATTATAGTTAAGTGGATTTAAAGATTCCGGAAGTAAAAGAGGTTTAGACTTGCTTGAAGTCGAACAAAGTGGGAGTTTAAAAAAAAAATTTTTTTTTGTTCGTTAGAAAAACAGAAAGATTTTTCCGTTTTGGTTTTGAGGAAGTCTTCAGACCTAGAGCTAGTATAGCATGGTATTTTTAAACCGTTAAGCTGAAACCATTTAATCAGAGTGAAAAGTAAGTACATACATAGATTTCTCATTATGTATGGTAGGGTTACTTATCTCAATCACAATATATGGCTTATTAAAGTAAATAACAGAGTAGAAAAAAAATTCAATTAATCTTGGAACGTTGGAACTTTATTAATGAGAATGTAATGAAAATAGAAATCATTAACAAAAGATAGATAAAAAGTAGGAATAGGAAGAAAAGTGAATTTTTCATCTTTAATCTTTATGATTCGATTTCATTGAAGAAAATTCAAATTTTTTATTTAGATACATACATATTATGTAATTCCATTTCCAGAGAAACAAAATGCTGTGTTTATATAGTTGATTACAAATTTTTGTATAATTTTATTTACTTATTCCTACACAATCAGTTTAGACGACAATAAGTGTATAATTTATAAATACATACATATTAAAGTTACTTATAATTAATAATAATATGTTATGAAGTACAATGTGGTCAAAAAAAATGTTTTTTTTCTTCTTCTTCTTGTTTTTTGTATTAAGTTTGATTTTATATAGAAAGAAGACTTTTATCTGGTATCATTCCTTTTTCAACTAAGAAACTTTCAACATCTGATGGAAAAAAATCATCGCTTAATTCATCACTTATTCTTACGAAATTTCCAATTAATTGTTTATCTTTATAAACTAATAAGCTTGGTAATCCTTTATTTTTGAAATCTTTACTCATTCCAGCTGTTGCACTTATAATTTTACAAAATTTTACAAAATCATAATCAGCAGCAAGTGAATCTATACATTGATTTAATGTTTTACATGCACTTACATGTTTTTCATAGATATGAATAATAACAACAGTATTTTTATCTTCTTTTTCAATTGCAT
Source organism: Bombylius major (assembly GCA_932526495.1). Taxonomy (NCBI): domain Eukaryota; kingdom Metazoa; phylum Arthropoda; class Insecta; order Diptera; family Bombyliidae; genus Bombylius; species Bombylius major. Next base: position 10,779,897 of record OW052044.1, on the reverse strand, counting down.
CCAAATATTCTGAACGTGATGTTAATTGTATTACTTTACCAAATTTATTACCTTGACCATATGTTCTTAACATTTCAGCCATTCTTTGTTTTTGAAATTGTTGTAAAATATCATCATTCATTAATTCAGCTAATTCAGCTTCAATTTCTTCATTTTTTTTACGTTCTTCATCTTCACGATGTGTTGATGCTGTTAAACTTAATTTTTTCATTAATTCTAAACGTTGCCTTTCACTTTCTTCACGTTTTTCAGCTTCAAGTTTTTTATATAATTGCCAATCTTGTACAACACCTTTTGGTCCAGTATTTTGTGATGTTCCAGACCAATGCATCTTATTTTTTGGTAATGATTGTTTTGATTCAACTGTAGAATGTTGATTCTGTTCATTTGGCTCATTATCTTTTTCATTATCGTTACCTTCATTTTCATCTTCACTACTACTGCAATAATACTGAAGTTTTTCACCAAGAATTTTATCTTCTAAAGTAGCCATTATTTATATTTAATTAATTTTATTATTTTCGAGAAGTACACTTATTTTTAATTACTAAATTACAACTGTTGTATGTAGATAATTTTTAATTTTCTGCACTAAATTTGGAACATTTTATTTTGTAGCCTGTCCTGCGCGAAACAAAAATGGTAAAAATAAAATTTAATAATAAATGGAATTCAAGTGGATATTTTAAGCTAATTATATTATATATTAATTTATTAATAATTTTTTATTTTAAAACACTTAATTAATACTGCCTACCTAAATTTATCCTTAAAGATGGTTGAAGTTCCGAATAAGTAACGTGCTTCATTGTTTTAATACAACTTCCGAAATCTCTACATTATGTAGAGTGTTATTTAACACAACTACACAGTACACACGAATGAATTTAAAAAATCGATAAAATAATAAAAATTACATTATTATTTTTCCCAGTTCTCGCAGTTGCAGATTTTAATTAATTACGTTAGATTTTTATTTTATTATTCAAGCTATTCCGAAGGTGTTAACCTAAAAATCGACATTTTGACGTCACATTGAGGTTTGTCATAATTTTCAACTAGATTTGTGAGAAGTTGCGTATACATGAAATTTGAATTGTAGTTGACTTCAAATAGTTTTGACAAAACATTGAACTGTTTTAAAAATCTGCAATGTACCAAGTGATTAAAATTTAAAACACATTAGTTGCATCGAACGTGTAATAAGATTTCGTATTTATATTCGTACTATTATTATTATTCTGTAATTTATAATTTAATGTTAATTTTGATATCGATTTTAAAATTTGAAATAAACTTCCAAACTTAGTTTTATAAACATACAAACAGAGCAAATGTCATGTGAAAAATTGACGTCTGACGTGGTATTTCACGAAGGTCCATTCCTTACCGGAGGAGTTTTATTTAATTTTTATTTGTAAACTATGAAGAAAAAATCAACAAGTTATTATTTTAAATAATCTAGGATAATTGTAAATTTATTTAAATACATTTTTATATTAAAATTTGGCAAAGAAAATGATGAATGAAGAAACGGAATCGAGTGGTGGAATATGGAAGTATTTTACTCGATTGTCACAGGTTTGTAGACAGTTTTCTTCTTCCTTTAATTTAATTTTTTTGTTTTATATATGTACATATATATATTTAGAATTGATTTAATTTTTAATTAAATTAACTGAACACTTTATTTTGGTTTTCAAGACGTACCAATCCTTACTTGATAAGTGGACACCACATACACGATTAAGATGGGTGGCCGCTGGTTTTCTAATATTTACTTTCTTATTAAGAATATTTGTTAAACAGGGGTGGTATATAGTGACTTATGCGCTGGGAATTTATCATTTAAATCTATTCATTGCATTTCTAACGCCAAAAATAGACCCAGCACTAGATTTGGACGGTAAGTATACATAATTAATATTTAAAATTTCATCCAAAACATATAAAAATTCTTATTAAAAATTAATATATTTGACATTGCGTGATCAAATTTTAATTTCCCATGTGACTTTGTCCTCTAAAAATGGGGAAAAAAAAGGAAAATTTATAATTCAAATTGATCAAATATTAGCTGGATTGCTTAGGTATCATTTCAAGTTTGTACTTGAAATACAAGGAAATTTGGATTTAAATTTTTCTTATACCATTAATTTAATTATAATTCTTTGAAGGTCTATTTTAGTTTTTATACCTATATTTTTAATTTAAGATGATCAAGGGCCAGAACTTCCTACAAAAGCAAATGAAGAATTTCGGCCGTTTATAAGGAGACTTCCTGAATTTAAGTTTTGGTTAGCAATTACAAAAAGTACTATAATTGGTATGATATGTACATTTTTTGATTGTTTTAATGTTCCGGTATTTTGGCCAATTCTTGTTATGTATTTTATAACATTATTTTGTATAACAATGAAACGTCAAATCAAAGTAAGATTTTTATTTATTAATTAGGTTCAACAGTATGTATTTAAATGGTATTTTTCTTTCAGCATATGATTAAATACAAATATCTACCTTTTACACATAATAAACCAAGATACCAAAGGGTAAATGATAATAAGTGACAATTAGCAGCACAGTCACTGCCAGCAGATTTAACACCAAAGTCAACGAGGGATATAGCGTTGACTAGTACCAATAAAGAAGATAATGATAATTTGGAAAATTCTATAGAACCACCGCAACCTGCTGTTGTAACAGTTATTTAGATCAAATAAGAATTTTCAAAGAAAAAACAAAAAAAAAAAAACAAAATAGTCAATACATAACACATAACATGTAAAGTTATCAATTATTATTTTGTATTATTTGGTTCGCTATATATAATTTTTCTTTTTAAAATTATTATTATTATTGTATTGGAAGCAGTGTACTGTGCTAATTTTTTGTATATTTCGTTCGTACTTTTTATTCAGTTATTTAGTTTAATAATACATTTAAATGAAAGATTTATGAAAAAAAAAAATAAAATAAAAGATATTTATAATTATGTTCGAATAGAAAAATGGAACAAATTAAAATAATAATGTATGTCAAAAAATTTCTTATGAATTGTGGTAATAAGTAATCATTTACAAAGAAAATGTATTTTTTTTTCTTTCTTCTTGTTTTTTTCATATACTTCACATTATAATTTGAAATAATTTTAGTCTAAATACAAATTGTATTCTTATTTTTTTTTTCTCATTCCGAAATAAAAATAGCAAATAAACTTGAATTTAAGAATTTTATTCAAATTTAAAAAATATTTTACTGAATATTAAACATAAATATAATTTGTAATTTGAAATAAATTAAAAATGAAAGTGATTTTGCAAAAACAAAAAACTAAAAATTTAAATTCTTAAGTAAAAAAAAAAAAAAAAAAAAATTGTTTCATAAAATAAATTAAAAAAATTGTATCAAATAATCATCCAAATTGACGAAATTAAAGGTTTTTCTGAAGAAATGTTTTGCTAATCAAATTTGTAATTATTTACATACTGCATGTATTATTTTCTTTTTAACTTTTTTTTTTTTTTTTTTTTTTTTTTATAGACAAAAAATCAACTTTTAAAATAGCCACATTTATTGGCATGCTTTTTATGAGCATTAAGATTTTAGAAAATACTTTTCCTAATAATATCATGTGTGGCTATATTATTCCGGTTTCTAATCTAAGATATTCATGAAGACTAAATTTTGCAAAAACCCAAAATATTCACAAAAAGAGAGATAACTTTTTAAGTTTTTTGTGAATTACAGAAAATAAATTGTAAAGTGTTTATAAGTATATTCACAAAACTAACAATTAAAGTAATTTAACACTTTATTATTACTTTTTTTTTCTCTCTTAATTTCAATTTAATTTATATTTTTAAGGAATTTCTTCCTTTTAATTTAACATCACTCAAAATGTACCATATTTTCTTTTTTTTTTTTAAACAGTTGAGATTTTTCTTATCTATTACATAGCGTATATAATATATTTATATATATATGTATATATGTTTATTATATTTTAATCTATACTTTTGTTTGTTTAACAATAGCAATAAAGACTTATGTATCTCATAAAATTAATTCTTGATAATTAATACTAAGTATATCGTAATTAAAGTTGCACAATGATATACTTTTTTTTTTTAAATTTAAAAAAAAAAAATTATCTAATTACATTGTGAAAATAAAATTTTACTATCGACTAAGGTTATTAATATATAGAGCATGCAACTCAGTACGTGGAGTATTTTCGAAAAGTGCAGCACGATTTTGACCTTCACCTTTCTTAACCCAATGTCCATAGACACGAAATGCACATCCATCGATTACTTTTCTAAGAATTTTTACACGATAAGGATCATGAATGGCATCTTCAACATGCAATGCTTCACATATATATCGAAGTCTTCTAATTCGGATCACAGCTCTTATGCAAAGTATTGCATATTGAAATTTTTTTCTAGCATTAAATCGGCTCTGTTTTCGTAGCTGTGCTATTTCACTAATTCTGCTCATTCTTCTTGATTTTATTGATAGGCTACGTTTCAAAGGACCAATATCTTGTTCAAACAGCATTGTGTTGAAGAATGGATGTCTTAATGCTTCTTTAACCGTTATCCTTTGAGCAGGATCCACTACTAAACATTTTCTTATTAAATCTTTTGGATCTTCTGAAATATCTGACCATTCAGGCGATGTAAAACTATAATTTCCAGACATTATGTTTCGCAACATGATCATTTGTTTTCTATGCCAAAATGGAGGACAACCAACTAATAATGTGAACATGATAACACCACATGCCCATATGTCTACTTCCTTGGAGTAACCAGGTGATCCTTCATACATACTACATTTAAGAGTTTCTGGAGCTAAGTAACCTGGTGTACCACAAAGATCAAATAGTTTCTGATCATCTGGTAAGTATCTAGCAAAACCGAAATCCGTAATTTTAACATTATGATTTTCATCTAGAAGAATATTTTCTGGCTTAAGATCTCTGTGTACTATATTTTTTGAATGTATATAATTCACTCCTTCAAAAATTTGCCTCATGATAGTTCTAGTCTTTTTCTCTGATAATGTTACCACAGAAGTCAAGTAGTCAAACAGTTCACCCTTTGGGCACAATTCAAATACAAGAAAAACGAACGCGTCAGATTCAAATACATCTTGTAAATCAATTATGTAAGGATGTCCAATGACTTGTCGCAATATAAATATTTCTTGTCTAGTGGCCTCTAGCATTGCTTGCGGGTTACTTTCTCCCGCTTCTGTTGCAGCTCCAAGATCTATAATCTTAGCTGCAAATTCTTTACCTGTCTCTTTTTCAATGCATCGTCTGACAGTGGAGCTTATGCCTCTGCCCAAAATTTCTTTAGGTTCGTATTTTGCATAAAATCCCTTGGCGGCATCTTTGTCAGGTAAAAGATCATCTTCTTCATCTTTAGCCATTTGTCTTAATGAAATTTTCTTAATCTTTTATGTTGAACAAAAAAAAAAAAAAATTTATAACTGCAATTATTTTAGTAATTTAATTTCGCAAATTTCACTCAATGTCAATGAAGGTCGACTATTAATCACGATAAATGTGCATAAAATTTCACTATCCAAGAAAACAGAAACAATTTATTAAGAACTTCGGATTAATTCGATCATATTATTGAAAATAATTTATTAAAAATATATCAATAAATATATAAATAAAATTAATTTGACTCCACAATTACTGGTCGTGCACCTCACTCACACCTGTCCTTTTTTTCTTTTCTTGTTTTTTTTTTTTGTTTTTTTATTTTTTTATTTTTGTCTTCAGCTGTTTCGTTTGACATGACAACCATTCAAATTTTTTAACGGCTCAAAGCATAATCCAAATTGGGAAAGCAGGACACAGACGCAAAAACTAAAATGTCAAAATTAATTAAAATTAAAAACTCTTGAACTTGAAGTAAACCAAATGAAAGTATTCCTAATGTTTCCGAGGTTCTAAATATTTTGAATTTTGCGTCCGAGGTTCTAAATACATATTTTGAATTTTGCGTCTGCATCTTGCTTAACCAATTTGGATTAGACTTTACGGTTTAAAGTTGTTGTTGTTGTTGCGGTTCACGGTTGTCATAATTGACAGTTCTTTTCTTACAACGTTTGCTTATTTCTTAAGTAATAAATAAGTAGAGGCTAGGTTTTGTTGGTTTTTCATAAAATTCTTTAAAAGGTATAATTAAGTTCAAAGTAATCAGAAATCTTTTAGATTTAATTTATTTTAAGTAATATTCAATAAAATGTACGAAATTAAGCCGATTTTACCAAAATTTGATACTACACTTCCGACTTGCATGTATAGTATTAAGCCAATATTGAATCATACCTCATGTAATGGTGTTCAGGACGAGATGAAGGATACTGTAAGTGATGTTATTGGAGAACAAATTCGACTATGTTTAAAGGTTATTTTTCAATTAAAATGAAAGAAAATAAGTATTAATCTGAAATTTTTCTAATTTAAAATAAAAATTTGAACTCAATGTCAAGTTAATCTAACCTATATGATGATTTAATATGTGCTGTGGTCTGAAGAAATAATTCGATGATGAAAATTTGATTTCTTTTTGAATGAATCAATTTAAATGCATGTACATGTTTTTTTTAAATCTGTTTAAATGTAATTTCATTGTGGTTTAGGTTTATTAAGAAGTTATCAATAAGACTGAAATGTTTATTATTATTTTTGTTTTAAAAATTTACATGAGGACATTTTCTTGATAAATGTATCCCTTCAATACTATTTTTTCATACTCGTTCAATAACCGTTCATTTTGAATACATTTACATTAACATATTGAATGTATAGATCTATCTATACTTGATTCACCTAAGAACAAAGAGAGTTGTTAATGAAATATTTTAAAGCTATATTTAAAAAAAACAATGAATACAAAATAATATAAGGTATTTTTATATAATTCACAGGCATCTTCAGGTATGAGTGAATTAGAGAAAAGGCAAGAAAATCTTTTAAAACAATTGCAAAATCTAAGAAATAAACTGTTAGGAATTAGATCTCAAATTGATCTGACAAAACAAGAAGATACTGTCTCTGATAAAACTAAAATTACTCAACCAAAGGAAGAAATATCTTATGTTCAAGAAAATGTTATTAATTGCAATGTGAGTTGTCTTTATCGATAATTAATTAACTATTTTTAAATTTTTCTATTAATGAAATTTCCATTACAGGAAACTTTTGATGATTTAGTTATTAATGCTGGTCCAGATTGTATCCCTTATGGGCTTTTAGCACTTAAAAATGCATGGAAAGGAGTTTTTAATATAAACGTTACTGTACATTCACATTCAACAGTTTCAAATTTAAGTCAAGAAGCGAAGGAATTTCAAAATAAAATTATTAAAAACACGAACACTAATCAGAATTGTCCTAATATTAATATTGTGCTCATATGGAAAAACAGTAAGAATTAAATTTTTTCATATTTTATCTGATTTATAAAGTAATGAATGAATATAAAACATTTTTTTTAAATTTATTTCTTAGGTGAGCATACTGAGATGGTAACATCATCTGCAACATATGTTCCCATTTATGGTGAAGTTAATGTTCTTAGATATTTAGCTAGAATTGGTCCAAAGGAATACCGTTATGAGAATGATAAATTATGTAACGAAATGGATGTTGTTTTAGATATGTCTTATCAATTACCATGTTGTTGTGGTGCAAAAACGAAAAATGATTTATTGAAATCATTGAATAATCGACTTCAAAAACGAAAATATTTCGGTGGTAATAATTGGAATATTGCTGATATTGGAGCTTTTAGTGCATTAAAACGTTCATTATGGTTAAAACAAAAAGATCTTACAGATGATTTAAGTAAATGGTATGAACGTATGTTCCAATTGTTAGCAGTTGTGTAAGAAAAATGTAATATTTCTTATATTTCTTTTTAAATTAAATTATTATGATAACAAAATTTCCCATTTTTAACTCAATAAAAAATTTACTCAACAACAAAATATGTATGTATGTTTATTTGATTATTTAAAATAAATGATATTTCAGATAAAAATATGTTGCTTCATTAAACACGGAAGTATAAAATTTATAATTATCTGAAACAATGAAGAATTTATTAGTTAAAAGGTGGTGTTCAGAAATTAAGAACTGCTGCATTTCTTAATTGCAGTGCGTCTAAAACTACATCTGCCCATGCAGTACAGATTAGCAGATTAGCAATAAGTAAGTTCTGCGCAAGTCTTCAAGTAAGATCTTCATTTCTGACCACCTCCAAATCATATTAACATTCGTAAAATTGAGTGCACGTGAGTAATTTTTTACAAATTGTAGCGCTATTAATACGATTAAATAATTGTTCGGAGGATGCTTTAACATTTAAACTAATAAGAAGCGAGGCAAAGGCTATTTGAAAAGAAAAAAATCTAAATAAATTCATTCACATTCGTAGTCATTTAAAAAAAATGCTAAATATTTTTTCTCAGTTGATTCAAATTGCAAAGAAAAAATAATGTTTAAAACTTTAAAGTATGTAATTTTTAAATTTGCGTATTCTTTCGAAGATGTTTCAAATGTTCGAGATTTCCTAGAAGAAAAAAAATTAAAGAACGATTTTAAAATTTTTCTTCACAAAAAGTTTTGAGAAGCAAAAAAAAAAAAAAACAAATTCATCTTCTTCAAAAAATTATTCTAACTAGATTCAGAGGAAGATTGTTGATAGTGGGCTTGGAGATCGATAAAACAAAAGTTGGTCTGGAAGTTCTTCCACCTGTAGATCAAGCTTTAGCTGAGGATGAATCCAGGATCTCTTACTCCCCGACAGTCTTGTTCTCTGGTGGTCCTTCCACTTCCTGGGCGCCTCATACGCGCTCAGCAGAAGCGCACCAACAACAAGAGCAACAAACAGAATGGTACCAGTTCCGGAGGCGGATTCAGACCATTAGTAGCTCCGATCAACTGTGTCTGTATGGGCACAATTGAATCGGTCTATCCTAACTAATCCATCCATGTGTTGGTATAATAATAAAAAAAACCAAATTGATAAATTTCTCAAACAAAAATTTGTATCTTCAGTAAATTACCCCCTCGCCTCGGAAGAATAGTCTAAATTTAAAAACAATAATTTGTTGTTTTAAATTTGAAAAAAATCTACACTTTGTGCTTGATACAAAAGATATTTTGTAGATTTTTTTTCTTAATTCACTTTCTAAAAATTCTAAGGTTTTTAAAAATAAAATTAAAAAAAGAAAAGACAAAAAAAAGCATTCATCATAGATCAATCCTCTCTAATGACGACATATTGTAACGAAAATAATCCATCTTGCCAAGAATATATATTTAAAAAAAAAAATAAATAAATAACATGGTTATTGAATCTATGTATAAGGTATGTATTGTTTTTGTTTTGTGTTTCTAAACCACAAATTTCAATTTAAATTTGTATGTATATAGGGTAATTCAAGAAAAGTGTACAATTAATATAATAATAAACTCAAAATTTTCCACATAATGAATAATGTAAATGGAGAAAAGAATAGCGTTTTTGAAAATTTATAAATATTATGCTCCACTTTTTTTTTTTTAATTAGAAAATTCAAACCAAAATTAAACCGAAAAAATAGTATTTTTTCAAAAATCAAAAACAATTTTCTTTTCACGTGAATCTTCACCACAACAACGTCCACAACAAAAAAAAAACATTATAAAACAAATAAAAAGAAAAATTTAATGAAAAAAAAAAAGTACGTTTTTCATGAACAATCCCCTGTGTGATATAATATATGCATGAAGCACATGTTAGCCAGTATTCTTCTAAAGGCATTTGGATGGTTGTCTCTTTTGTCTAGAATTATTTAAAATTGATTGTGCAACGTACATAAATAAAATGCCGAAAGAGCTGATTTCTGGGTATATGATAGGCAATTCTAGTTATAGAATTTAGTAACAACAGTTTCGTGCCATTCGTGGATATTAGCCAAATTTAGTTTTCTACAAACAATAGCCAAGTAACAATCATTGTTGAAAAAATTTAAAAAAAAAAAAATTTTAATTGTATTTTTCCGTTGCCAAATAATTTCTTTTTAATTACAAAAATTAATAACTTAATAAAATGCAATCTGTGAAAAGTGTTGAGAAAAAATCAAAATCTAAATGTAATAAAAAAAAAGATAATAGAAAATGTTTAGAAAAAAATTTATTAAATAACGGAAACGGACATGAAGAATGTAATATTTCAAATGAAAATCAAAATCGAAAAAAATTATGCAATTTATGTATGAAACAATCTAAACCGAATATAAACGAAACAAATAATATAAATAGAGAAAAAAATAAAAATGATAATGAAAATGCATCAAAGATAACAGCAGCATCTGCATTAATCAATGATCTTGGTGTAGAGAAAAAAAATAATGATAAAATTATTTTTACAGATAAACAAAAGGAAACAATAGAAAAAATATTAGATAAAATATTTTCAACTAATATTTCAAATCAAAATAATGATAAAAATAATAATGTGAATAATAATGATAATGTTATTAATAAATTATTAAATAAAAATAAAAATAATAAAAATGGATTAAAAATTCTTGATATTTTTAATCAAGCACCACTTCCGGATCTTGATAAAACATTATCCGATGATGATGATGAAGATGATGAATATGTGGAATATGTTTTTAAGCCTCGACAATATTTTTTAATTTCAATGTGCCAAGTAAGAATTAAACTTTGAAGAAAAAACAAAAAATCAATTATTTACAACAACAAAAACAACATACAAAAAAAATACATCGAATTTTTTTTCAGGTTTGTAAAAAGAATCTAAAGGATTTAGCTTTACCATGTCGAGGATGCTTTATGACTTTTTATTGTAGTATTAAGCACATGACCGATGATAAACAACATACAGAATTTTGTTCAGTATTGAAAAGTTTAGCAACAAATCAAGGTAAATCAGGTGTATTGTTTTAAAATTAGAAAATCTTTAAATTAAGTCCTTAATATGTATAACACACATATTTTCTTCTTCAAGTACACAAAAACAAAAAGTTTATTCAACCTAAATGATAAGTATTTATGTATAAAGTATCTATTCTACTTATCTGTTTATTTGTTTTTCTAAATATCCTTTTGCATCTACTACATACATACCTAATACAAGTTTATGTATATATATATAAATAAACTTAAACTTCCTCTGTTTAATTTAGGGGGTCATATTTTCAATGGAACAAATAATTTGGCCGGTGAACCCTTCCGGAATTTTCGAGTTCAAATGTTAAGAAAGTGTGAAGATGCTATAAAAAGGGATCTTGAATTATTTGAAAAAGAGATTATTTTATATCCAAAAATATGTTGTGAAGAAACATGCAGAGAATGGAGATATACACATCTAACAACTTGTAAAAATTGTTATCAGGTATACATATTGAATTTTGAAGAGTAAAAAAAACACATACATACTTATATTATTCATTACATTAATTTTCCTATTTTTTTTTATTGTTTTTTTAAGGTTGCATTTTGCAAAAATAATCCAAATCATTTAAAACAGAATCATAAAAAATGGTGTAATTCATTTTCGATAATGGCTCAATTAATTCGATTACAAGGAATATATGGTGAAATTGCACCAGATATGCCAAATGAAATTATACGAAATGTTTATAAACTAAAAATGACAATGAAAAATATCCTTGATATTTTATATAAGGATAATAGTAAAAATTTATTTATTTTTAAAAAAATATACAAAAACTTTTTAAACAATTTTCGTTTTCAGAAATCGAAGATGATCTTTCATTTGCAAATGCTACCCAAGTTGCTACGGCTCCTTTAACAGTTTGGTATGGATTAAGTATGTTTGATACATTTCGAAAAAGCACTTTAACTGTGCATATTGTTGGTAAGTGAAAAAAAAATATTTTAATAAATATTCTTGAATAAAATTTCAAAGGAAATAAAAAAAACAAATATTTTTAGGAGCTGAATTTAATTTTGAAGCAAATTCATTACAAAAATGGGAATATTTTTTACTTCATTTAACACCAACTTTAAAAGAATTAAATATCATTTTTATTGGTCCAGAATTAATAGTTCCTGGAGTATCTTTTGATTTACTTTCAAAATCAAGGTAAAATTCTACTATTTGAAAAAAAAAATATACTTTAAATTCATTTTTTTATGCGAAATATTATTTTCCAGAATGTGTAAGACATGTAAAACAGAAGGAAGAAAAGTTAATTTTAAATTTGAAAATTCACTATATCATGATTACAAACAGAATCATTCATTTATAGTTCCTGATTTGAGTATGTGTTACATATATTGATTTTTTTTTCGTCCACTATTATTTTACTTTATTTAAGAATGAAACCACAAAATAGTTCCCCCTTTTTTTTTTTTTTTTGTTATTTTTCTTTTAGTTTGTTTCTTTAATCCTGGATTACATAGGCTTACTGGATTTGATAATATCGATACATGGGCAGAAACAATACGGGCTAGTACAATGATTAAATGTCCAATTATTGTAACATCATATACAGAATATGAATCACCATTAGATTTAAAACGTATAATATTTGAATCACAACGTTCAATAGAAATTATTATGCCATCAATTAAAAATCCATTTTCATCAACAAAACCTGAAAGAAATTTCATTTCAGATGATATTGTACCGTTAATATTTAAAAATTTTTATATTTTCATTGTACAATGAATATAATTTGTTGTTGATGGGTTTTTTTTTTTTGTTTTCTAAAATTTAATTTAATTTAATTACCATAAAATATTTGGTTTTATACTTACAATGAACGATTATTGAAATACATAAACTTACTAATAAAATAAATTATCAAACAAAAATTTATTATACGAGGGGATTTCATAAGTTCGCTGAGTTATATTGATAAAATACGAAAACAATTATTTTTTTAATTCTATTTTTTTGCTTATTACCTGAACATTTTTCAACATAATTTCCATTAATTTCTACACATTTTTTCATGCGGTACACCAATCTTTCAAAACAGTGTTCAAAATCACTCTTTGTCAACATGGCAAGTTGTTCATTCACAGCTGAAATGATGTCCTCACGGCTTTCAAAGACCTTCCCCCGCAGTGGTTCTTTAATTTTAGGAAAATCGAGCAAACCGTACACGAGCCTCTTTTTGCTCATCTGTCAGGATACGAGGAACCCATCTTGCACATTTTCTACTGTATCCAAGATGATCATTCAGGATTCCCGTTTTTAGAAGTGGGAGACTCAGCGAACTTATGAAAGCCCTTCGTATAGGTAATTGATTATTTTATTTTATTAACAAAATTAAATTCAAGTTATCAAATTAATTTTACAAAGACTAACAAATTAATTGCATATTTTAAGACAAAAATTCAATAAAATCTAAGTACTTAAAAAATTAAAATGATACCAAACATCAAAACAGTCAGTATGGAATTTTCAATTTAAAATTTCTTCTTACCTGTACCAATCCTTAAATATTATTATATAACATACCTATAGGACGTATATATGTAGGTATATACAAAGTTCGACCGCATTCTTGGAGTATTGTTTTTCTTTTTTTATATTTTTAATTTTACAAAGCAAAAAACAATGACAACCTAAAAAAATATACAAGGAAAAAAAAATAATCAATAATTCAAGATTAGCATGGTCGTTTTAATTCGCATGAAATAATTAGTACACAAAGATACATTTTATACATTCGTACATATACATAGATGATGTATATATAAACAACATCTTATAACGTTTTAATTAAATCGAAATAAGAAATAAGAAAATTTTCGCCCTTTATTTGTAATAAATTGAAACACTTGAGTCCTTATCATGACATTTAGTGAATTTTAGCGCGACAATAAAAAATAAAAAATAAAAAAGGGATGCTTATGTATAAATTACATACATACATACATACATCTATTTATCTAAAGTATGATTATGTACCTACAGATATAAGACAAACGCTTATCAATTATTTTGAGGGTTGAAAAAATTTTTCATTTATTCTTTCATAATAAAACTTTTGAGCATATTTCCTTTTTCACTTAAAAAAAAATTGTTAAAATGTGTATAAGGCTTTTTTTTTTCTTCTAGCTGGTGTAGAATGTAAAAAAAAAAAAAATAATTATAAGGAAAAAGTTAAGAAGAAAAGTTATTTTTTTTTTTTCTGTAAAAGATACTGTTAGTGTTAAATATATATTTTTTTCGCATTCTTTTCTATTTTCCCGTTTTTCTTTTAACTTTTTATTGTGTAATATTAAACTACTTCTTAACACAATGTCCATTCACAAATTTAATCTTATATTATATATTTTTTTTTCCTACAAAGATTTTTTCTTTATTACATTTTGTTGTTGTTGTTGTTGTAATGACATACTGTGATTTTTTGATTTTGTGATGATGATATCTTTTGCACATTAAAATTCTTTTTTTTTATTTTTTCTTCATTCATTTTAAACTTTGGTCCTTTTTAAGTGTTAATATATTGGACTTAAAATATGAGAATGAACAAAAAAAAAAGAACAACGATGTGATAAAAATAATAAAAAGAAATGCATAATGAGATGTGATAATAGTTATTTAGTACAAACGAAATCATATTTTTTTTAAATATTCTAATATAATAAATGGTATTTAAAAAAAAAAAATAAAAACCAGTAAAATATTGTATAATAAAAAAAAAAAAATCTATTATGTGAGTGAATTATTATTTTTATGTGGTTTTTTTAAATAGAAGGAATTTCTTTTTACTTAGAAAAAAAAATAATATTTTACTTTTAGTACCTACTTTATACACGGTAATTAACGATATACTAGAAACTTTTATTTCAGTTATATTATAATCAGTGCTGGATTTAAGTTCGATGCCGCCCTAGGCTCTGTCCGATATGGCGCCCCCCTTGGTACCAAAGCTGTGAGGTTTTTTTTTTGTTCGCGCTTGTTAGGTAAAGATTTATTTTCAGACAATGAGAAGAGAAGTGGTTTTTTACACAAATTTGCCGCCTCTAAAATTTTGCCGCCCTAGGCACATGCCTCACGTGCCTAAGCCTAAATCCGGTACTGGTTATAATAGCTACAATACAAGGTATATAGAAGTATTTGAAAAAAAATGTACAAATATTGGGATACTTGAAAAACTGCAGTATACATCTACGACTACATATTAAATTATTAAAACCACCCTGTGTATACAGGGTGATTCCATTAGGGTGTCCGACCCGGAAACTACGGATAGGTCTCGGCGAGGCGAACAAAAATCGTACAATGGCGGGGTAATCTCAACCGTTACGGAGTTAGAGGAAGGAAAGATTTTTGGTACTTTTTTCTTATTTCACCCTAGACTTTTTACAGGGGCACGCTAGGGCTCATTTACTCTTTTGCAAAATTGTAGAAGACCCCTGTGTCTTTCCATTAACATCTTACATGCTGCTGCACATCTTACCGTTCAGAAGTTATAAGACCACAAAATTTTGTAATTTTTTCACCCATTTTTTTTACTTTAACTCTAATTTTCTGGAAAAGTGCTCGATATTAACTCTCATTTTTTATTTCAGAAAAAGAATGCTCAATTGATTCTACATTGATTTGTTATATTTATTTTTTTTCGAAAAATGCATAGTTTTCGAAATATTTGCATTTGAAAATTAGCATTCCGAGCACCTATTTTCAATTTACACTGTAATAAAAGCACGTATCCAATAATCTAATGAATTTCAGACTTATTTTTTTCAGATTTTTCAAAAGGTTTTCCTCAATATCTCGAAAATTATCCATTCTACACCCTGTATATGTATGTATTCAATTAGCAGTGAAAAAATTTAATTTCAATCGATTTAAACGTTTATTAATTCTTTAATTTTTAACATTCATTTGTCGTGATATAATTAACTGTTTCGTTTCTCTTTTAAACACATGTTACCATGATTTTTTTTTGAACTTTCACTGCATCAAAATTTTTGTTATGTGTGTGTGTACGAAAAATGAAAAAAACATATTATTGTCCTGAAAACGTTTTAAAATTGTAATTTGGCAGATATTTATATATGTATGTAACACAACTTTAAGTGTACCTATTTATTTATTTTTTTTCGCTCAAAAATATTCCACAGAATGTATTTTATTCACTTTTAAACTTTTTTACAAAAAATTTAAAAAAAAATCTATCGGTAGGTACCTAAAAATTCATTGTTATTAAAGGATACAACACATATTGTTGTTAGCCCATCATTTAACTACACTTATAACCATTTTTTACTTTTTAACATTGAGTTCTGCATATTAATTGTTTTTTAATAACTTTTCATATATTTTTACATAAAATGTAAATGAAAACGAAAAATCACGTCATCACCAAAAAATTCAGACATCATCAGAAAAAAAGGAGAAATAACTGAAAAAAAAAAAATAAATAAAACGATGATGAGCCTGTAACAACAAACTTAATTATGTAATTCGAGTCACATCTCACCGAATTACGTGTTTTTAGGATGTTATGGATTTTTATATTCTACCGTTACTACGAAAATTTTTGCTCTAGGAAAAATCTTTTTTAATATATGTAATGGAAAATATGATAGAAGCCATATGTTACAGATAACGAATTTATATTGTAAGAAAAATAAAATTAAAATAATGACGAAAAAAAAGATAATTCAGAAATATTTTACAAAATCAAAAATTCAGTATGAAGAAAAAAAAACATGTTGTAACGGTTAAAACTTTCGATTTACAAAATTTATTCTAAATGTGTGTAAAGAACATTAATGATCTTTTAAATTTTAATTTGATTCACTAATTAATATTGAACTTTTTCACACACTTTTTTTTTGAAACTTACATATATTTCATAAATTTAGGGGTGCAGTGTAATTCGTGCATTTCAGATTCAGAAAGAAATGGTTAAATACTGAAGGGAAAGTGGAGACTACAGTTAACAGTATAGTTACCCTAAGATGCCCCAAGTTATTTTCTTTTTAAATTGATGCACCCTTTGATAAGATGTATATTTGAATCTATTAAGGATTCATTCCTAATTAGAAGAATTTTATAAGATACATAATATGTATATGACATAGAAAAATTGTCCTTTGACACGTCTAAATTCAATTGTGGTTGATTGGTTAGTTGGTTGACGTGGCGGTTCTTTGGATTATTTCCGAAGACACAAATAGCACTTAATCGTGCCGTTTTGATACCACACACCGACACACCTCTCAGTTGTCAGTCAAAGGGTTGTACACCCTTATGTCATACATACAGTTTAAAGTGAAATGCGAACCACTAAATTCGTTGCTATAGAGAACGAATTTCATTCGTATGACAGGGCTTAGTACTTATATTTCTTGTAGATTTTTTGTGGACTTAGCAACTTATGGTCTCTAAGCAGAGCCACCAAACTATTTAGTACCGAACACTTATACCCAGTGAATTGGTACTCATTCAAATCTAAGTGAACTTAGGCGGACTCGAACCCGAGACCTTCAGCATCAGAAGATTTCAGAAGCCAACATTCTACCGCACTTCGTCCACTGCCCGCCTCAATCCGCCTTCAATTGTATTGATGGAAAAAATGGAAATGTTTGAAAATTTATATCAAAAATTAATTTTGTAAGTGCTATCGATGTTTAGTAGTTTTCAATTTTAACTTTTTTTTTTTTTTATTTAAAATTGTATTTTTTAATTCATTTAAAATACGAGTATGTACTTTCATTGAACGACATGAAACGTATGCATGCGTACTCAGCTATGTACATTTGTATGTACATACACATGTATCTTTCACCTATGAAACTCAATATTTTTTGTTGTGATGTGACTATTAAATTTAAATAAAAATTATATCCGGGATTATTATTGTATTAATATTATTTTTTCTATATTTTTTCAAAAGTATCTATGTATTGTAATGTGTGTACGTTTTAAATATAGCAAAAAAAAAATTATGAGACATTATCATTTTCCTTTAAAAACAACACCACATCAATCCAGTCCCAGCCACTTCCGAATTTCGTTTTCTTTTCTTATTTTTTAATTTAGATTTATTTCAATTAAATTTATTTAATATATGACACGTATGGTGACATATCTACGTATATACATATGTATGTATTAATAATGTATCTATTAAGCGAAAAATATTTCTGTATATAATGATATTTGAAAATTATTCAATATAATTAAATGCGGATATACACACGTAATTTTAATGTATGTAAATTTCTAAATTAACTTAAAATGATCGTTAGTTTTTTGTTTTTTATTATATTGATGCACTTAATTACAAATTTTGTTATCAATTTTTAGTAAATATTTACAACAATATGTAATATATAATAAATGATACAGATATCAAAATTATTTTCAAATATAATGCACTATATGGTAGTGAACTGATAATAATAATTTTTATGTTTAAAATCAGCGGTTATTGTATTCTTAATGTGTTCTATTTATAATATGAATGATGAAATATTTTTAAAAATATATATTTTCTTGCATTATAGTGTATTTTAAATGCTTTTTGTTTTTTTTTAAAGTATTTTGTAGAGGAAAAACAATTTGAGAAAAATTTCAATATTTATGTTTTCACAAACACACTTTTTTTTTTTATCATCCATTGTATTATATATAGGGTAGAATACCCAGTAACGAGCCCCATTAAGAAAAATTTTGACTTTTTCCTTATACGACGGTTAAAGTATTTGATAAATAATTCCAGCCAAGAATAAAATAGATTTTCTAAAAGGTCTAGATTTGCAATTTAACGCAAAAAATATGTTGCAAAATAGAACAAAAATTAAATTATTTTTATTTAAAAATGTTACATTTATATTGAAATATAGATAGGAGTATATACTACCCAAATGCAGAATAGTTCGGCCAGTTGGTTTTTAAATCATGTATTTTTATATTTTGAGGCATTCTAATTTCTGAACGGTAAGGGGTACAGCGGCATGTAAGATGTTAATGGAAAGACACAGGGGTCCTCTACAATTTGATTGTTCCAATGTTTATTTTTCTCTTCAGGAGTTCTTTACTTGGTACTTAGGTTTTTTTTTAAATTTAGCCCCATGCTAACGAGACGTGCCAAAAATAAAATATTTTAAAAATAAAAGTGTAATAAAGTACTAGAAATTAAATTTTAACTATAGTTTAAAATGTAATTTCAAAAAAATTAGCTATAATTATCGCTTTTTTTTATAGTAAAATAAAAAGGAAAAGGAAATATTCATCTCCTAAACGAAAACGTTAAGAAAAATGCAATTTTTGATAGTACTTTATATTTATTAGAATTATATTTAAAATAAGAATTTGTAATTATAAACCACCCACGCATTGCAAGGATAACATATTTTTCTAAGTATGTATATAGCAAATATTCACCTGTATTTTTATAAAAGTACCTTAGTTATAGAATAGAATAAAGCCAACGGCTAGTTGATAGCGGAGGGCTCGTTACTGGGTATTTTCCCCTATTACTTCTCGAGAAAAATTTCCAATTTAAATGTGTTTTTGCAATATTATAGACACTCTTTTTTTCAACAAATTATATTAATACACATTATTACTAAAGAGCTATTGTTATTTGTTATAGATATGTACCTATACGTAGTTTGTCTGATGGTACATATTATCTTTTTAAAATTTAAATCTTATTGCATCTAATACCTTCATGAAAACATAAAGTTTTTATATAAATTTTTGTCAGTCATAATATATTGATTTTAGAAGAACTGTTATTTTTTGTTCTTATCAAAGAAAAAATTATATGAAACAACAAAAAAAAAATACATATTATCTTTGGATTTTCGGGTTCAAAGATATATATTGAAAATTCTTGTGTGAAATCATCATTATCATATAAAACAATAAATAATAATAATCACGCATTGCTGTGGCCTGTGAGTGATATAGTACATATTTACTTTTTATTTAAAAAAAAATCATTTTTCTTCAGAATATAAGTTTATCTGTTAGAATTCAATTTATTATAAGATCATGATCTTTCTGAATATATTTAAAAAACTGGGAAGAACTTGTTTAATTTGAAAATTCTAAAAGAGAAAAAAGAATGTTATTGTTAATAATTAAGAAAAAAATATATAAAAGTTTTGCTATTGTTGAGCTATATTAATATTATTCCAGCCAGAAGTGACAATCTACACATTACATACATGTGTGTATGAATGAGTAAATAATTGAAAATAAAAATAAATAAAGTATCTAAACAGATTTGAACCATAACAACAATATTGTGATAACGAGTTAAAAAAAAAAATATTCCAGAGTGTCAGAACAAAATATAATTTTAATATCAATTTCAGTTCTTATTCAGATTTCGTCTGAAGCGTTTTAAGAAAAGCAAAAAAAAAAAGTAAATTCTAAATTATCCATTATATAAAACGAAGTGTTAAGTTGCATTTTTTTAAAAACTACATTTTTTTCCACGGTTTTTACAAGTTAAATTTTTTTAAAAGTACAAGAAAACTTATATTTTAGTGTTTTGTATTTTCATTTACGTAAAAATAAAAATAAAAAAAAATGAATTCAACACTGAAAGTAGCTAAAAATTCAATAAAATTATTTCAAAATTTATCAAAAACATCTAATCAAATAATTTTAACTCATAATTATCGTTTAATATCATCAAAAGAAATATTTGAAAAAGAAGATAAATATGGTGCACATAATTATCATCCGATACCAGTTGCACTTACAAAAGGTGAAGGTGTATATGTATGGGATATTGAAGGTAAAAGATATTATGATTTTTTAAGTGCATATTCAGCAGTTAATCAAGGACATTGTCATCCAAAAATTGTAAATGCATTAATAAAACAATCTAAAAAATTAACATTAACTTCTAGGTGAGTAATGAAAATTAATAAATTAGATTTTTGTTTTTCTTTTAAAGGTAACTAGGTACGTCTTAAATTTTATTTATCATATTTGAATTTTTATTATTATTTTTTTTTCAATTTATTCAACATAGAGCATTTTATTCTGATGCTTTAGGAGAATATGAAGAATATGTTACAAAATTATTCGGTTATGATAAATTACTTCCAATGAATACTGGTGTTGAAGGTGGAGAGACTGCTTGTAAATTAGCTAGAAAATGGGGATATACAGTTAAAAATATTCCAAATAATAAAGCTAAGGTAAATTATTATTATTATTTATTGGCTTTTTTTTTTTTTGTAATTGTTTTAAACTGTAATAATTAATTGATAATACGGTAAATTGGTGAATAAATTAATTACTTATTAATGAGTCGTAAATCATTTACTATAATCTGGTTTCTTCTTATTTTTTTTTTTGAAATAATTTTCTTAGATAGTAGCTATTTCGATTTACTAACAAGAAAATTGTGATATGTTGTGATGTTAATTGTATTTAGCTAATCTTTTATTTTTTCATGATGTTTTTTCGAAAACAAAAATATTAATCAATAATTTTACAAAACATTTACAAAGACAAAGAAAAATTTGGCACGAGTATTTTAATATTTTTTTTTTTCTATCAAATTTTCAATTCAATTTACTTTTCTTTTTTATTTAAAAAAAAATTTTTTTTTATTATTAGATTGTTTACGCTAAAGGAAATTTTTGGGGAAGAACATTGGCAGCTATATCATCTTCAACAGACCCCTCTAGCTATGACGGATTTGGACCGTTTATGCCAGGATTCTATACAATTGATTATAATGATACAAAAGCACTTGAGGTATTTTTAATTTGAATTGATAAAAAAAATAAAAGTGTAAAAGAAAAAAAAAGACAAAAGAAAAAAGAAAATTGATTTTTTTTTTTTAAAAAAAAAAAAGGAAATAACTTCTGATCCAGAAGTATGTGCTTTTATGGTTGAACCAATACAAGGAGAAGCTGGTGTAGTTGTACCAGATGAAGGATATTTAAAAAATGTACGTGATATTTGTACAAAAAATAATGTACTATTTATAGCAGATGAAGTTCAAACAGGATTGGCTAGAACTGGAAAAATGCTTGCAGTTGATCATGAACAAGTTCGTCCAGATATTCTTATTTTAGGTATACATACAATATACATACATACGAGTATATATATATAATATTTTTCTCGATAAATATGAATTGTATAATTTATATTAATTATTTGAAATTTTTATTAATTAAAGGTAAAGCTCTCTCAGGAGGTATTTTACCAGTTTCTGCAGTTTTAGCTAATGATTCAGTTATGTTATGTATTAAACCTGGTGAACATGGATCCACATATGGTGGCAATCCACTAGCATGTAAAGTTGCAACAGCTGCACTAGAAGTTTTAGTTGAAGAGAAGTTAGCTGAAAATTCAGAAAAAATGGGTGAAATTTTAAGGACGGAATTAAGTAAATTACCAAAGGATATTGTTACAATTGTACGTGGTAAAGGTCTTTTGAATGCAATTGTTATTGATAAAAGTAAGTACGCAAATATTAAGGAAAATTTATTTATTTTTTACTATTTAACTTGATTCAATTGTTAAATTTCAGAATATGATGCTTATGATGTTTGTCTTAAATTAAAAGAAAATGGTTTATTAGCAAAACCTACACATGGTGATATAATACGTTTTGCTCCACCATTAGTAATTAATAAGGAACAATTACAAGAATGTGTGGAAATAATTAAGAAAACTGTTTTAAGTTTAAGATAACAGAACAATTTTTTTTTATATAAAACATTTGAAAAAGATTAGAATCTACCTATGAATTTTAACATTTTTATACCACAATAAAAGCTCAAAATATTATAAACGAATAGAATTATTAATTTTTTTAGCAATGAAAATAAAGTTTACGACAAATCAAATTGAAATACGTGATAATTTGCAAAATTTTCTTGTTATGTATTTCATGACATAAAAATCAAGACACCTTCTACCTCATAGTATGACTGTATTAGATTTTCCGATCCAGTTGTCTCTAACCAAAATTAAAAAAGAATAGAGTATAGGTACTTGTTTTCATGGAAAATATGTTTTCATGTAAGCAGGACGTTTACATTGAAACTTTGAAAAAATGTTTTTTCGATCCTTTTTTTTTATATGGGGAACCAGGGCCGGCGCAAGACTAGGAGTCGCTCGTCTGCAAGTCTGAGTTAGGCGCCCCAACTCAAATTCATGTTTATGTATTTTTTAATTATTTACTTTTAAAATGTTTGTTGGAATTACACAATTATACATACGTATACGTATTTATTAAAATTTGAGTTTTTTCATCTTCATCTTCACCTAACAAGCAAAAAAAAAAAAAAAAAAACCTCTTCCCATGGAAATATAATCATCTTCACTTAAAGTACCTTTATACTACTTGATTTGTCATATCACTTTACATACTATATTATGTCACTGGTAAAAGTTTGACAGCGTTTACACTGTCTTCTGATTTTGTTGACAAAATTTATCATACGACTTTACACTCGACATATCATGAAAATAGATTTTTTCTACTTTCGTATGACTATTGATTCCACTTCGTAATATTTGAATTTTTTTATTTCAGTGGATTATCAGCATTATGAGAAAGTCGTATGACAATACATAATATGTAAAATACCATACATAAAGTGATATGACAAATCAAGTAGTGTAAAGGTACTTTTAACGACTTAACACAAGCAAAAAAAAAAAAACCTCCTCTTTGGTACCAAGCGGCGCCATATCTTCTTCTTACGTTGTCGATGTCGAATTTCAGTTTGTTTGTGAAGGAATTCGGCGCCCTTCATTTAGTGGCGCTTCCGCCGGCCCTGTGGGGATCATAAAATTTATGTTTACAGTTCAATATGGAATCGAATATATTTTCGTTAAAAAGATGAAAAATAAATCAAATAAATCAATTGAGTTCAAATCATAACAATTATCCATATTTTGTTTCTTTACTGATCATCCTTTATTTGTATTGTATACCAATTTGATTAATTCGTTTTCAGTTTACACACATTTGGGTTTTATTTTTCACATTCGACATTTTATTTTTGTTAATTCATTTGATTGAATACTATGTCATATTTAAAAGAAAATTTAATTTTTTAAATTCATTTTCATCATGTAACTTGGGGATGTGAATATATACGAGTATATATGTATGTACATATATCGTATGTAGTATGTGCATATGAAAAAAAAAACATGTTACCTTTATCCACAGAAAATGTAACACAAATCATTTTTCACGTATGTGTGGTTTTTCTTTTTTTGTTTGTTTGTAAATATGTATGTACTTCTACTTATGTACCATTTATTTGTATATAGCTACAATTGATTTATTTTATTGTATATTAATTAATTAAATAAAAAAAAATTTTTTAAATTTTTGACACAAATTATGTTGAAAAAACTGTTGTCGTTTAAATTAATTTAACCGCAAATTGACAATGTGAAAATTTTCTACATTATTAATGTGTTATTTTTATTTTTTATTTTTGCACAAAAAAAAATATGTTTTTTTTTTTTTTTTAAATGAATTAATTACACTTATGTAAACTTTGAACCACAAAAAAAACAGTATAAACTGAAGAAAAAAATAATAAACATTTAAATTTCACATATCGTCGGCTTTAACTCGCAAACCTCGTAAGTGAATTTTTATAAATTTTACAGTAGACTGAAAAAACTGATTATTTTAGACATACATATATGTACATACAAACAAGCATTTCTTTTTTTTTAAATTACTCAATAAATAGAAAGTAATAGGAAGGCCTGATATTTCAAAAAGCTACGTAAACTTATAATTCACCGAATAAAACCAAAAACGTCATTTTTGAAAAAATCAGACTTACGAGGTTTGCGAATTAGGCCGACGATATGCACGTTAAATTATGAAATAAAGTATCATATGTATTTATCAATTTTTTCTATATATGTATGTAAAAAAAAAGTTAATATAAATAAATTTGAAAAAAAAAAATTATTAATGGATAATAAAAACTAAGCCTTGAACAAAAAAGAAAATCTGTGTTGCTGATACCATAAAATTATATTTTTTTTGAATAAATTTTTGTTTTTTTATTTTAACATCCCCTCAATCCTCATATAAAATGCATAAGAATTTTATTTTAACTTATATTTTTTTATATTTAACAAATCTTTTTTCATTATTATTATAAACGTATATATTATATACATTACATACATATATAAAAACTAAACGATGAAACAAATAATGCTTGTTATATGTATTGTAAAACCCCTGTAATCCAACAACAAATCATTATTTTAAGGAGCTTGACACAATTTTCTTAAACGACAAGAAGAGAAAAAAAAAACAGTTTGTTTTTTTGTTTTTTTTTTTGTTTTTGCAATATTATATTAGTATATATTAGGTTTCACACATTTCACAGTTAAAACATTTAACAACATTTTTTTTTTTTTACTTTTATCTATATGTACATAGATATTATATGTTGTATTTTTGTTATACACCGTTCCTTATTATATATGTTAAACATTCAAAATCCCCAACGGAAAAGTTGATCCAAAAGGTCTCAGATGTTTATTTGGATATGCGAATAACTTTTTTATCCTTTGCTATATTCCTCACATTTCACAATAATCATCACATATTTGAAGGGATATATAGGGTAAGTAAATTTGAAATGGGTGAATATATGTACAAATATATGCGGTGCGTATTAATGCAGATGAATATTATATGGAATGGGTGCCATATCACATGTGATATAGTATAGTAAAGAGTAAAAATAAAAGTTTTCTTATCAACTTGACACATTTTATGAGTTATTCTGTTATTTGTTTATTAGTCTTTTTATTTTTTTTATTTTATCTTTTTATTTCCTTTCATTGGATCTAAGGATATAAACGTTTTACGTCATGTTATCCTTTAATAATTACATTTATTCTTTTTTTTGTTTTGTTTTTTTATTTATTTTATGTTTTTTTTTCCTTTCATTTCTTTGTTTTTTTGATTTACTAGATTTATTTATATATTTTATTTATTTATTTATTTAGATTTTTCTTCTTCTTTCTCTTAATGTGTTATAATTTACAACTTTTGAAATAATTTTTACACAATTTTATTTAGTAAATTTGAGAATTTCATGTTTTTTTTTTTAAATATATTTTAATAATTGAATAAATTTATACATAACCTTTTCCAAAATTACTCATAACATTAGCACAACTTTGATGAAAATATAATTTTCTACCGCGAAAATAATTTGAACATTTTTCTAGACCTGTCTTAAAGAGAATCATATTATTATTCTTTTCTATAAATTTTAAATAATTTCAAATAATATATAAATATACATATATATACGTTAAACGTATATAAAATTTCAATAATTAATTAAATTTACCTTACATATAAAACATTTATATTCATCCTCAGGTGTTGTTGTACCACCACCACCACCTCCACTACCAGTTACTGTTGAAGTTTTATTTAAAACTGTATTATTGCTACCGGTTGTTGTCATTGTTGTTATAATTCCACTATTTCCATTATTCAAATTCATTAATGTTGTCATTTTTGAATCAGGACTTTCAATATCTCTTAATTTAATACGCATATCTTCAGCACTTGAATTTGAATATCTATTCATTGGTATCGTTTGTTCTGTACTTGATACTTGAGGTTCAGAATTTTGTTCGTCCTCTGTTGATGGTGTACTTTCTGGAATGCTAAGAACTAATATTATTTAAGAAGAAGAAATTGTACATATATAATAATACATATGTATATTCTATATATATGCATATGTGTATAAGGATTTACTCAATTGTGATGAAATGTCCTAGCTATATGAAATATTCTTACCTATTATCACCATCATCAAATTTCCTTTTTTTATTACAAACTCGAACAGTATCATCATCAACTATTACATCTTCATCACTTTCATTACTACATACATTCGTATCAGAATCCTTTTCATTTCTGTCCGCACATGAATCTGCATTATAATACTGTGGTGTTGTAGATGATAATTCACTTGCATTTTTAGCTAAACATAATATTTAAAGGACAACAGAAAGTAACAAATTATATGCAATTTTTTAATTTCTTTGTAATTGTGAAATTGTGAAGAATTTATAAAAAAGATTTTTTTTCCATTAAATTTATAAAATAATCTCACATGTGATGGATTATATAAAATAAATTTTATACATATGAATCACACAAAAATATATGAAAAAAATTCAAATAGCATATTTTATTTATTACACGTATAATACAAGAAAATTACAGTGTAATGATATGCAGTTATAAAAACATTCACTTTTTTTATTTTTTTAATGTAAAATCAAATTGATATGATTTTTATCATACATACATGCAAAAATTAGGGTGAATGATGTGGAAAAAAGAATCCTTAAATAAGGTTTTTCGTGATTTGTTTTTTTTTTTTTTCGTTTAGTATAATAAAAAAGATTATTATAAGAAGGTATATACAAAATTAGGGAACAATCTTATTTATTATCTATTGATTCTTGTAAAATATCTCAGATCATAAAAAATTTATTATAATTTAAACTGTGAACGTGTGTATCTATAGATTATTGCAATACCTACATATGTACGATGATTGAGATTTGTGTAAAATTATAATGAAAAAGAAGAAAAAAATAGAAATTTTTACGATACAAAAAATTAAACAGGAAAATTTCAAGAAAATTCTGTTCAAAATATGCGAACTCGATAATTTTTTTTTTATAAAATTCTGTGCGTTTTCAGAACATTAAATAAGCTATGAATATTAAAAAAACCTTTATAGCCAGTTTCACAGTGGAAGCTTAAGTCTTAAACTGAGTTTAACTTTAGCGAAACTTAAGCCGTCAAATTTCAGAGCTTAAAATGAGCTTAAAAAATATAATGTCAATCAACCAAGTGTCAACAAATATAAGTGAAATCAATCGTGTTTTCATTGTAATTTTATTATTTTTTTATATTTTCATTTTTTTTTTTTTTTTTTCAAAATATCAAAATTTCTATAGAAAGTTTCTGATTTTGAATTAAATTCAATTTCTATATCCTTCCATGCTTTAATTTTTGATATAACACTTTCTTTAGATGTTTGTCTGCACTCAATAATATTTTTATATTTTAGAACAACATTCATCAATGTTTTGGTTTCTGCATTAGAAAAATTTGGACTTCTTTTTTTATTTTCACCAATTGCATTTTCATTTTTTCCGTATGACATTTTTATATTTTTTTAACAATATTTTTTTATAAATAATAAAAAACGCATGACACTTTTTATACAGACATAATAAATTTCACAAACAAAGCAGCTGTATACATTTTTTTTTTATACTAGGTTTAGTTAAGCTGCAAAAAAAAATCAACTGTGAAATCTAGTAGTATTTATCTGAAGCTTAAGCTATCTACAAAAGCTTATAGCTAAGCTTTGGCTTAAGTTTCAAGTGTGAAACCGGCTATAGTAAAAAATTGATTATAAAGCCTCTGTAACTACGATGATATTCGGGTAAAAAGTTGTTCGAGAACGTTTCGGAAGTTTCTCAGTAACAGCTTGTCCTTTAAATTCATATTGTCCGAATATTCCATCATGCTTAGTAATTTTCACAAAAGGATCGATTCTAGACAAGAAGCCTTCTATTCAATCATCCTAAATCCGAAAACCCCATGTAAATCCGTTCACGTTTACTTAAAACTCTTCCCAAAATTTCACACTTTCGTCCCGAACGTCGCTCTTATACCGACAAAATTATTTAGTCAAGGGTTAGTGAGTGGATATAGTAAAAAAGTTTTTAATTAATAAAAAAAAATCTTATAAACTTACCATTTGCATTTGAATGCGTTTCCCAATTGTGTGTTAGATCATCATTATTATCTTTATTAATTAAACAAACACTTTTATATAAAACTCCATCCATTTTATTTGAACTGCTTAAATCTGATCCAGAATCAGGTATATCATCACTACAACTTTCAACATCAACTGTTTCAATTTCATCCTTAACATTTTGTTCATCCTAATACAATAATATTATTTTTTTTTTAGATTAAAATTATAATAAAAAATTAAATTTTTAAAATTGTAATTCCATACTTCAATATTTTTAACATTATCCATTGGAAATTTTCTACGGCAAATTGGACATGAACTACAAAATAAATTTTCTAAAAAATATAAATCGCTTCCACATTTTCTTTTTCGAACTTTAATTCGTAAACGACTTTGTCTATTCGTTTGAATCCTTTGAAATGTCTGTATGCAAATATAATTTACAAAAACAAATTACAAAAAATAAAATAAAACACATTATTTTACATGTATCTTCTTCACAAAGTACATGGCACACATATACAAGACATGATGTTTACTTGAAATTGCAAATTTAAAAAAAAGAAAATTTTTTGTACAGCGTTGATTTTGAAACCTTTTGATGTTACAATTTCCGAATCTTCTTTGGCTTAAAAGGTAATGTAAGATTTTTTATACAACTTTTTTTCTTCTTCTTTATAATTTTACACGACACAGGCAGGTGTTTTTTTAATCGATAATTTTTTTTTTAAATTCACAAATACTTTGTTAGCATATAATTTGCAATTTAAAACGTATATACCATGTCTTATATATATGTATATATTTTTCAGTTAATTTCTTAATTTCAAAAACGAGAAAAATATGTATTTAGAAAAAAAAAACCACCTTCAGTAATCAAAATTTAAAAAAAAAATAAAGAAAAAAAGTAAAAGATACATATATATATTTACTTTTAACTTACCTCCCATCTATTATGACTAGTTCTAATTGAATTATCTTGACTAGGACATAATCCGAATAACAAATTTGAACGATCCATGCCAGAACTTAACTTATAAAGCCTATCTAACTCGGTTAAAAAGTGTGCATTCCATTCTTCTAACGATAAATGAATACCACATACTGGACATGTATTTGGTGGTGAGTTACGATTTGTATCTATTTTCATATTATGTACATCTAAAAATATAATATAATGAAAATAAATAATACGAGTATGAAAGAAAAAAATTTAATAATTTCACTAAAATTCTGAATTATAGATCACATATATTAACCACAAAATATATATTATATATATTGCATACTATATTATATTCATTTCAAATTAAAGAATTTATGAAGTATAAAGCAAGAAAATATTACAAAATTCATGAAAAAAATGTTGTACTATACATGAAAAAAAAAATAACCAACATACATACATAAATAAATAAAATAAATAAAAGAGCAGGACCCAGGAGTTGAATAGAAAAAAAAAAAAAAAGAATTTCAGGGGACTATGTACATC
Source organism: Bombylius major (assembly GCA_932526495.1). Lineage (NCBI taxonomy): Eukaryota > Metazoa > Arthropoda > Insecta > Diptera > Bombyliidae > Bombylius > Bombylius major. The sequence continues at coordinate 10,749,562 of OW052044.1, read as the reverse complement.
ATGGTCTTGAATTTAATTTTTATTGAACAAATCAAAAAAAATATATCAAAGGACACGAGGACACAGGATTTTTATGTATGTATGTACAGTGATTTAAAGACCTTTTTTATGTATTAAAATTTGATTTATGATGTCCAATTATAAGGTGTATTTAGTTTTTTTTTTTTTTTTTTTCGTAACGATGAGGGTGCCAATATATTTATTATACTAACTATATATAGTGGGTGAGTATAAGTGGTAATAAAAATGAGTACAAAACAAATATCTGTAAAAAAGATTGTTATTATTATGATTGAAATACTTTATCATCATGTTTTAATATGTTTTTCGTTTACACTTTACACTAATTGTAATCTTGAAGGAAGAAAAAAAAAAAAACATGAGCCATTTTGATTATAAAATTTAAAAAAAAAAAAAATCTAGCTACATATTTTAGTATTATTATATTAATTAAAATTTATCAAATTTAATTTCATGATTTAAAAATTTGAAAGTCAATGATTAAGAAAAAAACTTTTAAAGGCGAAAAGAAGAGACGCAGATGCTTTAAGAATTTGCTTGAATTTGTTCATTTTTTTTTTTGGGTGACATGTTTTTTTCTATAAGCAAATTTATTTGGGGTGGTTTTGAATTGAAATTGATATGATAAGTGATAAAAAGTTTGGTGAGGAAAAATATCGTGAAAAAAAAAATAAAAACAATTTCAAATCACAGATTTGAGATTATGTATAACAGTAAAAACACGTACTGGAAATAATTGTCAGATATCAGATTAGATTGGCATATATAGGTGAGTGGCTTTAAGGGGCCCATTGTCCCAAATAAAATAGTCCAGTATTAACTTATTTTATCTTAAATTGTTTGTAGTTTCAAGTATACAAATTTAATTGTATCTTTTCTTTTCTTTTTGAGTGAATCAATCACAAGATCTTCAAGATTCTCAAATTATTTAGTGAAAACTATAGTTTTCAATTTTTAACAAATATTAAAGTAAATAAATGCCATTAAGGCCTATTATTTTTCTCTCCTGTCTCTTGTGTATTTTTAATAATATATTAAAAATAAATAAACAATTGCACGAACTTGTACGCTTAATATGCAAAAAAAAAAAATATTAAGTACTTAAAGTAAAATAACATGTATCATACTCGTATAGTACAGATGTTGTTTCATATTAAAAATAATAATATCACCTTACGTTATATATAAAGCACAAAGTCATCATTTTGATATATTAAATAGAAGATTAGTTGATTAAATTCTTTACTGACAGAAAATTTATGATTGCGGCTTTTATGTATAAGAAAATATTAAAACTCCCTCATAATTTCAAATATTGTATAAGTACAAAAGAACTCTTTTTCATTTATAACCCATGTTATATGTGTATCATGTACATAATATTATATGCACATATATTTATGTCTATATTGAATATGTGTAGTTTTTTTTTTTTTGGGAAATATCTACTATATGCTTATGGGTTATATTTTATTTTATATTATTTGGTAATTTTTTATATGTATATACATTATAGATATTATTCAAAGAAATGTGATGAAAACAACCAAATAATTTCCAGTTGAGTAGAGTACAAAGCCATTCGCGAAAACAATTTTTGGTTACTGAACTGTAAAACCATTCATCCCCAATAAATATGATTTTTAATATTTTTGTTTACTTTAAAATTTAAAATTATTATTTTTTTTTTAATAAAATACATACATACATACATATATGTATATTAATATGTGTGCATCATACATAACTAATATGTTTTGTAGTATTTAAAGGTTTTACTGGGTGTACATTCGAATTTTCCATCATGTAAGTGGAGGACATTTTGATATCTAATATCATGAATTTAATTATGAAATTTATATTAATTTTTATGATAATATATACCGTTTTTGAGTCTTTAAAATACTTAATAAAGTTAGAGTCAGACAATAGAATAGAGACACAGTTTTTTTTTTTTTCATTAGATTATGTATGAATTTCGCTATTACGCAATACGAAAACTGGTCCAAAATTTACTCTCTACTATAGATTCTCAATATTCTTTCCATTTGTATCGTTTGTTTGTTCACAAAACAATCATATATTTTACGTCTTCTGCATAAAATTAATTAGTAGAGTATGAACTTTTGATATTAAAATATTTATCCAGGGTTATGATATCGGTTTTAGGAAAATAAAAACCCTTCTGTTTAGAAGCTACACAAAAAATAATATTTTAGGAAATGGGAAATGGAAAAATGCATCTACCGATAGAAGAAAATTCCTGGAAATTTATAAACAAATTAATTCGTAAAGAAACGACTCAACCTCAACAGGAAAGACACTAGACTTCTCACAAAACACTGTCAACCTAACTAGTAACTACCACCTAAGATGAATAGGGATACTAGAGGATGACACGTGCAGAATCTTCAAGAAGGCAAAGAAAATTTAAAACACACTCTGTGTGAATGTGAGGCATTGGCGTCTAAAAGAGTCCGCTACATGCATTAGCCTTTTCTTAAACCTGTAGAACTCGAGCATATGGGCCAAATGTACCTAACACCGGACGAAGTGTGGCACCTAGCACCTAAAAAAGTCTTGAGTTTTATCAAAGCCCTGGAACTAGCAGTAGGATATTACAAAAGATTCAAACGGGTCTGAGTAATAAGGGAACAACATCCCACCTCTAGGCTGGTCCTCTAATCTAGTATAAACCTGAAGAAATTTGGTGTGCACCTTCTTATAGAATTTTAGGATTTATCAGTAGCCTAAATCTATCAGAAACACGGGTGACAACAAAAGATCACAGATCGAAGTGCAACGATAGCCCTTATTTACCTATTTATCTATCTTTAGCCAAATAAATAGAGAACCGAGACCGAGGATCGAACAAGACCGTAGTGTCATAAAAAAGAATAAATTTTATCAAATTATTTAAAATTTCGAAATTTTAATTGACATAAAAAATTGAACGTGGTGCCACATAGACGTCTTTCTAGCACCAAAACATTTAAATTTCACTGAATTTTTGTTCTTTTATTTTCCATTATTTTAGTTTAACTAAATTGTAAATATAATTATACATATTAACAAAAACAAAAACATCAAATTTTTATTTTAATTCTAAATAATTAAAAAATGTGTTTCCATATTTGATGGCTATTAAATTCTTTTATAGATCAAAGAGATGAAAATATATAAAAATAAAATAATGGATACAAAATAATATTTAAGTAATGTTGTTTTTGTTGTTGTTTTTATTCTTCTTATTTTCTTACATTTTTAAATAAATATACAACAATAGGTAATTTATACAGTTTATATATACGTATATTTATAATAGGCAGTTGTACCCATATGGTGTTTATTGCTTAACTTAAGTCCTGTCTAAATTTATAAAGAAATAAACACTTTACCCATTTCATTTATGTAACAACTTGTTGGTATTTAATTTCACACTTAAAACCGATAATGGGGAATTTAAAATAAGAGAAAAAAATAGTCCATATACACATGTCTGTACAGATATACATATATAACATAAAATATTAAGAAAGTGAAATTCCTTGCAAGTTTCTTATATAGCCAATTTGAGGTTAGCCACAAGTCAAAGGGATTAAGAGGTTCTGTTTACATGCATGAGGACCATGAAAAAAAAAAGGGTAAAACAAATGTCTTTACGGATTTTTCTTGTATTTTTATTTTCATTTTTATACTAAACATTTAATATGAGCCCAAAAGGGTAAAATATTTTGGAATTTAAAAAATTCATTTTGGTTTTTAATGTTTTTATTTATTTTTTTTTAATTCTTAGACTTTTTGTTTATAACAAGCAGTTTGAAAAAAAAATAAACACAAATCTTGTAATAAAATAAAAACTAATGTATTATATTCATCTAGTATCGTAAATTAGATACAAAATATGTACAATGTTGCATTATTATCTATCAGTTAAAATTTAAAAATAATAAATAGATTTTAAAACAATTTACATATTTTTTTTTTTCAAAAGCGATAAAAATCCGTTTAATATGAAATACATGAAAAGTTAAAATTTGTTCGTAGGTGTTTGGGAAAAAAAACACAAGTTACATTTTTAGAATCAAAGATTATTTAAAAATATAAAATGGATAGGTAATTATATTTTTAAATAAAATCATAGTATCCTATCTTCAGAAGGGACGGAAGAGCTTAAAACCCTTTAACTGACAACTGAGAGCTGAGAGGTGTGTCGGTGTGTGGTATATCAAAACGGCACGGTTAAGTGCTATTTGTGTCTTCAGAAATAATCCAAAAAACCGCCACGTCAACCAACCAACCATCCTATCTTCAATCATTCATAAGAAAATCCAAAAAAAATATATTTCAGTAATTCAAAAGCTTTCAGAATTTTTTATATGGAAGTGGCGACAGGTGATCATCACCATCACTTTACAAAAACTCACCCCAGTAAAATATTTGAAATTTAAAGAAAAACTAATTAATTTCACTTACGTCGGAATTCTCTAGAATCTGAATTACTTCTTGGACTTTCAACTTTATCACTATCATATTCTCCCATATGACCTTCTAAAGAATCTGTTTTAGAAGGCGGTGATACTGATGTGCATGTTGGACTTGTTGAATCTGTTCGAAAAGATTCATTTCCACTAAATAAATTCTGAAATTATAAAAAATTATTTAACATATTATTTCAAATTTCAATAAATTCAATAAATTGTTAAAAAATATAAATCTTAAAAAACATAAAAGCTACATAGTACAGGTTTTTACGTAATTCGCTTTTAATACGGATTTTGGTTTACTCCAAATTTTATCTCCTATATAAACTCGCTAATTCGGATTTTGGCTTAAGCCCAATTTATTTGGGTTTAAAATGCAATATGGCGGATTCTAATTTTTATGGTGGCTGTCACGTTCTTTTTCTTTTTTTTTTGTGTGAAAGAAGAAGAATATGTATACTATGCGTGTATAAAAGTGTACTTCAAACTTTTTTCGACCCACAAAAACTAAGAATTTTTTCTACAAGAAATTTATGTAGAATTAATTATTACTAAAGTGGAAGATTAAATCAATAGTAAAATAAGGAGTAATTCCCGTATACTCTTAACAAGCCAAGATTTTGTGGAGAGGAACCGGAAATCTCAGAGCACATCTTGTGTAAAGGCATAATACGCTCTATAGGCTTGAGCATATGGATCAAATTTACCTAACACCGGACGAAGTGTGGCACCTAGCGCCTAAAAAAGTTTTGGGTTTTGTCAAAGCCCTGAAACTTTAGATCAAAACCAGCAGTAGAGTAGGTATTACAAAAGATCCAAACGGGTCGCAGTAACAAGGGAACAATATCCCATCTCTAGGCTGGTTCTTAAATCTAATCTAATCTAATACTCTTAACAAAACTTAAAGACTATTTCTAATAATTTGAAAAAAGGCATATAAAATTAAATAATTACCTGTTCTAAATTGATTCCTATATATTTTGGTGGAGAAAATGCTGAAGGTAATTGAAAGCTTGATAACATCGGTTTAACAATGGGTCTACCATCACTTCCAAAAAAATTACTGTGACCTCCATTTGATAACATTCCAGGATTTAATGATTGCAATAAATGAGGATGAAAATTATGCAATAGATGACTTCCATAGCTTCCAACAAGTGACATGTTGTGTAGATCTTTTCCGTCGGATAACTGGGGATGTTAAAAAGAAAAAGAAAAAAAATATGTAAGTGAAAAAATTTCCACAAACAGTTCGAAAAGAAAGTTGATTTGATTGAAAAAAAAATAAATAAATAAATAAATAAATTTATTAAAATTTAAAAACTCCAACAAAATAAGATCATTTGAAAATAAAAAGACAAATTGTGAAAAAAACATGTAAATTTTTTCGGATTTTTCTTGTAGATACTTTTTTAAAGAAAAACAAGAAAATTGTACATACAAAACTGTGATCATAATATTGTGTTTTATCTTGCACGACCTTTGTGCCGCAACTCTATTGAAACATCTTTTATAATATGAAAAACATTCAAATATTCTATATTTGGACAATAATAAAAGTTCTATATCTAAAGGCAATTGTTATACATTCATTTGGCCTTCGAATATGTAATCAAAACAAGATATCAATACTTGAATATACATATGTAAGTGTATTTCCACCACATAATGTTTGTAATGTAAATATGTATATAAAATGTAATCTATATATAAAAAAATCGAATGTTATTCATATATTTTTTATATTATTCTCTGGTTATTTTATTAAAAATGAAAATAAAATAAAATATAAAAAAAAAAAAAGATACAAAGTGCGAACAAAATTCTCAATGTGCAGCCGCATAAGTATATTATTATCGGTAGCAGCCTGCTACTGTTACTACTGTTCATATGTACCTTGTGATCTTTAAAGCCCTCAATAAATTATTGCTAAATCAACTCTCCAATGTTTTTGAGTTAAAGATTGTTACAAAAATGGTAAAGACTTTCATGCGATATGTTGACAAAATGTTAATAAAAAATTTCAATAGTCGAGTTTTTGCCAAAACTGGCCAATTTAAAGCAATAAATCGCTGTTTTCAGAAATCTTATATATGTATGTATGTATACATAACAACTTGCCTGTCACCATTTGACCAAGTGGAGTTGTTTTAGACAATTGTGACTTGCTTATATTTCTTATTTGTATTTACAATAATATAATATAATAATCGTTGGTTAACTCATACGTATACTGTATCTGTATGTACCTACATATATTTTTATTATGTTTATAATTCTGCCGCTCACCTGCCCCATGCATCACTTTATTGGCATATTTGGCTTACCTGGTTACTTCGATTATTTCATTCGGTGGTTTAAAACAATAGTCATTGTTGTAACTTTTGATCTTTTATTGAATGGAACAGATCGATTAGCTTTCCGGAACCAAACCAAAATAATCACAGTCATCATCACAATCATCATCATCATCATCATCATCATCATCGTCATCATCATCATGCTATTTTTGCTGTGTTCTAGACCCACATTCTCGTGTTGCAGATTCTTCTTCACGTATTGTGTTAAAATTCGCAACTTTTAAAACTACCTAAATATTAACATTTCAGATTTTATGTAGGTACAATAGCTATATACTATACATAGCATATAAATTTTTATGTAGCCACTATATACAGATATTTTTCAATAATATACCCATGATAACTGATGATCGATCATCATCTTGTATATACGAATGAATGTCGTCTATATTATTGTGTTTTAAATCTTTCAAATCAAGCTCATGGATAAAATTCAAGATATTTTGTAAAGAATATGTCGTTGGCTTTGTTTGTTCATTTTTTTTCTTCACTTTTCATAATTTATTTATTCATTTTCTCGTTGTTTTTTTTCTTCACTTTTGTTTAAATTTTTAACTACTTTTTGCTCAGGTTGTTACATATACATATACGTACCTATACCTTTATTCAATCATTATTATCAAAAACAGCGTAAAGCATTGATATTATCATCATTGGTACCAATGTCTGTTTTAGTAATTTTTGACAGGTGATTTTTATACTTAAGAAGTAATGAATGCAGTTAAAACCTCGAGCAGTTATTATATGTGTTGTATATAGTATATCTTTATACACGCGGGCATATGAAATACCAAAAAGTTTTTAAGATTGGCCCTTTATGCCATATAAAGTTGAATAACTATCAATGCATCAATTTTTGCTTTGAACAGATCTTTATTACCTATATATAAAATAACTTTTATACATCTTGTCAACGATATTTAGCAAACAATTGATTTTATGTAGTTTTTTTTTTCACAATTTTGTCACCAAAAATTATTCGTTTTTTTTCCTTTCTTTTTGATGTTTAATAAAAACAAAAAAAAAAAACACAAGAGTGAAAAACTTATCATGTACATTATATATTGTATATACATACATACATACTTTGGTACATATAAAGTGTTCAACAGTGTGATCATGTACTGAATAAATGGAATTTTTAAAGGATATAAAAATAAATTCCTTTGATATTTGCCCGTATTAAGAGAGACGTCGAAATGTTTCAATTCTGATATAGGTATTTTTATGTAATAATACAAAAAAAAAAGATATAGAATTAAATAAAAAGATATAACTAAACCATACACACTCGTATATAAATATATCTTTTTACTCAATCAATATATCTACAAACTGGATTTTGTTTTTTTTTTTTTACAAGAAACTTAAAGTGTTACAACTCTATATACAATAATCAATGAAACTATATTGATTACCAATATTCAATTAAATTAAAAATGTTATTCATTGTTTTGTGTTATTTTTTCAGTATAAAAGGAAAAAAAAAAAGGAAATTGAAGCTATGTATTTTCAAATTAAGACATTTTTCAAAGATTGAGAAAAAAATTAACCACAATAAATTTTCACATATTTAATTTTGAAGGTTTTTTTAAACAATTTATCGAATTAATGACTTATTTTATATTTTTCTCTTTTTTTAAAGTGTGTTTTTGTTTCAATTATTATTATATATAATTTACTCATAGCCATAGGTAATAATATAATTATCTCAGTGCCGGATAAAGCCAACGCGGGGTCTGACAAATTTTCAAACGAGCAACAACAAAAAATAAAAAGGGATAATTTGTTTTCTAAGCGCGGGGTCCCCAGAAGCGCGGGGCCGGTGGCATTTGCCACTTCTGCCATATGGCTAATCCGGGCCCTGAACTATCTAAATAGTAAATACATAGTAGGTATAAACAGTTTTAAGCTATCGACTTTCGAAAAAAAAAACCGACTTTTGTCGTAAATTTTTCAATTCAACAAATAAAGTTTTACTATGAAAAAGGAATTTTAAAGAATGGAAACTTAACAATTGACAGTGCTGGATTTAGGCTTAGGCAAGTGAGGTATTTGCCTAGGGCGGCAAAATTTTAGGGGCGGCAAATTTTGCTAATATAAAAATAAATCTTTACCTAACAAGCAAAAAAAAAAAAACCTCTTTTCGTTTTAAACGTCTATCTAAAAACCAAAAAAAAAAAAAAAAAACCTCACAACTTTGTTACCAAGGGTGCCCCATATGGGACAGTGCCTAGGGCGGCATCACACTTGAATCCGCCACTGACAATTGAATAAGTGAAAAATAGTAAGTACAGAATAAAAACGAGTTCAAATATTAGAAGTCAAAGCTTGAAAATTTTGACCCAAATATTTTTAGAATTCCATTCCTTGCTACCATTTTGAATGTAATTTAAAATCTCATACTTTGGTCAGATAAAAAAGAAAATCACTTTACATAATTTTTATAACTAAAAATTCACTCTTTGAACTCCAGCATTTTAGTGGCATTAAGCCTCATTTACCACGCTATTTTTTTTAGTTTTCATTCAATAACTTTTTTGAAAATATTTTTCCTGCGAAGTTGCTGGTTACCCCATTCAATAAAAATGTAAAGTTTAGGGGTTAAATTTTTTTTTCCGTAGGAAATACACGAAGTATAAAATAAATTTTTATTTCAATTTATTTCAAATCATAAAAAATAATATACATTACATGTGATAAATTTTGTCGTGGATTTTTTTTTGAAAAGACACTTTTTTAAAATATACAAAGATTTTTTTTTTTTGTTTTTATGAATGAGTTGATACATATGAAAGTACATAATAATATTTTGCATGTTGTTTCTGATGTTATTTCTCTTTTTATTTTCTTTTTTGGAAAATTTCATATTAGTTGAAAATCAAATTTTGAACCAGTAGATATCACGTGATTTGAATAAAATCTTTATATAAATGTTCACTTGAATATCGTATATTTTCTGAAAAAAAAAACAAAAAAGTTCCAGTAAATTTAACATGAAATTACAAATGAATTTTACTGTAATAATTTCCGTGACCACCAAATACAAGTATAACATTATGTTGCATTGCTTTTTTGGATGAAAAAAAATTTTTTTTTTACTTTGCAAATTGAACAAAAAAAAAGCTTTAACAATTTGAAAAGGCTCGAAGTGCGCGAAAGTTTTTAATTTGCGATAATTATTTCAATGATGACAGTAGTAAATTTAATTCAAAAACACCTACCTATGTCCTTTTTTAAAAATAATATAGGTAGACATGTAAAATAATTAAATTGAATTTTTTTAATCGAATTCATAACGAAAGGTGAAAAAACTCCTAATAATAAAAATACAGCAAGCTATAAAGTGAAAAAAAGGATAATAATAGATATTCATATTGTGTACGAGTATACTATTATATTATGGTGTATGAAAAAAAGTCATACAATAAATTAAAATGATATTCTACTCAAGTATCTACTTACATTATTGACGAACATATTTATCAAAACGAAAAAAAGGATTTTGAAAAATAAAAGGGTAACAAATTTTATGATTTTTATAATCTTTTTTATTGCTCAATGTAAAATTAAGTGATTTCTGTGGTAGATTTTAGGAAAAAAAAATTATTTTAGACATATAAATTTATAAAACGTTATTTCTGAAGTTTTTGGTTTCAAAGGATTATTTTAAATGCTTCTACAAAATAGGCAAATATGTCTAGTAATTCAATGAACTAAATAAGTAACTGAAAAAAATATTAAAAAATTGTGAAAAATATATGTAGAGGTATAGAGGTACCTTATACAAAAAGTGTTAAATATTACTTCTAAAAAGGATAATATTATTTTAAAAAGAAAGAAAAAAGGACATCAGTGCACAAATAACTTTTTTATCAAAGAAAAATCTCATATGGTCACATAAACTTGTGGAAAATTTTCTCGTGCTTTTTTTTTCTGCTTGGAAAATCATAATTTCACATACAAAAACTTATATGGGTAATGGGATATCGTCTTTTTAATTTTCTACCCTCATCAATCTTATCCCTTAACAAATAACACATATTTTTTTCAGTTATATTATATTGTTGGTACTAAACAATCCAGATTCAACAATGTATCCAAAAGACCATAAAAACAGCATTTCATCACAAATCACAATTCCGTTCAATTCCCGTTGACACAACAAATCGCATTATAATTATTTACATTCTCATCAGTTTAACAATCGACATCCCTTTACAATAATAAAACATAACATTCCCCAAAAAATGTTATAATATATTCGAATATCGTTTAACACGATGATATACATGATAATGTATAAAATTCTAACCCCTCATATAGCTTTAGCAAGCACTTAACATCGGCTTATAAATTCCACTGTGAGATATTAATCGCCTAATCATCTCCTCAATTTCCTCAATAAATCCTTAACCGACATACATATGTATGTATACCTAACTCTGGTGTATGGTATACGCACAAATATGTACATATGTATATAAATATATATGTATGTACATAGGTATTTTCATTTATCCTGTTTTCCATATAAACTTAAATGCTAATATTCTATAATTTTCTGTATACATAGATACATATATTCATGTAGTATATTTTGTGCACATGTGTAACATCAAACAAAGTTTTTGAACAATCATTGAAGCTACAATATGGAGCGAGAGTATTTTATATAGTTAAAGTTAAAATCACCATCAAAATGATGCCAATCGACCAGAAGTCACACTTTGTTACCATTATCATCAACAGTATAGTGTTAGAAAAGGTATGTAAAGTGTGTAATTACAGGCAATGTGAATATGTACACTAAGCACATCAGCAAAAAATAAAAATAAAAGGATTTCTTAAATGCCTATATTCATTTGAGAGCTTTAAAATAGAATTAAATTGGCGCACGAGTATGAATTCTGTTATATTTGATTGTTGTGTTGAATAAAATTAAAGAAAACAGGATAACCAAACATGAAATACACGCTTATATGTACATACATATATATGTATATATATAAGCATTTATAAGTACAATAATAATGTTATTATAGTACATAACATAGTATTTTATCTTCTATTTAAAATTTATTTGAAGTCAATAAGAATTTTACAGGACGGCAAGAAGAGGAGAATTCATTCAAAGATTCAAAAAGTAAAATAAACGTATACGGACAGCAGGCAAGTATAATGTGAAACAATCTTCTTCGTGTTTTGAATCTATTTGTTTGGAATCTGCATAAAAGCGTTGCGCATTCTTGTAAGACAATGTCGTTGAACACAATAAAATTCGTAATTTGAAAGGAGATCGAAATCCTTCAATTGTTCTTACTATCATCCACATGAATAAAACATTAAAGTTCAACACATATATTTTATTTCTTTAACCGTTTTTTAATCTACATATTTGATTTTTTTAATTTTTTTTTTATATCCATTTCATTCTCCTTACATCTTTGGTCACACTTGATCATCACCTCTAGCAGCACTATGTAGCTACAAATGTACATATATAGAGTAGATGGATGCTGTGTTATCCTATGTATGTATATTGATTGTACCTATACCCATTGTCCACACCGTTGTTTGTTTATTTTCTCATGAAAGTTTGTAAATTGTTTGTTACCTATACGGAACATTAGGTAAGTGTAGTAGCAAAAGAAATATAAAATTTCTTTTTTGTTGTGCCTTTTGATGTGGAGGATTTATCTATATAGGTATAGAATTTTGTTGTATCTTTGTATACACACTTAGAAGATACTTAAAAGGTATGAATGCATACATAAAGTTAAGAAATTATAACAGAGTAGTATATTAAAAGCTATAAATCAAGAGTGCAAAATATAAGTACTGTTTCTTCACACTGGCACTGGCCTTTTTCTTTATTGCTGATGATGGTTGTTACATCTTTTTGTTACTCTCTTCACTTCTCAATCAAACGATTACTCTACAAAATAGGAATTGATAACAACAATAAGGACTTATGTATGTATGTATATATGATGTAACCATGTAACATTGTACCAGGTACATTATACTTCTTCATCGCATTCTACTAAATAATTTTTTCTTATTCCTCCATACGTTTATTGAAACAAAGAAACTACTTAAGATTCACAAACCATTCTATAAGATTATATTCAAAATAAAAATATGTATGTATGTTGAATGAAATTATTGTTTAACAGATTTATATTTAAGAAGAAGAAGAACAAGAAAAAAAAAACTTACACAAAAGAGACCAATAAAATGTTCAGACATTGTACATTTACTTGTAAGTATTGCACATTTTACATAAGAACAATTCAAAAAACAATTACATTGTCCTGTTATAATATTTATATCTGTGCAATTGTATCTATATACCTATATAAAATATTTGAAATTTACAATAATTTCCATTTTTATATGAAAAGAAAAAAATTTAACTCACATGAAAAATTGTAGAATAGGTAAAAATTACCATTTAAAGTTATCATATAGACATATAGTGGATATAGAGAATCCCAAATAACCACAAGTCCATTTTTTATATTTTACCCTCTCTGACTGTAGGTATGTATAGGTTAACATATCCCATCACTTTTGGTCCAGTCATTAACTTAAAGTGAAAAAAATCGAATTTTTTTTCTAAAGGATGTCTGTAATATAAAAATATTTCACAGTCTGTGAAATTATCCGTTCGCATGAACATTATCCACAGAAATTTGTGGAAATTGTTCCAGCAGTTCGTACAAAATTTTAAACAAAGAAAAACTTCATAAATTTTCATTTTCTTTTACAATGAATTGGTTACCAGGGATATTTTTATAGTTATTCTAAAAGCAGATGGCCGTTAGCATTTATTATACCTTCAATATATAAAACCAGAAGTGTGTAAAGTGGGTGTGTGGGGGTCGTGGTTTTACCTTTTTGACATTTGACAATTTCATTTTAATGAAAATAATATAGGTATGCATTTATACTCGTACAAATGAATTTTTAAAATTGGCTCAAAATAGCTTAATTTAATTTAAACAAATATGAACAGCATGTTTTTAACACGCATTCAACAATATACCAATAAGGAATACCTATATGATGAGGACATTGAAATGTTTTAGGGTGAATGCATCAAAATCCTTGTCAAATATAAGCTTTTAAAGTAAATTTCCTGTAATTTTTTTTTTTAAATTCCAAATTAATGTTATAGTAAAAAACTAATTTACATAAAATTTATTGATTACATAATAGTGAGAAAAACATACTCTTGATTGAAATGGTCTTTGATTTCTTAAAGCTTCATGTAAACCTGATGCAGCTTCTGATAATACAACAAGAGCTTGTGATTGCAGGTGATTTGAACCAAATGGACTGTTTTCCATAATCTGAATATTCAGAAAACTATCGATTTTAATTTCTTCAACTTTTTCTTTTTTTCTAATTTTCTTTATACAGAAAATTAATTAAATTTCAACTTTTTTACTAATAAATTTTTTTTAACATTTACAAAAAAAAAAACTCACACATACATACAAAAACAATATAAACATAAACGTATGAATAATAATAATTTATTTATTAACAAAAAAACATTTAATTTTTCCTTATTTTTTTTTTTTTTTTCAAAACTTTTTATTGCACTGAATTTTTTTTTTTTAAACTCGGGAATTCACTAATTTTTTTCACTAATTTCATTACTTAATAATTTTTTTATTAAAACTAAATATCCAGTTTATTTTCATTCATTTTACTTTTCAAGCTTTTTATTTTTTTATCAATTAACGGTTTTTTAAATTTATTAAATAAAATATTGGAAAAATCACACAACCCGACGAAAAGCTTGCTACATCACAACTGACCCAAAAAAATTTTTTCCTCCTTCAATATTATCTTTACTATATAGATTCGCATCAGCATCATCATCATCATCATGTACATATAAAAATGTATCTTCATCGCATGACAAAAATTCAGATACAAATTCTAATTGGATATAAAATATATCCAATAAGGGAAATGAATTTTTTTGATTGGATAATATTAACCAATGTATATTATAAGGGTTGTTGATTTTCTTCTATTGGGGGATAAAGTTGAAAAACAAGTTTTTAGTGGATACCACAATGGCGTATCCAAAGAATTTTCCATATTTCGCAAGTCTATAGATACATAATATACTTTTTTTTTTTATTTACACCTTTTCAATGCAATGGGGTTTTTGTATTACTATAGAATATTTCTTATAAAATGTGAAAAGTGGAAAAAGAAAAACTAATAGGATACCTACCAACATTATGTATTTACAATTTATTTTATAAATTCATTCAATGGTTTTTATTTTTATTTTTGAAAATAGATATTTTGTTTTTTTTTTCATAGTAGGTATGTTAACTTAAATGTCATACTAAAGTTGTTTTAAATGTGTTTAACTACTTTAGGTACTTCAAAAACATTCAACCGACCGATTGTGCGAGATAATAAAATTAAATAATGTTCATTTGTATGAATACAATGCAGTGTATCTATATTTACAAGAGTAGGTAGGTATATAGTATATTTTTTTTTTTATATAAAAGTAGATATGTATATTATGAGGTAGAATTAAAATGAAAAAAAAAAAATCATAAAATTTATTATAATGAAAAACACCCGCTATAATATAATTACAGTGTATCCATCATATGTTGTAGGCAGTGTGTAGTTTTAAGTACTTTTCTGTGAGTTGTTAACCAGCACTTCATCGATTTCTTTCCTTATATACATATATGTACGTTTAAAATACAATAGGTACATATTTTGATGGTACACATATTAGCTATAGTTTTCTTGACCAACATGGTTGTTGTTTCCTTTTTATGTTGTTTTTTTTTTTTTTCATATTCGAAGCATGAGACAACATGAAAGTAAATAATATATGTAAGAACATATTACAATAGTAAAAAAGTGATAAAAACAAGACGAACCATATGCAATAAAATGAATTGAAGGAATGAGAAAAAGGATATATGTATGTACAGTAAAGAAAAAATTAACAAACAAAAAAGAAGGACTTTATAGTTTACCATTTTTATTTATTTCTACATTAGCAAAAGTTTGTTTGTTCTTTTTGTTTTTTGACTGATTTATATTTTTTTTTGTTAGATAAACTTTTCAAATTAATTCTATGTTCATTTTATTATGGATATATACTTACTTACCTTAAAAAAAAAAAAAAGGTTTTAACAATACTTGCAAAATATCTCAATTTAATCCTATATATGGAATAAAATTACATATATGTATAATATTTAAGATAGTGCGCATGTCATTATATTATTATAAAAGAAAACGTCGATATAAATAATGTTCTGCTTTAAATATGTAACGGAACATGGATTTGATAAGCATTAAACCACATTAAACGGATAAACTTTAAATATAAATAAAAATAAAAAAATATCCAGACATTTGGGTATTACATATGAAATATTATATTATATATATATTTTGCAAGATAATCATTTTAAAATATGATGATATGAAATTTGCAAAAAAAAAAAATATATAGAAACATTAAAGGAAACCAAAAAAAATGAAAGATTTTGATGGTATCCAGATAGGTACTCAAAATTTATTGAGATTCGTGTTCATAATAAATATTCTTTATTGCTTTTTTTCTAATAAGAAAATCAAGGACTAGAATTTTCTCAATAAGAATTTTTCTCCCTCAAATGATGTACAATGATTTATACTTGCGCGCGCAGCTTATTTCTAGCGCAATAAATGGCCGACTATATTGGAATTTTTAATATGTGTCATTTTAGAATAAAGAAAAAGAATATTACAGTTGTTTTTAATACAGCAAGTTTGTAATTAATTTTAAATTATTATATCAAATTTATGAAGAAAAAATAAATGTCATTTTTAAACTATGACCTTTTAATCCTCAAGCTTGTATAATGTGTGTATTCATTAAAATTCATTTAAATTTATCAAATTATACACATACTTTAAAATTTCATTCATCAGATTTATTAGATCAATTAAGCTTTTAAAATTCTTTACTTGAATCCTTGTTGAACAACATCGGCTGAAAAACAATATTTTTTTTTTTTAACCCTACAAACATACAATTTGAAATGCATGTAGAAAACAAACTAAAATAAAATCGATAAGGCATAACAAATGTAGTACAATACATATACATAAACATATGGTAATTAATCTTTGCTATATAGAAAATTTTAGAAAACAAAACAATTCGAAATTTTAAAATATTTAATCATATTTTCTAGCATAATGTGCACATTTTCATTTAACATCAACACAACGTAATTTAGAATCTAATTTTACGTGTATTATATTTTAAAAGTTAGGTAATATCATTCAATCTCTAACTCTAACCCTTTTTTTATAGATATTTATTCAGAAAATGACATTTAATTTTGAGTTTGAATAAATATATGTATACATATCTAGTTTATAGTAATATCCCACAGCATTAACTATCAATTTAATAACAGATGCTTTCATGTACTCAACAATAATTTACGAAATAAATGTTCATTAAACTAATAAATTGACGCCCTTTCGAAAGAAAATGACGAGTCATTAAGCATTGTTCCTAATGATAATTTGATTGCTAATTCCTGATGTAATAAGCAATGGTATTTTAAAGCCCTTTTTATGTTTATTGTCTACGAAAAAGATATATGAAATTGCAATACATGCAAGAATATTGAGATTTAAACATTAAAATGACCCAAAATTACACACATTGAAATTTTTTAGACAGTGTTTTTTGTATCTTGTTTGTTGAAAGTTTAGGTTCTTCTAAAGGATTTAAGGTTTTTAAAAGTTTAGGTTCTTCTGATGGATTTGTTGAGGATTTAAGGTTTTTTTCAACCTTTTTTTACAAGCTTTAGGTTTGTTGAAAAAAAACTACAAATTTAAAAGAGGATGAGACAGTCGACGGACTATGCTTGACAAACATATAAAATTGCAAAAATTGGAGTAAATTTTTTAATAAAACCTCAAATATCACTACAGGACGTTTACAGTTCCGAAAGGCTCAGAAGAATTAAATTTAAAATGTATGTGTATTCTCCGTTTACTTAATCGTAAAAAAAAATCCGTTTGATTTGAAAAATATTTTTGGTATTACATACTATATAAATTTTAAATTATTTATGTGCATATTTCTAAAAATTACGGAAAAAATGGGTCATTAAATTTGAAATCTAACATATATGATTTTTATATAAATTTTTTTTTCTACACATGTATTACACATCTTATCATTTCTGCTCCAATTTCTAACATAACACAATAAATGGATTTATACAGTAAGCCTTTTAGATCTTTTATGATATTATTTTGTGATACAAAAATGAAAGGATCTATGTATATTTTTTTCTCTCCTTTTTTTTTTTTTGCTTTGAATTTTTTCTTGACTTTATCAAAAAAAGAGGAAAATTCTACCACATTTTAACTTGAATCAATAAGTTGTTTAAAATTCACATTTGAAGGGCATTGGAAAAAAAAATTTAAAGAATGTAATAAAATTCATTTAGTTCTATAAATCGTTTTTTTTTTTTTAAAAAAAAAGGACATACATTTTTCCACTTTAATGAATCTTATTCGTTTTACTTTTAAAAAAAAATTGTGATAAGATATAACGTGTTTAAAAAAAATATATATCAAAGAATAAAAAAAAAAACCTCGAGAGACAATTATTTCACCCTCAACCCTCAGGAAATTTTTAACTGTATTATTGAATTTAGTCATTGGATTTTCAACATTCCAACAGATCTTTTCGACATCTTAAATTAAAGTGAAAATTATGTTTTTCGTTCGAAAAAAATAAATCTACATATGTACCTATAAGTATGTACGTGAAAATGATATAAGTTTAATTAAAAAAACAGACATGAGTTTTGTAAGCTAAATACTCGTAAATGTTCAAATTTGTTTTAAATTTTTAAGTGCGTCCGTCCGTCCATCGCATTACTCTATGTTTGACACTGAATCTGAACTGGGTATAATAAGCTCAAGCTTTGTAAAGTAAAAGGAGTTATTTGTATACAAATGACAAATTTTAAATTGGTATGATTTTTCAATTGTTAATTTACAAATTCAAATTACTCTTTATTAACCAGTCCCTGATGATGCTTTTTAAAAAACTAAATAAATTTTGAGCCGTTAAATAAATACAATAAGTAAAAATGTATTGGTAACCCCTTTATTAACAAGCTTGGATAGGCTTAAAATATTTTTTTCATCAAATAGTTTTTTTTAAAAAAGATAAAAATTTCCATGTATTTTGAATTGTTTAGTTATGGTCCCATCAGATTTTAATAACAGTAAAATAAAATATCTACATAAATTACATGATAAAAAGTTTGAATTTTTAATCCTGAATTATTTCACTCGAAATGACAATTACACATATGTATATAACGTGGTGTATGGTGATGTATGTGTGCAAAAAAAAATACATATTTATTTTTAAACATCAGATTTAATATGGTCATGAAATATTATATTTACCATTATTCATAATTTGTGGCAATGAAAGTAGATTTTGTAAAACCATATAAAAATCACATCAAAAAATATGTCGATTTTTCCATTTATGTATTTTTTCTTCTCCCTTACATATAGCCAATTTTTTTTTTAAGTTACAAAAAATTAACACTTCGAATCAAGTATTTGTGTACGTACAAATCAAACATACAACAATAACATGTAGTATATTGTAATTAAATGCGAAATTTTAATATTAAATGTTACACTTTTTTTTTTAAATTTACAAAGGTCATTCTCCTTTTTCCAAATGAACTTGACATTGATTTTTTTTTTCTCTCCCACACTTTACTAAAAAGAACCAAGGGTGGTTTATAGTTGTTGAATGATACTGTTTTGATTTTGGTGCACAAAAAAAAAAATACAAATAAAAAAAAAAAAATAAAAAATAACAGAGAGATGACAACAAGGACTATTGAAACATACATACTGTGCAGTGTGAAATTTAATGTTTACGAAAGTTAACAAACCGCCGTAGGTTACAAGTGTTTGGTGACAACACCTGCTGTTCATTTTCAATTTTCGGATTCATGATATGAATTGTATACTGTAGACATAATATCTAATTTTTTTTTTTTTTAGACAGGAAAGAATATTATTATGAAGAATATGAGAAGGTATATAAGATGTAATGAGGTAAAATAAATAATGACATAAATCAAAATAAATCCGTAAAGCTAACGAGCCACTTAAATTGCTGAAATTAAAAAGATGTATGAAAGTACAGACAGTAACATATAAGATGTTCAATATCATGAAGAAACGTACATAGGTTGGAGGAGAATAATATTAATGAACATATTTGATAAGAAGTTAGAATAGAAGTCGTATTTTAGAAAGTATAGACTTTTCCTATATACATATAAATGATCATTATTTACAAAAAATTCAGTTAAGGTCGTTGATGTGATGAAGATTCACAACTTATGACCATTTGATGTTTTTGAAAAGGCCAAAAGTGTTTCATACACGACGACTGTCCAGAACTGGCCATCATATTGCAAAAACAAAATCACGTTAATGTAATTTAGATCAAAACCCCATAATATTCCTTCAAAATCACTCAAATGTGTAAAAAAGAAACGCAATTTTCAATTTTTCTTACATTATACCTAACACATTTTTATAAAAAAAAAATAAATTGTTTCAATTTCAAAAAACAAACAAACAAAAAAATTGTTCAACAACTTCAAAGGTGTTCAACATAAGATACCTTATTTCCTGAATTATATATTGATTGATTTTATTCCCTGTGAATTCATAATGAAATTTTCCAATTTTTTTTTCTTATACATTATATGTATCTCCTTATTTTCCTTAAGCAGAAAAAAAAAGGAAATAGAATTCCGGTGTTTTTTTTTTCTATTTGAAAAAAAAAAAAAGCTATATGAAAACATAAGTTGTTTTCTTGGAAGCACATCCTTAACTGAATCATTTGTATAGTGAACTTTTATCGAAAATGTTTTTTTTTTAAATATCTTATTTGATAAAGTAGCGATATTATAGTTTGTATGTTATCCTTTTTAAATGATTCGAGGATATAACTTTTATCCTATAACCGCCCACAATTTTCATCTGTAACTCCTTTTTAAAAAAAAAAAAAACAGAAAAAAAAAATCTTACAGAGTATATTTTATAATATGGAAAATAAGTAACAAAGCTAATATCCACATTTGATGCGCAGATGTTCTACTATTTAATTCAGTTTACAATTTTTTTGAAAAAAGTATTTAGAAAAAAAAACACATAAAATAAGAAAAAAAAGCTTGCAAATATACATGCATACATATAGTATACATATATGTACGTACATGTATGTACTAAATATTTTTGTGTTCCATTTAAATTTTAACAGAAAAATAAATTTTTCTTAAAAAAAGATTAATAGTGTAGAATTTAGAAAGATACGATACCTATAAGGATTGTAATTTGTATACACAAACATACATATATATGTACCTATATGTATGTATATGTACATATAGATACATAGATATGTATATTTATATAAAATATACAAAGGAAAATTTAGTATTGCTTTTCCGCAATACAATACAAAATTTAAATTTTAAATTTTCGAATGATACTAAAAAATGATAACTTCTTGAACTTATAGTATTACCAGAAAATTTTACCATGTATCTAACTTTCTACCCAACATGTACATACATTGATACATTTATGTACATATACATATATGTATCATTTTGGTATAGATGAGGATATTGTGTGTGATATGTGAATATAATACCGAACATGGTAATACATTTATAAAGTATTATATAGATTTTTTCGATTGATCGAATTATGGGCATTTTATAAATTTGTTTTTTTTTTGTTTTTATTATTTTTTTTTTTGTATTGAGATACATCGTAAGATAGTTAACTATTTAAAATATACAAAATACTATGTAGTGATGACGTTTATAAGAATGTACTCTGAATGTTATACAAAACACTACATAATCAATTGTTCAATTTGAAATGATATCGAATAAATATAGTGGTGGATGCGAATAATATGCAATGGGAATGGTTATGTTCAAGCAACTGCATCCATCCGGTTGATTGATGTTTAACTTGAATAGTTGTTAAAGTTTGATATATTGTGCTTATCATACACATCATCATCATTGTTTTATTTTATTTTTTTATTCATTTATTTTTGTTTTCAACTTTTCTGTTTAAGTCCTTCCACAATACCACAAGATATATACATATATGTACTCGTATGTCAAAAGTATACAATCGTTTGTAATATACCATATATAATAAAACAGGATGTGACAAAAACTAATTCAAATATTTTATTCCATTTAATTTTCTTTTGAGAAAGAATATAAATTACCAATATCATCTATGTATATCTTCTTGACACTACAGCTTTTCTAGCCTTGACTGCCTCAAATTCACTTGAGGTTTCTTGACGAATTTTTTTCTGTCGTACCTACGTCCTACAGTTTAAAGTGGAGTGCGAACAACTAAAAATTTGTTGATAGAAAATGAATAGCTAAGTCAACTGAGGCTCCTCCGTGAGCAATACTTGAAGATAAAGGTGGATATACATAATATATATCCAGTTCCTGCTCCACTTTCAACTATTGTGCTTGATAACAGCAGAGTAAGGGATGGAGATAATATTCAGAATCTTATGTTATTTATTCGAGGGAAAGCTATGTCTGAGGCTCCTAATATTAATGGGACAAGTCAGTTACCAAATCCACCAATTATAATAGGTATTAATATATTATGAAGAAAACATGGCTGGATCTGATATTTCTGTAGTTGGTTGTTTTATTATGCAATTGTGTATGATCAATAAACAGAGCAACCAAATTACATACGTCAGTATGCACTTATACCCAATTCAAATGAATAGGTACTTATTCGAAGCTAAGTGAACTTGGGTGGATTTAAACCCGGCCTCAAACCCGTATCAAATCCTTTAGAATACCCTGTATATAAATAATATGCATATGTTAAACAATATAATGTATATTTGTCGCACTTTCAAAAGATAACCAAAAGTATCATTGCATTTTATCGCTGTGTATGTATACAATACAAAATATAAACAACAACAATAACAATCAATAGGGGAGCTTATAATACTGTGAGAAAATGGAATCAATGTAGGATTATATTGTCTTCATATCTTTTATATAGAGATACAGATACATATATCCTATATATTATTACAACAGACTACATATGTGCCAAATAGACAAGAAAAACTTTTCTAAATTTGCAAAAAAAAAAAAAAAAAAAAAAAGAAGGAATAATTTTCTTTTTTATATATTATATTCTTTTTGACGAAAAAAAAAGGGGGAAGCATCAACATACGTTAAAGGATACTTTTGTTGTTTTAACATAAGCTGCTGTATTTGATAAACCAACATTATATTATGTGGGTTAAAGTTTTCAACAGAGAAAATTTTATATAAACACACATTGAATTTCAAAATTACTGTTGTAATTTACTTTGATAATATAGAATTTTTATCATTTTCTTGAGAAGACGTGTGATCAATTCATTATTAGGATGTTCGATTTTTGTCGCATTAATGATTTTGTCACACATCTTTTTCTTTCTTAAATCATAAAAAATTTAGCATAATGATATTTCAATTATAATTCAATTTATTTTATGATCATTTTAAATCAAAAACAAATATGTACATATGTACATAGGTCTGCTGGTACCTACTTACATTAAAATTTTATTTTACTTAAAAAAATTCAGTTTAAAATATTTTCTTATTCTCTTCGTTTTTTTTAAATCTTTAAATTTTAGTAGTTCCACTATTATATAGATTGTATATACTATTTATGAAACCATTTCAGGCAAATGTGATTTCTCATATTTACAGTACATTGAGTTTTATGTGTGTTAACAAGGAATATTCATGCACAAATATATGTAAAATTGTAAATACCTAATACACATGATGCCTTTATATGACCGTTTAAAATTACTTTAAACTCTAGTAAACATTTGATAAAAACCCTAACTGATATATTCAAATGTATATTATATCTTAACATATGTAGATACTACATATTCATGCATATATCATATATATTATGAAGAAAATTTCATGACCTTTCTCCTTTTTGTGAAGAATCAAAAAAAAAAAGATGAAAAACATTTTTCATTTTCTTTATTGAACAAGTTGAAAAAAACAAAAATTCCTTCAAAAGGATTTTCAAAGTTTAACACATTATTAAAAAAAACAAACATGTTTTATGGAAAAAATAAACTAAGAACAAAAAAGAATTAAATATTTTCAATAAGTATTTACAAAAAATGAAAAAATGTATCCTTATTTGGACAAAAGTGGTGAAGCATTAAGCTCAAATATTTAGGCAAAAAAAATATCCACATCGTAAAGCTTAAATTTATTTGTTTTTTTGTATTCCTATGAGTTAGACTCAATTTTGTCCAAACATTCAACTCATTTTAAGAAATGAAAATTTTTTTATCTTTTTCATGAGGATATCTGTAGTTTATCTTTCTGATATTCTGAGTATATGTGTAATAAACATATTTATGAAAATTTTGCGGAACATTTCATTGCAATTTGATAGAACTTTGGTGTATTTATGGATTTTTGCATACCATTAAAATGATAAAAATAAAGAAAACATGAAGGGTGCAATGCAAGTGTGGAAGAAATGACAATACAAGACAGAAACTAGTAGAGTTCAAGAATCATAAGAGCAGATCGCAAAGAAATGGGAAAAGAGCAAAGGAAGATGAAGGAAATTTTCACATAACATTTCATTTTATTGGTCAGATATTTTTTGTTTTATATTTTACATGTAATGCAAACCACAGTTCAATTTGAATTTCATCTTTCCGAATTGAAAACTCGAAGTAAAAAATTAAAAAATTCGCGGAATAACACGGTTGTAAATGAAATAATAAACTTAGATTATTTTTTAAAAATATAATTGCTTTGAAGTTTAATACACTTTTTAGATCTTAAATCTAATTTATTTATACCGTCAAAAAACAAAAAGCTCCAAAAAGTGATTTCACGCTTCGACAAATTGCACAGAAGGTTGTATTGAGAAATTTTAGTTTTTTATTTCCCTCCCTTCGTTCCACAATCTGTTCCAAGATTTTCTCTTGTTCAGCATTTAAATCTTCCGTTGACAAGAGAATCTCTGGAAATTATAAAGAAATTATCCCAACCTGAGTGCTTTCGACAGCTTCCTTGAAAGTTAAGGTCATTGCTTCCATATTTATACTCTTCCCAGTCGGGTTCTTAAACCTTTTGCAACCACCAGTTCCAGACTTGGGATTGGAGTCTGGTCTGGCTCTCTTGGTTGACCTTTCAATAGGCTTTAGAGCTAATTGTCTAGCCTCTTCAGATGTGTGCCCTTTTTTGACATCGGCCGTTTGAACCTTTTTCTAGCAGCCCCATTTAGTCTAACTTTACTACCGAGCTTGAGGCTTTCTAGATCTCCTCTTAAGTCGGAGCAAGTCGACTGGTTGTCTGCTATGATGGTTTTTTCTGAACAAACGATTGTGCTGTATGTTTCGTTGCCGCTTGAGTCCCCTGAGCTATTAGAACTCTCTAAGTTCCGCGGTATGGTATTTTGAGGAATTTCTTCCTCTGTATTTGTAAGATTTTTGGGCTCAAGTGATGCACTAGTTACATCTTCAGTTGTTATTGTTTTTTGTTTGTATTTAGTTTCAAAATTAGTCTCACGAATAGCACGGGAAAGGACGGTCACCTATGGCAGAGCCCTGCATTACCATAGGAAGGCTTGCTTTTCAGCTGAAACTGGAGGTCGCCTGGTATCCAGAGTTCGCATATTAGCGACTAGGCACTCCCCTAGCCACGCATCCCTGGGCATATGCTGTTCCACCCTTGGATTGGACGCCCAGGCTATTGTTGGCCAGATCTCCAGCAGAGACATGACCGTACTGGAGATCTGTTACCAGTGGCACCACGAAGAGGTCATAGCCGGACTTCCGACAATTCAATAGTTCCGGCATGCTCTATCGGTCTTGCACGATTTCGCATGTTATCCCCCTATTGAAAGGTCGGCAGCCACCACAGAGGTCGGAGATTTTCCTTGTTTGGTAAGACATTTATTAATAGCTTGATCGATTTGCTCCATTTTTTAAAACTATGCATAGAATAATTTGCTTACAGGACGATATTTTGAAAACAAATGACGCTAGGAAATTGAAACTTGATTTAGCGATTTATTCCTCTAATGAGTGTCTAATTAGAACGGATCTAACGGAGAATTTTTCTATTCCTTCCCCGTCAATCCGCGGACTTTTGAACCACTCCCCAACCCCTTATATGTATGTATGAATGTAGGTCATTAAAGGGTTTTATATAATTATAATGGCCATTTTTTAAAGAAGATGATAATTGCACTTAAATTTTTTTTTAATATTATTTTTATATTTGATCATTCTAAATTTCACTTTAATAAAAGTGTATGTTAAATTTCCCTAAAATCTTACAAAGATTTTTTTTTCAATCAAAAATAAAAAATACATTTCGCGTAAACAATTTTTCATGCAACCGTGAAATATTAAAACTCAAACCTATGGCAAAAAAAAAAGAAGAAAAAAAAATATAGCTCAAGGATGTCTTTTTTTTAAGAACATCAAACGTAGAATTTATCTATGTTTTGTACATGTTGGAAAAAAAGAAGATAGTATTAAGATTATATGCAAGGGATATATATGTGTACGTCTGTGTATATAAGTATAGCGTTATATAGATAGAAAAATGACACTCAAGAATTCATTTTTGTGTTTAAATTTTTTGAAAGCAAGTACTTATGCTAATATAAGACCAAAAACAAGAGTTAAATTCTTTTAAAGCCGCTAATAAGCTAAAAGAAAGCCAACAAATTGAATTAAGGATAACGAAGGTGGAGAGATATGGTGTGGTGATGATAAAATGCGAATGAATAATGATTAAAAAAAATAATGTACAAAATGGTTGGTTGGATAGATACTGATGATAATGATGTTAAAATTTATTAAAAAAAATCAAAGAAACAGAAAAGAAAAGAAAGAAGAAAAAAAACAGTGAAAAAGGCAAAATGCTACCTTTAAATTATTTGAAAAAATTAATTTTTTATAAGAGAAAACAATTTAACGCTAAAATAATTTATTAAAATGATAAAAGGAAAAAAAAATTTCATTTGAATGATAATCTTATCATCATCATCATCATTACCATTGAGTTTGATGCTGTCGTAATTCTAATTAGTAACACTTGCCTCATATTAAAAGGAGAAAAAAAATTAATAAAAATAAATATTTATGCATGCTAGAAATTTTTTTTTTATTTTACATAATTATTATGCATGATAAAATTTTTTAGTTGTCATATAAAAATATTTTAACAGAGATTTTAAAAGCAAAAAATGTAAAAGAAAAATTTTTAAGTAATCCTTGTAATCCGCTGAAGGAATCAGAAGAACATCTAGATGGTATGCATTTAATTTACATAAAATTATTTAAATTTAAAATGATGTAAAATTTTACATTTTTTGCCGTTTTCCTAGAATTTTGTGGAAAAAAAATTTTTTGCACTTAGGTAATGTGGTCATTTATGAAAACTGTACTAACAAAATTTTTTTCGAATTTGCAAGTAATTTTTATACACTAAAATTAAATTTATGATTAGTTTTATGAAATTTTAATTGTCCTGGAAATGAATGAGAACTATTTTTTGAATAAATACGAAAAATAACAATTATACTTTTTTTCAATACAATTGGTTTTTTTTTTAAAAAAACGTTATAAATAATACAAAATATGGCCTAAATTCTAATAATTAAAGTATTATTCTCTCTAATTACATTTTTAATAACGTGTTGGTTCCCCTTTAGATTTTATCACAGCCTTAATCCTTGATGGCATATAATCTACTATACATATATATAATTAGTGAAGATTCTTTTCGAAATTAAAGTTGTAAAGCTTGTTACTACTTTTTCTCTTAATTTACTTACCGATTTGGCATTGCCACGATGACAAGGAGCTGAGTCATCTTGAAAAATCACTACGTCAGTAAAAGCTGCATCTTCGAAAACGTCAGATGATCGTCAATTGACGAAATTCAGCAATACAACGTCTTAAGCTGAATATCGTCAATTGACGATCATTTG
The DNA here is from genome assembly GCA_932526495.1 of Bombylius major. Lineage (NCBI taxonomy): Eukaryota > Metazoa > Arthropoda > Insecta > Diptera > Bombyliidae > Bombylius > Bombylius major. Next base: position 10,721,502 of record OW052044.1, on the reverse strand, counting down.
ACGTTCTCGAACTCGCACAAAGATTTTCTTCCATCCACGTAGTGCAAACTTCCCAAAATATAATACGAAAAGCATCCCTAAACCATTTAACTGTCTGTATGTTTAACTGTTTTTATGGTGCATTTTTTCGAATATCTTTCGCCGCTTGTAAGCCTGACGTATAGCAAGGAGTGCGAACTATAGAGATTAAATTTACTTTCATCAGATCAGCCCCCACTCTTATAATAGGTGACAAGAATATACAAGGTGACAAGAATAAAATAATAACCATTAATAAAGCGGTGCAGTTTTCATGACCGCCGGTGTATGCATGTAGTAGTTATAAGATAAATTTGTTCATTTTATTGAGTATTGCCTCAAACGGTATTTACGGTTTTTTTTTTGAAAATTACTGATTTAAATTATTTACTTAAAAATTTGTTTTTTTTTTTTAAATTTAAATTTCAATAATGTCTCACATGAACATACAAAAATGTTAAAAATCTAAAATTTCACTGAGACTTCCTGTCTGTTATTTTAAAAAAAAATTCAAAAAATTCATCTTAAAAATTTAATTACAATTGTAAAAAAAAATAATAATAAAGCGTGCTAATTTTTAATTTCTTTTGTAAATAAAATTCTTATTCTCTCTTTTTTGAATCGTTGAAATTCCTTTGAATTAAAGCAAAAAAAAAAAAATTAGTAAAAACAAATATTTTTTTTTTTCAAAGCAACAGAATAAATTATTAAAAGAAAAATTGCATAAATACCAATTACGTTTCTGTTGTAAACTTTTTTTTTTATAGGTACATGATACACGTTTACACCTACATTCACATAATTTAAGGATTCATTAAACTGATGAAGAATATATACAAAATATTATCTCTGTTATAGAGTAAAAAAAATTTAAAAAAAAGTGTCAACATTGACATCTATATCGTCCTTTTAAAAATGCAAATTAAACCAAACGTAACCATCAGGAATTAAATGCATAACCACAATCGCTTACGAAGTTCGCATCATTCTAGATATATGTACCTACATATGTATGTACGAGGGGCGGTCAAAAAGTTTTTAGCCTTTACTGGAAAACAATAAATGCGACACAAATCAGGTGCACCAATTTGGTTATTCATTGTTTAGAAATCTGTATGCGAAATTTCACTTAGCTGTAATTTGTTGTTTAGTTTTTGTGAAGAGTAGAACAAAGTAGTAAAATATGAATTTAGAGAAAATTGAATACCGTGCTGTATGACAACGCACCGTCCCATCGAAGTCGAAAAGCGATGCAAGTTTATAACGTCTAATGGATTCCAAGAAATTAGTCACCCGCCTTACAGCCCAGATCTAGCACCCAGTGGTTATTATTTGTTCCCACATTCGAAAAAACATCTGCGTGGAATAAGGTATCCCGACGATGAGTCACTGGAGTGGCCGTAGAAGACTACTTTAACAACAAAGATAAATTGTACATATTCTTAAAAGGACTAGAATTATTACTAAAAAGATGCAATAAATGCATTTCAATAAAAGGTGAATATATTGAAAAATGAAATATATTTCATTGTTTTATGTTTTACATGTAATGCAAACCACAGTTCAATTTGAATTTCTTCCTCTGTATTTGTAAGATTTTGGGGCTCAAGTGATGCATTAGTTACATCTTCAGTTATTAATTGTTTTTTTTTTTTTGTATTTAGTTCTATAATTGGTCCCACGAGTAGGATGGTCACCTATGGCAGAGCCCTGCGTTACCATAGGAAGGCTTGCTTTTCAGCTGAAACTGGAGGTCGTCTGGTATCAAGAGTTCGCATATTAGCGACTAGGCACTCCCCTAGCCACGCATCCCTAGGCATATGCTGTTCCACCCTTGGATTGGACGCCCAGGCTATTGTTGGCCAGATCTCCAGCAGAGACATGACCGTACTGGAGATCTGTTACCAGTGGCACTACGAGGAAGTCATAGCCGGACTTCCGACAATTCAATTGTTCCGGCATGCTCTGTCGGTCGGTGAATATATTGAATAATAAAATATATATTCCATTGTTTTATTTGAAAGATTTCACACAAAGGCTCAAAACTTTTGGACCGCTCCTCGTATGTATATACGTATGTATATAGTACAAAAATATTATTATACAAAAATAGATATACTATATATGTATGTATCTATGTTAAAATATATTAGCCATGTTTTATATAAAACGCGTTAAAAGCGCAATGATTTTCATTGCTGCTAGTCCGCAATATATATTCAAATAATTAATTTTCCAGTTCGTTACCTACGATTGAGATCAACTAACCATGATAGGAATTGTAATGAAAGTTTTTTGATTTAATTTCAATAATTGGCGTGAAAATTTTGTTGTATCATAAAAATTGTTTTTCTATTTTATTTTTTTGTTTGTTTTATTTTAAGAAAAAATATTTTCCTATTTATTTATTTTTTGTTTTAATTTCAAATTGTTTTATTTGAAAAATATGTACATAATTTTTTTTTTGTGTTTGTTTGTGTGTTTGCTTGTTACCACAAAGAAAAAAATAATTGCAATGAAAACATTTACAATCAATAAAAACAAATTTGAATATCGTAAATTATATTCAATTGAATAAATTTGATGAAAATATACATACATACATGCAATATTTATAAATATGCATCCACGAAGTCCTCATTTGAGAGAAAATACCAAAATAAAAATTTACAGAAAAATGTAGAATCGTTATACCTATACACATATTTTTATTTTGTAGATTTTATGTTTATATTCAAATTAAAGAGTACAGAAACACAATATTTTGTGAATACGACACATACAGAGTACCCGCAAAACATAATACTAATTCTATGTATGTAATATTATAAGTTCTTATTCCTTTTTCCTTTCCTTATTTTATAAAAACCACATTCTCCGGTGGTTTAAGTGGTTTTTAATAACGAATGACTAAGTATTTTGACAAGGTAAATGACTAACTAGTGTTTTTGAAAACCACATCTACATGTATATTGCATTTAAGATTCTATGAAGTACACATTTAAATTCTTACAGTTTAGAACTTATTAAATAAAAAATAAAATTATAAGTGATTTATGAAATGAATGACTTCTGCATAAGCTGTGGGAATGAAAAAGAAATAGGAGTGTATTTACTTTGCGAATTTCTAGCTCTAAATGAACAAAGGCTCGCTTGTTTGTGAGCAAGGTTATTTAATGGTCTGGGCGACATAACTGAGTTAGCAGCACTAAACGACCTGAACAGATTTATTTAAAAATCGGGATGATTTTCAGGATAGACCAAGTTTATTCCCACTGACTGACATGTCGAAGAGCACTCACAATGAACCTGTCTGTAGGCTTAAGAGAGGATTTACTTCTTATGACTTTATGAGCAATTAGCCCGAGCTATCATACCACGAGACGGTTAATATTTTTCAATATTTGAGAATCAAAACAAAAATTGTATTGATCTTTAAACATAATTGTTAAAGTATGTATAATAAAATGAAAGAAAAAATGCAATTTTCAATTTTTGGAATGATTTATTTCAAAACTGTCTCTTAAATACATGTGACATAAATGAAATAAAAATTTATGCTAAATCATTTCTTTTTTTTTTTTTTTCATTTAGAATAAAAATAAACACAATTTTTAAATCTAGATACTGCTTAAAAACAATCTTAATAATTGCTTAAAAGAGAAAAAAAAATTTAAAACATTAAATCTAGAAAAAAATATAAGAAAGGTGTTTTCTGCAATTTCCATTTTTTTCCCACATAATAAAATAAAAAGATCAAATATGTAGTCACATTTAATTGGTGTTGCTGAAACTTGTAGATGGTTGCCCAGGGACAGAAAACTGTGGTCTGAAATTATTGAAATTTGATGCAGAACTACCTGTGAATGCTGGTAATGTTGAACCTTGAAAGCCAGGTGGAAATTGTGGCATCAATTGGGCTATAAATGAAAATATTTAAATAAAATTTTATTTTTGAGAGAAATTGAAAATAATAATAATAATAAAAAAAAAAGAAATTGATACTTACCAGAATTCGGAAGATTACCTGCAGTTGCTGCTAATCTTGAAAGAATTGATCTTTCTGACATTTGTAACCTTTGTGCAACTGGTGGAATTCTAGCCAATGTAGCTGGTAAACGAGAAACATCACTTTTCATATCAGAAAGCAATTCTTCCAGTTGATTTAATACTTTGTGAAGGACTGCATTTGCTGGTTTATTACCGGCTAGTGATTCTTTACTCAAATGTTGATGAGATTCAGCTAAGCATTCAACTTCAGCGAAACGAGCGTTTAATGACATTGCTGGATGATTTGGATCTTGAGTGAGATTTAAGTATGCTGCACGTCGTAATTGTTCTTCAATTACAAGAGCTTGTTCGAGTAATTTAAAACGTCTTGCGAGAAATTTGTTTTTAATTTCAAGGAAATTTCCTTTGCCCACATCCATTTTGAATGGCTCATTAATAATCGCAAAACGAATATCATTTTGAATGTCCTGCCAACGGCCGTAACCATGAGTAACTATGCCAGCCAAAAGCCAGTAATCGTGACGACGGTGCCATATTTCATATTCCCGGCCAGGAACAGCAGCTTTTTCTTCGTTCAACCACAATGTATGAAGTTCAGTAAATCCACCGTCAGCAATATTGAACATAAAGTTACGTTTATGTACTTCGAGTGTTTCATCAGGTTTTGACTCTTTTCTTTCTTTCGGTTTTTCAATTTCACCATCATCTTTGACAATAACGACGTCATCATCTTCTTCCTCTTTCTTAATAGATTCGTCTTCTGTCGGCTTTTTAACTGTTACATTTTTATCTTCTGCTTCAGATGATGTAGTTGGATTTGTCGTTTTATCTTTATCAGTTTTGGAGCCATCTGTACCTGATACATCATTTTCAGTTTTCACGACTGCTTCACCACTGCCTGTTGAATTACCAGTTGCTGATTCATTAGTTGTGGCTTTCTCATCTTTTGATTTTACATCATCTTCTGTTGCTGGTTTCTCATCATCTTTGTCCAGTGGAATAGGACTTGCTGCTGCACTATTAGCTGGTGTTGCACTAGTGCTGGTAGTTGCACTTTTATCACCTTCATTCTGTTGTGATTTTATTGGTTCACATGGTTTACGAATCAGTTCTGGCATACTATAATAACCATTAATATGTTCAAACTCTTGGACTTTCTTTCTGATTAAAGACATAACTCCAATGCGAGTTAATACATGTTGACGACTCAAACCTTCCCGAGGGACGCCATCTGCAAATGTTTCTGAATTATCAGCTCCCGGTTCACACAAGTGTCTCATGAATAATGATACATATGCTTTGAAATTACGCTCTGATTTACCCCTTAGGTCACGAACTAACCATTGTGAATTAAACGCATCTTGTGGAGGCATACCGTATCGCATTATTGCATTCAAGAAGCTCTTTCTTTGTCTGGCGTTAAAACCCAAAACCTCAATATTACCACCAACTCTGGCTAATAATGGTGGTAAGGGTCTATCTCTATCATCTCGTCGATCCAAACGACGTTTGTTTCTGCGACTCATGTCACCGTTATCGTTTCTTTCATCAAAATCATCATCTTCTCTGTCTTCATCCGATCCACCAGAATAATCAGAATTATAATCAGAAACATTCTCTTGCCAATTGCTATCATCTCTTGTCTCTGTTGCTACTACACCTCCATCTGTGTAATTCACTTGCTTTCTAACACGTTTACCCTTACCAAGAGTTCTTCCAACATCTTCCTGGTGTTGTTCGTAATGATGACGTAACAATTTAATCCAATAAGCTGGATCTGAATTTTCTGCTTCTTGTTTAATAATTTCTGTATCTTCTTCTTCATTTTCTTCTTTAGTAGCATATGAAGCCACTTTGAATGATGATAAATATTCATTAGCCCAGCTTTCTTTTTCTTCAATACCACGATTTGAACGGTCAAGTAATTCACCAACAGCTTTGTCGTCGTAATGGATAGCCTCTTCCTCCTTTCCTTCATCTTCTTTAAAAAGTTCTTCTGTACCAAATCTTAAAATATCATCCAATTCTTGTTTGGTAAAATTAGAACCTTTTCCACCAATTCCTGGTCTTACAACTAAATGAGTTAACATCATTTTTCTTTTAGCTACTTGTGTTACTCTCTCTTCTACAGAATTTCTTGTTACAAAACGATATATCATGACCTTATTTGCTTGACCGATACGGTGAGCACGCGAAAATGCTTGAATATCATTATGAGGATTCCAATCGGAATCATAAATAACGACAGTATCTGCAGTTGCCAAGTTAATTCCTAGACCACCTGCACGAGTACTTAATAAGAATACAAATTGTGGAGCACCGGGTGCATTAAATCTATCAATTGCTTCTTGTCTTAAATTTCCAGTTATTGTTCCATCAATTCTTTCATATTTATAGCCTTCACCTTCAAGAAAATCTTCTAGAATATCTAACATTTTTGTCATTTGAGAAAATATCAATACTCTGTGACCTTGTTCTTTCAATTGTCTTAGCATTTTTGCAAGTAGTACTAACTTTCCAGCTGCCTTTGTTAAAGATGTTATTTCATATCCACCACCTGGTGCTAAAGGTGCTTCTTCAGCGGCAGCCGGGAATAAATATGGATGATTGCAACATTTTTTCAAATCCATCATTACATTCAACAATGAACAGAAATTCCCGCCACTTTTTGGATTCAATGCTTCATAATTTCTTGTTAATATATATTTGTAATATTTCTTTTGTAATGGTGAAAGTTCAACTCTTACAATGAATTCTGATTTTGAAGGCATATTTTTAAGCACATCAGCTTTTAATCGCCGAAGCATATGCGGTCCTAACATTTCATGTAATCTTTTTACTTGTTCTTCTTTAGACACATCAGCAAATTCGCTCTGAAAAGCGGCCAAATCATTGAATTTATCCTTACTTAAAAAGTTAAGCAAATGGAATAATTCTTCAAGATTATTTTGAAGTGGTGTACCAGTTAGAAGTAATTTATAACCAATATTATATCCAGTTAGAACACGGAAAAATTTACTTTGATTACTTTTTAATCGATGAGCTTCATCAACAACAAGAACCGCCCAATCAATTGAACCCAAACACGTGGCATCAAGTGATACTAACTCATAACTTGTTAGTAATACGTTGAATTTAATCGAATTAGTACGAACTTTCGATGCTTTTGTACTTCTAACAGCACCCTCCTCAAACGACAATTCATTTTCTCGAATTATTGCTCGTGAATCTTTGTCTCCAACATAGGTTATAACGTAGAAATCTGGTGCCCATAATTCAAATTCTCGTTCCCAATTAATAATCGTTGATAATGGAACAGATACCAAAAATGGACCTTTACAATGTCCCTCTTTATACAACGAATACAGAAATGTTACTGTTTGAATTGTTTTTCCCAGACCCATCTCATCAGCTAGAATTGTATCAATTCCTTGTCCCCATGAATAACGTAACCAATTTAAACCTTCCAATTGATACGGATGTAATTCCATTCCAGTATCATCCAAAAATGATGGCTGTTGATCGTATTTCTTTTTCAAATCAGTTGTAGGTTTATCAGGTGGAGGCGTATAACGTTTAGTTGCTGTTGACGATGCACGTTCATCTTCCAGTTCTTTAGATTTGCTTTTTCTGCCTTTTCTACCTTTCTTTCTTACACTTGTTTCATTCAAACTAGCCGACCGTAGATCCCAATAATATTCAATTGCTTGTTTAAGACCAGGAATATCATCAGCTTCTTCTTCCCAAGTTGTTTTATCATACGGAAGTTCCCTCCATTTTACCAAATATAATGTTGTACCATCTCTCAATGTCTGATGATTAATAACTCGGTGAACAATCAACCATTCTGGTTTCACACCATACTTATAATATTTTTCTTCTAAGTCCATTCCCCAATTTTCACCTTGTTCTGCATGTGCTCGTTTGTGTTTTTGAATGCGTTTAAAACGGCTATCGGACTCATCTAGTGTATCTTCAAATTTAGGTGGTTCTTCCATATCAAATTTACGTATGAAATTTCTTATCATTAATGGATGGTAAACATCGAGTTGCAATTCTGTTACCCATTCACAATGCCAATATGAACGATCATGCCATTTAACAAAATATTCTCTTTGACGTGATAAATTTGCTTTTTTCGATGTTGACGGTTCGGTAGTTTTTTGTTCAATCCATTTCCATGTTAATATTTTATCGACTTTTCCTGGTAGTGGTGGACAGCTACAACGAGGACATTTCCAGTCACCATCTGGAATAGTATCTAAAGGTGGATTTAAGCAAAACGTGTGATAAGCAGATGGACATGAATCACAACAGAGCAGTTCACCACCATCTTTGCATATACGACAAAATTCTTGATGCTCATCATCTTCTTGTTCAGCTGGACCATCTGTTTCACAATGTGGACATGACCATTTACCTTCAGGAGCTTCTTCCAGTTCTGGTTCTAAACATACTAAATGATACGCTCTTGGACAAGTATCACATAAAATGATCTCACCACCCTGTTGACAAACTTCACAATAATCTTGATGTTCATGTTCACCGTCCTCACCTTCAGGAAATTTATTTGTTGCTTTCACCTTCTTTTTTCGCTTAAATTTATTTCCAATTTTAGTTTTTGCTTTTTTCTTAACAACAGGTTGCTGAGGTGCAACTTGTTCCTCTTCAACCTCTTCATTCTCATTCTTACTCTCGGTTTCTTTACTTTCTTCCGATTTCTGTAACATTTTTTCAAATTCAACATCTGAGTCTCTTTCAGATCCACCAGTTGCATCTTGATCTTCATCTGAACTGCCATGTTTTCGTTTACCAAATTTTATTTTTAATGTTGGAACTTTTCCTGATTTTTTCCCTTTTTTACCAGGAGCTCTTCCACGTTTTTTCTTTGTTCGTTGTTCTTTCTCCTCTTCTTCTTCTTCTTCATCTTCTTCCTCCTCAAATGTTTCTTCGATCTTAGATTATAAAAATATATTTATCTATTTTTTTTTCTTTCTTTAAACTTAACAATGTATTTACCTTTTCACTTCTCGATGAACGTGGTCGGGTACTTTTACCCTGATACTCATTATAATCTTCTTCTTCTTTATTATTAATTTCTCCTTGAATATGTGGATTCACTTCACAAAATTCTCGCCACTTAGCAGCAACAAGCATCATTAATTTGGGCATAGGTACCTAGAAAAAATATAAATTTATACTTTATTTTAAATAATTTGATTTGTTTTCTGCACAGATACCTTTGGGTTTTCTTTCTGTAGAATTGGTCTAACATGCTGTTGATATAATTTATATGAAACCAAATTTTGATAATCACTTTCGCTAAAGTCAATTTCAACGTCAGTTAACTCAAAAGCGCTACAAACATCTTCTACAGTTGGCATATCTTTTAATGAATAATTAGTATTAAAATTACAAAATACAATTAATTTTCATATTTTTAATATTTCTTACTTGACGATGTCGCAGCTGAAGTAGATGCCGCTGCTGAAGTAGATGCCGCAGGAATATCTTTATTTTTTTCACCTTCCCTCTTTTTTCGTCCTTTTCTTGGAGCTGTATAATCAGTTGCCTCATCTTCATGAAGGAAATCACTATCATCTTCACTTTCGTTCTTCTTACGTTTTTTCTTTTTCCGGGTTTTTTCTTTTTCATTTTTTGTTTTCCTCTTCTTACCTTTTTTCTTTTTTTGTTTTTCTTCTTCTGGATCGTAATCGTCGTCTTCTTCCTTAAATTATAAAATTAACTTCATTTTTATAACTTCTTAAAAAAAATAATTTTTAACTAACTAAATTCGCAGCCTTTAATGGAACTTCATCCGAATCTGCTGAAAGTTCAGCCGGTGTAGGTGCAATTTCTTCTTGAAGCTCATCTTCTTCTAAAAACAAAAGTATAGTTTATGTGATAATTAAAGACAATGGCGTTAAACAGTACTAAAATTATAATTAATTCATCTAAACAAGAATTATTGCTTTAGAAAAACAGGTAGTAGTTCCATTATTTCTTGTTTTTATTGCACAAAGTAAATTCGAATAATATATATTAGATTTCTTATGAAATGAGGTCTCTACTTAATGATTGGTTAGTATCATCTATAAGCCTCGAACATAAATTTCTAACTATCGACATAGTTTCACCTGCACCCCCTCCCCCATAAACTATCATATATTCCTTATATTAATATATTACAAATAGCAATGAAAAAATTATTTTAAAATAATGGGGCTAGCTCCAATACATAAATTTTAAATAAGTCCTTACAATATTTTTTCTAATGCAAACAATAATTCTATTTAAATAATATTTTTTCTAAAGGTACATTGATAAATTTGAATTATTAAATTATAAATCACAATACGCTGAAAGTTTCACTAATTAATAATGCAAAATTTTACCCGGTAAAACTTCATCCTCTGAAGCCATTTTTCTACGTTCTCCTTACACAATTTTTATTAAAAATTATTCCTTTATTTTAACCAATTGTTTCAATTACAATTTTTTTATTTATATCACAATTAAATTAAAAGAAATTCCCAAATTCCTTATGTATAAACTCAACCAAAATTTGGCTACCCAATATGGCGACTGTGAACCATCAAAATCAAACCAACCATGTGCAGAGTTGCCAGTAACCATTTTCAGTAAAATAAATTTGATTTAGATTTAGGGTGCGTTTAGACAATGAATTTAGATTTATATTAATCATACCCTAAAAAAGTCAAAATAAATTTTAATTATCGTCGCTACATTTTGTGATGGCTCAAAGTGAGGTACACATTATCATTTTAACTGACACTTATGCAAAAAAAACTGTTAGTTTAAATGATAATGTGTTCCTCACTTAATAATTATTCAATATTCTTTTGACTTTTATTTTGAAAGTTTTCGAGTTTTGACATTTTAAATGTAACATTTTCACGCGTGTGCGACGTGTGTAGCAAAAAAAAGTATATACTGGAAACACTTCTTTCTTTTTTGACGTTGAATGGGGATCCTTTGATTTTGATGATCAGAAATAAAATTTAAATTAATTTTTATAAAATGGGGATATATACTGATATATTGAAACGTGAATTTCCAGCAATAGACGACGATGTTATGGCTTATGTTGAAGGTACAAAAAATATATATTTCTAATAATAAAATTTACTCCTACGCATATGGTTCCATGCATTAACCAATATTCAGGTTTTAAAATTACAAAATTACATATGCATTGTTTAATGCTGATTTATTTAAATCAACATCAAATTTGTAAGAGACAAATAAATTTTATTAAATTGTGTATTCACAAGAATTATCAAATTTTCATTTTACCTAATATTGAATTAACTAGAAGGTTCGTAATTTGTAATCCCAAAAATTTAAAGACTGACACTTTTTTTACTAATGTCTTAAACGCTGTACCTCCCACATCAATTCTTGGTAAGTAAATATTTGAATAAAACAATTTCTAAGAATAAAATTGATTGCTGACGTTGATTTTATTTTATTTTCTATTTCTTAGATTCCAATTTGAAAAGCGAACACTTTTGAAAATGCTTCAAGTTTGGTACATTGGTGCTAGCTTTTAATAAATTCTTACAAAATTGGTTCAAAAGATGTTCAGTTTAAAACTTCATTCTATTACCCTCTCATTTTTAGGTCCAAAACTACACATGCCTTTTTATTATAGTTTAAAACAACATATGTTAAATATAATACACAATTATATATTTGGTAGAATGTATGTTTTAATCATACTAATTATTATTTTCAAGGGGTTCTTTGTGGAGGCGTTGATGACTTTAACAATTGTGAAGATGTTTTTGACGCCATTGGTGATATATTACAAGAGATAAGTTTAGAAAGATCAGAGATTGACATAAGGTATTAATCATCAAAAGAAATTGGATTAAATAATTAGAATAATATTATTTGTTTTTAGGAATTTATGCGAACAGTTCTTTAAAATTATGAAACCAAAAGAACGTACGAATCAAAAAATGTTAAATGCACCAATTAATATAGCCGAAATGGCAGCAGACATGGATAGTAACATAAATGACATGAAAAGTATTTGGGTGATAAATAGAGATAGCTCAGTGGTAGGTATATTTTATTTAAAGAAAAATTTCCCATAAAATAAAAAATTTTTAAAAATTTTAGAAAGTTGACTCAAGAAAACTTGAAAAAGCTGAAACAAAATTACAACAGAAATTAGAAAAACGTCAAGATAATAAAAAGACATCAACTCCAAATAATCCTGTTAAACTACAAATGGCATCAGCATCTCAAGTTTCAAATAAAAAAGAAAATAAAATGGAAAATAAAGGAACAAATCGTAGTATGGATATACGAATTGAAAGTTTCGATTTAGCTTTTGGAGACAAGTATTAAAAATTTATATTGTTTATTTTTGTTTACAGAGTAGTTCTATAAAAATGATTTAATATATATATATTTGTTTAAAGAGTTCTTCTTCAAAATGCTGATTTAATTCTTGCATTTGGACGACGATATGGTTTAGTTGGACGTAACGGTTTGGGTAAAACAACTCTTTTACGTATGATATCAGATAGACAATTAAAAATTCCAAATCATATTAGTGTTTTACACGTTGAACAGGAAGTTCATGGTGATGATACAAAGGCTTTAGATAGTGTACTTGAATGTGATACAGTACGAAATAAGTTGTTAGCTAAAGAGAAAGAACTTTTAGCACTATCAACAGATGAAACAAATAGTACTCAAGTTAATGAAGAATTAAATAAAGTTTACATAGAATTACAGAATATTGAAGCTGATAAAGCAATAGCAAAAGCATCGATCATTCTAAAAGGTTTAGGTTTTTCATCAGATATGCAAGCTAGACCAACAAAATCATTTTCTGGTGGTTGGAGAATGCGTTTAGCTCTAGCACGAGCGTTATTTTCTCAACCTGATCTTCTATTATTGGATGAACCGACAAACATGTTGGATATAAAAGCAATTATTTGGTTAGAAAATTATCTTCAACATTGGCCTACGACATTATTAGTTGTTTCACATGACCGAAGTTTATTAGATTCAGTACCAACGGATATTATTTATTTACATTCACAAAGACTTGATGCATACAAGTAATTGATTACAAAAATTTTATCATTAAACATTTAATACCTACATTTTTTTTTAATACAGGGGGAACTATGAACAATTCATAAAAACAAAAACTGAAAAATTGAAAGCTCAAAGAAGAGAATACGAAGCTCAACTAGCCCATAGAGCACATGTTCAAGAATTTATAGATCGTTTTAGATATAATGCAAATAGAGCCTCTAGTGTCCAATCAAAAATTAAAATGTTGGAAAAATTGTAAGTTTTTTTCTCAATATATTTTTATTCAAGTTTAATTACATAAATTTTAATCAATCTTTTTTCTAAAGACCTAAATTAAAACCAGTTGAAAAGGATTACGAAGTAAAATTGAAATTTCCAGAAGTTGAACCACTTAATCCTCCAGTTTTAACATTAAATGAAATTGAATTTTATTACAATACAGAGAAGCCAATATTTTCTAACGTTAATCTCTCAGCAAATTCAGAGTCTAGAATTTGTATTGTATGTCGCAAAATTAATTAATTTAAAAATATTATGAAATTGGTAATTTAAATTTTATTATTATACCAGGTGGGAGAGAATGGAGCTGGTAAAACAACATTATTAAAATTAGTTGTAGGACAATTAACACCAACATCTGGAACAATAAGTATGCATCGAGGATTACGACTGGGATATTTTGCTCAACATCATGTTGATAATTTAGATATGAATTTAACATGTGTTGGTATATTACAAGCTGAATATTCTGGTAAATCGGATGAAGAATATAGACGACAATTAGGAAGTTTTGGAATATCAGGAAATTTGGCAATGCAACCGATTGCAAGTTTATCAGGAGGACAAAAATCAAGAGTTGCTTTTGCTAAAATGTGCATGGGTAAATTATTTTTTTTTTAATCAAAAAGATCAATAATAAAACGTTTAATTTTCATAGCTCAACCCAATTTCATAGTGCTTGATGAACCTACAAATCATTTAGACATAGAAACAATAGATGCCTTAGGAAAAGCTATTAATCAATATGGGGTATGTATTATAAACAAATTTTAAGATTAAATTTTAAAAAAAAACAAATAATTATTTTGTAATTTTCTAGGGTGGAGTAATCCTTGTTTCCCATGATGAACGTTTAATTCGTGTTATTTGCAAAGAATTATGGGTTTGCGCCGATGGAAACGTTCATTCAATGGAAGGTGGAATCGAAGCATACAAACAGGAGGTCCTCAAAGAGATTGAATCAAAATAATTATGAATTGCCTATACAATTTATTTAGTATATAATTGATAATAAAATTAATTGAATATGTATTTATACTTGTGGTTGAATATTATTACTTAAATAATGATGAAAATATGTTTGAAAAACATGGACAAATAGTATTGAGTATGTGTTGTTTATGAAAATTTGAATTTTAAATAAAAGTTTCAACCAAGTTTCAAAATTCATTTTTATTTTAAATTATTTTCATTTAACACCTTAGATGAAGATGCCGGCAACAAAAAATGAAGAAAATAAAATAAAAAAAACAATTTTTTTACTGTATTATATGTATGTATTCAATGTGTTTATTAATTCTTCATATTTTCCAAAACCAAGCATATAATAATTTTGAGAGTATGTTTATGTAATTGTATTTAATTACAATTTTGTTTTGATGATTCATGCTTTTGTTAATCCAATAACTCCACATCCAATTCGTGCTCCAGCATTTCCTGTTGTTTTACTTAAATCATGGCCACCTTTTCCTAAATCATCAGGATCAGCATGTACAACTACTGTTCGTCCAATAATGCTATGTGGACCAGTAAGAGATATTAAATTGTCTGTAATGGATACCTTTAAAAAAAAAAGTATTAAAATTTAATTGAAATTTTAAAATAAGAAAATAAAAATATTATTAGATAATATGTACATACCTTAGCAGTTCCTTTTGAATTAGCCTCAACATTTCCTAAATCACCAACATGCCGATTAGAATCTTCTGGTGCACCATGTTCTTTTCCGTGAGGATTGAAATGTGCTCCAGCCGATGTACATCCATTTGTATTATCACCGAATTCATGTACATGAAATCCATGTTTACCAGCTGATAATCCAGTAAGTTCACCAGTTACTTTTACTGGTGCATTATCTCCCTTTTTTTGGAAGAGAAAATCAAATGTTAAAAATGAATCTCCTTTTAAAAAAAATGTATTACATAGTATCTAGTCTATGTAAACGGGGTCTTATTATAACTTTGTTTTTTTTATTCAAATCAAATGTAAATCGTATAAACCTCATATTTACATTTTCATTATCATCGTGAAACCGCAAAATTGCACTCTACAACAACACGTAATCGACTCTTGATTATTATTCCAAAAGAAAAATAAATGATTAGAATATAAATTTTTGTTTTTGTAGCGACTAAAGAAGAAAAAAAAGGAAAAAAAAAATAAAAACTCCAAGAAAAAAAGCAGATACAAAATGAAGTCTGGCTAGATTCTAGAATATTATTGACCTTTGATTATATAAAAGTTGATACCCTCAACCTTGAATTTCCGACAGAGAGAAAACTTTAATTACATATTTAATTTCCACCTTTTGATAAATTTTTTAAGATAGGTAATTAAGTGGAAAGATAAATTTTCTTAACTTTAATATCAATGTGACGTCATATGACTATTATAAAAACCTGTAATCGGTCTGTTGAAAAGCCGATAACTTTACAAAAATAAAAATATGTACATAGAAAAAAGTGCATTTTTGATTACTTACATCTTGTTCAAAATGAATTACGCCTTTTGCATCACCACTTAAACAGCAAACAGCTTTTACTGGCATTTTTCGTTTTTAATAAATTCTGCGTTCAAACAAATAAAAAAATATTTAATTTCAAAAACAAATTAAAGTCCAAAAAACAAAAATTTTTAATTTTTATTATAAATCAATCGATAATGTCTGTACCTTTCCTTATTCCTTCCGCTCTACCGGATAATTATAAAAATATAAATTTTAATTGATTTATGATTGAATGAATTCTGAAAAAAAATCGTCAGTAAATTGTCGGCTTTTCGGCGTCGACCAAATTTTTACCACCTCCTAACCTAACGACTCCGAATTGACGAAAAGAAAAATATGGTTAACAGTGATGATAACTTTCTCTTAAAGACACTATAAAAGTAGTGCTTTTTTAAATTTTCATTTTGCTTTTTAGTTTTCGATTTTCACATAAAGTGAGGTACACATTATCATGTAAACTGACTCATTTCTGAAATAATCATTAAAAATAAAAGTACATACAATTAAATTTTTGTTTTCTTTTCTGGGAAAATCATAATGCTTTTAAAAATAAAGTTACCAACACTAGGTTAATCAAAAATTGTCAAACTAAACGAATCCGAAATAACCTAACCTCAATTTAATTTAATGAAGTATTTTAATTCAAATTTGTGTATTTTTTAATATTGAAGGAGGAAGTTCTAAAATGCCGCCAAATCAGAGAAAATTATTAGGACCTGAATCTTCATTTTCTTATAAATTATATTTGCAAAAAGAAAAATTAGATACTACTATGCAATGTGCTACAAAAAAATTAAATGAACCTAGAAGAATTTGTATGTATTCATTAAAAATTAGTGTTATTTATTTTACCTTATTTATTTTTTTTTTTAAATTTCAAGATATAAAAATGGGAGTCCTATCTCAAGTTAAAGGATCAGCATATATGGAAATCGGTCAAACAAAAATTATAGCAGCTACATTTGGCCCAAGAGAACTATCAAAATTACCAAAGAAAAGGTAAATCATTAAAAGTTCTTTATTATTTAAATTTGTCTCAAAAATAAATTTTTTAGTTGTTTGGGATCTGTTCAATGTGAAGTAAAATATGCTCCATTTGGAATTGAAAATAAAAGTGTAACACAAATATCAAGAAAAGAGAAAACATATTCAATAGCATTAAAAAAGGCACTACAACCAGTTATTTGTCGTAACGAATTTACAAATTTTCAGGTTTGAATTTATAAAAAAAAAAATGAATTAAATTATTTCAATAAAAATGTTCTTTAGATCGATATTTTCGTATATGTTTTGCAAGACGATGGATGTGTTTTAAGTTCTGCAATTAATTGTGCAGGATTAGCATTGGTTGATGGTGGAATTCCGATGTATGATTTAATAACAGCAGGCACAGTTGGTTTCCATAATAAATCAATTTTTGTAGATCCATCATGTAAGACAAAAACAAATTTTTTTGATCTTGGAAAATTTTACAAAATTAATTTTTTTTTTAATTTTTTACTATAGACATTGAAGAGGATCATTGTACAAATGGAGATGAAGATGATGAATTTGGTATTATTGTTTTATCACGATTAGAATCCCATGCTCAGACATCGGATTGTTTTCAGGTGGGATGTCTTACTTTTGATACTCTTAAAAAACTTAATGACATTGTATTACAAAAAAATCTCGATGTTTTAAAAATTATTAAGCAGGTTCTTGTTCAAAAAGTTAAAACAAACTTAAATGATAAAATATAATTTTTATTTAATGTGTAATTTTCGATGTATTATTATTATTATTATTATGAAAATGAAAGAGTATTAAAAATTTGAATTTTCAGCTATCCATGGAATAAAATTGTCAACTTTCGTATAAATTCCTGGATGATTGCCTTCTCCACATCTTAAACCCCAAGAAACTACACCAACAATAACCCAACGTTGATTTGGTAATTGAACTACTAATGGTCCACCGCTATCACCTTGACATGAATCTCGACCACCTTCTTTTGATCCAGCACAAAATACCGTTTTTGGAATATGATGTATATATGCATCTTGGCAATTTTTATTTCCCCAAATTGGTAAAGAAACTTCAAGAAGGATCTTTGAATAAGGTCCTCCAAATGATTTTGTACCCCAACCCGTAACAACACCCATCGAAGCTTCCCATGTTTCTTGAACGGGTGGTATACATATAGGCCAGATATATGAAGTAAAAAGTGTTGGTCGATTTAGACGTATAATTGCTATATCATTTTCATTTGTTATATAATTGAAATCTGGATGGATTCTCATTTCTGTAACACGAAAATCTCGTGCTCTTGTTTCATTTTGTGCACGAATATCATATTCACCTAAACGTACTAATAATTCAGTAGCTTTATGTTCATTAATACAATGAGCTGCAGTTAGAACATGACGATCTGTTATTAAAGTTGCACCACAAAATACATTTGGAAATCCAATACGAAGTATAGCTGCCATCCATGGCCATTCACCTGGTTCTGCTTCTCTTTCACCTTCTAATTTTGGATACGGACGTGTTGTCATACCACAACTTCGATTTTCAATTATTTCATTCATTGGTGATTTATTACTATTATCTGTACCAATATGTGGACCTCTATTAACTAGAATATTATCTGGACAACAAATTCCAAAAGATCTGAAAAAAAAAGGTAAGTAGTACATATATAAATGCAAAAATTGATTTGCATTTTTTAAAAGTAATTTTTATTTTTCTTACGATTTTCCTAAGACACACATATATTCGAAAATTTTTAGATAATTCCTTTGTAAATCCGATAAAATACATGTATTAATTGGTTGACATCGCCCAAATTGTCCAGATCCAGTCATACAACGTTTATAACCAACCGATGTTGGCTAAAAAAAAAACGATTTTTTTTTTTTTAAAACAAGGTGTTCATATTTTAAATATTATTCACTTACCATCTGAAAAGTTTCATTTTCAATAGCTCGTTGAGCACCTACAATTAAAAAAAAAAGCAATTTCATTACAAATAATTCAGTTATTTTTAAAGAAATAGAACAATTTATCAATTATTATGTTCATATGAATTTATTATTCGTATATTTTTATTACGCACTATCACTTAACGGAATTCTTAATTATTTAATATTAATTTATTTGCATTATTTCGACAAAATGAAATATTAAACTTTTATTAATAATTAATGAAAATACATAAAAAAATATTCATAAAAATTTGTATTTCAGTTGCTGTGCAAGAAAATCTTTTAGACATATTTTTATTAATTAGATTAAATTATTAAAATCAATTAAATCAAAAAAATAATAATTTTCTTACTTGAAAGATGTTCGATAAATAAAAAATAAAATATGAAACTTTTAATAAACATTTTGCTAAAAATTCAATTTAATTGAAACAAATTATTTTAACTACGAATTTACTTACAGTTAAACTAACTTTTTCAAATTTGCTTAAAAATAGCAATATTATAAAAAAATGTTCTCTTTTTTTTTTTGTTGTCATTTCCTCTGATAAAATTTTCAAATTTTTAGAACATATGTGGGTTTTTTTTTCTCAATAGAAATTTTTTTTTTTCGCAATAAAATGTGTGGCAAATATCTAATTTTTTAAAAAGAAAATATGAGAATATATACGTACATATGTGTTTAAAGATAAACAAATTTATTCAAAATATCGTAATTCTTGGTTGAAAAACATATTTGCAAGTTTATTTTACAATTATGGTCAATAATTCCTGTAAGCGGTAATACAAAGCCATATGATGGTAGCGAAAACTAGGAACTTCTGATTTGATTGAGAATGGAAGATATCTGTTCTTTTATTTTCTTTTCAGACTGATGATCAATTATATTAAATAGATTAGATTAGATGTGTAATGGGCTATAATTGCACTTCGACCAGTAAAGATCTTTTGTACAGCCCGTTCTTCTTATAGATTTAGGCTATTGATAAATCCTAAAATTCTATTAGAAGTTGCACATCAGACTTCCTCTGGCTTGAGAAAATGCTGATGCATATGTAACACATTCTTTTAGAGGCCAACGCCTCGCATTCACACAGAATGTGTTTTGAGGTTTCTTTGGCCTCCTTGCAGAATCTGTACTTGTCTTCCTCCTGTAGTCCTATCCTACTTAGATGGTAATTTAGAGAACAGGTCCAGTTAAGAGACCTGTAATGGTTCTTAGCTCTTTCCTACTGAGGTTGAGTAGTTTTCTGGAAATGCTAGCTGAAGGTAAGATAAATTCCTTTGCCAGTAGATTTCCGGGGGTTTTCTTCCATCGCGAGATGCATTTTTCCATTTCCCATTTTTTGATGTTGTTTTTTGTGTAGCTTCTGGGCAGGCCGCAGAAAGGTTCTGGACCAAGGAAGTTGGAGTTGACACCTTTTTTTGCTAGGGAATCTGCCAGCTCGTTGCCCTTGAATCCTTCATGTCCCGGAATTCACATTAGATATATTTTGTTTGTCCTAGCTAATGATTTAACAGTTCTTAAGCACTCCAAAACCAATCCAGATACAATTTTGTATGAGTTGATGGCCTTGAGTGCTGCTTGGCTGTCTGAAATTATGTAGACTGTGGCTTTGTTGAAGCCTTCCTTTATTATTTCATAATTTCAGCTTGAAAAACTGATGGATATTTTCCCAGGGATTTATATAGGCTTCTTTTAGGGCCCGGTACTCCTGCTCCGATCCCCAATTCAGTTTTTGAACTATTTGTGTACCACACAAACGCACCTTTATCAAAAGGTTCTTTGTTGTTGCACCAGGATTCCCGATCTGGAAACAACTAAATAATTGAATCAGTTAGAAAAATTAGAAGATTCTATTAGAGACGGTGTACTGAATATAAAATGGACTTTTCTGTAGTTGGGGATTCCTGCATCCCACCAGTCACCACCCACAAACCAACCAAAACAAAACAAATTTTAGGTATTTCACAGAAAAATTTATTTTCAAAAAGTAATAAAATAATAATAATTACATATACATATAACATATATATGTATGTATGTGGGTAAAGCGTACATATATGTACACTTTTTTAAAGGTTACAGTTATGAAATATATTTTTAAAAATATATTCAAATAAAAAGTACATATTTTAAATAATTTTCTAAAAAAGACATTCTAGAAATATACATTATACTTTTTTTTCCAAATACATACTCACATTTTTTTTTTTTTTAATAATTTATTGCTTTTTCACATTTTCTGTAATACGAATTAATAAAATCTCCAAATGAGAGAAAACTACATAGATCTACGTTATAGGTATGTGTATATCGATGTATAATTTAAAAAGTATTTTTGATTATGATATTGAATTTTCAATAATTTTCCAATAATTATATAAGTTTTCAAAATTTTCATGGTATCAAAAATGATTCAAGTACATTTAAAAAAATCGATTTTCATCATAAATGCATTTTCCAAAAAAAAAAATTCAAAATAAATTCAAAATTGAAAAGGTTTTTTTTTTAGGTAGATTGTCTCTTTTGGTAATTTTTTTGTATGTTTTTGTTTTTACATTTAATTTAATTAATTCAAAATATTGAATATTACTATTATTAATTTTTTTTTTGTTTAATTGATATTTTTGTTAAATAGTTTATGAATTTCTATGGAAGGAATATTTTATAAAATGAATAATTATCGGCAGTTTTCAAAAAGAAAATTTAAAAATGAAATCTCAAAAATTAAAATCTTAAAAAAGTGAATTTTTAGAAAATTTTAAAAAATTTAGTAAAAATTACTATATTGAGTCGTTATACTTATATAATTTTTTTAAAATTTAAATATATAAAGTGTTTTGTGTATGTATGTGTGTGTTATAATATATGTGTTCAAATTTTGATATACCTTGAACCAAAAGAGTTGAGGAATCGTATTATACTTGAAAACTATATGCGCAAAAGAAAAGATACTTACACATATTCAGTTTTGTTGTTGTAAATTTTAAGAAAGTAGGTAGGAAAGCATGTAAGACATGCGCAAAATCTTGCAGGTATTCACATCAACTTTTTTGGTTCGGTTATATTATAATTTTTCGTATATATTTTTATTACATTCAATTTTTTACCACTTTTTTTTTTTTTTTAAACAAAAAATTAAAATGTTAAAAACGAAAAAAATTTTATTTTACAATTTTTTAATATAATCCAATGAGGCCAATAAAAATTTCGATAATTAGTAAAATTTTATAAATTTTAAAATTTCTTCGTTAAAGAAAAGAAAAAATAAAAATAATGTACGTAAATACTCTTTTTTTTTTTTAACATATGTAATTACAAAATAATTTCTTATTTTTTTTTTTAATTATTCGTTTTTAAAATGTTTGAATTTTTTTAAATTAATTTTTT
The DNA here is from genome assembly GCA_932526495.1 of Bombylius major. Classification (NCBI taxonomy): domain Eukaryota; kingdom Metazoa; phylum Arthropoda; class Insecta; order Diptera; family Bombyliidae; genus Bombylius; species Bombylius major. The sequence goes on along the minus strand of OW052044.1, from coordinate 10,699,247 downwards.
TTTTAAAAAAATATTCAATTGATTGCGATGTAGTACATACACGTAGTACATTGTCGTAGAATTACACATCGATATTTAAAAAAAAAAAATAAAAAAAGAATAGTAAAAGAAAATAATGAAAGTGAAAAATGATTTAGTATTTTTCTATTCATTTTAATTTTTTGATAATCTTTTATTTGATAATTGCTGTGCTGGTGCAGCAGCAGCATTTGCACAATTGCAAATTACATCAAATAATCGAACCATTACTCCTCTTGCACGGTTTACTATACGTCCACTTTTAAGATTTGCTAATACAGGAACTGCAAAACAAATAAAAATTATTACAATTTAGATTTTATTTAATATATAATTATTTTTTTTTTTTGAAATAGATTTGAAAATAGAATAACGGTAATTAAATAAAAATGTTAACGTGCGAAAAATTATCATCAGGCATCTTGTGAACTTTTTTTTTATTTTTTTTAATTATAAAAAAATTAAAATATGGACAGGTAGTAATTAATTATATTAAATAATATTTTGTGCATTTAAATGTACATTTATTGTTTATGTAAATTAATGACAACGTGTAATTTAATGTAAAGAAAAGCAAGTAATTTGTATCTACTACAATTTTACATCAGTACTCGTATGTGCGTTTTAATTAAAATAAATTTTTATCAGACTTTATAATTAAAAAAAATTCAATAGAAATGAAAAGTTATAATTAAAAATATTTATAATTAAAATAAGTTTCCCATTCAATTACTATATAAAGAATGAAAAAATTACTTTTGAATTACAGAAATAATAATTTTTTAAATTATTCGTGTTTGTGAATTTAAAAATTGAGAAGCTACGATGAAAATTATAAATATTTTTTTAATTTTCTTAATTTTTATCATCTATTCACAAGATTCTGTAAAAGCAGTACGTAAATTTGTTTTATTTTGAAAAAGAAAATTTAATTATATCAATTGTTTTTTTTTTTTTAAATTTTTTGAAAAAGGTAACAATGAAACAATTTGATGCATCGTTGGAAATGATGAGAATGGCTTGTGCTCCAAAATTCAAAGTAACATCAGAAATTCTTGATAATGTACGAAAGGGTGAATTTATTGAGGATAGAGAACTTAAGGTGTTTTTATTATTATTATTTTTAAATTCAATTGATTTTTAATAATTAATAAAAATATTTCTTTTTTTTTTGTATGGTAAAAAAAACGTGAAGTGTTACATGAAATGTGTCGCGCAAATGGTTGGAACGGTAAGTTAATAGTTACTAGTGATTTTCTGGAAAAAGACCTTTTGTTAAAAGAAAACAAGTGTGTTTTTTTTAATATTTTGAATTTTAATTTAACTGCCAATTGCTGATTTTAAATTAATTTGAATGTTTTCCTTTTTTGTTTATGTTATACTCGTATAAATATTATTTTTTAGCAGCTAGTTTATAAAAAAAAAAAAATACATATGAATTTTTATTTAATATAGATCACAAAGAAAGGCGATGTTAATGTTGAAAAGACGTTAGCTCAAACAAAAATTGTATTACCAGAAGAACTACAAGAACCAGCCGCAAATGCTTTTAATAGTTGTAATCACATTCGTAAGTACCTACAAACAGGGTGTCCGGTTTAAAGGTTTACAAAATGGAACCAAATAGGTCTCGCCGAGACAAGTAAAAAACCGTATGGGTAGTGGGTAATTGCAATTTTTTGACTTTGATCGATAATAACTTCTGTAGTAAAGGGGCTGAAGAGATCGTGCTTACGTTATTTGAAAGAGCAAAGGGTTATCTTTTGTTAGAAATACGTATCATTCGTATACAAAAAGCAAAAACGAAAATATAGGATGTTTTACAAGAAAAGTCACAAAAATCTTCAACCCCTCATGCCCTGGAAACCGTTGAGATTAGACACCTACCACCCATACGATTTTTTGCTTGTGTCGGCGAGACCTATCTGTGGTTTCATTTTGTAAACTTTTAAACCGGACACCCTGTATATTTAATTTTTTCTCTTTTCTTTTTTTGTAATACATATTTTATTATTTGTTTTTTTTTTTTTTTTTTGGTTTTTTTTAGAAAAAAATTATAAAGATACATGCGATAAGGTATTTTATATAACAAAGTGTATATATGAATATGACCCAACAAAATTTAAATTTCCTTAATAAAATAAATGTTTGTTGATGTTTTTAGATGTATGAAAGCACACCTATTTGAAAATATATTGTATGTTAAAAAGAAGAAACAAGTAATTTTTTTATATACATAATTAATTGGAATCTACATCAAAATTTCAGGTATAAATTTAAATAAGCTTGAATATTTAAAAAAAAAAAAACTTTTAAACCAAATACTTTTTATGTAAAGAGTTGTTCAAGGAAGTACTGAAAGTTTCTCAGTAACAGCTTGTCCTTTAAATTCATATTGTCCGAATATTCCATTATATTTAATCATTTTCACGAAATGATCGATTCTAGACAGGAAGCCTTCTTCTATTCACTCATCCTAAATCCGAAAACCCCATGTAAATCCGTTCACGTTTACTACCCTAAAACTCACACTTTCGTCACGAAAATCGCTCTTACCCACAGGCCACAAAGTTATTAAGTCAAGGGTTAGTGAGTGGATTAATAAAAGTATATAAATATGTATTTTAAAAAAAAAAATATTGATGAAAAATTGGCAAATTATAATATGCCCACACTGAAGTTTTTTGATACTGAAATGAAAACTTTAAGAATTTAAGAGAAAAAGATTATGTACTTACATTGTCCAGAAGTTTTTCTTGATGTCTCCTGAAATAAATTTATAAAAAAAAAAATTTAATTAGATTTTTCCGAGTACTTATTAAAAAATTAAAAATTGTTGAAAAGGTATTTAATTTATTTGTAAATTTAACATTTTACACAAATCAGGTATCTAACTAACAACCATTTAAAAACACAAGTTCTAATTTGTTTAAAAACAATTTTTTTTTTTTTAAATATTATAATTAAGTATTTTTGTGTACCTACTTAAAAAGTCAAAAAGTACAAATTATTCTACATACATACATAATATGCACTTAAATATGTACATAATGAATTTTTTCACAAATCTACATGAGAAAGTTCAAGGGCCTTTCTTATATGTTTATCTTAGACTTTATAGTATAAAGGCCATTGTTCTAAAAATTTGTTTATTTTTATTTTTATTTTTATTTTTTTTTGTGTTCAGTTTCTATTTATATTTTTCAATATACTACATACCTGTTGCGATTTTAATTTATTTTCAACTTCAATTTCAGCTAATCTTAGAATATCAGTAACAAAATCTACAACAATTTCCATTTGTTCAGTATCATTTTTAAAATCATTAATTCTTTTCTCTAATAAATCTGGTTCTGGTGCAAATTCTGGTTCTGGTGCAAAATGTGCTCTCATTTTTTTTTCTTTATTATTTTTTAAATTTTTCTCAAACTGTTTTTTTTTTTCTTATTTATATCACACTTATCTTTTTAACACAAAATTAAATTACAATTAATTAAAAAAATATTTTTTTCAATTAACAAATTTGATAATAAAATCTTAATTTAATTTAATTTAATTCTCTCATTATATTTGCAAAGGCATATATGCTATTATCCTCTGATTTTTTTTTTTACTAATCACATACTTTTAAAAAAGATTTTACTAAAAGAAAATCAATAAATTTGCGCAGTAATAAATGATAGCTTTGACTAACTTTATTTTATTTTTTTTATCATTTTATATTCATATACATAATGTGTAGATATACATATAGGTACAACAACAATTCTCCCATAAAAGCTGCGTGATACAAATTGTTAATAAAAATGTTATCATGACATTTTTGTTTTATTAGGATTTATTTGATTTCATAAATTATTCACTTTATTTTGTTTAGACTTTAGGTAAAAATTAAATATCATCGAATCAGTGTCGACCATGTTTTGTTTTGAATAATGACAAAAATACATTTTGATTATTTTTCATATATAAAATTTATTTTCTCTGTATAACAAAAAAAAAAAAAATTTGTAATAAAATTAATTAATTAAAGGCAATTTTATAAACATCTTTATAATGTGAAACAAAATGTATTTCTAGATTTTCCTTAATATAATCTGGTAATTCAGTAAAATCTTTTCTATTTTCTTCTGGTAAAATAATGCAATTAACACCAACTCGTTTAGCCTGAAAGAAGAAAAAATTACAATAACGGTTTTATAAAATCAACATAAAAATTATCGTCCTCTTTTTTTTAAAGTATTACCGCAATAACTTTTTCTTTAATTCCACCGACTGGCAGTACTTTTCCATATAATGAAATTTCACCAGTCATTGTAAGATTCTGTCGAACTGGTTTATTTTGTGCTAATGATAATAATGCAGTTACAATTGTAATACCAGCACTTGGACCATCTTTTGGTGTAGCACCTTCTGGAACATGAATATGTATATGACTAAAAAAATAAAAATAAAAAATAACATGAAAACGAAAAATAATTAAAATTGAATATGTTTAATAAAATAAAGTACCTTTTTTGTAGAAATATATTTTTTTCATCGATGGTATGTAGAAAATTACGAGCAACAGTTAAAGCAATTTGAATTGATTCTTTCATAACATCACCTAAATGTCCAGTTATATGTAAAGAACCATCTGATTGAGATAGTTTTTCAGATGATGATGTAATTTGTCTTTTAGCTGTTTCTATATATAAAGCTGAACCACCCATTGCTGTCCATGCTAAACCCATTACAATTCCAACTGGAGTTTCATCATACATACGATCATGAGCAAATAATGGTTTACCAACAAATGTACTTATATTATCATTAGTTACAGTTATATGTGTTGCTTCTTTTTTCACAATTTTAAATGCAACTTTTCTTATAACCTGAAAAATTAAAAACCGTTAGTAAAATGCATTGTTGTTGTTTTTTTCATTTTCATTTTAAATTAAAAGAAATATTGTTATTACTTTTTCAATGTGCTTTTGTAAATTTCGTACACCAGATTCTCTACAATAACTTTTTATTAAAGTCGTTAAAGCATCATCTTTTAATGAAACTTGTTCTGAAGTTAAACCACAATCTTTCATTGCTTGTGGTATTAAGTATTGTTGTGCAATTGCGATTTTTTCTTCAGCCACATATCCTAAATTTCAGCAAAAAAATAATTTATTATTATTTTTTTTTTGTTACTATAAATTTTAGTAATAAAATTATTTTTTTACCAGACATTTCAATCATTTCCATTCTATCTCTTAATGGTTCTGGTATAGTATCAACAACATTTGCTGTACAAATAAATAAAACATGTGATAAATCTACTGGAACGTCTAAGTAATGATCTAAGAAATTTGCATTTTGTTCTGGATCTAAAAGTTCAAGTAATGCTGAACTTGGATCACCTTGATATCCTCTGATAAAAAACAAAAAAAAACAAAAAATTTTACAAAATACTGATTTCACTAATTTTACAAAAAATTTATTTTTTTTTAAACTTACTTTCCAATTTTATCAACTTCATCAATTAATACTAATGGATTTTCTGTTTTTGTTTTTTTCAGACATTGAATTAATTTTCCTGGCATTGCTCCGACATAAGTTCGTCGATGTCCTTTAATTTCAGCAACATCAGTCATACCACCGACACTAAATCGAAAATATTCTCTATTAAGAGCCCGTGCAATTGATTTTGCTGTAAAAAAAAAAAAAAGAAATCACAAAATTAGTAAGAGTCATTTAGGTAAGTAAAATTAATTATATAAAATACCTATACTAGTTTTTCCTACACCTGGAGGTCCATGGAAACATAAAATTTTACCTTGTGTTGTACCTCTTAATTGACTTACAGCTATAAATTCTAATATTCTTTTCTTGATATCTTCCATTCCATAATGATCTTTATCAAGAATTTCTGTTGCTTCATCTAAATTAAGATTTTCTTCGCTCATTACACCCCATGGTAATGATGTTAGCCAATCTAAGTAGTTACGAGTTACACTTTTTATTTAAAATTATTTAAAAAAAAAAAAAAAAGTATTTGTTTAGTCATTAATTTTTTTTAAAATTTTTGATTTTCAATTACATACTTAAATTCTGAACTGTGACTTTCCAAAAAATTCAATTTATTCAATTCTTCTTCTATAACGGTCATAACAGTTGCAGGTACTGTTTTATTTGCTAGTTTTTCTCTATATTTTTCACCAATTGCATCTTTATCATCTTTTTCAATTCCAAGCTCTTTTTTAATTACTTTTAATTGTTCCTGAAGAATATATTTTCGATGTTGCTGTTTAACTTTTTCTTCTACTTCTTTACCAATTTTTGCTTGTAATTTTGATAATTCTAATTCTTTCTTCAGTAATGATAAAGCTAACATTAATCTCTTTGGGATCTATTAAAGATCAATTAAAAAAAAAGAAGAAAAAAAAGGCCATTAAAACTTGATGATTTGTTTTTTCAAAATTAAAAAGAAAAATACATTTGTTTCTTCCATGATTGCTTGAAGTTCTTCTGGATCTGCTGCTGATAATGATGCACCCAAATCACATAAATATATTGGATTATCAACAACACGTTGATTTTGATGTAACATCTGTTGTAGGCTTTCTCTAAATTATTAAAATAGAATAAAATTATTTAATTAAGTATAAATTTTTGAATGAAATTTTTTTTTTCCACCTGTATAATGGATTCATTGTAATAATATCTCGTATAGTTTTGATTACTTCTTGTGTTAAAGCTTTAACTTCTTCTGTTTGTTTATACGTTTCATGTTTAATATTTTCAACTTCTACCATTAAAACTGGCTGAATAGTAGTTTTTGTTGTAGTTTCATCAATTTTATCTCCTTCTCCAGGTGTATCATCCTTTTCAGTTTTGATAGTAGATGTAGATGTTGGTGTTGATGATACTTGTGGTGATGGTTGTTGTTGCTGTTGTTTTTGTTGATTTCTGTTCAATCTATGCTTTCGTCGTCTTCTATCGGCATCAGTTTCATCAGCTGGGATTTTAATTTGCACGTTAAACGTTGGAAATTTAATTGTAGTTTCTAAATTGTTTTAACTGAGTTCTTTTCAAAAACTTATATATCACGTAATATGCAATTTATTAATGCAATACTTAATTTAAAAATAAAATAAAATTTTACGTTAAGAATTATGAGAAACTTTTCATAATAATTCAATGGTTATCTACATAAATCTTACTACATACATAACTAAACAAATTAAAAAAAAAAAAGTTTCTCATAATTTTTTATCAAAAAAATGTATACTTTTTCTTATATAAATAAAAATAATAAATAAAAAACGGAACAGAATTATATAAAAACCTTTTTTTGGTGTTATATCCTCAAATAATTGTCCAGTTATTTTTATTCTTCTATGTGCAATCACAACCAATCTTAATCTATCTCCAAGATCTTGCATTTCTTGTATTTGTGCAAATGATCCAATACTATATACATCTGATAATTTTGATACAACCTCAGATTCATCTTCATTATCTTTTTTCAGGAATATTCCAACATACGGTTGATTTAATCTTACTTTTCTTCTAATTAAATCAATTAGTAAAGGATTTGTTACCTGAAATGTAAAACAATTTTTTTTTTTTAAATGAAGAAATAAAAAAATATCATTCACTGAAAATTCTATACAATGTGAACCAACTAACCTCAACAATTTTCATAAATCTGGGAAATATTGGATTTCTTCTAGTTGCAATAACTGGTACATGAGGCCATACTTCTGGTACTGCTACAGTAGCTGGTAATTGTGTCTCACCTGCCTCAACAATAGCTTGATCCTCAACATTATCATCAGGATCATTTCGATTTGAACAGAAATTTCTAGTAGATATATTCCATAAAAATCTTGGTTTAACAATTGAATCAATTCTCTTCTGTAATGAACTGGTGTTTTTTGGTATCAATTGAATTTGCGTTCTGGAGACACAAACTGCACTTCTTATTAATCCTTTATTTCTTGTTATTAATCTTAACATTATGATTTATAATTAGATTTATTTCCAAATGTGTAAATGAATTGCACAATGCACAACAGTAAAACCAAACAATATTTATAATAATTATCAGTGGAAAACTAATAATCTTTAAAATTTTTATTGAAATTAATAATTAATTAAATGTTTTAATTTAAATATCAATTAGTTATTTAAATCTGATGAAATAATTAAACATTCTTGATTGTGATGACAGTATGGTGGTAAAGTGTTTTTTTAGAAAACATTAAAAAAAAAAAAGGTAAGCCGGAACGTCGAAGCGAGGTGCAGGCGATTATTAAAAACATATGATTTGAACAGAGTTGCCATAACATTTCTTTAGTGGAGATTCGAGAATGTCGAATCTACTACTATTTCGTTTGCAATTTAGAAAATACTTTTTACGCTCTCAGCTCAGTCATTTATCTGGAAGATTTTAAAAATTCAACGAAAAAAACTAAGTAGGTAATTTTCAAGGTTAATATAATATAGGTTACATCTTCCCATAGGCATTACCTACTTACAATAAAAAAGTGATCAATGTGACGTCACAAGTATCAAATAATTGACATAAAAAACAAACAAAAATTTCTTTCATATATGGGAAGATGTAATCCAAGGTTAATATAATATATAGGTTACATCTTCCCATATATGAAAGAAAGTTTTGTTTGTTTTTATGTCAATTGTTTGATACTTGTGACGTCACATTGATCACTTTTTTATTGTAAGTAGGTAATGCCTATGGGAAGATGTAACCTATATTATATTAACCTTGGGTAATTTTAACGGTTTTTTTTTCCTCATTTTTAATAATTTCATATTTGCAAATATGTATCTATATTCCGATAAATATTCTACAAAAGTAAAAATATTAAAAATGACAGAAATTTATTTTATTTGTTTTCCATTAACATAAACTTCTTTAATATTTCGATCATCACCGGTGTAAATAAATTTTTGCACTAATTGAAGAAGTTTCTCTTTATCTGATAAATTTTCTTTCAATTTATTTGGCATTTGAAATGTTTGAATTGTTTCTGTATTAATTAATAATGCATCAAAATATTTTCCACATTCAAAATTTCCAGTTTCTTTATCATATCCAAGTGCTTGAGCTCCACCAAGAGTAGCCAAATAAATGGCTTCTTTATAATTTAAAGGTTGATTATTTTTATCATTATTATCTTTTAATGATACTGAACATAATGTAGGAAGTTTTTGTTTTTTAATAAATTCAATATGTTGAGATACATCCATTGCACGTAGAATAGCATCTTGAATTGAAATATGATTACCACCTGCAACATCTGTACCCAATCCAATCGTTATTCCAGCATTTAGTAAACGTCTTATATCACAAAGACCTGATGATAGCATTGTATTCGATGCTGGACAATGTGCTATAGAAGCACCAGTTTCTTTAAATATTTCAATTTCCTCATTTTCAAGATGTACTGCATGAGCCATTATACACTTTCAAATAAATTTAAAAAAATATATACATATATGTATATTTATTATTTTCAAAATATGTAGTATGGTAGATTTTCTCCTAAATATGGACATCATAATTGTACTTACTTTGGAATTTAATAATCCTGTAGATTTATAAACTTCTCCATAAAGTTTTCCAAAAGTGCTCTTAATAAAATCGATCTCTGACAAATTTTCCGAGATATGACTCTTTGGTGTAAAATTAAAAAAAAATAGATTAATCAAATAAAATTTCGGCTGTACCTAAATCAAAAAAAAAAAACCTGAATATTAAGCTGATATTTTTTTGCAATTTCTGCTAAGGCTTTTAATAGTCCTTCTGTACAGCTAACAGCAAAACGTGGAGTGATCGTTGGCTTTACCAAATCGCTTTTTAAATTGAGAATTTGTTTGACAAAATCTTCAGTATCAGCGATTGAATCTTCCAGAGTTTCTCTATTCAAATAAATTAGAAATACATATATGTTTTCATTAATTTTTTTGTCTTCCAACATTTCAATTTAATGTTTTATTTACATGTAAAAATCTGGACAGTTACAATCTGAACACACTTTTCCAACCAGAGCTTTTTGACCTTGATTAATAACTTCCTTTGCAAGGACAACTGAACTGTTTTTATGTATTGTTGCAAAATATGATGCTAATGTTGTACCACGTTCAATTGTAGCTCTCTAATAGTTTTTTTAAAAAAAATAATTTGAATTTGTATTTAAATTTGAAAATTATTGTTATTTTTTAATACTTACTACAACTGTACGATAAATATTTTTAGCAAATTCTTCATCAGCATATTGTGATTCAAGTGGAAATGTATATGCCTTTAACCATTCTAAAAGTGGTTTATCCAAGCCTAAACCAATTTGAGGAAATTGTGGTGCATGTAAATGACAATCTACAAATCCAGGCATTAAAAATTCATTCGATTTTAAAATGATTTCATCATTAATTGGTTTTTTCCAGTCTCTTTTCCAAACATTATAATCATTACCACAACCAATTATCTAAAAAATAAAAAAAAAATAAAAATTTATTAAATTTTTAAATAAGATTAACGTTATAATGTTGAATCGTTATCATGAAGTTATGCTTATCAAAATATGTATGACTGTACATATGTATGTACATATGTATGGAAATGTATACACATCTTAATCAACTTAAATATGGATAATGTTGTAATTCTTGTAATATAAAGAAAACGTGAATATAATATTTAAAAAAAGTGAATAATAAACAATTTCAATTGCAATTTAATGCATAATTTTGTAAATACATATTACACACATATATATACATGTAAGTGCACACCTGCTTAAATAAAAATATCTTACCTTTCCATTATCATCAACTGCAACAAAACCACTTGGCAATGCTACAAAACACTTTATTGATGTTGTGTAAATAATTTGTCCTAAAAAAACCTTTGTCATTGTTTTATTTTCTTTAAACAAAAGTAAATTAATAATGTAGAATTTTTGGAATTTTTCTAATTGTAATTTACAACCGAAATAATTAATGTAGCACCACCCACACCACTTAAATTTTTAGTTTATAGCTAATCTGTATCTGTATCTATTTATTCTCTAATCTACTATCTACTGAAACTGAACTGAACTTATGTGTGTCAAGTCAAGTCAGAACAGAACTTCAGAACTCAGAAATGATTACTTTGACTCGCATTAGAACTTCAGGCTTTGAATTGAATTGTTATTGTTACAATAACAAAAAACATACAATGCCTGCCGTCGCCGCCAACCGACAACGAAAACCGCTGTATTATGTTTACGGCGTTAGAATATTATTATGTATTTATTTTATAAACATCTTTATCTAAATTATAATGATAATTTTTAATAATAATATGTAGAGGGTGTTTAATAGAATTAAAATAATAAAGTACATAGGCGTACCATAACTTGAAGAAAAAAAAGAAAAGGTATCTACTTAACTGATTTATTTTCAAACCTTGAATTAATTATTGATAAAACAAATTCTTGTTAAATAAATTGATGGCTTTTTTAAATTCTAATTACCTATTATTTAAAATTTGACCTAAATATTTTATATGTATAAATAAATATATACCTACGTACATAAATAATATTTGAATTTCTATATGAACATATGAAAACATCCCTTTTTTGAATTTGAAACAAAATTCTTTATTTATTAAAATTGTTCTAATAAATAATTCTGTATTTTATTATTTTACATATATTTTTCCTGAAAACATATACCTATTTCGAATACTTATATTCCTTCAAATTAAAATCAATCACAAAACTAAAATAAGGAAAGAAAAAAACATGGTATGAAGTATATAAACGATAGAAAAATTGTTCATAATTTCAAAATCATTTTAAATATCGCATATTTCACAATATGGGAATTAAAAATTTTTTTAAATTTCAAAAAATAACATTTTTATTGTGCGGTTTTAAATTATTTGAAGAAAATTCAAAATTAAGATTATTTTTATGTTTTATTCATATGTTACCGTTATTTGCATTAACTACTGTAATGTTTTTATTTATTATTAAAAATTCAAATAATGTTGATTATTTTACAAATTGTTTAAGTATAATTGTACAATGTTTATTATGTCTTCATAAAACAATATTGTTTCGATTTCAACGATACGAATATGAAAAATTAAATAGAAAAATAGAAAAATTATCATATTTAAGTATAATGATAAAATTTAAAACAGCAATGAATAATAAATATTTAATATAATTTTTCGATGTGTTATTTTTAGAGAATGAAGAAGAAATTAAAATTCTACAAAAAAATGAAGATATGAATTATACGGTAACATTATTATTTTTAGGATTTGCAGCTGGAGCTGGATTAACATCAGTTATAATTCCAATTATAAAAATGGCATTTTTATATTTTACACAAGATAATTTTGATTTAGAAGTTCCTTTTCTGGCAGAGTAAGAATGATAATTATTTATTTGTCCTTTTTTTCATTAAATTCAAATGTTATCTTTAAAAGTATTTTTTTTAAAAAATGTCTTAATTTTTAATGGTAACTAATACTGTATTTATTTTTAAAGGTATCCTTACGATTGGCACAATTGGAAATATTTTTTATTAACATATATTTGGTCAGCACATGGTGCTGTAGCAGTCGTAACTTTTACAGGTTCATTGGATGTTTTATTTTTTGGTTATTGTATGCATGTAGCTGGACATTTTCAAATTCTTCAACATCGAATAAAAATTCTAAATAGCAAAAATTTAACGCATAGTAAAATTCAAATAAAATTAGTGAATATTATACAATATCATATTTTAATTATGGAACTTTCTGATAAAATTAATACGCTTATGACACCAGTTCTATTGGGACAATTTTTTTCGTCATCATTACAAATATGTTTACTTGGATATCAAGTTGCAACCAAATTAAATGATCCTCAAGTTATATTTTTTGCAATGTTCTTGATAGCAGTAGTTATTCAATTATTCGGTTATTGTTATGGAGGAACTTGTATTCAACACGAGGTAAGCAATCCTTTTTTTTTTTTGTAATTTGAAGTATCATCCATCAGTTAAGTATATTTTATTTAGAGTCAGCAAATTGGGGATGCTGTTTATTCGAGTGAATGGTACCAATTTCCGATTGATATACAAAAATCATTCAAATTTACAATTCAAAGATCTCAGAAAGGAAACCGTATACAACCTATATTTTTTGAGGCAAATCTACCCACTCTCACATCAGTAATATTTTCGTTTAATAAAATAAATTTTAAAACATTTCATATACCTACTACTTAATTAAAATGAAATGAAATATATTGGTTTTTTCTATATTCTATTTGTAGATTCTTAGTACAGCTCTCTCATACATATGCTTCTTAAGAACATTATCAAAATGATATTGCAATACAATAATTGTAAGTACAGTAATTTGTAATTGTTTTTTGATTGTTTAGTACTCTAGAACCAAACTGAAATAAAAATGAAAAACGGTTTATCAAAATTACAGTTATCGGGTCATTACATAAAATTAAAAATACTTTAATTACATGTTATACAACTTTTCAAATACATACAGCAATTATAATTTTCCTTTTTATTTACGTTTTTTTTATATATTGGGTAATTGGTTTCCTTTCGTCTTCTAATTTCTACTTTAGTGTCCTTAAACTAATCATTCTTAATGTATATTTTATTTTATAAACAATTATTTTTGATTATAATTATGAATTTATAGGTAGTCGTAAATGACTAAACAAGAAGAAAAATTCAAATTCAATATCAATTTTTAATTGAGATAATTACAAGTTTTTGTATAATTGGTGATTTAATTGAAATCATTTTAAAATTACATCAAATTAAAATTGATTTTGATTGATCACAATAATGTACGGCTATATAATTATATTGAATACAATAATATTTTCATGTTTTATATTTTCAATAAATATAAATATAATTCCAGTTTACATACAAATGATTTTGAAATTTACAGAATACATTATAAATAATGCACATCAATATGTACGAGTTATACTAACAAGAATTTATACATTGATCATACAAATGTTCAAGTACCTATGTTAAATTTATTTTTTAAATGAAAATTTCTTAATATGCATTGTCATTTGTCATATAAAATTAATTGCTACTTTTGGTTTTAAATTAAAAATTCAACAAAGAGCTATTTGTATAAAATACTATATAACAAATAAAATTGTATATATATGATAAATTATATAAAAAGAGATTCACCTAGAATAAGTTCACACAGTTTACTATTTAAATTCAAATAAATTGAATAATGCGCGTATATAATTTGTAGTTCAAAAAAGGATAATAATTTTCTAAAGCAAAAAAAAAAAAACAAGAGAAAAGAAAAACATGGAGAATTTCATGAAAATTCCATTGAAAAGTTTAAAATTAATTGGAAATAATTTAGATTTTAATTATTACAAAGAAAATTTATCATTGAAATTTTTTAGATTATTCAGTTTAATTTTAACTGCTTCAGCATCAATACCATTACTTTATTTTACAATATATAATCGAGATAATGTTCTATTAGCAACAGAAAGTTTAAGTGTTATATTTACAAATTTTTTAACGACTATCAAAATAATAACATTTTTAAAACAAAAAAATAAATTTAAAGTTTTAATAAAAGATTTAAAAATAATGATTAAAAAATGTAAGATTGTTTTCTATTTCTTTTATGCATTTTAAGACTTTTACTAATTTTCTTCAATGTTTTTTGTTTTTGTTTTTTGTTTGTTTGTTTGTGTATGTATATTATGTAGATACACCAGATGAAATAAAAATTATGAAAAAAGAAAATAATTTTGCTCATTCCCTGTTACGAATGTATGTAATTTCAACAATATGTACTGGATTATATTTCATGTTAACACCGTTATTTAAATTATTTTATTTAAAAATAATCATCAATAATGAGAATTTTACTAGAGAATTACCAATGAAAATGAAGTGATTTTGAAAGACAAATATAATTAATTAAATATTCTTAAAATTAATTTTTAATTATTATTACTTTTTTTACATACATATTTACAGATTTCCATTTGATACAAATAAAAGTCCAAATTATGAAATTGTGTTTTGTTATACTGGTTTTATCACATATATTGTAGTTTTATATGCAAATGCAATTGATGGAATATTTATATCTTCATGTTTTAATTTAAAAGCACATTTTTCAATTTTAAAAAATCGTATAAATGAATGGAATTTTCCTTGCAATGATGAATATTTAATTAAAAAAAAATTAAAAAATGTTGTCATTTATTATGATCATATTTTAAATATTTGTTATTTTCTTCGTGGAATATATAAACCAATAATATTTTCTCAATTTTTCATAGCATCATTACAAATTGGCGTAATACTTTATCAATTAATGGAGGTAAATAAATTAATTTTCTTTTTATAATTATTAAAAAAAAAAATTAAGGATCTTATTTAATTTTTGAAAATATTTTTTTTTCTATTTTCTAACCAGAATATAAATGATATTATGTATATTTTAATATATGTATCATTTTTAATGGCCATTAATATACAGTTGATTATTTATTGTTATGGAGCTGAACTTCTAAGAATTGAAGTAAGTACAATACGCATTATTTTGTCTACAAAGTTTTTTATTGAGAATAAATTATTCATAAAGAAAAACAATAATAATAATAATTCTTGTTGAATAGAATCAAAAAATGGATTATGTTATTTATTCATCTGATTGGTATTTATGGCCTGTAAAATATCAAAAAAGTATCATTTTAATAATTAAACGATCACAAAAAGAATTAAAAATGTATGCAGGATTTTATGAAGCATCTTTTCAAAGTTTATTAATTGTAAGATAATTAAATATTTTTAATTTTAACAATTTTACAATTAAAAAAGTATCCTTTTTCTTTTGTATTTTCAGATATTTAAAGCGGCTGTTTCATATGTTACATTGGTACAATCGATAGCAAAATAAATTCATTTTTACACATTCACTCATTTCTGAAAATTCTGATTAAAGGACAAATTAATTCTTAAATTATTAAAATGGTTATAATTATTAGTTTCGTGTTCAATTTTCACAATTTTTTTCTCACACTTTAGTATTTTGTTAATTATGCACCAAAAAAAAAAAAATAAAAAAAAATAAGAAGTATATAAGCGCTTGAAAAATTTTTCAAAATCTCAAAACCATTTTAAATAACGCAGATTTCACAATGGCAATTAAAAATTTTTTTAAAGTTCAAAAAGTAATTTTCCTCTTGTGCGGTTTTAAATTATTTGAAGAAAATTCAAAATTAAGATTATTTTTATGTTTTCTTAATATATTACCGTTAGTTGCATTAACTATTGGAATGTTTTTATTCATTGTAAATAGTTCAAATAATGTTGATTTTTTTACAAATTGTGGAAGTGTATTAGTACAAGGCGTCTTAGGTCTTTATAAAACAATATTATTTCGACATCAACGGAATGAATATCAAAAATTAAATAGAAAAATTGAAGAGCTATCATTTCTCGGTGAGTTAAATTTGAATGAAAATTTTGAAGAATATAATTTTTTTTTTAAATAACAAAATTTTAGAAAATATAGAAGAAGAAAAAATTTTACAAAAAAATGAGGATATAAATTTAACCATAACACGAACATTTATGATATTTTCTAGTGGAGCTGGGGCAACTGCAATTATTATTCCAATGATAAAAATGATATTTTTATATTTGACACAAGACAATTTTGATTTAGAAGTTCCTTTTTTGGCAGAGTAAGAAATTCTCTATTTTTCATTTCAAAAAAACATGAAATTTAATTGACAAATTTGTTAAGTAAGTGAATTTTTTTCTTTTAAGGTATCCTTACGATTGGCATAATTTAAAATATTTTTATTTTACTTATATTTGGTCAGCACATTGTGCTTATTCAATTGTAACTTTCACATGTTCATTAGATGTTTTATGTTTTGGTTATTGTATGCATGTAGCTGGACATTTCCAAATTCTTCAACATCGAATAAAAACTCTTAATAGCAAAAATTTAACGCATAGTAAATTTAAAATTGAATTGGAACATATTGTACAAAATCATGTTTTAATTATGGAACTCTCTGATAAAGTTAATACGCTTATGACACCGGTTCTATTGGGACAATTTTTTTTATCATCATTACAATTATGTTTACTTGGATATCAAGTTGCAACCAAATTAAATGATCCGCAAGTTATATTTTTTGCAATGTTCTTGATAGCAGTAGTTATTCAATTATTTGGTTATTGCTATGGAGGAACTTGTATTCAACACGAGGTAAGCAATCCTTTTTTTTTTTTTGTAATTTGAAGTATCATCCATCAGTTAAGTATATTTTATTTAGAGTCAGCAAGTTGCGGATGCTGTTTATTCGAGTGAATGGTACGAATTTCCGATTGATGTTCAAAAGTCATTCAAATTTACAATTCAAAGATCTCAGAAAGGAAACCGTATAAAACCTATATTTTTTGAGGCAAATCTACCCACTCTCACATCAGTAATATTTTCGTTTAATAATATAAATAAATAAAATTAAAATTAAGCAGT
This sequence comes from Bombylius major, assembly GCA_932526495.1. Classification (NCBI taxonomy): domain Eukaryota; kingdom Metazoa; phylum Arthropoda; class Insecta; order Diptera; family Bombyliidae; genus Bombylius; species Bombylius major. The sequence continues at coordinate 10,681,654 of OW052044.1, read as the reverse complement.
ACATAATAAAAGGAAAATGAAATATGTTTGTTGTTTCTATATTCTATTTATAGATTCTTAGTACAGCTCTTTCATACATATGCTTCTTAAGAACATTATCAAAATGAAATTGCAAAACAATAATTGTAAGTACAGTAATTTTTAATATAAAATGTATTTTGATCGTTTAGTACTCTAGAACCAAACTGAAACTAAAATGAAATTCGGTTTATCAAAATTACAGTTATGGGGTCATTACATAAAAATAAAATTAAAAATATTTTAATTATACATTCTATACAACTCTTCAAATACATCAGCTTCTGTAAAGTCTTCCTTTTTATTTACGTTTTATTTCTTATATTGGGTTTTCTTTTCTTCTTCTAATTTTTATTTTAGTGTCCTTCAACTAATCATTCTTTATGTATATTGGTTGGTTGGTTGGTTGAAGTGGCGGTTTTCGAAATCCTTCAAAGACCCAATTGATACCACACTTCGCGTAACCTCAGGCAATGACGTTCATAATATCGGTAGATCACTATAGCCATCTTGTTCTATCCAGTCATTGTATAATGTCTCTTACCGTAACTTTTGCTATTTCCTAAAGGTCCTTGAAGAAGAAGAACCTTTTTCTGGCAAATGCCGGACGGTTGCAAAAGTAGTGAATGAGGGTGAGAGTGAGGGAAGAAACACTTTCTTTGCCATAGCTTCTTGCAAATCCGACTCCTGTCTCGTCAAAAGGTCGGCTCTCTCATTCTCCTCAATCTTCCTATATCCTGGAACTCAGAGGAGTGTGATACTAGCCTTCTGCTAGCAGTTTCTTTACATGATTTACAGGCCGCATGGTTTGGTAATCGGAATTGGGACGCTTCTCTTTACACTTCTTACTATTATTTTTCGCCCCACGTTTTTCTTTTTCAACCTTACAAGTTTTTTCATAGCTATTAAAATTCGCAATCAAAAATTTTCAGAATTATCTGTAGGTATGGGTCTAGGAAAAGTTATTTTACACTTTTTAATAATACAGTGATGTTCCAATAATCCGTATATACTCTAAAATCCGAATTTCCAATAGTCCGAGCAATTAAAAAATCTCTATTATGTATTCTATAATTCGAATTGAATGTTTTCTATAATCCGAATTGATGTAAAATTAGAGAAAAATTGCTTTTTTCTTTCTTTTTTGTTATATTTTCTATATATATCTAACTGTTATCTGTCTGGCAATATCCCGTTTTGTGATATTTTTAACTTTGTCTGGTGCACTTTTTATTGTATTGTAGTAATCCTTACTAGTTACAAGTTTGCCGAAAGGAAAAAAATTAATATAAAAAGAGAGTGAAAATGTAGATTAATAAAAAGCGTGCACAAAACATTAATCATTTTTCTCGTTAATGATTTTGTGTTCATTTCTAATATAATTCAATAGTACTCTGTAGTCCGAATATTTCACAAATCCGAATGAGGGTGTGCATTCAATTATTCGGACTATTGGAATATCACTGTACATACTTTGTATCAGAAATTTAAAATAAAAAAATAGTTTTTTTAAAATTGAATTGCCAATTTTGAATACTTCTTAAAACGTCGGGTGCTTTCAATAAAATTTCTAACCACTTCTTTTCACTTTTGGATAAAATGTACTTCGCATTCACTTCTAAAAAAAACCGGTTCACTGACACTGATACGTTTGGTATAAGCCATTGAACACTTCTAAAAAAGTTTGAAAATGAAGTATGAATACTCAGGAGTCAAGATGTGTTCGATTTTTGATATCAAAAGTTCCAAAATTCTATGAGGAGTGTATACATTCAATTAAAACTTAAAGCCTAGATTCACCGAAATATAAAGTACGAACTTTGCCTTTGTACTTTATTTTTATGACACACCGGTTTTTGTACTTTATTTCGACGTTTAAATTTATTTTAATTGTATTCCTGCAAATATTGCATATATTATTACAAAATTAAATTTATGGTAAACAAAAAAATACTTACCAATTATTAAATTATTAAATAACTAATTTTTTATTTTAAATATTTCACACTATCACTAAATTCGAAAATTTATTGAAATCAGTTACTGTTATACGGAAATTTGGCTTGAAAATTAAAAATGGCAGCAACCATAACCAAAAGTATATCTGTCTCTATTTCTATATATATATATAAAAGAGATAGATATATTTCTCGTTATTATGGCAAGTACGTACTTCATCTTTGTACTTTATTTTGGTGACACACCGGTTTTTGTACTTAATTTTGTAATACGCAAAATTTGGCTCAAAAATTTAAAAAGGTAGCCTATATAATTATGTATATATAAAAGAGATAGATATACAGGGTGTCCTGTTTGTTTTGCTTAACTTTGATACCAGTGATAGGTCTCATCGAGACAAACAAAAAATCGTATCGGAAGGAGGGGGGGAAATCCCAACGGTTTGGCCGCTAGAGGGCGTTAAAGTTTTTTTGCTCTTATTTCACGATGTACCCTATAACTTTTAACAAGGGCACTCAAGATCACTTGAAAAAATGTAAAGGACTCTTTGCCCTTTTCAACGATACTTTACTTGTTCCTCTTCTTTTAACTGTTAAAAAGTTACACGCATTCAAAATCAAAATTTTGTGAATTTTTCCCAAATTTTTGTGTTTAACCCTGTCTTTCTAAAAAAAGGCTTAAATTAACCCCAAGTTTTTATTGCAGAAAATCAAAGCCAAATTAATTCTGCACCGATTTGGTATCTTATTTTTTTCGAAAAATGGATAATTTTTGAGATACCCTATGTATCATTTTTAATGGCCATTAATATACAGTTGATTATTTATTGTTATGGAGCTGAACTTCTAAGAATTGAAGTAAGTACAATACGCATTATTTTGTCTACAAAGTTTTTTATTGAGAATAAATTATTCATAAAAAAAAACAATAATAATAATAATTCTTGTTGAATAGAATCAAAAAATGGATTATGTTATTTATTCATCTGATTGGTATTTATGGCCTGTAAAATATCAAAAAAGTATCATTTTAATAATTAAACGATCACAAAAAGAATTAAAAATGTATGCAGGATTTTATGAAGCATCTTTTCAAAGTCTATTAATTGTAAGATAATTAAATATTTTTAATTTTAACAATTTTACAATTAAAATGTATCCTTTTTCTTTTGTATTTTCAGATATTTAAAGCGGCCGTTTCATATGTTTCACATTCACACATTTCTGAAAATTATGTATAAAGGACAAATTTATTCTTAAATTATTAAAATGGTTATAATTATTAGTTTCGTGTTCAATTTTCACATTTTTTTTTCACATACTTTAGTATTTGTTAACAACGCACAAACAAAAAAATAAGGAGTATATAAGCGCTTGAAAATTTTTCAAAATCACAAAACCATTCCAAATAACACAGATTTCACAATGGCAATTAAAAATTTTTTTAAAATTCAAAAAGTAATGTTCCTATTGTGGGGTTTTAAATTATTTGAAGAAAATTCAAAATTAAGATTATTTTTATGTTTTCTTGATATATTACCGTTAGTTGTATTAATTACTGGAATGTTTTTATTCATTGTAAATAGTTCAAATAATGTTGATGTTTTTACAAATTGTGGAAGTATATTTGTACAAGGCGTCTTAAGTCTTTATAAAACAATATTATTTCGACATCAACGGAATGAATATCAAAAATTAATAAAAAAGATTGAAGAGCTATCATTTTTGGGTAAGTTAAATTTTAAATGAAAATTTTCGAGAATATAATTTTTTTTTTAAAAATAACGAAATTTTAGAGAATATACAAGAAGAAAAAATTTTACAAAAAAATGAGGATATAAATTATACCACAACACGAATATTTATGGCATTTTCTGGTGCAGCTGGAGCAACTGCAATTTTTATTCCAATGATAAAAATGATATTTTTATATTTGACACAAGACAATTTTGATTTAGAAGTTCCTTTTCTTGCAGAGTAAGAAATTCTCTAAAAAAAAAAATCTTCAATAATTAACAAATTTGTTAAGTAACAGTCAATTTATTCTGTTTTTTTTTTTCAAGGTATCCTTACGATTGGCATAATTTAAAATATTTTTATTTTACTTATATTTGGTCAGCACACGGTGCTATTTCAATTGTAACTTTTACATGTTCATTAGATGTTTTATTTTTTGGTTATTGTATGCATGTAGCTGGACATTTCCAAATTCTTCAACATCGAATAAAAATTCTAAATAGCAAAAATTTAACACATAGTAAATTTAAAATTGAGTTGAAACATATTGTACAAAATCATGTTTTAATTATGGAACTTTCTGATAAAATTAATACGCTTATGACACCAGTTCTATTGGCACAATTTTTTTCGTCATCATTACAATTATGTTTACTTGGATATCAAGTTGCAACCAAATTTAATGATCCTCAAGTTATATTTTTTGCAATGTTCTTGATAGCAGTAGTTATTCAATTATTCGGTTATTGCTATGGAGGAACTTGTATTCAACACGAGGTAAGCAATCCTTTTTATTTATAAAATTTTAAATATCATCCATCAGTTAAGTATATTTTATTTAGAGCGAGCAAATTGCGGATGCTGTTTATGCTAGTGAATGGTACCAATTTCCGATTGATATACAAAAATCATTTAAATTTACAATTCAAAGATCTCAGAAAGGAAACCGTATACAACCTATATTTTTTGAGGCAAATCTACCCACTCTCACATCAGTAATATTTTCGTTTAATAATATAAATAAATAAAATTAAAATTAAGCAGTACATAATAAAAGGAAAATGAAATATGTTTGTTTTTTCTATATTCTATTTATAGATTCTTAGTACAGCTCTTTCATACATATGCTTCTTAAGAACATTATCAAAATGAAATTGCAAAACAATAATTGTAAGTACAGTAATTTTTAATATAAAATGTATTTTGATCGTTTAGTACTCTAGAACCAAACTGAAACTAAAATGAAATTCGGTTTATCAAAATTACAGCTCAAATACCACAACTAAAATCTTCCTTTTTATTTACGTTTTTTTATATTGGGTAATGAATTTCCTTTTCGTCTTCTAATTTCTATTTTAGTGTCCTTCAACTAATCATTTTTTATATATATTTTATTATGGATGGTTCAATGGTTGACGTGGCGGTATTCGAAATCTTTCGAAAACCCAATTAGCACTGAATTTTCCGTTTTGATATCACACCCTGCGTAACCTTAGGCAATGACGTTCATAATATCGGTAGATCACTATAGCCACCATGTTCCATTCAGGAATTGTATAGTATCTCTTACCGTAACTTTTGCTCTTTCCTCAAGGTCTTGGAAGAAGAAGCTTCCCATTGTCTGGAACCTTGCTCTGGCAAATGCCGGACTGTTGCAGAGGTAGTGAGTGAGGGTTTCTCTCTCATTGGTTTCCCTGCAACTACGACAGTTGGTATTGAAGGAGGGATACCCATTTTCTCTGCACGATCCCATATTGGGCAGTGCCCTTTGATGCATGCCGTGACTATGGCAATGTCTCTTCGGCTTCTGTTGATGAGGCTTTAAGTTCGCTGTTTGTTAGAAGAAGATGGCCATTTCTTTCTTGAGATTGCAAACTCCGGAAGACTTTTCCAGCGGGTGTTAGCAATTGCTAGAAAGTGATTAAAGAGAACTCTTTTCACACAACCAAAAGGAAGATACACTTTCTTTGCCATAGCTTCTTGCAAATCCGACCCCTGTCTCGTCAAAAGGTCGGCTCTCTCATTCTCCTCAATGTTCCTATATCCTGGAACTCAGAGGAGTGTGGTACTAGCCTTCTCCGAAATTAAAGTTAGCTCTTCCATGCACTCTGTTACCAGTTTAGAGAAGATGCTCGCCGAGTTCAAGGCTTTGATGGCGGCTTGGGTATCGTTGAAAATACCTATATTGTTGCCTGCTTTAGCAGTTTCTCTACATGATTTGCAGGCCTCAAGGATAGCAAGTATTTCTGCCTGAAAAACGCAAATACAGCTGTTGAAATTCACTGTTACGAATGTATGTAATTTCAAAAATATGTACTGGATTATATTTCATGTTAACACCGTTACTATAATTATTTTATTCAAAAATAATCATCAATAATAAGAATTTTACTAGAGAATTACCAATGAGAATTAAGTAATTTTAAGAAATTAATTAAATATTTTTAAAATTAATTTTTAATTATTATTACTTTTTTTACATACATATTTACAGATTTCCATTTGATGCAAATATAAGTCCAAATTATGAAATTGTGTTTTGTTATACTGGTTTTATCACATATATTGTAGTTTTATATGCAAATGCAATTGATGGAATATTTATATCTTCATGTTTTAATTTAAAAGCACATTTTTCAATTTTAAAAAATCGTATAAATAAATGGAATTTTCCTTGCAATGATGAATATTTAATTAAAAAAAAATTAAAAAATGTTGTCATTTATTATGATCATATTTTAAATGTTTGTTATTTTCTTCGTGGAATATATAAACCAATAATATTTTCTCAATTTTTCATAGCATCATTACAAATTGGCGTAATACTTTATCAATTAATGGAGGTAAATAAATTAATTTTCTTTTTATAATTATTAAAAAAAAAATTAAGGATCTTATTTAATTTTTGAAAATATTTTTTTTTCTATTTTCTAACCAGAATATAAATGATATTATGTATATTTTAATATATGTATCATTTTTAATGGCCATTAATATACAGTTGATTATTTATTGTTATGGAGCTGAACTTCTAAGAATTGAAGTAAGTACAATACGCATTATTTTGTCTACAAAATTTTTTATTGAGAATAAATTATTCATAAAAAAAAACAATAATAATAATAATTCTTGTTGAATAGAATCAAAAAATGGATTATGTTATTTATTCATCTGATTGGTATTTATGGCCTGTAAAATATCAAAAAAGTATCATTTTAATAATTAAACGATCACAAAAAGAATTAAAAATGTATGCAGGATTTTATGAAGCATCTTTTCAAAGTCTATTAATTGTAAGATAATTAAATATTTTTAATTTTAACAATTTTACAATTAAAATGTATCCTTTTTCTTTTGTATTTTCAGATATTTAAAGCGGCCGTTTCATATGTTTCACATTCACACATTTCTGAAAATTATGTATAAAGGACAAATTTATTCTTAAATTATTAAAATGGTTATAATTATTAGTTTCGTGTTCAATTTTCACATTTTTTTTTCACATACTTTAGTATTTGTTAAATACGCACAACAAAAAAATAAGAAGTAGGTATATAAGAACTTGAAAAATTTTTCAAAATTCCACAATTATTTTGAATATCGTGTATTTCACAATGGCAATTAAAAATTTTTTTAAATTTCAAAAGATAACATTTTTATTGTGCGGTTTTAAATTATTTGAGAAAAATTCAAAATTAAGATTATTTTTATGTTTTATTCATATGTTACCGTTATTTGCATTAACTACTGGAATGTTTTTATTTATTATTAAAAATTCAAATAATGTTGATTATTTTACAAATTGTTTAAGTATAATTGTACAATGTTTATTGTGTCTTCATAAAACAATACTATTTCGATTTCAACGACACGAATATGAAAAATTAAATAGAAAAATTGAAAAATTATCAATTTTGGGTAAGATTAATTTTAAATGAAAATTTTAAAGGGTTTAATTTTTTTTTTAAAATAACGAAATTTTAGAGAATATAGAAGAAGAAAAAATTTTACAAAAAAATGAGGATAAAAATTATGCAATGACACGAATATTTATGGCATTTGCTGGTGGATCTGGAGCATCTGCAATTTTTATTCCAATGATGAAAATGATATTTTTATATTTGACACAAGATCATTTTGATTTAGAAGTTCCTTTTCTGGCAGAGTAAGAAATTCTCTATTTTTCAGTTTAAAAAAATATGAAATTTAAATAACAAATTTGTTAAGTAAGTGAATTTTTTTCTTTTAAGGTATCCTTACGATTGGCATAATTTAAAATATTTTATTTTTACTTATATTTGGTCAGCACATAGTGCTTTTTCAATTGTAACTTTCGCATCTTCATTAGATGTTTTATTTTTTGGTTATTGTATGCATGTAGCTGGACATTTCCAAATTCTTCAACATCGAATAAAAACTCTAAATAACAAAAATTTAACGCATAGTAAATTTAAAATTGAGTTGGAACATATTGTACAAAATCATGTTTTAATTATGGAACTTTCTGATAAAATTAATACGCTTATGACACCAGTTCTATTGGCACAATTTTTTTCGTCATCATTACAATTATGTTTACTTGGATATCAAGTTGCAACCAAATTTAATGATCCTCAAGTTATATTTTTTGGAATGTTCTTGATAGCAGTAGTTATTCAATTATTTGGTTATTGCTATGGAGGAACTTGTATTCAACACGAGGTAAGCAATCCTTTTTATTTATAAAATTTTAAATATCATCCATCAGTTAAGTATATTTTATTTAGAGCGAGCAAATTGCGGATGCTGTTTATGCTAGTGAATGGTACCAATTTCCGATTGATATACAAAAATCATTTAAATTTACAATTCAAAGATCTCAGAAAGGAAACCGTATACAACCTATATTTTTTGAGGCAAATCTACCCACTCTCACATCAGTAATATTTTCGTTTAATAAAATAAATAAATAAAATTAAAATTAAGCAGTATATAATAAAAGGAAAATGAAATATGTTTGTTTTTTCTATATTCTATTTATAGATTCTTAGTACAGCTCTTTCATACATATGCTTCTTAAGAACATTATCAAAATGAAATTGCAAAACAATAATTGTAAGTACAGTAATTTTTAATATAAAATGTATTTTGATCGTTTAGTACTCTAGAACCAAACTGAAACTAAAATGAAATTCGGTTTATCAAAATTACAGTTATGGGGTCATTACATAAAAATAAAATTAAAAATATTTTAATTATACATTCTATACAACTCTTCAAATACATCAGCTTCTGTAAAGTCTTCCTTTTTATTTACGTTTTATTTCTTATATTGGGTTTTCTTTTCTTCTTCTAATTTTTATTTTAGTGTCCTTCAACTAATCATTCTTTATGTATATTGGTTGGTTGGTTGGTTGAAGTGGCGGTTTTCGAAATCCTTCAAAGACCCAATTGATACCACACTTCGCGTAACCTCAGGCAATGACGTTCATAATATCGGTAGATCACTATAGCCATCTTGTACTATTCAGGAATTGTATAATGTCTCTTATCGTAACTTTTGCTGTTTCCTAAAGGTCCTTGAAGAAGAAGAAACTTGTTCTGGCAAATGCCGGACAGTTGCAGAAGTAGTGAGTGAAGGTGAGAGTGAGGGAAGAAACACTTTCTTTGCCATAGCTTCTTGCAAATCCGACCCCTGTCTCGTCAAAAGGTCGGCTCTCTCATTCTCCTCAATGTTCCTATATCCTGGAACTCAGAGGAGTGTGGTACTAGCCTTCTCCGAAATTAAAGTTAGCTCTTCCATGCACTCTGTTACCAGTTTAGAGAAGATGCTCGCCGAGTTCAAGGCTTTGATGGCGGCTTGGGTATCGTTGAAAATACCTATATTGTTGCCTGCTTTAGCAGTTTCTCTACATGATTTGCAGGCCTCAAGGATAGCAAGTATTTCTGCCTGAAAAACGCAAATACAGCTGTTGAAATTCACTGTTACGAATGTATGTAATTTCAAAAATATGTACTGGATTATATTTCATGTTAACACCGTTACTATAATTATTTTATTCAAAAATAATCATCAATAATAAGAATTTTACTAGAGAATTACCAACGAGAATTAAGTGATTTAAAAAAATTAATTAAATATTTTTAAAATTAATTTTTAATTATTATTACTTTTTTTACATACATATTTACAGATTTCCATTTGATGCAAATATAAGTCCAAATTATGAAATTGTGTTTTGTTATACTGGTTTTATCACATATATTGTAGTTTTATATGCAAATGCAATTGATGGAATATTTATATCTTCATGTTTTAATTTAAAAGCACATTTTTCAATTTTAAAAAATCGTATAAATGAATGGAATTTTCCTTGCAATGATGAATATTTAATTAAAAAAAAATTAAAAAATGTTGTCATTTATTATGATCATATTTTAAATGTTTGTTATTTTCTTCGTGGAATATATAAACCAATAATATTTTCTCAATTTTTCATAGCATCATTACAAATTGGCGTAATACTTTATCAATTAATGGAGGTAAATAAATTAATTTTCTTTTTATAATTATTAAAAAAAAAATTAAGGATCTTATTTAATTTTTGAAAATATTTTTTTTTCTATTTTCTAACCAGAATATAAATGATATTATGTATATTTTAATATATGTATCATTTTTAATGGCCATTAATATACAGTTGATTATTTATTGTTATGGAGCTGAACTTCTAAGAATTGAAGTAAGTACAATACGCATTATTTTGTCTACAAAGTTTTTTATTGAGAATAAATTATTCATAAAGAAAAACAATAATAATAATAATTCTTGTTGAATAGAATCAAAAAATGGATTATGTTATTTATTCATCTGATTGGTATTTATGGCCTGTAAAATATCAAAAAAGTATCATTTTAATAATTAAACGATCACAAAAAGAATTAAAAATGTATGCAGGATTTTATGAAGCATCTTTTCAAAGTCTATTAATTGTAAGATAATTAAATATTTTTAATTTTAACAATTTTACAATTAAAAAAGTATCCTTTTTCTTTTGTATTTTCAGATATTTAAAGCGGCCGTTTCATATGTTACATTGGTACAATCGATAGCAAAATAAATTCATTTATACACATTCACACATTTCTGAAAATTCTGAATAAAGGACAAATTTATTCCTAAATTATTAAAATGGTTATAATTATTAGTTTCGTGTTCAATTTTCACATTTTTTTTTCACATACTTTAGTATTTGTTAAATACGCACAACAAAAAAATTAGAAGTAGGTATATAAGAACTTGAAAAATTTTTCAAAATTCCACAATTATTTTGAATATCGTGTATTTCACAATGGCAATTAAAAATTTTTTTAAATTTCAAAAGATAACATTTTTATTGTGCGGTTTTAAATTATTTGAAGAAAATTCAAAATTAAGATTATTTTTATGTTTTATTCATATGTTACCGTTATTTGCATTAACTACTGGAATGTTTTTATTCATTGTAAATAGTTCAAATAATGTTGATGTTTTTACAAATTGTTTAAGTATAATTGTACAATGTTTATTGTGTCTTCATAAAACAATACTATTTCGATTTCAACGACACGAATATGAAAAATTAAATAGAAAAATTGAAAAATTATCAATTTTGGGTAAGATTAATTTTAAATGAAAATTTTAAAGGATTTAATTTTTTTTTTAAAATAACGAAATTTTAGAGAATATAGTAGAAGAAAAAATTTTACAAAAAAATGAGGATAAAAATTATGCAATGACACGAATATTTATGGCATTTGCTGGTGGATCTGGAGCATCTGCAATTTTTATTCCAATGATGAAAATGATATTTTTATATTTGACACAAGATCATTTTGATTTAGAAGTTCCTTTTCTGGCAGAGTAAGAAATTCTCTATTTTTCAGTTTAAAAAAATATGAAATTTAAATAACAAATTTGTTAAGTAAGTGAATTTTTTTCTTTTAAGGTATCCTTACGATTGGCATAATTTAAAATATTTTATTTTTACTTATATTTGGTCAGCACATAGTGCTTTTTCAATTGTAACTTTCGCATCTTCATTAGATGTTTTATTTTTTGGTTATTGTATGCATGTAGCTGGACATTTTCAAATTCTTCAAAAATTTAACGCATAGTAAATTTAAAATTGAATTGGAACATATTGTAGAAAATCATGTTTTAATTATGGAACTTTCTGATAAAGTTAATACGCTTATGACACCAGTTCTATTGGCACAATTTTTTTCGTCATCAATTCAAATATGTTTATTGGGATATCAAGTTGCAACCAAATTAAATGATCCTCAAGTTATATTTTTCGCAATGTTCTTGATAGCAGTAATTATGCAATTATTCGGTTATTGCTATGGAGGAACTTGTATTCAATACGAGGTAGGCAATTCTTTTTTTTTTTTTAAATTTAAAGTATCACCCATCAGTTAAGTATATTTTATTTAGAGTCAGCAAGTTGCGGATGCTGTTTATTCAAGTGAATGGTACCAATTTCCGATTGATATACAAAAATCATTCAAATTCACAATTCAAAGATCTCAAAAAGGAAACCGTATAAAACCTATATTTTTTGAGGCAAATCTACCCACTCTCACATCAGTAATATTTTCGTTTAATACAAAAAGAAAAAAAATGATATTGTATGTTTGTTTTTTCTATATTCTATTTATAGATCCTTAGTACAGCTCTCTCATACATATGCTTCTTAAGAACATTATCCAAATGAAATTGCAAAACAATAATTGTAAGTAAAGTAATTTTTAATTTAATATGTTTTTTGATTGTTATTGAAAATCGATTTATCAAAATTACAGTTATGGGGTCATTATATAAAATAAAAAATACTTGTATTACATACTATACAACTTTTAAAATACATCAACTATAAACTTGCTTTTTACTTCCTTTTTTTATATTGTGTTTCCTTTTCAGGACTACAATAAGTCCAGGACTACTATTGGTCCTTTCAAGGACTACAATAAATCCTATTCAAGAATACAAAGTAATTAACACAGAGAGTCAAATAAAACATACCAAAAGATAATTGAATAATTCTTTTCAACAACAAATTCAATTGATTTTGAAAAAACTGCCCTTAAATAATGATTTATAAATTATGAATGGCTAAAGATAATGTAATTAAACAAAAGCCATATTAGAGTATAAAAAATAAGCTTTCATCTAACTAAGCAAAAAAAACTCTTTTCATTTCAATACATTTTTATTTAAATGTTATTTAAACGAAGTTTTGTCTTAAAAGATTGTTTGTAATTCAAAAAAGATACACTTTTGGCCCTTTTCGCACACCTATGATCCCTAATTACATGATAACGGATAGCGGTATTGAACTGAAATTTTTTTTGTTTTATTATACATAATATATTAGCATTTTCGTTGGTGAATTTTTTTTTCAGGAGCCCAATTCAGGAGAAAAATTTTGATACATAGGATGCAAAAAAAGTTACAGGTGATTTTGTGTTGAGAGGTCTTGCATAAAACTCATAATTTTGAACGCCCTCTAGCGGCGAAAATATACACGATCGAAAGTTTCGCTAGTACAATTTTTTTCATGAAATAGTCCAGCGAATATCGTGGTACCACTCTTGGTAGTTAGAAACAAAACACCCTGTATATACATACCTTATAAATTTATTGCCTGTAAGTTAATTACCGATTACACTATAGAGATAATTATCAACCTCACTCGATATCAACCGCCCTGTTGATATCAAAAAGAACGAACCCCAAAATTATTTTGCTTAATGAGTAAATTGAAAAATCAAGTAATGTAATGACTGATTATAATATCGTTGATATTGATGCGTAATAAGCGAGATAGATACATTCAGTTTTCCAGATATTTCGTCGGCAAATGTAGTAAAATTCGAAGCAAGTCTTAAAACAGCACGACGATCACATTCACAAAGAGCAGTTTTGGTTCTTCTTTGAAATTATTTCCATATTTTTATAGATCTTTTATTATAGCTTGTCCCAAAAGAGTTGAAGTTTCGTATTGTACTACGTTGGCATGCGCAGAAGAAAAGATACTTACACATGCATTTTTGTTGTTGTGAATTCTAACAAACAGAGGTTTCTTCTTTTATATATGTATACACAAGAATATCACTACGACTTGTAAAACATGCGCAATGAACCTTCAACTGAAATAATTTCAGCTATAAATTATTAATAACTCACTTTCTTTTAATTTTTTTGCAATATAACGGTTAAAGCAGCCCTGACCCTTATATGCCATAACTTCTTCAACTGTTAAAATCTTTCCTTGACCTATAGTTTAGAATTTTGAGATTTTTTCAATTAAATTCACTATAATTTAAAATTACAACACTACTTTTGTCTAATCGTTTTCAAACACCACGAAACTCTAACAATAATGGAGAAAACTTAACTTGAAAACAAGTGAGGCTATTCAAGTGTCGCAGTTGCAAAGTGTATTTTTTCAATTCTTGGCATTTATTTATAACTGTAAATCTTGATCGAAAAAAAATTGTTGTACAATTCTCAAAAACATTTGCCTCGTTAGATAACGATACTTATTTGATCAAAAAACACTCGTGTTTTAAAAAAACAATAAAAAATTGAGTGAGGCTACCCATGTGTCGGGCACTGTATATTAAATTTATCCAACGATAAATTATGATGCGATTGATTATTGGATAATAAATGAAATTGATTGTAACCCTAATGGTTATGACGTGATCATCGAGTGAGATTGACTTACCTTACAGTAAATTGATAATATATACTTTGATTTTTGAACCAAAAGAGTTGAGGAATCGTATTATACAAGAAAACTATGCGCAGAAAAAAAGATACTTACAGTTTACACACATGCATTTTTGTTGTTGTAAATTCTAAGAAAGAGAGGTTTCTTCTTTTATCATTTATTATGATCATATTTTAAATATTTGTTATTTTCTTCGTGAAATATATAAACCAATAATATTTTCTCAATTTTTCATAGCATCATTACAAATTGGCGTAATACTTTATCAATTAATGGAGGTAAATAAATTAATTTTCTTTTTATAATTATTAAAAAAAAAATTAAGGATCTTATTTAATTTTTGAAAATATTTTTTTTTCTATTTTCTAATTAGAATATAAATGATATTATGTATATTTTAATATATGTATCATTTTTAATGGCCATTAATATACAGTTGATTATTTATTGTTATGGAGCTGAACTTCTAAGAATTGAACTAAGTACAATACGCATTTTTTTTCCTACAAAAATTTTTATTTAAAATAAATTATTTATTTAACAATTTCACAATTAAAAAAGTATGCTTTCTCTTTTCTATTTTTAGATAATTAAAGCGGACGTTTCGTATGTTACATTGCAGCAAAATAGATTCCAATTATACACATTCACACATTTTCGAAAATTCTGTATAAAGGACAAATTTATTCTTAAATTATTAAAATGGTTATAATTATTATAGTTTCGTGTTCAATTTTTACAATTTTATCCACGTGCTTTAGTATTACGCACAAACAAAAAAATAAGGAGTATATAAACGCTTGAAAAATTTTTCAAAATCTCAAAATCATTCCAAATAACACAGATTTCACAATGGCAATTAAAAATTTTTTTAAAGTTCAAAAATTAATTTTTCTTTCGTGCGGTTTTAAATTATTTGAAAAAAATTCAAAATTAAGATTATTTTTATGTTTTCTTGATATATTACCGTTAGTTGCATTAATTACTGGAATGTTTTTATTCATTGTAAATAGTTCAAATAATGTTGATGTTTTTTCAAATTGTGGAAGTGTATTTGTACAAGGCGTCTTAGGTCTTTATAAAACAATATTATTTCGATATCAACGGAATGAATATCAAAAATTAATAAAAAAGATTGAAGAGCTATCATTTTTCGGTAAGTTAAATTTTAAATGAAAATTTTCAAGAATATAATTTTTTTTTTTAAATAACGAAATTTTAGAAAATATAGAAGAAGAAAAAATTTTACAAAAAAATGAGGATATAAATTTAACCATAACACGAACATATATAGTAGTTTCTGGTGGAGCTGGAGTAACTGCAATTTTAGTTCCAATGATAAAAACGATATTTTTATATTTAACACAAGACAATTTTGATCTTGAAATTCCTTTTCTGGCAAAGTAAGAAATATTTTTTTCAGTTTAAAACAACAACAAAATTCTTTAATAATTAACAAATTTGAGAAGTAACAGTCATTTTATGTATTTTGTTTTTTTTTTCCTTTAAGGTATCCTTACAATTGGCGTAATTTAAAATATTTTATTTTCACTTATATTTGGTCAGCACATGGTGCTTTTTCAATTGTAACTTTTACAGGTTCATTAGATGTTTTATTTTTTGGTTATTGTATGCATGTAGCGGGACATTTTCAAATTCTTCAACATCGAATAAAAACTCTAAATAGCAAAAATTTAACACATAGTAAATTTAAAATCGAATTGGAACATATTGTACAAAATCATGTTTTAATTATGGAACTTTCTGATAAAATTAATACGCTTATGACACCGGTTTTATTGGCACAGTTTTTTTCGTCATCAATTCAAATATGTTTATTGGGATATCAAGTTGCAACCAAGTTAAATGATCCTCAAGTTATATTTTTTGGAATGTTCTTGATGGCAGTAGTTATTCAATTATTCGGGTATTGTTATGGAGGAACTTGTATTCAATACGAGGTAGGCAATTCTTTTTTTTTTTTTAAATTTAAAGTATCACCCATCAGTTAAGTATATTTTATTTAGAGTCAGCAAATTGCGGATGCTGTTTATTCGAGTGAATGGTACCAATTTCCGATTGATATTCAAAAGTCATTCAAATTTACAATTCAAAGATCTCAAAAAGGAAACCGTATAAAACCTATATTTTTCGAGGCAAATCTACCCACTCTCACATCAGTAATATTTTCGTTTAATACAAAAAGAAAAAAAATGATATTGTATGTTTGTTTTTTCTATATTCTATTTATAGATCCTTAGTACAGCTCTCTCATACATATGCTTCTTAAGAACATTATCAAAATGAAATTGCAAAACAATTGTAAGTATGAATTAAATCAATTAACTAAACAATGTAATGTTAAACATAATTTATGTCGAATTGAATTTTGCAAATTGTTAGTTTCAATAAATTACATACCTATATAGTAATTTTCAATTTAAAACTTGTGATTACTGTATGTATACTTAAAGTAAAATTTCTTTTAAAACTTTGTAATTTTCAAGGAATTTCAAGTTTTCTTTGTTACCTACTTTTTCTTTAATATCCATGTTGCAGTCTATGAATAATTTAAATAGGTACCTTCCTTTAGTAAAAGGTCAATTTGCAATAATTTCATATGTACATAGTTATTACTTATTTAGAAAACTTTTTAAATAATAACTTTTGTGATTATATTCACAAATAAGTTAGTTATTGCCAATCTATATAAATATCAAGCTTTAATTTATAAAAATTCAGTTTAAAAATTAGAAAAAATCATAACGAACAGTCATCAATATGATTTTTACTAAAACAAATGCAAATTTTTTTGATAAAGTTCAAATATTTTTTAAAGCTTGTGGTTTTAATCTTTTTTGTGATAAATCAACATTATTACATGAAATATTTCTTAAAATAAATTCATTTATAATGTTAATTTTTTCAATTGAAATGTTTTCATATATTATAAAATTTCATTCAAATCTTGATAATGTAACATATTGTTTATGTCCTTTTTTTCAAAGTTTTTTAGTACTTTTTAAAATATATTTTTATCGTTCTAGAAGACAACAATTTGTATTTTTAATTAATCGTTTACAAAATTTATATGTTCTAGGTAAGAATTATTTTTTTTGTGTATTATTTTATTTTTTTTTTTACCAATAATAAATTAATATTTTCACAGAGAAATCATCTAATTGCAAAAATATTGTAGAAAAATTTAAAAAAAAAAATACTTTAATATCATGCACATATATTTTTCTATCATTATGTACTGGAATCTGTGCAATTTTTGTACCATTAATAAATATTTTATATACATATTTTAAATATGATATAAGAATTTATGAAACACCATTTCTAGCTTTGTAAGTATATAATTACTATTATTACATTGAAAGAAAAAAAAAACGTTTCTCACAAACGAAAAATTAAACAAACAAACTTTTTTTGAAATTTCATTTTTTTAAATTTACTGGCCCTTATTCTGAGAGTCGTTTCGATCGACAATCGACTTCTTTATCGACTCGGTAGCAACTTTTGCGATCACGAGAGTCGAAGTGAGTCGATATATCGACTCATAAATATTAGTCAAGTAACTTTTGACAATCACCTAATCAGTTGAAGGTTACATTTTTGTTTTGTTGTGTTGTTTCGCAGTATTAAAATGTAAATATATACATATAAACAAATTTATTATATTTTAGTTATATACATAAAATTATATTGAATTCCATTTTTTAAATTTTAAAAAATTCACTTTTTTAAAAAAAAATAAACAACAACAATGAACAACTTCTTAAATTTTTTTAAAAATATTTTATTTTGACAACTTTTGACGCGATCTGTTTACAAAATACACGAATTTTTCTATCGCCTCGACTGAAAAGTCGATAGTCGATTGTCGATCGAATCGACTCTCGGAATAAGGGCGACTATTTTCACTTAAAGACGATCTAGCTGTCGACGTACAAACTGCAAATTTATACTTTAAAAAAATACGGTTCAACTTATCTTAAACTATTTATATTTGTCTCGAATGTTTTATTTTTTCTGCAACAATTTTTCGTTTGAAAAAAATACACTTATTTCTTTGGCTGAAACGTTTTACGTTTCTAGTAAGTACAAAATTGTGTATTTTACACCCAAATAAAACAAGTATTTGAACCAACAATACAAATACATTTCAAGCAAACTTTCGCTATTAAAACAAAAAAATATTATTATTTACAATAACTGTTTTTTTCAACTGTAAAATGTGCTTCAAACGTTTTTTTTTTTTCTTTCAGTGATGTTTTTCAATTAAATGATTTTTTCATAATATCTTTGATATATTTTCAGATATCCTTTTGATATAGATAATTTATTATCACTATTTATCGCTTATCTTTCGAGTATACATTTTTCTTATTTTATCGTAACATATTCATGTTCAATTGAAACATTATTTTTAGCATATTGTTTAAATATATCAGCATATTATCGTATAATTCAATATAAAATTGAAAATTTAAAAATTAATTTAAATAAAAAATATATTTTTAATGATATACGTTTTATTATAAAATATCATCAAAATATAACAAATTTATGTGAAAAATTTAATAAATTATTTAAACCAATTTTATTAGCACAATTTTTAATATCATCATTACAAATTTGTGTTATTGGTTATCAATTATCAAAAAAACTTTCTAGTTTTGAAATTGGATTTTTAGCACCATTTATGTTAGCATCTTTAACACAAATTTTCATTTATTGTTATGGAGGAGAAAATGTTGAAACTGAGGTACCTACATATTTTTCTATTTTTTTTTTATTTTTTTTTAATTTTCTAAATTTCGATATTTGAAAGAAAGTGCATCTTCGAAAACGTCAGATGATCGTCAATTGATGAAATTCAGCAATTCAAAGTTTTAAGCTAAATTTCATTAAATGACGATCATTTGACAAATATTAAAAACTACAAATATTTTTCTTTTTTTTTTTATAGAGTAAAAAATTTTCAACATCAATTTATTTTTGTGAATGGTATCGTTTATCAACCAAATTACAAAATATGTTACATTTTTCAATGCTAAGAGGACAAAAAGGAAATC
Organism: Bombylius major; assembly: GCA_932526495.1. Classification (NCBI taxonomy): domain Eukaryota; kingdom Metazoa; phylum Arthropoda; class Insecta; order Diptera; family Bombyliidae; genus Bombylius; species Bombylius major. Next base: position 10,662,097 of record OW052044.1, on the reverse strand, counting down.
AAATAAAGTCAATATTTTTTGAAGCAAATTTTTTAACATTTAAAGCGGTAATTTTTTTGTTGTTTTTACATTTCTATTTTTATCTTTTGTAATTTTAAAGTAAAATGGTAAAACTTTTAAAAATTTATGTTTTAATTTAAAATTTTGTTTTCATATTTATTTTTATTTTTTCAAAATATTTTTATTCGATTACAGATACTAAAAACAGCTTTATCATATATAACAGCTCTACGAACTCTTGATCAATGAGGAATATTTTACATTACTATTGTCAAAGGGCTGTATAGTGCTAATGAGATAGATTTACCAACAGTAACTGTTTCACAAATGACTAAACAATTTTATTTTTAAAATCATTTTAAATGCACCAAAAACTCACATTATACATAGTGTACTATGTAGGTACACCCACAAATTAAAATTAAAGTTATTATAATCAAAATTTCAATTTAGAACACATATTGTTAACTGTTATTCAATAAAATCATATTTTATGCACTTTCTTCGACAGCTTTGTTTGAATTTTGAAAATTTTTCAAAGAAAAATAACGTGAAGAGTAGTGGAGAAATTTTACCAACAACATGCCCAGCCATGAAGGAGAAGAAATATAGACCCCAAAAAAGTTCGCAATATTAATCCTTTTTTATTAAAAACTTTTTAACCACTCACTAACCCTTGACTAAATAACTATGGGTAAGGGCGATGTTCGTAACGAAAGTGTGAAATTTTGGGAAGAGTTTTAAGGTAGTGAATAGAAGGCTTCCTGTCTAGAATCGATCCTTTCGTGAAAGTGAATACTTGGACAATATAAATTTAAAAGACAAGCTGTTACTGAGAAACTTCCAGTACTTTCTCGAACAACTCTTTACTTGAATATCATCGTAGTTATAGTCTACAGAGGCTTTATCCTTTATGTGACAGGATATTCATAATCACGGCATACACATTACAAGGCAATGTAAAGAAATTTTTTCATTTGTTTTGTGACGTCACTCAGGTCGTCTGAGCATATATATTTTTTTTTTAAATTTTATTCATTTATTTCATATAAAACGACCAGGATGACGTCACAATGCTAACGGTCACTACGATATTTACATTGCCTTGTTATGTGTATGCCGTGATTCATAATTACGTTGTTGACTGAATGGGTACAGGTGTCCCTGTCCATATGTTTTGTATGGAGATTTATCAAAAAAACGTTTGTTTTACACGTATTTACGCTGTAAATATGTTTTGAGCAGTTTATTTTTATTCTTTGGTGAACGTACGGTGTTGGATTTGCTAATCAAATACCGAGAATCTGGAAGAAATATCATAGCAAATCATTTTTTTACATCTTTTCAATTAGCGCACGTATTTCACAAAAATATCACTTAATTCCAAAGACTGTAGCTTCTGAACAATTTGAACCAAGGCAGACAGAGTCATGCCGTGAGAAATTATTTTGTAGAGAAAGAATTGTGCTTTTTATTCATTGTAAAAAAAGTTTATGTTAATAAAAGGTTTTTTCGAGAAATCACCGTTTTTTAAAAATTTAGGTAAACAATTGCGAATAAATTGATCGCTAATAACTTCTGTGCTAAGAGGGATGAAGAAATGGTACTTATGTTAGTTCAAAGGGCAAATAGTTCCCTTTTGTCAAATATACGTATTATTGCTAATTGCTATACAATAAGCGAAAACGAAAAGACAAGGTGTTTCACAAAAAAAAAGTCGCAAAAATTTTTAACTCTCCGTACCCCGGAAATCCCGTTGAAGCTGACCACCACCACCTCCCTTCCAATACGAATTTTAGTGTCTCGATAAGACCTATCACTGGTATCAACCCAAAGCAAACCAAACGAAACACCCTATATATAATATACTAAAGGTAAGGGTGTAAAAAACATTTTGCCGAAAAATAGGATTAAAAAAAAATGGGGTTTTCAAATTTTTAGCAAACTTTCGGCTCGATAAATTATTATATGTGACGAAATCTCAACTCTCTATCATATTTTGGACGCGAAAAATTTTCGTTTTACAATGTAAAAGGTACACGTCCTGTACCCATTCCGTCACTTAAAGGTTATAATCAATTTTTTACTTTTGCATTTCATGTATAAAAAGTATTTGTTTTAAAAGTTTTTTTGAATATTCAGGCTTATTTTATTTACAATTAAAAAAAGTAAAACTCAAATTTTTTTGTGATTTTTTTTTCTATGAATTTATTACATATATGTAATTCTTTTATTATTTTTTTTTATTTTGTTTAATGAACAGTTATTTGAATGTTTAAAGAAAAACTTTAAAACTAACTTATACAATTTATAAATCAATATTATATAAAATTTCCTTCTTTAAATACATAATTATGATTAAAAAATTAAATTGAAATTTTTTAAATATTTAATACAATATTTTGTTAATTAAAAAATAAATAATATACACACACATATATGTATATTATTTAATTAATTATATGTGTTATATATGTTTATGTTAAGCTTTTATTAATAATCAATTTTCATTTTGAAGGAAATTCTATACTTAATTACTAAAATTATAGTTCTAAGTGAAGTTAATGTTCCATATTATTAAAAGATACTTTTTGAATAAATTCCTTATAAGTTGACATAAAAAGTAAGAAAACTACACTACAGGAAAAATTAAAAAGAAAGAAAATTTATCAATATGAAAATTTAATCGTCCATGCTTTCATTATTTCTGTCTGGTGAAATGCCATTATTTTTTGGAGAGTTTGAACGTGATTTATCCTTATCTTCAGAAACAGAACGGTCCCTACTGAAATACATTTCATACATTTTCATTATGCTCGTCTATTTAAAATATTTCCTTTTTTTTATTTTTTTTATAAATTATTACTTACCTTCTGGAATCTCTTGAATCAGCACGTGACTTTGAACGTGATCTAGAGCGGGATTCACGTTTATTTGATGATCGTGATCTAGAACGTGACTCACGTTTTGAACGGGAACGTGAACGAGATTTAGATTTAGATTTTGACAAATCTCTGGATTTACTAGATAAAGAGAATAAATTAATCACATGTTTTTATTATTATTTTTTTTATAAATGTTATATTAAAAATTTTACTTAGAACGTGATCTTGAACGTGACTTGACAGGTGATTTTGATTTGGAACGTGCTCCACGTGATTTTGAACGGCTACGAGACTTAGAACGTGATCGTGATGATCGGCGAGATCTTGACCTTGAACGTCTGCGTGAGCGTGATCTAGACCTTGAACTTGAAGAACGAGATCGACCTCTTCCACCACGCCCTCCTCCTCGTCTATCTTCAATTAAACGTATACGACGTCCATTTAATTCAGTGTCATCAAGTTTTTCAATTGCTGTTTTCATATCAGACAAAGATGCAAATTCAACAACTCTGTGAGTAAAAAGAAATTGATTAGTTTTTTTTTTAAATTCTTATAACTCCATAAAGCAACTTACCCTTCATTGCGTCTTTGTTTATGAGCATCAGCATATGTAACTTCTCCAGCTTGTCGCATGTAATCTTTAAGATCCTAAATTATAAAATTCAAATTTATAATAATTTGGAAATAAAACATTGCTATCCTGTTTTTTCTTTCTTGTTTAGAAAAAATTTCTGATGAGATTCATTGTGTTTAATTTTTATTTTTTTTTTATTATTTTCTTCAATAATTTACTCTCATAATGATTCTTTTCCGGATTGCCTCAAGTAGACCGTTCGGAATGCTTCATTGACCATGACCAAAAGGGGACCTCACATAATTAGAAGATTAAAACCCTACTAGTTGTTTGACCCTCATCACACATCCTACTACCAAAAATAGGCTGGAATGATTGACCCTCAGGTGTAAGTTAATTGCGTAACCAACTCCACACATATCAGCAAGGGGAAGAAGAACTTTCTACTGTTAAGCACCAGTTTCAATCACATTGCCAATTCTATTTCCAAGACCTTTGCAGTAGATCAACTGTGGAATCATCAAGTGATTTTTTAGAATCATTAGAGAGATTAGATACAACACTTCATATTTTTATCATCCATATCAGAATTTTTTACTAAACATTTTAAAAGAACAAAGAAATAAAACTAAAGGATGAAAAAAATTTATGTTCTTACATTAAATAATCTTCATATTACGAATCAAACCCTGTTTTATTGTTTCTACTTTTTATTTGTTTTTGTATAGGATATCTCTGTATAATACACACACTATTAAGCTGATAATTGGGGCTTTGACAGTACCATATTGCATCTTTCCAAAACGTATTGGTAAATTTTAAACACGCATTGTTAAATCAACCTCTTTTTCTATAATGAACTTGTCTCGTCAACCACACATCTATTAGGCTAGCTAGTAAGTTGTTTTCACTTTCAAGGGTCCGAGTTTAATTTTTAGTTTTGTTTATTTTATTATACACATATGCTATTGTGTAATTAAGGCCACCAAAAATAATAATCGCTGACTGACTGAATTTACAGGAAAATGTTTATTAGTTGTTTGCATGTCCAGTTTTTATATAACTTTCTATTCTTGTCATTCTTGTTTGTTTGTTTTTTTTTTTTATATTTTCATTTTATTTTTTAATTTAATGTAGTCGGTAATAATGCTTCATTATAACAGGTATGAGTGGAAATTGACGAATTTAAAAAATATACCACTAAATAGATAGACTCTTCTTTCCTAAATAACATCAAAATACTACAAACAAAATACATCATATGTTTCCAAATTTTTTTTTTTTTTTTTAAATTGTTTGTATAAATTTAAATCTTGTTACTTTTACCAAAACGTCTTTTATTTTCTATTTGTTTTCACATTAATAGGCCGTCATCATTGTCATCAAAACTATAATTATTATGATGTTTTCTACATAAACGTTACTATAGGAAGGCTGATGTTGATGTTTGCATATTATACTTAATTGAATAAAAATTCTATATGCACCATTGTGTTGCCAAAATTTCGTCTCGCATTCACTAGTTATATTTTTTTATATTAAATCGAGAGTAAACGTAACACACACACACATCATGTTTGCGCAGATTGAATATAGGAAAAGAACATCATCTTTCGTTTCCACATATGTAATTGTGTTTCACTCATCATCGCATCTAATTAGGAGGATCACACCGGTAGTAGATAACTATGTGGGAAGTGGACATCAGTCAGTCTCATTGTCAGCGACCCCTTTTTTAGGTAGCATTTCTTCGAAAAAATAATTTACTTTAAATTATTTTTTACTCAATTTTTTTTTTAAACTATATACTTAAAACTAAGATTTCTTTTTTTTTTTTTTTCATATTAACTAAACATTATGAAGATGGTTAAAAAAGTGATTTACATATTTTTTTTTTTAAATTTTCATTTAAAACAGGTATGTGAATTTAATAACCGTTCTACCTAGCATACATGCACAGATTCATTTTCTTCACGTTAAATACAGTTTAAAAACTAACACCAAATGAATTAAAAAAAAAAAATAGTCACAAAAATTTAGCTTGAAATTCGTTATTGAGTTACATATTTATATTTCTTATATCCTTCAGTTTTAACTTTTCATGAATTCTTCTCTTTGCTTGTATTTTAATTTATTTTAAAACCATCTTTGCAGAGCAATAGTTCAATCATCATAATAGTTATGAAAAATTCTCCTATTATTTCATGTGCTAATCTTTGAATTTCCTTCGTTTATTAGTGCTATTCTGAATTTAATGTTGGGGTTTTTTATTTTATTTTTGTTACTTTGCCTTCTTTGGCTATAAAAAATTTACATCTGATGCGATTTTGCTCTAAATACTTTTACTTATATGAAAGAATTGCATTGTTCAACTCAGATAATGTGATAACCAAATGTTGGGTGTTCTTCTATAGCTCTTGGTATTTTCTATTATCTTGAAGTAGTAGGTTTTTTACTACTTGAAAGTGTACCACCTAGTTATTTTCTTTTAGGTTATCTTCGTTCCTTCAGATCTACAGCTAATAAAGTTAGGCCTTCAAAATGCATTCCAAATAATCGACATGTACTCATCATAAATTAGTTAAATTTTCAATGTTATACTTCAATTTTCAAGAAACTTCATTTTATTAAAATTATTATCAAGACACTTCTAGTCAACATTTTCAATTGTCCTTTAAACATTATGCGATAGATAGCTGTTACTTATAGCTGAAATTATTTCAGTTGAAGGTTCATTGCGCATGTTTTACATGTCTTTCTTCTGCGCATATTTTTCTAGTATAATACGAAACTTCAACTATTTTGGTTCAAGCTATATGAGTTTGAAGCTAATGCTACTTTTTTTTTTCTCTTCCTTTCAATAGAAATTCATTTCTGCATATACATACTAAATACATATTTATATATCTATACATAATATTTTATCTTTGCTGATAAAATATAAAGAAATCTTTAAGTGCTTAATAGTTAACATTCTTAGTTTTACATTGTAATGTGTTATGTGGCAAAATTACTTCCTTCTATATGCACATATGTATGTATGTATGTAAATTATTCCAAAAAAATATTTTAGGATTGTTTTTGGTTACGTATCACCAAATATATTGTTAAGGTTTATAAACTGTATTTAACGTATTACCTTATCGAATATATTCCCTAATTAATGTATGTTTATCTTTGATTTGAAATTTGAAATACCAATGTTATATATCAAATAATCAATTTCAATTTAAAATTACTATTTTACTGGTATGTTTTTATTTTTAGAGTCGTGTATTAGAAATCTTAAATGAAAATATCAAAGTTCAGAGAAGAATTAAAAAAAAAAAAAAAAATCTTGAAAATTTTACAACCAATGGAAAGAAGAAACCTATTTATGTAAAAACATCAACAGGTAGAAAATTATAAGAGTCGTTTTCGATTTTCAATGATATAAATCAATTACTCTAAAAGTTTGAAAAGGAGAAAACATACCAAATAAACATTTTATTTTTCTTAAATAAATTTTCAAAGATAATCATACTTCAATATAACTAAATAATATCTATTAAATGTGATGTCGAATATGTTTTAATAAAATTACCTAAATTTGTATACATACTCAGAATTTTAAATAATAATTTTTTTTTACATACCTGCCAGCTAACACGGCTCGATAAATTCTCCACTATTAATCGATATTCTGTTCGCAAAGGTGGTCCATATCTCGAGGATGATCTGGAATATTTAGATCTGGTTTATTCGAAAAATCAAATTATTAGACACTGCTAGTCTTCATTCAAAAAATAAAAATAATAAATTAAAAAATATCCTTGAATATAAAATTGCAGTGCCAACAATTCTACTAGAAATTATAGGTGTTAGGTATTCTGGTTAAATTTTAAAATTGTTATATAGTACAAAGTTACGAAGAATGGGTCTTATTCAAAACCATCTACATATAGAAGCCGCGCTATGGATGGCTGCACTAACACAATCAAACACGATTAAAGTGTTGAAACGTCAAAACATTCAATGCTGGTAGTACAAATAGTGATGTAAAGAAAATGTGTTTTAAATAAATAAATAAAATATGGTTTATAAAAGTTTTGAAATATAATAAATTAACAGTGTTATAATTTTTAAAGTGCACAATAGTCAAAAAGTTAAATAAAAAGGTGAAAAATATTGTGCCTTCTTACCTACTTTTAAGAGAAAAAATTAAAGTATGGTGAGGTTATATGTATGTATGTATTATTTATATGTAATAAAGTGAATAAATTGATTTGATTTAATAAAATTTAATTTATAATAATTCTGATACATATATATATTTATATGAATAATTAAAGTTTAAAGAATAATAATATAAACTTTTTTCTTCTATACCTACATATATATTGACATGTGACTAATGACTACATTACCTATGGTGAGGTTACATTATAAAAGTGAATAAATTGAAATGAAATGTAAACACAAATATATGAAAAAAATAAATAAAGTGAACGAAATACAGAGCAAATTCATTTAATTTATTAAAATTTTATTTATAAGTTTGTATTTATTGTTAAATTATTGAATCAAATCAATTTCTCACATCATAACATAATCACAAAAATTTATATAAAAAAAGACTATGAAAAAGTAAATAATTGGGTACATAATCTTTATTGTGTAATGAAGGCAAATAGACACTTAATTTGTGATAACTAATAAATTAAATTCTATTAAATCAAATCAATTTATTCACTTTATTACAAATAATATAACCTCACCATAGGTATGTGGTTATACTTTAATTTTTTCTCTTACAAGTAGGTAAGAACGCACAATATTTTTCACTTTTTTATTTCATTTTTTGACTATTGTGCACTTTAAAAATTAAACACTGTTAATTTATTATATTTTAAAACTTTTATAAACCATATTTTATTTAAAAAACCAAAAATATTCAGCTAAAACACTATTTCTTTACACTAATATTCCACCACTCTTATTAAGAAACCATAAGAAACTAAAATGTCAAAACAAAACATGGCACTTCTTACTAATGCATACAAAACTCCAGTAGGAGGCTTTTATTGTAGAGGGTTTTGGTCTTATTAAAAAAAGAAATTAATTTATTTAATATAGTAAGTTTATATGCAGTATGTGATAACATAGAATAATATGTATCTTTTATTTTGCTATTTAAAGAAAATGATTTGCTGATGTAACTAAAAGATAAATTTTAATCTCATTAAATAGTTGTTTTTTTTTTGTACCAGAACGTATTAATTAAATTATTTTCTTAATTTTAATAAGTACCCATAAATCCAAAAATCAATACATACTTACAAATAACTTTAAGCCAAATGTTGTTATAGATAACAAAAAATTGTACTCACTTATCATTGTAACGTCCCCCACCGCGTCTACTACTATATCGATCGTCATATCTATCCCTATGACTACCTCGCGCCTGGCCTCGCGCTGGTTCAACAACAACTCTGAAAATTAACCACGTAAAGGTTTACCTTTATTTTATATTCTGAATTTCTTTTAAAATAAAAATCACTCGATTGTTTTGTTAGAATCTACCTTTCACCCAGCAACTCTTTCCCGTTCAGCTCATAAACAGCGTCATCAGCATCGCGATAATCTTCAAACTCCTATTAAAAATAAAATAAAATGATAACACATACATTTACATGAAAGCATTTTTCAAAGTCAATTACGCCATTTTAAAATTTTTCACTTACCACAAAACCATAACCATTTTTGATTAGGATATCTCTTGTTCTTCCATAACCCTTGAAAAATCTTTCTAAATCACGTTCTCGAACACCATACGGTAAACCCCCAACATAAACTCTAGATCCAACCATAATTTGTTCTAAAATATTAAAAACTAATTAAATCTAACTTATTTAAATATTTTACATATAAAATTTAGAATTAAAATTAAATATGGCCGACTCATGTAGACCGTATTTTTAAAACGTAAATTTACTCACCTAATACAAAATTGCTGGTTGTTTAATATGTAATTTTTAATTCTACACTTTTTTTTATTCTTGTCTAAAAATCAAAATATTTAAATAAAACTATTAAAATTGAATTAATTCACTTTTTTACAACGACACAATATTCCACGCACAACTTCTTATGAATCGGAAATGGAAAAGAACAGAACAGCATCTACAAAAATCTATTTTATTTTTTATTTTTTTCATTTCCGTTTTATTTTCAGTAAATTCGCTGTGTGCCAGTGTGTCGTGGTGGTGATTGTGTGTGAGTGTGGCTACTTAATGTGCCGTTTTACATAGCTCTTCTTTTTACTTTTACACGCGTCTTCTTTCTTTCTTCTCAATTCATTGTCCATACACAAATTTTTCAATGTACAGGTTTATGCGTGATTCGCTTTTAATACGGATTTTGGTTTACTCCCAATTTTTTGTGGTATAAACTCGATAATTCGGATTTTGGCTTAAGCCCAATTTATTTGGGTTTAATCCCAATTTTTTTATATGTATGTGTGAGGTAAAATGCAATATGGCGGATTCTAATTTTTATGGTGAAAGTGAAGCTGTCACGTTCTTCTTCTATTTTTTATGTGAAAAAAGAAGAATATGAATGCTATAAGTGTATAAAAGTATCAACGTTTGCATGTATTATTTTACTCCCAATTTACAGTTTATAGCGTACTCCCAATTTAATCCAATATTCGGATTATTTTTGTGCCGTATAAACTGTTTAAATGTATTTGAATTTTTAATCTTCAAAAACTTGTTTTTGTGTATGTGTTAGTAGATATCTTCATCTCGTTAAATAGAAATCAGTTTGGTTGAAAAAGTGAAGAAAGATGAGGAAACCGCAATACTTCCTTGGCAAAGACCTTGGTCGTGTAAGAACTGTGTAAAAGATATCAATGACAATTAAATTATGTTACCGTTTCTTCTTATATCAACTTGACATCACGCCGGATCCGGATGTTATGACTATTTAATGACAGATTAAATTATTGCGACTGCCGACCGTTCCTACTTGTTTTTGGACATTAAAAAAACTCGTAGACACTAGTGTAGTGACTAGACTAGACCATGATAAATTATATTTAATTTACATTTTTTTTGTCCTAACGCCCCTAACATATTTATTGGTAAGTAATATTATTTTTAAAATTCACTTGAAAAGTTTAATAAATAATTTTTGTACAATTTATTTTATCATTTTGTCGATGATAAAAGTAAAAGTATGCCTTGTTTTTGTTTTACAATTCGAATAATTTTGTTTTCTGTTTATTGCAGTGCAGCAGGCAGTACATTATTTTAATTTCGAAAAAGGCCGATCAACCAAACCGAGATTCTAAAATCTCAAGAAACAGTCACAAAATCTATTTTTTTATGAATTTCTTCTAAAATTCAAAACTATGGATTATGCACCCTTGAGTGAATCTTGTGCTAAAGCACTTGGTGACAAGATGTATGAAAAAAGAAAATTAGCTGCAGTGGAAATAGAAAAGTATTTTCATTTACATATTTACATTTAATCACTTCTTATATCTAATTCTAACTTATTATTATTATATTTTACTTTCAGAACAGTAGTTGAATTCAATAATAAAAATAATGTTTCTCAAATTAAAAAACTAATTTATGTTCTATCAAATGATTTTGCAACTTCAAGGGATCCCAATAGAAGAAAAGGTGGATTAATAGGCTTGGCAGCAACTAGTTTAGGTTTAGGAAAGGTAACTTTTATATAACAATTATATTGAAATAGTTTTTTATTTATTTATTTTGTTGTTGTTCTAGGATGCAGAAAAATATATACATGAACTTGTCACTCCAATATTAAATTGTTTATCAGATGCTGATTTAAGAGTTAGATATTTTGCATGTGAATCATTATATAATGTTGTTAAAGTAGCAAGATCAGCTATTATTCCATTATTTCCTGAAATGTTTCCAGCATTAACACGTCTTGTTACAGATCCAGATCAATCTGTTAAAGATGGAAGTGAACTTCTTGATCGTCTTTTAAAAGTACACGTTTTATTTAAAAAAAAAAACAATTTTTTTTTTCCAACTACTTTTTTTTGCTTCTAATTTTTAGGATATTGTTACTGAATCTTCACAAACATTCGATTTAGATGCTTTCATTCCTTTGCTAAGAGAACGTGTATATGTGAAAAATTCTTTTGCTAGACAATATGTTATATCATGGATATCAGTATTAAATGCAGTTCCGGAAATAAATATGGTCATATATTTAACTGATATTCTTGATGGTTTATTTTTAATGCTTGAAGATAATGTTGTAGAAATTCAAAGAATGTAAGATTTTTTTTTTTAATATATTAAATTATAATCAAAATAATGTAAATGAATCATATATCTGAAGGTGTGGCAGCTTAATGGATCAGTTTTTAAAATCTATAAGAAAAGATTCATCTTCTGTTAACATGGAACATACCATAAATATTTTAATAGGTCATGCTCAGGCTCAAAATAATCTCGTTAAGGTAGAAAACAAAATTTAATTTTTTAATTTTATTTAATAATTTTTTTAAACAACTATGAAAATAGTCAACAGCAATTAACTGGATTAAAGAATTTGTTCAGTTATCTGGATATAATATGTTGCCTTTTGCCAGTGGAATATTTACAGCAATACTACCATGTTTAGCATATGAAGGGGAATCTAAAAGAAGTGTGTATTTATGGTATTCATAATATTCAAATGCTTAGCTAAACAATAAATACATCAATTTCAGTTAATATAAACATTTTGTTTTAAATATCCTGTGTTTAATGTTTGGTCTAAGCATTTCCTTATTTTCACTGTATTTATTATACGATTTTGTGTTATTTGTATTTTTTATAGATATAAAAGATTGTGCTTTGGAAGTAAATAAAAGTCTAATGTTGTTAATTTCATCTAAAAATAAAAATGTTATTGAAAAACTAGATTTGAGCTCAGTAATGGAGGTTTTACGACAATATCTATCACATGATTCAGTTCATACAAAAGTAGCTGTACTTAAATGGATTCATCATTTGTTTACGCAAATTCAAAATGAGGTAGGTATATAAGAAAAATTAAACATTTAAAATAAATTAAATAATATTATTAATATATTTATTTAATTTTTTTTTTCTGATATTTAAGATGTCAGTTCATGCAACAAGCTTATTTCAAAAATTATTGGATATTCTATCAGATAATTCTGATGAGGTTGTTTTACAAGGTTTAAATGTATTAGCGGAAATTGTAAATTCAACTAAACCAAACGGTAAAATATTATACATTCTTTTTTTTTTTTTTTAAATAAAATTTATTTATTAATTAAAATTGATTTTTAGATGGTGACTTCAATAAAAATCATTATAGGAAATTTCTTTTAAGTTTATTAAATTTATTTAGTGAAGAAAAATTATTTTTAGAAAATAGAGGAAGTCTTATTATAAGGTAATTATAAAAATATAGGTGTACAAATTATCGATTTTTATTTATAGAATATTTTTTTTTAAATTTATTTTAGACAACTTTGTATTTTATTAAATGCTGAATACATTTTTCGTACATTTGCTGAAATAATTGCTGAAGAAACAAATATTCGATTTGCATCAACAATGGTTAGGCAATTAAACATGATACTATTAACATCATCTGAATTATTTGAACTACGAAATTCATTAAGAGATATTACAAATAATAATTCTGCATCATTATTTCGTTGTTTATATAAAAGTTGGGCTCATTGTCCGGTATCAACACTTTCATTATGTCTTCTTAGCCAATGTTATCAACATGTTTCTGATTTAGTTATTATATTGTAAGTTAATTTTTCAATTTTAAATTTTTTAATAATATAAAAATTTTGAAAAAAAAAAAAAAACTTCGTTTCACAGTGGAAATTTAGAAATTACACTGGAATTTTTGACGGAATTAGATAAATTGGTTCAACTAATAGAATCTCCAATATTTGCTTGTAAGGATGTTTACAATACTATGTATATATTTTTTTAAAATTTGATTTATATTAATAAAAGAATTTGTATTTTTTTAGCACTTAGATTAACGCTAGTCTCAAAAGCTGATAATAATTCTAATGCTCAATATTTGGCCCATGCACTTTTTGGAATACTTATGCTTTTACCACAGACAGAAGCTTTTGTGCTGTTAAAAAATCGTTTGCAATGTGTTCCTAATTACTGGGGTCAAATTCCTGAAAAGTAAGTGTATAAGTTAACTTTGAAAAAAATTTTAATTATTAATTTTTTTTGTTCATAATTTCTTTAACAGACAAAACGATTATTCATTGGAAAAACGTAGTCAAATTGATTTTAATGAACTTTTAGAACATTTTAAGAAAGTACAAGAAATGCATCGCTCTCAAAGAGCAGCACAACGTAAAAAAAGTGTCCTCCTTAGAGAAATCAGTTCACAAGAATAATTTAAGAATTTTATTGGTAATTTTGTTTTCTTTTTTAAATTGCCAGTAAAAAAATATTTTACTTATTTAACAAAATTTTATTGTCTCCAAATTATTTAATTGATGTGATACATTTTATCACATACAACAAAATAATGTATTAATTAATGTTTTATTTTTAATATTTTGCATTTTATCATTTAAAACTTTATTTTTACAATTTAAACTTAACATACCTACCTGCCTAACAACAAATTAAAAAGAAGACAAAAATATTTCAAGATAAAATCAAAAACGAAAAAAAAAAACAATTTTTATACAAAAATTACAAGAATTCTTGTCAATATTAAGCTTAGGAAAATTTATAATAATACTATAAATTTCTATAAAAAAAAAAAAAAAAAAAAAAAAATTGTTTAAAATTTATGTTCTTTTTTGTTACCTAATGAATAAAATATACATATTATATATAAAAAATCATATTTCTTTTGGGACTTCACATGCTTCATCAAAATTATCTAAAATTAATTGTTTAATTGCTTCTCCAAATTCTTCTAAAGTACATGGATATTCACAATTCGGTATAGAAATTTCTGTTGGAAATTTATCTTCACTATTAAAATAATAAAATAACTGAAAATAAATAATTTAATACCTATACTTTTTTTTTTATGATTATAAAGATTTATGTACATACTTTTACTTCAAGACTTTTTTTATATGTAGAACTGTGATGTAATTCAAAAACTAATGCTGATGCATAATCTGGTTTACGTGATGTTTGATTCAGAATATTCAATGAATTCATTATGTTAACCAAAGTAACATCATGACCAGAATATAAAAATATTCTTCTATCAGGTTGTAATAAAGTTCGATGTTTTTTTAGCATATTATTATAAACTTCTGTTATGAATGCACCACCTTTAACTTTCTTCATAAATAATGTTTCTGTAAATAATTTATAACTTCTTTCAGTTAATGGTAACATTTTATCAGGATATATATTTTCAGTCCAGTCTGGTAATTCTAAGCCAGCATTATGTTCTATTTCTAAGGTGTTGTATAATAATTCCACTTTAGTTACATCTGTAATATTCTATTTATATACATATTTATATATATTTAAATAAATTTACAATTTTCAATAAGATTTTAATTATTGATATTTTATACCTTGCCAGTATGCTTTGATAAAAGTCGATATAAATCAGCATTTTTTTCATTTAATTCTTTTAAATCTGGTGGTGGATTTGTATATAATTTTCTAAGAATCTCATCATATTTAGGGCATGCTTTCTTCTGAGCTAGAAGCTATAAATTTCAAATAAATTATATTACATTGAAAATACACTGTAAATTTTATTATATTTTAACTTACATGATCTCTGTCTCTTGGAATTGTATTCACTGGTATAGGTTGCCATAAAATTGGAAGTACATTTCTATTTTCTAATGGTGGAGCAAATCCAGCTAATAAACTTTGAGCACTCATAATACAACGTTCAGCATAACTGCTAACTACATGTATATCTTCTTGTGAATACAGACCATTAGAAGGTAATAGTCGATAATATCTCATACGTAAATTTTTACCCAAATTATACATTTGTAGTGATCCTTTCTGAAGAAAAAAAAATAATGAACAGCTGTTAATACATTTACTATCACAGCTAATTGGTATAATATTATTTTTTTCCTTTTTCATACATAATTTGTGTAAATTTATATTAGAAATATTTGTACCTCTGTTAAGGCTCCTTTTCCTCCAGGCCATTTATAGTTTTTATAAGGATCATTTGGGTATGTATCAGTTGGAGTTCTATCCCCATGTCTGAATATCTAATAACATTAATATATTAGAAATAACGATGATAAGATGAAATTTAAAAATTTATGTATTATTTTACAACTGAAATCATTTTAAGCGTTTTCAGGCCTTCTTCAGCATTATTATCACCAAAAGCGATATATGCCATCATAACAGCACAAAGTGCTCCACCAAGAATTATAACAGATATCTTCATTCCTCGATTACCAGTGCATCCAATCTAGTTAATTCAAATATAATACATATAATAATTACTACCTACACAATTATTATTTATTCATCACAAATATTTTGTTTTAATAGCTAAAAATAACCACGTAGTTACAGAATCTTTTATTATTTTTTTTTCTTCTCTTATTGAAAACAATTTTAGTACTTCAATAAATACTTATATGAAGTACTATTGAGATAAAATTTATGAATATTTCCAAACCTTTTTCTTCCAATCCATTTTTGATAACAATTTTAATTAGAAAATCTCTAGTTACGAAATCATTAAAAACTTATCATAATTCAAACACAATGACAAAACAGAATCTTACGTCACACCTGTTATAACCTAATTAATTAATAACTGAAAAAGAAGAGAAGTACATATATAATTAGAATTTATTTTGGTCGATTATGATGAGAAAATTAAGTATACTTACTTACTTTACTAATGCTCTTAAACCATTATTTTACTTTCACAAACTTTGAAAATTTTCTTTTAAAATTGTGATCCTTTATCTTCTTTGTACAGAAAGTAAATGGGAATTTTGTAACCTTTAAAGGAAACAATTTCTTTATGACTAATTAATGCAGTTGCAGCTAATCCATAGAAAAGTAATGGAAGACCTATTAAAGAAAAAAGTATTGAAAGTCAATTAAGAAGATGATAATTATTAATAATATTTGTTACTAACCAAAATTAAGGATTTTAAGACATCTAAAGAATTTGTCTTCGAATGATAAATCCTGATATAATCTTTTACTACAATGATATTTTATGTAAGGATAGCACCAAGCTCGTAATATATGATAATTTGCTCCTGTATCTAAAGTCCAATTGAAATGTGATAAACCATGTTGGTCATTTTCAACATCTTTCAACTTTTAAAGTTTATGAAACAATAATTTCGTAAATAAAAATGTATGTAAAATGGATTGCGGCAATTTTCAATTTACCTTTACAAAAAAAGATGTCCAAGGTGGTTCGTTACATTGTTTTAAATATGCTGTTAATATTTCAGAAGCTTTTGGTTTCAATAAAATTCTGCTCAATTTCATTTAAATTTTAATTGAAAATATAAAATTTATATAATAAACAAGTATGTATGCACATAAATATAACCTCTCTATTCTATTGTTTATTTTATATCACTCCACATTCCACAACACAACACGACAACACAATTTCACTTATCATATCAAGATTCAAGATCATCTGACATCACTGTTTCGTCTAACTTCAACTAATGGTCTACTTTTTTTTAAACTTTATTTTTTTGACAGTTCAAGGTAGAACTCCATTTGTGTAGACCAACAGCAAAACAACTATAGGATTCTTATTTTGTTATTTCCTAAAATTTACAATAGATTTCTGATTTTTCCTCTTCTTTTAAGTTATTAATACCGTTATATTGAGAAATAATCACTGTTACGCTACAAAGTTTAAAATTATTTGTCAGCAGTCAACATTCAACACAAACGCTTATCCCGCTGTCGTTACCGCAGCGAAACAGTATGATGTGGCTGTCGGTATTGCTGTTTCTGCTAGAATGAAATTTAATTCCAGTTTTTCTTCCAGCATTCAAAGTCCTTCAGTTTAGAGGTAAAATAGGTGTTAAGTTAGTTCTTTTCTATATTTCTTGAGTGTTTTTTCATTCATTATTCATTAAAAATTTAAAGTTATTGAAAAAAAATACGTACAATTATGTTTAGTTGGTTGAAACGCGAAAAAAATCATCAAGAAGTAGTAGAAAATGTTATCGGTGAACTTAAAAAAATTTATCGGAGTAAACTTCTTCCTTTGGAGGAACATTATCAATTTCATGATTTTCATTCGCCTAAATTAGAAGATCCTGATTTTGATGCAAAACCGATGATATTGCTTGTTGGTCAGTATTCTACTGGTAAAACTACATTTATTCGTTATTTGCTTGAAAGAGATTTTCCTGGCATTCGTATTGGTCCAGAGCCAACAACAGATCGTTTTATTGCAGTAATGTATGACGAAAAGGAGGGCGTAATTCCCGGTAATGCCCTTGTTGTTGATCCTAAAAGGCAATTCCGTCCATTGGGAAAATATGGTAATGCTTTTTTAAATAGATTTCAATGTTCAACGGTGAGTTCACCTGTCCTGCAAGCAATATCAATAGTTGATACACCTGGTATATTGTCTGGAGAGAAACAACGAATAGATAGAGGATATGATTTTACTGGTGTACTTGAATGGTTTGCAGAACGTGTAGATCGAATTATATTACTTTTTGATGCTCATAAACTTGATATATCTGATGAATTTCGACGATCAATTGAAGCATTAAAGGGTCATGATGATAAAATTCGAATAATATTAAATAAAGCAGATATGATTGATCATCAGCAATTGATGAGAGTTTATGGTGCTTTAATGTGGTCTTTAGGTAAAGTTTTACAAACACCAGAAGTTGCTCGTGTTTATATTGGTTCATTTTGGGATGAACCATTACGATATGATATGAATCGTAGATTATTTGAAGATGAAGAACAAGATTTATTTAGAGATTTACAATCATTACCACGGAATGCAGCATTAAGAAAATTAAATGATTTAATTAAAAGAGCTAGATTAGCTAAAGTTCATGCATATATTATATCAGAATTAAGAAAAGAGATGCCTTCAGTATTTGGAAAAGAAAGTAAAAAAAAAGATTTAATAAAAAATTTAGGACAAATATATGATAGAATTCAAAGAGAACATCAAATATCTCCAGGTGATTTTCCAGATATTAAAAAAATGCAAGATAATTTACAACATCAAGATTTTACAAAATTCCATTCATTAAAATATAATCTTTTGGAAGCTGTTGATAATATGTTAGCTAAAGATATTGCACGTTTAATGGAAATGATACCACAAGAGGAACAAAATTTGGTGTCTGAATCAATGGTGAAAGGTGAGTACATTTAACGATTTTTTTTCATTTTTAATTAAATCATATATGTATTTACTCATGTATAATAATTACTTAGTTATTTGTTTTATTAAAGAAATTTATATTTCACTTGAGTACTTAATTATTTATAAGTGGTTTCATGGATAGTATATTTTTTATGTTGAATTTAATTTATTAGATTTCTATGTACATATCTACGTCAGAAACATATGTTATCAATGTAAATACATACTTGAGTACAAAAAATAAAGTAAATATGTAATTATTCCACGAACCTATGTAGGTATATACTCCTTGAAAGTTATTGTAACCTTTGGCAACCTTTGGTTATAATAATTTTAAGGATTTTTTTTTTTCAATAATTAATTTATCATCATCATCATTAGATTTATCATTTATTAGTCATCGTTTTTTTTTTTTAATTATTTGTCACATATTATTCAAGTTTACTCACCTGTTAGCCGAGATGTTTCAAAAACTATCTTTTAATTTTAAAAAAAAAATGAATTATTTGCAAGCTTGTACTCATTTACCAACATTAATTTGTGTGTTTTTTTTTTTTTTTAAATATCTTATCATATTCGTTTATAATTTCTGTCTAAAGTTAAGTGGAGCATGACGATAATACTATCTTAATTTTTATTTTACGTACACTAAAAAGAAATTATTTATTGAATTAAAAAAAAATAAATGAGATGATGACTTTGTACAAAAAAACATTTTTTTTTTTTTTTTTGAAGAATATTATGTGATGCATTACGTACGTTTACGTATTTTAATAAAATTTATGTAGGTATTTTGTAATGTTTGTAAAATAAGTACCTAATTAATTAATTTCATTTTATAGGTGATATGATTTTCAATTTAAAATTGATCGAATGATTTGTAATGCATTGATAAGTACATATAATATTTACTTAATTTATTGATATTTTATTTATTTTTAAATATTTCCGAAAGGTTTGAAAATCATACAGGTAATCATTATCGATTTTATATTCGAATGAATCATCAGTAGAAAGTACATACATATTTAGGAAAAAAAATATATCAAAGTTTAAATTAATATTAAATAGCTATAACATGCATTTCTGTAGAATAACATTGTTTTTTTTTTTTTTTTAATAATGATGACGTCATATAATCAATTTGGTAGAAACAAGATATAAAATTTTTATAAAAATAAAATTTCTGATTATTTTCATGACAAATATTTCAGGAAGAAAAAAATAAAAAGAGAAAAAAATTATCTCATATAGGAAATAACTGATGTTTTTTGTTTTTTGCTAGATAAGTACTAAAATATTGAATGAAATAAAACAGAAAAGTGATGAATATTTTCGATTATCTTGCTTATGTTTTTTTTTTTTTTTAAATAACGAATAATTAAAATCACAATTTAAAAATGATTTTATATTTAATTTAAAGTGTCTAGTAAAATTTAATTCCTAGTACCTACATAGTATTAAATGAATATACATAACATACATATTATTTTTTACATAATATCCGTAATTTATATACATGAGCACAAATTATTTGAAACTCAAAATTAGAATGCTAAAGTTTAATCTCATTCTTCCATTTTTGTATTCTACTTATCTACAGATAATAATTATGTACTCGTATATACTCGTATATAATACATATTTATATTTAATTCTTACATTTTAAAGTTGATGTTGAGTATATACAGTCTTGTGCATAAGTTTAAGACGACCAAGAAAAATTGTCGTACAATTAATTTTAATTTTATATATTTCTAAAATTAAATAAAATATTTTCTTCAATTCAAGACAATCCACAAAACTCTTTGCAAATTAAATTATAAAAGTCGTACGGCAGTAAAAAAAACCTTGTATAACTTCTGAAAATGCACTAAATCGCAGGCGTTGGTGCAGACAACACCGAAATTAGACTGTAAAACAATAAAAAAAAAAGTAGTATTGTATTAGTATTATTTTCAGTCGTCCAGGTCGAACTCTGCGCTCTGTAGATCCTGTATCCGCAAATCATGTTTTGCGAATTCTTTGTTTTCTTCAATTTCTCTTTGACTTTTTTTTCCTTGTGTAAGGCCAAAATCTAAATTGACGTTTAGCGTAAAATCCTTATTGAAATAATAAAAAAAAATTGGTAAAATTTAACCCACTTGCCACAAACTACTATTTACAAATCTTTTTTCTATAACTTTATATAAATTAACTTGAAAATTTTCTTTCAAAATTATATAATTACAAAAATCACTTTTAACTACCTTCTAAACTAATGAAAATTTGTTTTTCAAATGTTTCATATTAAGTTTTGTAAAAAATAACAGTAAAAATTAACAGTAAAATTTAGAACATCTAAGATAATGGAATGTTTTACCAAGTGGTCTTAAACTTTTGCACAGCTGTAATTTCAAGAAAAATTCTAAAATAATAAGTTTAGTAATAATTAATGAATTTTTTTATATTTTATCCTTTTTAAAACATTGTAAAGTTTTTATATAAAAAAATTGAAGAAAATATATTATTTACAAACTTGGTGGTCTTAAACTTATGCACAAGACTGTATAATAATATGTGGACGTATCAGTATAGTAAAGTAAATTCTGTAAAGAGTAAAGATGTGGATACATGATAATGTGTAATGATGATATATTATGATGACGTTAAAAAATCTTTAGACCTTGTATTTAAAATCAATTTTTTATTATAATAGTGCTAAACAATTCTATAAATGTATGAAATGTAAAATAGACTTCTTCTATTTTTTTCCACACTCTATAGTAAATAATATGTAATAAAATTAATTAAATTAAAAGGCGACAAAAGAGCATAAAATTTATAAATATAATCTTATCGCATTTTAATGATAGCTATTTCTAAATTTTTTGTTTAAAATACATATTATGTATACGTATAAAGCAAATTGGTATGTTGTGATTATTTTAATTATTTAATATCAATTAAATAATACTCATTTTCATTATAGAAAATTTATTTATTTATTTTTCCATATGGTTTTCATGCTTTTATTCACTATGTAATTATTATTTTGTAATCAATACATTTTTTCCCAATATATACTTATAGTATATTTTTTTTATAAATATAGCTAGGTACCTGTACTTTCATAATTTTTACTTGCAATTAGTAAAAAATTATGATTATATTTTCAAGTATTATTTTAAAAAAAATAATAATAATTAAATCAATGATGCGAATATAATATTACCATTTTACTGTAAAATGCAATTTTTATTTTTATTTTTTTTTATTACAGGAAATAAAAATATATAAATTTGTCATTGAAAAAAATTTCAAAATTTTCGCATTTGCTGTTTAAAAAAAATTAATTAATTGTACAATAATATACTCAATAATTTGAATAATGAATACCCTTATTTCAAGAAATATTCGGATCATTGGAATCACATACTAGAAAAAAATGAAATAACAAATCCATCAGTTATATAGAAAAACAAAAAGAAGGATTAATTAAACAATTTTAAACTACCCACAACAATTTTATATTTAAATGAAACATTTTTTTTTAAATTCTAGTAAAATTTCTTCATATTTCTTATTTTGAAAATTTTCTTAAAAAAAAAAAAAATAAATAAAAATAAAAAAAGTTATCAGCAAACCAATTTAATCGTTTTTAATTGATTTGTATGTTGAGAAATACTTTTTTTAAAAAAAAATTCAGTTAAATAATATGTATGTATTTACAAAATATAAAATACTTTGAGCTCCAATAAAACATTACAAACCTTCTAATGATCTTTGATCTAAAAAATTAAATAGACAAAAAAAAAAAACAAACCATTATTGGATGAAATCAATTAAAAAACGTCATAGTCGCATAATAAATTGTACAAAATTGTACTTTGATATTACATATATTATGAATATACACATTACATAAGATATTTCTGTAAATTATAGTAATTTTCGGTGTCATTAAAAAATATCGTAATTTTTTTTTAAATTGTGAAAATTTCATTCTTTAAATTTTCTTAAAAGAATGATTGGTTGACGTGGCGGCGGTTTTTGGAAAGCTTCCGAAGACCCAATTAGCACTGAGAGTGTCTGCATCTTCGGAAACGTCAAATGATCGTCAATTGACGATATTCAGCTTAAAACGTTGTATTGCTGAATTTCGTCAATTGTCGTTCATTTGACGTTTTCGAAGATGCAGTGTTTTGCTGTTTTGATACCATTCCTCGTGTAACCCTAAGAAATGATATATCGCTAGCCGATCTTTATAATCATCCTGTTTCATCATTATAGAGTAATTTGTTGAATTATAAAAACACCCTGTATACAACCTTGTGAGTTTGCGGCAGGTATAATTTTTTTTTTTTTAAATTTATACAAAATGTATTTTTAAATACACACATGTGACTTGTAAAATTCACGTAATTTGTAACATAAACGATCTTAATTGGAGTTTGTTTTCATTATTATTTTTCTTCTATATCAACTACATATAATCGCCTATAACTTCTTTTAATGTTCATTCATGCTTTTCAAATTGATTATGATTAATTACTTATTTATTCCAATGCACTTTGGCTATTTTGCATTTTATTTATAGAATCTTCAATATCTATTTTTCTAACTGATAAGTTTTTCTTTATTTTTGTTTTCTATAATAAATTGTTAGTTGTATGATAAAAAAATTAAAAAAACATGGTAAATATTACATTTTAATTATTAAATTTAATTGAATCATGTCGTCGTTTACGTAGTTCGTAGATGTTTGCTAATAACTTGTGTTCAAATTTCAAATTGATTATTATTATTATGTGTTTTATCTTATTGTTCTTCTTTATGAATTAATTTTTTGTTTTTTGTATTTATCAGGTGGAGCATTTGAAGTTGTTGTAGATGATACAGTATCTCCGTTTGGTTATAGAAAAGGTGAAGGTATTGATGCAGGATACGGTGAAGTTGATTGGATATGTAGTAGAGATAGAGATCGTACAGATGCAATATTCGATCAATTGAATCCAATTGATGGAAAAATTTCTGGTGCATGTAAGTTGAAATATTTATTTAAAAAAACATACATAGCTATATATATTTATATATTTTTTAATTTAAAAATTTTTTTTTCTTATTTTCTTTTAAACAGCTGCAAAATCAGAACTTATGAAATCAAAACTGCCTAATTCAGTTTTAAGTAAAATATGGAAACTTTCAGATGTTGATGCTGATGGTTTCTTAGATGTTGAAGAATTTGCGTTAGCAATGCACTTAATTAACGTAAAATTAGATGGTAATGAATTACCAAATATTTTACCAGAACATTTAATTCCACCATCAAAAAGATCCTAATAGAAAATCGTTATTTAAAAAAAAAAAAAAAAACATACATAAAATTTGAATTGCCAGATATCATAAAATCAGGGTTTAAAAAGTTTTCGTTTTTTTTTTTCTATTTTTTATTTCAAACAGTAACAATCAAGGATTAAAACAAAAATAATATTTTCAAATAATTATAATTAATATACTTACAAGTTCAACCCTCTAACCGCGGCTAACATGAAACAAATCATGTTCATTTCGTTCTGTTAAATTTCGTATGCCACACCATGTAAAATTCAATTCTTATGGTGCATCTACTAAATAATGAATAAGTCCGCGATTTTATACCGAAAAATCGAAAATTTACCCGCGGTTTAAGGGTTGAACATTTATTTAAAAAATAAATAAATAAAAGTGTACTCATTGCTGATAACCAAAGTGAAAAAAGAAACAAAAATACAATAATTAATTATGAATTGTTTTTAATTTTATATAAATAAAGATGTCAGGCAATAAATTAGATTTTTTTGTAACAGAACAGAAGTCGAGTCCGTATGTTTAATTCATATTCAAAAAATGCAATATATATTTTTTTTTATAGCGAATTATGTACTTGTATTGAAATCGCTTAAATGCTATTAAACTTGATTCAATATTAATATGTACAATACTTACTATGGTCACTTCAGGTTTGTTTTATTTATTTTTTTTTTAAAGAAGATAAAAACGACTTAAAAATACCACCATAAAATATATATTTTTTTGCAAATGAAAAACTAATATAAAAATAAATAAAAATTATACGTTCAAATAAAACATTACTAATTGTTTCTAGCTAAAAAAAAAAAAAATATGTTGAAATTATTTTATCGATACAAAATGTTCAAAACATTAAAATTAATTTTTTGTAGTTCATTTTTTTTTTTTTTTTGTATAAAATATCGATGAAACAACAAATACAATAAAAAAAAAAAGATTTCTATGAAATAGAAAAGACAAAACAAAAAAAATTTATCTATTTTTCTATTAAAATACAAGCACTGAGATAAAGAAAATTCTGCACAACATAAAATTATGTAGCATTTACACTTGTTTTTTTTTTTAAATAAAAAAAAAATGATAAGAAAATTATTTATGTTAAAATACAAAATTTAAATATTAAGAATATGTACGAACACGTCATAATATGTTAAAAAAAAAAATATGCAAATATGCAATATAAAATTTAAAATGAACTTAATTTTTTTTTTTAAATTTAATATATTTTCTGTATTCAATTGAATTGTTCATTGTGTTTGAAATCACAAAAAAAAAATCTTTCAAAATAAAAATAAATTTTGCACTTTGTTACATTTAATTAAATGTCTATTTAAAAATGTTTTTTTTTTTTCTATTATTATTATTTCTTTCTTTCCTAAAAGTACGTTAATCAAATTTTTGTGCAATTTATAGAATTTAATTTTATTTTACTTTTTTTTTTGTTTTCTTTTAAATGATAATTTAGAAATTATATTTTTCAAAATAAAAAAAAAATAAGATTGATGAAGAATGTTAAGAGATTAAATAAGAAATGTGGTTATAATTATATTTTTATTTGAAAAAAAAAAAAAAATGAAATCTTTAAAATGTTATAAACTCAATTCATATTTATAAAATGTAAAAGTGTATAATGTATAAGAGAAGATGATTTGGTTTTTAAGTATATTTTCTTTTCTTTTTGATTTTTGTGTATGCAAGATACGTATCAAGTATCATAATATGAGAAAATATATATTTGTGGTTTTAAATAAAATTTAATTGTTTATTTTTAGAGTTTTAAATGAATTATGCAATTACAAAATTCAACGCATTGTTGAGCACCATCCTTTTACTTGGAAGTGACCTTTATTAAACTGTGACTAAAAACCATGGAACATATAAAGGTGTTCAATGTTGAGAAAATTTGAGAAAAGAACAGGCACCTAACTTTAACGACTGTTGAAAGATTTCAAAGCTTTTATTGATCATTCGAGGGGTATAAAAGCATATTCAGCAATCCACTTTTATTAAATTTCAGTAAACGCCATTTTTCTTTTCTAACGATTTTCAGTTTCTACTTTATTTGTAAGTAGCGGCTTAGAAAGTAAGATTTTTTGAGACATTTTGTTGTCATTGCATTGTAATCAATTGCCAGCTAAATTCTCATACATGTCTCATGTTTTTTGCACTCTTTACTCATTTTTTTATCAAAAGTGGAGATTGCTGACTGCTTTTATACCCCTCATTTGGTTGTTAATTTCATAATGACGTCCTGTTTAAATTATTTCAACTGTGAACGATTCAGAAGGAAATGTTCATGATTTTCAGAATTAAGCACTGAGAATGTTGCAAACTTTGAAAAGCTATGTATATCTCGAAAATAAAAGTCGTACAACGGAAAACCCTTTACTGATTCGAATGATTTTTGAGAAAACCGATGCTTTCGCTTTTTTTAGGTCAATAATTTGGAAAATTTAAAAATGTTCGATTTGAGGAAGGCATTCGCATTTTTTTCACATATGTTTTACACAAAATCTTTGAGTACAATTATTAACAAGAAAACATTCAATTCAGTAATTGAATATTAATTAAATATAGTGCTCGAAACGAAAGCCCCTTCTTTAGAATTTAATGATGACTTTTCATTTAAATTCACTTTCTGGAATAAAAGTAGTATAAAAATTAAAATTTCGTTTGAACTTGTTTAAGTTCATTTTTTTTTCTTCTCATATTTCATTATTGATGATCACCGTTTCCATTTATAATTGAAATTTAAATTGCAATTTTCAACATCTCAACCACCTTTTTTTTAAAAACATTTTTCACTTTACATGAACTTGACATTTTGAAAAACAATTTTTCAAGAGTTTTTAATGTTTTTTATTTTTACAAAAGATGAGAAATTTTAACGACATATAAATGTATCTAATTTACACATGTACATATATGTTTACTTATTGTTAGTATACACAGTAGTCGTACGAATAAAAAATTATTAAAATATTAAAATATGTGACACATTTAAATTGCAATTGCACTTTACCAATTTATTTTAGAATAAACTAACAAATTCCGGTCAAGTAAAAAGTGTAAAGAAACCTATTGTATAATTTATCATATTTCTTGTTATCTTTATTTTATTTTTTTGTTATGTGAATAATAACTTTATGGAATTTTAGCTATTATTCTGTCATATACAATTCTGTACGAGCGATATATACAATATGGATTATGATTTATGTAAATTGAAATATTTTAAGTGTATTTTATCTTCTTTTTTTCATTTTTAAAATATATTTATTTATTCATATATTTTCTTTTGTGTAGATCATTGAAATATGTAATATTTTTTTTTTTTCATTTATTAAGATAAAAAATTCTAAAACAAAATAAAGTTTATTTTCAAAATTTCTTTTCTAATTTCTGCACATGAATGTAAAACTTATTGAGTGCTTTCATAAATGCGTCGACGACGCTGACGGCGTAAAAATCATGTTCATAAATGACTTTCCAGTGTAGTCAATTCAAGCATGCAGCGCAGTCGGCTGAAATTACTCAATCGTTTTCAGGCGACTGCGGTGTTTATTTTCAATTGAAACGTATAGTGTTGTACATTTTCTTCCTGATATTTCTTTAGTTCGATTTTAAATTTAAAATAAGATTCAAATTAATAACTGCTTGCATGCACAGTTGACGACTCTGATTACAATTCCAGTGCATTCGAGTCGTCGACGTAGGTTGACGACGCATTAATGAAAGTACCGTTCTGATTACAATTCCAGTGCATTCGAGTCGTCGACGTAGGTTGACGACGCTTTAATGAAAGTACCGCTTGTATTGACTTATTACAAAAACCATATAACTACAAAGATAAACAATTGCCATATATCCTTATGTCACCATTAATTTTTACTTCTACACCTGATATCAGGTGGCTACATGTTTACTGAATGTTATCAACATTTTATGCTTATTTAACAATTTTAAAATCCAGACCCAGAGCAAACCAGTATACAGTAAGAAAAGACGTTGATGTTGCTAAACATTATATGTACCCAATAATGTGTCTGTTTATCAAATATAAATAATGGTTGTTGCTACGGCAACATAAATTACGATTTATACTTTTGAATTTATTTTCATTTTGAATGAATCGATGGCAAGCATGTGAATATAATATATCCTCCTAAATCTGCTTCGCAATTAATTATAAAGGACATCATAGTGTGGTTCTTTTAGCTAGTTGTGATGCAAATTATTTATTCACATTTGTCGACATTGGTGCCTGTGGTAGTGAAAGTGATGGTGGTATTTTTGCAAAGAGTACATTTGGAAAACAAATCTTGCAAGAAAGGTTAAATTTGCCACCCGCTTACAATTTACCAGAAAGTGATATAAGTTTTCCATATTCCTTTGTAGCTGATGCAGCATTTCCGCTCCGCAGGTCTATCATGCGACCATATCCAGGACGGTTGCTTGCAGAGAATAAGGACCATTTTGATAACAAATTATCAAGTGCGCGTCGATTAATTGAAAACACTTTTGGAATCATGTGTGCTAGGTGGAGAATATTAACGAATACCCTTCATTGTCATCCAAAAAATGCAATATCTATCGTGAAAGCTTTTGTGAAACTACACGATACTTCATATTGTCCACAGCATTATGTCGACCACATAGAAGATGAAGTCCTAATCGAAGGGTCGTGGAGAACAGAATCAACACCTTTACGATCTGTTCATTATTGGAGAGGACATAACTCCCGGAGAGAAGCATTCGAATTACGTGACACTTTGAAAACCTATTTATTCAACAAACGGCAACGACAAAATGATAATCCTTGCAGATGAAAATGAAATAAAATATGGATCATTTTTTAATTTAAATTATTTTATTATAATAAAACTAAATCTAAGATACAAAATGTTATATTAGTGTTAGTACATATAGTAATTTGAGTAGCATATTAAATATTAGTATTTTATAACTTACAGCTAAATTAGTATGATTAGTTATATTTAAATCTAGATTAAAATTATAAAAGTATATTATTTTAACATTAAACTATAACTATGATACATATATATTAAAGGCGGTTGATTTTTTATGAAGCGTCATTATGCTGCTGAATGGCATTTTTAACTATTTCTAAAATTTTTCCCTCCAAGTCGAGGAGTTCTGGCGCTCTCAAATTTGCTTCTTGTACCATGTCAGCAACACTGTGGAAAAATAGATGCACTTTACCAGTGGGCTGTGCAGCTCTCTTTTCTATTAATTCCACAATGTTTTCAAACTGCTTGTGGACACTTTGCAGCAAAAGCGTTCTCTGCAAATTCGAGGACTTGCACCCTGTGTGTGGAGTTGACTCCACATTCTCGCTTGTTGTAGGCGAAGGAATTGGTGAAATGAAGAACTCCTCTTGGGGGTCAGTGTCAGCTGGCTCTTCGTAAACTTCGACCTCGAGAGTATCAGTAACGTTTGAACATGTTGCACTATAAAAAAGAAATAATTTTATTTTAATATATTTATATTTTATTGTTTAGTGCATACTTACGGTCTTTTCTTTGCACTTTCTTTTAAAAAGAGAAGCATTTCGTAATACCTCCAAGTTGTTTTGTGGCTATATCCACTTCCAGATGGTACACTTCGTTTAACCTCCTCTCCGTAAAAACTGTCCTTTAAGGCTTTCCACTTTCGCTTAAGACCTTTAACTGAAAATAGAAAGTAAACAGTTATTATCGTTCTGATTATGCTATTGTAAAACTACTACTCTTTCGATTAGAACTTGTAAAACACATTTCGAAGTGATAGAACTATTCGTACTGTTATGTTTAACATGTAGTTTTAATTGGTATTTTTTTTTTTAAATTTTAGTAAAGTTATCATATGCATATGAAGAGATAATGTTGAAAACACAACGCAGAGACCTAATTCTGCAAATGATCACTATACAATCCTGATCTTGATAGTTGCATTGTGCTTTCAACATTATCACTTCATATGAATATGATAATTTTACTAAAATTTAAAAAAAAAAATACCAATTAAAACTACATACTATACATAACAGTACGAATAGTTCCATCACTTTTTTTGTGATTTACTTCCTAACCTTAAGTACGTGTATATTTTTTTAAACTTACTATCCGTTTTCAATTCCACTGACAATGTTTGCCACGCTTTTTCTTTTTTTCTTATATTTTTGTAGTCTAAATGGCTGACATCGTACAAAAATGAATTTTCCTTCACGAATTCAATAATTTTTTCTTCCATAATTTTTTGCTAAAATACAAAAATTAAAAAAATTTAATTTTTTTTTTGAATTCAAATGATTTAATTTTATTTTAACGCACAAAATACTTACATTTATTCTATAAAAAATACTCCAAATTATCACAATAAATTTTTAATTTAAAAAAAAAAACACCAACAGAAATTTTTTCAACTTTTAAAATATGATATTATCTCACCGCGTACAAAACCAAAGTGATCCTTTATTATTTTTCCTTTAACGTTTCATTGTTTTAGTACCTGTTCGATTTCCACTTCTACTTTCAACAAAATATACCTCTTAGTACCGAATCTTATAAATAATTTTCTATTGCAACTATAAATAGATATTTTTGTTTTCGAGGTACAATTTCTAGCTACCTGTTTAAAAATTTCTTGCTTCAATTTATTACTAAAATTATACAACTTACAAATTTTGCTAGTAGACAGTACAAATTAAGGATACACATATATGAAATGCTATTTAAATACATATTTTACTACGTCAATAATTAAATTTTCAGTAATAATAAAAATACAAAATCCTTTGTAAATCGCTAATTCAAAATTTTATTAGTGATTTTTAGTTTTATAACGACGATTTTTTTTTGCAGCTTAACTTTGTCTATGTGTTTGGGGCAAACAACAAACAAAGAGCTTGCGGTAAGGTATAGATGAAGTATTGATTTGGATTTGCAGAGCCTCAAGCTTTTGAAGCGCCTCACATTTAGCTTTTGAGGCCTGCAGCGTTGAAGCTTGCAGCGTCCTATGGGTTTTCACCTTCAAGCCTGCGTTCAAAACGAAAATGAATTCAGCTTGCGAGCGAGCCTTGATGGATATTTACGTTATCTTATGTTGAAATTTGCTCTTACGATCACAAATTATTTTGTTTTGTGCATTGCGAGTTGTCGAAAATAAAAAAAATAAAAAAAACAAGGCAACCATGTATTTTTCATTATTTTTTTTCTAAACTCCTGTTTATTTATATTTAAAAAGAAAAAGTAAATAGGTACATATTGTGAAAGATATAAATAAGTATTTCATCAATTTATAATTTTCCTTTTACAAAAATAGTTACGGTACACCAATACAAGTCTCACTCAAGAAAGAACCCCATATACATACATTTTGGTTTAGAACGATAGTTGTTATGGAAACATTGTTTTTTGTTATTCTTTTTCACAGTTTTTTATTTTTAAAATAAAATAATTGAAATATTTTATTTGTTTTTAAATAAAAAAAAACTTATTATTAAAATATGGAAGATTATACAAATCATAGATATAAAATAATTAATAAAATTGGAGAAGGAGTTCATGGTGTTGTTGTTAAAGCATATGATATGGTAAATCAAAAAGAAGTAGCTATTAAAAAAGTTGCATTAAAAACTAAACATGGAAATGTATCTTTAAATACAATTCGAGAAATAAAAGTACTTCAAAATTGTGAATGTGAATATGTAAATTTTTTTCAAATATTCTTTAATTTTTTTTGAATTTTTAAATTTTTCGAGAATAATAACATAAAATTTTTAATTACAGATTCTTAAATTAAATGATATGTTCCCAGATATGTCTGGATTATCTTTAGTTTTTGATTTTATGCCAAATACACTTTTTGGACGAATTAAAGATGAAATAAATCCAATGAGTAGACAAGAAGTTAAAAGATATATGAAAATGTTATTAAAAGGAATTGAATATTTACATAGTATAGGAATAATGCATAGAGTACGTTACGTTACACATCCATTTAACAAAACAAAAAAGAAAAATTCTAATGTTTTTGTTTTTTTCTTTTGTAGGATATAAAACCAACAAATTTACTAATAAGTGAACATGATTTTTTAAAAATAGCTGATTTTGGTTTAGCTCGATTATATTTTCCAAATGATATAAATAAAAGTTATTCACCACAAGTAACAACAAGATGGTATAGAGCACCAGAAATTTTATGGGGTAGTCAAAAATATGGACCACCAATAGATATGTGGGCAACTGGTTGTGTATTATCAGAAATGTTAAGGGGTATACCATTATTTGCGGTTAGTTTAGTACATACATATAATAATAAATAATAAAATAGAAAAATAATTGTAAAGAATATTTTTTTACTCTTTTTTTACATCTAGGGAACAACCGACATTGAACAATTAGCTCTTGTTATAAGAACAATTGGTAGTCCAAATTTAAATGAATGGCCAGAAATAGAAACATTACCAGATTATAATAAGATTCAGTAATATAAATGATAATGTAATATTTTTCTTTGAATAAAATTATGTAAATAATTTTTATAATATGTAGATTTCCACATTCAAAAGGACAAAAATGGGAAAATTTATTTCCAAGTTGTACAAATCCTGAGGATATTGATTTAGTTGCTAAATTAATTGTATATAATCCAAAACATCGATTAACAGCAACTGAAGTAAAATAATATTTTGTGTTCCTTTAAAAATGAATCGCTGCTCTGGTGATGCTAATGTTCTTCTGTTCGTGATGCGAAAACATTACTTGTTGCTATGACAACGCAAAGTTTTTAGTTGGTGATGCAAATTGCAATGCTATTACATGACAGCTGAATATTACAAGGAATTTCGAATACTTAATTTGATGCGATGCTTTTTTAAATTTGTGACAACGCATCGTAAAAGTTGCATTGCATTTCTGAATTTGTGACAAGCATCAGCATCGCATCAGCAAAGCAATGATTCATTTTTGAAGAAGCACTTTATTATTGGAAAAAAAAAGTAAAATCTCATACTGACTTAAATTTCTTCATATATCTTTGCAGGCTCTTCAACATGAATATTTTGAATGACTATCAAAGTGAGAATAAGGTTGAACCTTTCCCACGAATAAATTTAAAATAACGTTAATTATTCAATAAATTGTTTATTTTTAAGTATTTTATTTGTATTTTAAGTAATTAATTATTTAATTAAATTTTATGCAATAAAATAATGTCTATTTCTTCCGTTACTAGTTTCATGAACGTGTACAAAATAGATTCTGGCAACCCAAAATATCTTAAAATAACATGTATACTACGTACAAGGAAAATAAATGAAAATAATTTTTATTTTCTTTTTTTATTTTTATTAAAATCAAAAACTAACTTAAAAATACGTAAGCATTCGTATTTGATAAGAAATTTAAATAAAATATTTATAATTTATTTACATATTTCTCGTTTAAAACACGTTGTTTGTTTAGTTAAACTTTTTCTCATTTGGAAAATTTTTTATACACATTTTCATTTTTATTCTTTGTTATGCTTATGTTATTGTAACATGCGCTCCATACAACTTTTATGTCCTTTCTCTATATTATATTTCCTTTTTTATTATAAAATATACATAAATATCTAATTGTACATACCTGTATACATATATTGTTTGAAAAAGGAAGCTTTTTCTGTATGTATTGTATAGTTCATTTTCTAGATATCGAAGGAGTATATATACATACTATAAAAAAATTTTACAAATTTGTGAAAAAGGATTTTTTTTTTTATAGAAATTTTAATTACATCAAATTTTCTCAAATCGTGTATTATTTTTTAATTACAAAAATTTTATTATTTTAAAAATGTATAAATTCATTTAATTTACTTTTTTTAAATATTAATTAATAAAAAAAAAAAAAAAAGGGGGAAACAAATGTGATAAATGATGAAAAAAAGAAGCCATTAGAAAAAAAGTGAAATTTGTGTTATTTTTTTTCTTCTCCACATTTAATTTGTACAAAAAAATTGAAAAAAAAAAATTAAATTAAAGAAAATCTTTTCAATATATCCGTACAATTGATTTAAGTTAATTTAATGTAAGTAAGTATCTAAAAAATAAAACTTAAATATTATTTATGAAATTTCTAAATTATACGGAAAATAAAAAATTTTAATTGTTTTAGTACCCCACCTACATATTTTTATTAATAGAATTTTTTATCGAAAAAAAACAACATGAAAATAATTTATTTTTCAAATATAAAATGTCACACACGCTCCTCTAGGATATTATTTTTCATTTTCTTTAAATATTTATAATTTAATTTTTTTTTTTAAATAAAAATATGCCTCTAATAAGATAAGTTTAATTAATTGTTAGAATTTTAATTTAATGTATGTATGTCATATATAGAAGTTTTTTTTTATAAAGGATATAATCAGGAAAATGTTGATTTGATGAGGTTTTTTTTTTTTTATTGTAGAACAAACGACAAAGGTAAAAAGATCTTAAAATTTTTTTTATCGCGAAAATTTTTTTAACGTGTATATTTATTGGCAATTTTTTTCGCAATTAAAAAACAAATAAAATAATGAGCAAAAAAATATTCAAATTTTATTCAGTGTTTTATTATTTCAATTAAAATACCGTTTTTAGGAAAAAATTTCGTTATTTTAAAATTTAATCAAACATTTTTTTTCTTTCTATTTTTAGTAAAATTTATTCCGTATTAAATTCATTTTAAAAATGAAAAATGAATTTATTCAGATAATATGTATCATTTTTGGATTATTAATTGTTTCAACTTATCAAAGACCTTCCTTTAAACGATCAGATGTATACATTGCAGGATTCTTTCCATATGGAGCTGGAGTTGAAAATTCTGAAACAGGTTTATTTTTTACTAATAAAAACTTGATATCAACTTTTTTTTTTTTTTTTATCAGCAAATAATAGAAAGCCTTAAATAAAACAATAACATTTTTTCTTATAAATTTCACATTAGGGCGAGGTGTTATGCCGAGTGTTAAATTAGCCTTGGATCATGTAAATGAACATTCAAGTATATTGAGAAACTATCGATTGCACATGTGGTGGAATGATACTGAAGTAAGTAAAAATAAAATCTAAAGAATTCTCATATATTTTCACAAATATAATTTTTTTTTCTTTTTTTTTGAAATTTTAATAATTTAAGTGCAATGCAGCAGTTGGTGTTAAATCATTTTTTGATATGATGCATTCTGGTCCACATAAATTAATGTTATTTGGTGCTGCATGTACACATGTAACTGATCCAATTGCAAAAGCTAGTAAACATTGGCATTTAACACAATTATCATATGCAGATACACATCCGATGTTTACAAAAGATGCATTTCCAAATTTTTTTCGTGTTGTACCATCTGAAAATGCATTTAATGCACCACGTTTAGCATTACTACGTGAATTTAATTGGACTAGAGTTGGAACAATTTATCAAAATGAACCACGATATTCATTACCACATAATCATATGGTTGCTGATCTTGATTCTATGGAAATTGATGTTGTAGAAACACAAAGTTTTGTTAATGATATTTATGAATCATTAAAAAAATTAAGAGAAAAAGATGTTCGAATTATATTAGGAAATTTTAATGAATATTGGGCAAGAAGAGTATTCTGTGAAGCATATAAGTAAAACATATACAAACTCAATTTTTAAAAGGAAATACTTTTGTTTTTCTAAAAAAAAAAATTATTTTTCTTATTCTATCCAAAGATTGGAAATGTATGGAAGATCCTATCAATGGGTTATAATGGGAACATATTCAACAGAATGGTGGAATACAACAAATGATACAAGTTGTACAGTTGAAGAAATAATGACGGCCTTAGAAGCTACAATTATGACAGATTTATTACCATTATCTACAAGTGGAGATATTACAATTTCTGGAATTGTATGTAACAAAATTTATTTTTATTTTCTTTTTCTCATATGAAAATATTTTTCATTTTATTTTCAAGACTGCTGATGAATATTTATCTGAATATGATAGTAGACGTGGTACAGAATATTCAAGATTTCATGGATATACATATGATGGTATATGGGCAGCTGCTTTGGCAATTCAATATGTTGCACAACGTAAAGAAGGATTCATTTCTCAATTTGAATATCGTGTCAAAGATTGGGAAAGTATTTTTTTAGAAGCATTAAAAAATACTAGTTTTGAAGGTGTCACAGTAAGTAAAAAGAAAATAAATGAATTAAAAATAATTTAAAATTTATATAAAATTTTTTTTTTAGGGTCCAGTTAGATTTTATAATAATGAAAGGAAAGCGAATATTTTATTGAAACAATTTCAATCTGGAGAAGAAGTTAAAATTGGTGAATACAGTTCTACCCATACTCGTTTAGATCTTTCTTTAGGAAAACCTGTAAAATGGGTAAGAAAAATAAACAAACATATCGATTAGATTTTTGCATAAAATATAAAAATTTTCAGGTTGGAAGAACACCTCCTAAGGATCGTACTTTAGTAATAATCGAACATAGTCAAATAAATATTACCATTTATGTTGTATCAGCTAGCTGTTCAGTTGTTGGTATTGTTTTAGCATTTGTGTTTTTGGCGTTCAATATTAAATATCGTAATCAACGGTATTATTTTCTATTGTATTTTTTTTGCTATTATAACCACACTAAAATTAAATCTTTTTTTTTTTTTTTTCAGATATATAAAAATGTCCAGTCCTCATCTAAATAATTTAATCATTGTTGGATGTATGTTAACATATTTAAGTGTTATATTTCTTGGTCTAGATACAACATTAAGTAGTATTGCTGCATTTCCATATATTTGTACGGCTAGAGCATGGTTATTAATGGCTGGTTTTAGTTTAGCATTTGGTGCAATGTTTTCAAAAACATGGCGTGTTCATTCAATATTTACTGATTTAAAATTAAATAAAAAAGTCATTAAAGATTATCAATTATTTATGGTTGTTGGAATACTTTTAGCTATTGATATTGCAATAATTTCAACATGGCAAATTGCTGATCCATTTTATCGAGATACAAAACAATTAGAAGCTCAAGTATATACATATATACCTACAAAATATATAACATA
Source organism: Bombylius major (assembly GCA_932526495.1). Classification (NCBI taxonomy): domain Eukaryota; kingdom Metazoa; phylum Arthropoda; class Insecta; order Diptera; family Bombyliidae; genus Bombylius; species Bombylius major. The sequence continues at coordinate 10,624,827 of OW052044.1, read as the reverse complement.
TTAAATTAATAGAAAATTTTAATTAGTATTTTGTTTTTCTTTTTTCTATATAATTTATGCATAATAGCATCATGATTCATTGGAAGATGTTTTAGTTATACCAGAAAATGAATACTGCCAATCAGAGCATATTTCAATTTTTGTTGGTATTATTTATGCTTATAAAGGACTTCTTTTGGTAATTGTTTAAAAAATCATTTTTTTAAAAAAAGAAATTAAAATTTATAATCGTAATCTATTTTCATAGGTTTTTGGTGCATTTTTGGCTTGGGAAACACGTCATGTTTCAATACCAGCATTAAATGATTCCAAACATATTGGATTTTCTGTATATAATGTATTTATAACATGCATCGCTGGAGCTGCTATATCATTAGTACTTGCTGATCGAAAAGATCTTGTTTTTGTTTTACTTTCATTCTTTATAATTTTTTGTACAACAGCAACTTTATGTTTGGTGTTCGTACCGAAAGTAAGACTGGTAGTAAGAAAGTTTTTGTAGTTTTAGATGTTGTTTAAAAAGAAAAAAAAAAGGAAGAAACAAAAAATTTTGCATGTTTGCATCATAAAAAAAAAAAAAAAAATTTACCTTTAATTTGTATTTGTTTGTAAAGAAGAAAAAACAAAAAACGATGATTAATGATATTTACATTATTAACTTCACCATCACTTTTTAATTTTTAGTTGGTCGAACTAAAACGAAATCCACAAGGTAATGTAGATAAACGTATTCGTGCTACGTTAAGGCCTATGTCAAAAAATAGAAGAGATTCATCTGTATGTGAATTAGAACAAAGATTAAGAGATGTAAAAACAACGAATTGTAGATTTAGAAAAGCTCTAATGGAAAAAGAAGCTGAATTACAAGCATTAATACGTAAATTGGGTCCAGAAGCTAGAAAATGGTTAGATGGTACAACTTGTAGTGAAAGTGAACCAATTTTAAGTGATACAACACGTTTATCAGCACCACCTATAAAACGTGATATGCCAAGTACAACTGGTAATATATATTTTTTTCTTCATCTAATTCATATGATATTTTAAAGATTAACCATTGAATTGTTTTTTTTTTTTTTTTAATTTTAGAAGTAACAGAACTAACTTCTGTAGATAGTATTACTTCAACTCATGCTGATATGGATAATCGTGACTTAAGGTTAGAATAAATTTAATTCTTTTGCTTGAATTCTTTAATGCACAAAATAAATTCCAGAAAGAAAAGTATTTCCGCTATATCTACTCCTCAAGAACAACAACAACCACAGTCTCAGCAGCAGCACCAGCCACTTCAACGACAGCATCATCAACAACCACAACAGCAATACCAGCAACAAGCTCAAGCTCAACAGTTGCAACAAGCTGTTATTAAACAGGATGATCGTAGAACTTCCATAAGTGTATCATCTGATAAACGTAATTCAGTTTCAGCTCAAACAGATGCTACCATAATAGCCAGTATGGTTACAAAGAAGCAGGATTCCAGTGATATAAAACAAGATGAATTGGCAAAAGAACGTGAACGTAAATTATCTGTATCTGCAGATAGTCGTGACTCAAGAGTAAGTTAATATGATAAAATTATATATTGTTCAATTTATAAGTCTTTCTGTTTCTTTTTTATTTAGGAAAACAAAAGTGAATCTTCAACTCCAAAATCAAAAGCAAATATGGGTCATAGAAATTCCACGACCGGTCCTGTGTATTCATCAAACAGTGAATTAAACAATGTTTGTCCCCATGTTAAAGGCACTACAAAAAGTAATATTATTTTTCCAAAAAAAAAAAAAATCGTTTTTGTTTTTGTCTTTGTTTCCTAATATTTTTGAATTTTTAAATAGATGCAAGTAGTACAGAAACTCGAAGAATTAGTGTTCAAATGAATGCTGGAATGAAAAGTAATTTTGTTGTTTCACAAAGTGATTTATGGGATACACATACATTATCACATGCAAAACAACATTCACGTCAATCACCACGTAATTATCCAAATCAACAACGTTGTACAGAACATAGTCATGTAGTACCACCACCATCATATGAATCGAATGCAACATCACCAATTCAAAGATCTGTATCTGAAAAGAATCGTGTTAAACATCGTCATAAACCAGTTAAAGGTACTGTTTGTCAAAGTGAAACAGATAGTGAACGTGAACAACGTGAACCAAATATACAACAATCTACAACAATACAAACAAATCGTACTAAAATTAATAATAAATCAATTCAACAACATGCTCATCATCATTCATCACCAAATGTTGCACCAGAAAAAAGAAAACATCGAAATAAAATTGAATCATCAATGTGTGGTGCTAGTTCTGAATCAGAATTACTTGATGGTGATACAGCTATATTACCAATATTTAGAAAATTATTAACTGAAAAACAACCAAGATATAGAGGTAGAAATAATGTTGTTGGTCAAAGTTGTCCAAATATATCAATTAAATGTGACATTGTTGAATATCTTTAAGAAAATGGACAAAATGATAAAATTACAACAACAAAATGTTTAGAAGTAATAAAAGCAATCAAACTATATAGCAAATTGTTTAAAATTATAATAATACCACATACATATTTACATTTAGAATTTAAAAATATGTAGGTAATAAATAATATTCCACTTTGTGGAAATTCATAGAAATATGTATTATTAAAAATGTGAAAAAAAAAATAAATAAATATAAATTATTCAAAAAAAAATTTATGAAATAAGTAAAGTACCTACCTTTAAAAACTAGATTCCAAATAAATTTAAAAATTTTAATTTAAATTATAATTAAATAAATACACGTTATATTTAATTAGCAAAAATAAAAAAATCTCTTTAATTTCGTACTTACATGAAAATTCCTTTCCATTTTATCAAATTGTTGTTTAACATAAATTTAATTTTTAGGCTTATTTCTGGTTCTCATTGAAATGAATTTACCTGTAATTAAAAAAAATGATAATTAGAAAATATAAAGCATAAAATGAAATTACAACTTTAGAACAAAAAAAAAATAATTGACTTAACTGAAGTTCTGATCAAGCCTTGGTTTGATTTGAACTATAGCGCCATCGGAAACGGATCTCAGAAGTTGTGATCGTTTGAATGGATAATTCAACAATGTTTTACAATCTTGTTTTTTTCTTTTAAATATCGACATTTATTTTTTACTGAATATATTGTGTGATAACATTATTTATTTTTTTTTTAACATTGATAAGTTTTTGTCTTTTCTTTTTTTTCAATTACATACAATAAAATTTGTTTTAAATAATTTTTGTTTTCTTTTAAAATAACAATTTTATTATATTAAAAATATAATATTTTTAATTTCTTCTCTTCTCTTATATTCAAGAGTAAAATATTAAGTACTTTTCAAATATAATACATATTATGTACTTAAATTACAAATACAATAGTAAAATTCATATTCATTAAGTTTTATGGGTAAACATCCCTGAATATGAAAGTCCATTATTTTAGTGTGTAAATAATGAAACTGTAAATTCATGTTTTTATTAATTTTTAATTTAAACAAAAAAAAAAAAAAAAAAAATATGGACGTAAAATGAATTAAAATTAGTAAATTTTTTCCAAATACATACAAAAATATCACAATTTGTACTACAACAACATAATTTTTTTTTTTCTAATAACAAATACGAAAAAAAATGTTTATTTTATTACTTTTTTATCTTAATTCTAATTTAATCAGAGCATTTTTTTGTTATTAAACTAAAAATATTACTAACTGATTAAAAAAAAAACATTTTAAAATATGTAAAATTATGTGTACAGTGTACACGCATGATTTATATCTTGAACCAAAAGAGTTGAGGAACTGTATTGTACTAGAAAACTATGCGCAGAAGAAAATATAGGCCTTTTTTTTCACGAATTCATATTTGCGTGCATATTATTTGATTATATTATAATATTTGAAGTGCACGCAGTTCACGATTGCAAGATTTCTGCCATAAATATATGCTCCAGTTGTTGTCATGCGTAAGTTGACGCATCAGATCGTGCACGCAAATATGAATTCGTGAAAAAGGTCATACTTACACACATGCATTTTTGTTGTTGTAAACTCTAAGAAAGAGGTTTCTTCTTTCGTATACGTATACACAAGAAGATCACTACGACATGTAAGAAATGCGCGAAAATACCTCAACTTTTTTGATTTTACATATAACTGTATGAAAACAATGTCAAAATTAATTTTAAACTTAACAATATAATATTATTTCAGTCAAATAAAAATAAAAATCTCATGGTACAATGGTTACAGAAATTACGATGAATGATGTAAATGATCATCATCAGGTAGGACAATTGTATTTGCACTTTCATTCGATGGACTACCATATACTTTATAAATATTTATTTTACAATGAATATTATTATCATAATTATCATTAGGCCGTCGATTATCTGAAATACTATTATTTATTGTTGCTTGTTTTATAAGTGAATTCGATGTTAATGAATCTAATTCATGAGATTCAGAATTCATTAATTCAGCAATAGCGGAATTTGATGGAGTTAAAAGATGATCAGATACGGTGGTACGTCTTTCAAGTCTTGAAAAAAAAAACAAAAAACAAATAAAAATAAAAAAATACATATATAAATTTTATTTTCTTGATTTTGTAAAAAAAAAAAAAAAAAAAAAATATGCTTACCTATTATTAACAACTGCATTGTTACAAGTTAAATTTTTTGTATATTTAAATTCTGGATAGTCAAATTGTAGAAATTCATATTGCGGACCAATAACACGTAAAATACTCATTAAAAAGAATGTTGCATATGACCAACTAACAGTCATTATAACAACTAAAAATATACCAATTTGTATATAAGGTAAAATATTTGATGGTAACATTAGTGCACCAGCAAAACCAGTTGTAATTGCTGCCATTGCTGTTGGACCAATAATTCTTGATAATGAAAATTTTGTTGCTGTTATACGATCTGTATTAGATGATAAACGATATTGTATACCATAGTGTAAACTAAAATCAACAGCTAATCCAATGGCTGTACTAACAGATACACTTTCAAGAATATTTAATTTCCATTCAAGTAATATAAGAATTGCAATTGTTGTTAATATTGTTAATAATACTGTTATTGCTGCATATATACTTACAAGAACATTTAATGTTACCATAAATAATACAATTAATGAAATTACCATTGCAATTATAATTGCTGATAATGTACCATTTGTTAAACTATCTTGTAAATCATAAAAATCTAATTCACTTATAAACCATCCATTTTTCATTTCTAATGGTGCATTTTTTAATTCTTCATTAAACCATGTTTCAACAGTTATTGTAAAATTTTTCATATCCAAATATGACATTGAATATGATATATTACTTTCATATTCTATAACTAATGCCTTAACTATAGGTAATAAATTTATATTATTATCATTATTATTTGTGCTTATATTAGAGGTATTTTCAAATAACAAAGTTTTATTTGTGCGTCGAGCAAATTTTGGACCAGCAACACCGGGTATAAAAAATTCTCTTGGTGTTGCATATAATGAAGTTATACTTTTTGGTAAACAATAATCAAAAATATAACTATCAAATGGAAATTTTGATATTTCACAACATGGTGTCCTATCTACATTATCCATTGTATCAATGCATCTGTGGAAATTTAAACAAAATATTTACCTTTTTTTTTACGAAACAAATGTATAAAATTAAAATTTACCTTCTATTCATCCAAGATATAAAATTTTCAATAAAACAATTTGGTAATAATAATCCAAATGTTGCTTGATAAAATGGCTGTTGTTTGAGTCTTTTACAAAAATTAAGTAACCATTCTTGTGATTTTATAGTAGACAAATTAAAATTATTGTCAAAAAATAAATCTCCTTTTGAATATGGATTTGTATAATCACCATTATCAATTGGAAGAATACCCCATACAAATCTTAATGGTAATTTGAAATTATCTATAGACTAAAAATATGAAATTAATTAAAAAATTATTTTTTTACATATTTATAGTATTTCAATACTTACTGGTACAGATTTTTCAAACCAAAATTTATCTTTATATTTTGTATCATACAATTCAAATGGATGATCACTAACAAATAATCGAAAATCTTGTGTTTCTGGTAGTTGTAAACGAGGCCAATAAAATACAATAACACAACTACAAATTCCTATGATTCCTGTGAAGAAAAAAAATTTTTATATTGTGTTCAATTCTTTTTTTTTAAAAAAAAAAACTAAATACCAAATAAAAATATCCATAAAAATGATAGATTTTGAACTGCATTTATTATTAAATTTTCAATTGCTAAACCTTTTTGATTAATTGACCTATGTAATTTTTGTGATAAATTTGTTGATATTATATTCTGTTGATTTTTATTTGATAAAATTCCACTTATTGATATTGATGCTGGTAACCATGTTATCATTAATAAATAATTTATTAAAATTGCAGTACCAGCAAATATTCTAAAAAAAAATGAATAAAACAATCAATTTCTTTCTTATTAAAAATAAATAATTACCCAAAACATTTTACTGCTGTTATTGAACTAATATATGATGCATAAAATGCACCAGCAGTTGTTATTGATGTTACAAACATTGATGTTACTGTATGACATAATGTTATTGCCATTAAATCATTTATATTTATTCCTTCAGCTATATTACTTTCCCATATTTTAATAAACAAGAATGCATCATCAGCACCAACACCTATTTTAAAATAAATTTAAGTCGATAAATACAAAAAATGAAATTTTTTATTAGATTCAGGGCCGGCAGAAGCGGGCCTACAACGTCCTGCATTGAAGGCGAGTGCCACCAAATGAAGGGCGCCGAATTTCTTCTCAAAACTTACAATTCGACAACGTAAGAGCGCCCCTTGGTACAAAGAAGAGGTTTTTTTTTTTTTTGCTTCTTAGATCAAAAAACTTAAATAAATAATTAAAATTATGTATATAAATTTTGAGTTGGGGCGCCTTGCAGGCGGGCGACTCCTAGTCTTGCGCCGGCCCTGATTAGATTAATAATATTTTTATACCAATTAATACAACAACAGCTAATAAATTCATAAATGGAAAAAACGTCATATCAAGAACAATCATGTATACAAAATAAGCAATTCCTAATGAATAAAATACTGCCAATACAGTCATTATTGTTATAAATACTGATGATGTATAAATCCAAATACATGTCATAACAAATATTCCACCAAGTCCAACTAGCCAACCATCCATTACAAGACTTTCATCAAAAAGTGCATTTTTTAATCCTAAATCCATTGCAACAACATTTACAAGTTCATTTTTTAAATTTCTGTTAATTAAATAATTATAAAAAAAATTATTTTGAAAAATATCTAAGCAAACAAAGAATATTATTTCAAGATTATTTTTTGTTAAAAGGCACAAAACAATATTCAAAAAAACAATATAAAAAACCAATTATGAATCCTATTCCAGAAGATTGTAAATATTTATATAAATCACTTTATAAAACTGATTATTTAGGAAATACTGAAAATTATGAAAAACATATTATTAATAGTAATTTACAATATGATCCTACATTAATTTGTAATCATTATTCACAAAATCTACATATTAATGATAAACCATTAAATAATCATGTACCAAAAAATCATCCATTTGTTAAAAATACACGTGAATCATATGAAAATTTTATAAAACGTATTAAAAATAAACATAATTTAGATGATTCAATTGATTTAGAAATTATTAAAAATTTAATTAATGAAGATAATCGAACAATTTATACATCACAATATTCATTGAATAATGAATATTTTTCATTAAGAAAAGATATTTGTATGAATCGAATAAAAAATATTGAAAAACCAATAAATTGGAAAATTCATACAACAACATATTTAAGTTCATTTAATCGAATTATGGAAATTAATGATGATATTAAAAATGCATATCGAACTGTAATAATTATGAATAAAAGTAAAAATTCAAATAAAGATGATGATAATAATAATATTAAGTTTTTATTTAAAAGTGAAAAAAGTACTTATCATTCAGATTTATGTGAAACTGCTGAAGAAATATATAAAAAATTAAAAAATCAAAATAAACTAAAAGAATCACCAATTGATAAATATACATTTCGTCGAATTTAGAGTAATTTTGTAATTTTAAAGAAAATGAAAAGATTTTTTTCTTAAAAAAAAAATATTAATGTGAATTTTATAGAATATTAAATTATTTTGTGCCTTGTATTTTTTTTTTTTTAAATCTTACCTTTTCTCTAGATTATGAAAGAAATCCAGTATTTTAGTACTTTTTGCAATAGGTATGAAAATCATTGCATACTTAAGAAATATGTTTGAATTCTAAAAATATAAATTATTTAAATTAATTCATCTATTACATCGTTAATTTGTTGATTGATTATTTAAATAAAACAATAACAACAATAAAACTTACATTAACTTGAATAAAATTTATATCTGTTAAATAATGTAAAATATTATAAACGGCATTATGACGAATACATTCTGATGGTGCTCTACATTTATATTCCTGACAATCATTACTTAATTTCAATGAATGAAAATATTCAAAACAATTCATAAGTAAATTCTGTACTGTTATTACATCATTTTGCTAAATGAAAAAAAAAAAAAATGCCATTATTTTGAAATATTAAAAAAATGTATCTTCAAAAATGAATCGCTGCACAGTTGATTCAATGCTGATGCTTGTCACAAATTCAAAAATCCAACGTAACTTTTATGATGCGTTGTCACATAATTCAAAAAAGCATCGCATCAAATCAAGTATAGCTGAAATTATTTCAGTTGAAGGTTCATTACGCATGTTTTACAATTCGTAGTGATCTTCTTGTGTATACATATACGAAAGAAAAAACCTGGTTTGTTAGTATTCACAACAACAAAAATGTACGTGTGTAAGTATCTTTTCTTAGCTTAGTATCTTACGCATGCCAACGTAGTACAATACGAAACTTCAACTCTTTTGGACAAGCTATATTCGAAATTCCTTGTAATATTCAGCTGTTATGTAATAGCATTGCATCGCCAACTTAAAACTTTGCATTGTCATAGCAACAAAGTAATATGTTTACGCATCACGAACAAAAGAGTATTAGCATCACCAAAGCAGCGATGCATTTTTGAAGAAGCACAAAATTTGAAGAAAAAAAATACATATTTTGTAAAAAATAATTACATCAATATCAAAACATGAAGTTTTATTTGATAAAAGTGCAATATAATTTGGAAGTGACCATGGTTTACAGCAGCTATTCGAAAATAATTCCTTTTGGCAATATTCTTCATATTGATCAATTTCTACAATATCATGTTCCAATTGACAAATTGATAATAAAGAATTTATTTCAAAAAGTGATTCAGTTGTTGAATTTTCGTCATTATTATTTCTTTCGATTACAAAATGAGAAAACTCTTTATCTAAAAATTAAAAAATCAATTTAGAAAAATAAATAAAAAATAAAATAAAGAAAATTTAATAGTTATTTGAAAAATACCTGGTTGTTGACAAAAAAATCCATCAGCTATTAAATGAATTTGTTGAGATTTTGAATTTTCTGATTCGAAATTTTTCAATTTTATCCATTTATTTTTTTTTATTTGAATTATTTCTTTATTATCCTCTTCATTAATATATGACATATTTTTACCATAATCATAATGATCTTTTCTAATATTTGTATCATTTATTTCATCATAATCTCTAATAAAAGCACCATAATCATTAATATTACCTTTAATTATTGAAGTTTCATTTATCAATAGATTTTTTAATGTTTTTATTTTATTTTTCTTTTTTTCAAAATTTTTCTTCTTTTTGTTTTGTTTTACTTTATAAACTGAATTAATTTCATCTTCTGCAATTAAATCATTTGGATCAGCAACAAGTTTACTAGATGAACGTTGTAAATTACGCCAGGCTGTTAAACGATTACTTAATACAGTTCCTCGTGCTTCAAAACCCTACAATTAATTTGATTTCATTATAAATCCAAATTTATATATTTGTTGTTATATGAAAAAAGGATTATTTATTTTTTTTTGTTTATTTAAATAAAATACATTTTATATTTAAAAATAACTTACTAAAGTGGGTTCACTAAAATCTGGCCAATCTTTTGTTGTTAAAGATACAATAATACATATTAAAGAAAATAGCGATACTCCAACTACCACAAAATAAGGACGACGAACCAAAAATTTATAATACCAGCACATGATTATTTTGTTATCACATTTTTAAAATTTAGGAGAATTTTAGAAAAATTTCTAAAATTAATCAAAAAAACTAAACATGCACATAAATGTAGACAAAACAAATCTAGGTTCTAGACTACCCAGCGGCCAGCAGCACCTAGCTTTGTTTTTTTTTTACTTCACAAAAATCATAAAAATCTCAGACTGATACAACCAGTGATGCCACTTTAATAGATATGTTTCGAAGAGGAAAATATTAAAAAATAGTAGTAGAAATAGGACCAAATTCAATAAAATTTCAAAACAATAGAAAAGTACTCTATTTTTGTTAAAAGAAAACGGCCAAGCCAATGTATGAATGGGCACGAGCAAGTTAAAAAGTAACAACGTACCTATATAAAAAATAAATACCAAACTACAAAATGTCTGAGATAGAAAACTTGTGATTTCACTACAAATTTGTTATTCGAGCAAAAATGCATTCATCGTAGTGGCATCACTGAATTGGACATCAGTCTGAGGACTGAGACTGCGCAACAATTCCTACCGACCTATCCCAATTCCCAACCCAACTCCTATCTGATACGGTACGGTATATGAATATGGGTAGTATTAGTATGCACTCCAAGCGTAGGTCCGACCTTGACTAGGCAGTCTACCTTCAACGCCACTTCTAAAAAGGAATCGGCTACTATCTAAGCTAGCCAGGCAGTCACTAGTCAGTAGTACAAGGGATTTCTTACAAGGAAAGAAAAATTAAATAGTAGGTGCATGAATATATGTATTTGTTTTACAATTTATTTATTACTATCTACAAGTATTTTTGGATTAGCAACTCTGAAAACATTTGGCACCATACCAGCAAGAGTGGTAAATAGATCCTCTGATATATCTTGGGGAAGTAATAATTGTAACGTGCTGCAAAATTTTAAAAATATGTTTAATGTACGCACTTAATTATTGTAATATATTATGATGAATAATACCTTAATTCAGCACCGCCCCATGTTGCTGATTCAATCATGAAACCTTTAGCACATTTAAAAACGAGTTCAGCTCGTCTTACGCACCATTGAACAGTCATATCCTAAATATTTATATTTGAATAAAGAATTGAATAATTTAATTATTTTTTTATTTCTGAATAACAAAATTATTACCTCGGACATTTCATGTCTTAAAAGAGCTGGAATTGTTAGCATTGTAATATCATGTTGGCTTGCAGTTTTCAAAATATTTCGCAAACCCATAATAACAGGATGTCGAGAATTAATTTCACTAGGTGTATTGAATGATTCATCAGAAACTAAATGAAATATAATATGTGATTGAGACAAATTGGAATGTTTTGTGATAAAGAAATCTCCTGTTTTTAATTTTGCAGTACCATTATTCGAGTTTATTTTAAATTCTTTTATATCATTTTGAATTCTTTCTAATTGATCATCAATCTGGAATTAAAATTGCAGAAAAAATCAAATTAATATAAACTGTAAAATAGATTTATGATTATTGTTTTGTTTACTTGCTCGAAATGAAATTCTGTTGACATATTCGCATTTTTTACAATATTCTTGTTTGCCTGACCAGAAGGAGTTAGAACTACAATACCACATAAGGAGCTTGAATAAAGACCTAGTGCTGTATTTAAACCACTTAAACTTTGAAGGAAAAAAAAATATTATTTTATAAATTCAATTAGCAACATTAATTAATTAATTGTTCAAACCTTTCGTCAGCATGCAATGGACTGCAAAGATCTGTAACTTTTGCACTTAGTATTCTTATGTTATGCATGTGCTTCAATTGAGAGCCCAAATGTATAGTAAAACTTTCCTCTAATGATGGCATTTGTGATACAAACATTGAAGAACGATTCCCTAAAGGTGTTGCAACTGGAGATCCTTGAAATGTCTTACTTACTTGACCGGTAATCCATTCACGATATTCATTTTTTTGGTGTCCTTTTACAGCTTCAAGTTCTGATTCGAATTTTTTTGTAATATAACTTTGTGTTGTATATTGTTGAGCTAATAATTTATTTATATCCTATTTAAATAAATAAATTTATAAAATTAATATTTTTAATAAAACATATAATTTTATACTTCTGATGTTGTTGATATATCTAATTGATCTATTTTTGAATTCATTTCAATTTGTTGTTTTGAATTCAATTCTTCAACTTCAGAATCCATACGAGTTATCATATCCAATACTGTTTTAGCATAACCTTTCTCTTTAACTAGTATTTCTGGTAGTGAAGATGAATGTACAAGTCTGTGAATTAGATTAGATAGTAGAATATTTTTAAAAAAAATTAATTTTATTAAATAGACCTATGAAATGATTGGGCAAATATTTCTTCATCTGATGGACCGATACGATCTGCAAATTGTAGAAGTTCCTCTTTATACCATTTTTCTGTATTTTTAATTAATTCATCGACGTTTATTTCTCCATTTTTTAAATTTTCAAGTAGATTTTCATCACGATTATCGTAAAATTCTTGATTTTCTTTTTTAATGAAATCTTTAAGGGTATCTTTAAGATCTGAATCTGATAAATCTGAAATAATTAGATTACTCAAAACAATAGACGTTCATTTAAATTAAAAATGTATACGTACCTATATCTGCTTCAAGATATGACCCAGCTTGATGCATTAGTTTGTTCACTAAATCTTGAACATCTTCGTGAAAAGGTATTTGAATTGTTTCAATCAATGCTTTTTCTTTACCTTCATAATTGATATAATTATATTTAAATTCCACATTTTTGAAATCAGAATCAGAACAACTCATTATTTAAGAAATTAAGAATTAACTGGAAAACTCAACTGGCAAATTATAAACAAAAATCCTCCCACTACTCCCACTTCAATGTCAAAAATTGTAAACAAATAAAAATTTTGATTTTGCTGGACTTCATCAGTGTTACCTTTCAAAATTTTCGTAGTAGATGACATTTATAGATAAATTATTTTCAGGTAGATAAATTAGATATTTATCAAAAGTGTTCGTTGTGGTTATTTGAATTATTGCTTAAAATTCATTAAAAAAAAATTAATTTAAGACTTTCTTAATATTAATTTAAAGAAATCTATGCATATTATAAGTAACCAATGCGAGTCAAACATTTCCTGTTTATTCATTTTTTTTTCATTGTGTAGTCGCCATGCATTTTATTTTCAACAAAATGACAACAACTGTCAAAAATACTCAAATTTTATAAGTATGAATTTGGAAAATTGAAGTTCTTTTAGTTTTTTCTCTTTAATTTTTTTAAAAAATAACACTGATGTTAAATTTAAATAATTCATATATGTGTAAAGATTCAGATAAAGAAATATATTTTTATTCATTACAACTTTATCGATAAAAAGCATCAGGTATTTCCAATACGTACCGCGATAAATCAAATGATTAATAAAAATGTAAGATTAAAATTAATTATTTTATAAATAAATACAAATATATTTGATTATTTAAATTATATTTTTCAGATCCCGATTAGGTCAGTGTTTTATTAAGTAATATATTAGCCAAAGTCTGACCTATTAGTTCCCTTATAAAAGGATAAAAGTGCATAGTTTCTAGTCATTTTTATTTCATTTCAATTTACTGTTTAAATATGATTATGGATCCATTCAGATAATACTTATATACATACATATGTAGTTTTAAATAAAGAAAAAAAATATATAATAAAAAAGGGAAGAACAACAATTAATAACAGTAGCTCACAAATTAAAACATTTATACATATATCTACCTACTACCAATAAAAGTATTTTTCCTTTCTTTAAAAAAATAATATTCCAATGACAGTCACTGCAATGGATGAAATGTGTCTTCAAGTAAACAATGAAAAAGATGATACAAAATTATTATTAACAAATCCATCATTTAGTGGTAATAAAAGCTCGGAAAATGGTTTACTTAGCATTAGTAATGAAGGCTTATTAAAATGTAATGAAGATGAAAAAAATATTCGTCCTAGTCAACAAGTAACATGGTTAGATGATGAAGAAATTGATCGTTTAGATTTATCATTAACTGTTGATCCAACGAATATGTTTTTTAATCGAGTTGATAGTGCTGAAATAATATATCAAGCCAAAAAAGTATGTAAAATGGTTGGAAAATATGTTATGGGTGATGTTTTAGGAGAAGGCTCATATGGTAAAGTCAAAGAAGTTTTAGATTCAGAAACATTAAATCGAAGGGCTGTGAAGGTAAGATTTATTAAAGTCTTATTTTGATTTTATTTAATTTTTTTTTTATTATATAATTTTATAGATTTTAACAAAAAGAAAATTAAGACGAATTCCTAACGGGGAACAAAATGTTCGTAGAGAAATCCAGCTGCTGCGGAATTTAAAACATAAAAATGTTATTGAGCTAATAGATGTGCTTTATAATGAAGAAAAACAAAAAATGTATCTTATAATGGAGTATTGTGTTGGAGGGTTACAGGTATGAATTTGTGTTAAAGATATATTGCCTTAAGTGTTTATAACTTCCTTTTTATAATTTAGGACATGTTGGACCATGCACCTCAAAAAAAATTACCATTATTTCAAGCGTATAGATATTTTCGTCAATTAATTGATGGTTTAGAATATTTACATGGTCGAGGAGTAATCCATAAAGATATAAAACCAGGAAATTTATTATTAACTTTAGATCATACCTTGAAAATTTCTGATTTCGGTGTTGCTGAACAGTTAGATATATTTGCTCCAGATGATACGTGCACAACAGGGCAGGGTTCACCTGCTTTTCAACCACCAGAAATTGCAAATGGACATGAAACATTTTCTGGATATAAAGTTGATATATGGAGTAGTGGAGTTACATTGTTAGTATATTATATTTTAATATAAATAAATATATAAATTATTGATGAAATTTTTTTTAGATATAATATTACAACAGGATTATATCCATTTGAAGGAGACAATATATATAGACTATTGGAAAATATTGGCAAGAGCCAATGGATAGCACCAGATTGGCTCTATGAGTTGGATTATAAACTTGCTGAATTAATTCTTGGAATGTTACAATCAGATCCTGATAAAAGATTTACACTTAGGCAAATTCGTTATCAACCGTAAGTTCTCTTTATTTTATTTACAAAAGAAAAGGAAACAAATTTTTTAAATGATTTTAATAAATAAATAAATATTTTTGCAGTTGGTTTATTACTGCACCAGAAGAAAAAGGACCACCAGTACCTATCCCACCGCTAAAAAATGATGAGTTGCGTTGTTCAACAGTACTGCCTTATCTAGAAGCTTATCATTATGAAAATGAACGTGATTTAGAAGAAGTTTATTATACTGAACATGATTTAAATCGTAAGATATATTTAAAAAAAAAAAAAATAATAAACAAGTTCTAAATTTTGCTAAAAATGTATAATATGTATCACACAGAAGAGCTGGCTAGACAAGCAGCTGCAGCTGCTGCACATATTAAAGCTCAAAATACTTCTACTGCTGCTATTGCAGGATCTTCTTCTGCATCTGCAACAATTACAACAGCAACATTACCAAATAGCAGTAGTTGTAGTAGTAAAACTTCAACAGAACATAAAAAATCATCGACAAGTAAAAGAAGATCAAGAAAATCTGTATCTTGCATATCTGTTAAAAAATTAACAAGTTGTCGGCCGTCGTGAAAATGCCATGAAAATTTTTTGTTAAATATTAAAAAAAAATTTTTCCACTATAATTTTCCTCTAAGAGGCTAACAGAATTCTTTTATTTCGTTATTTTTTTCTCCCTCTCTCTTTCAAAAAAGTTTCTTTCCATTTATTTTATTTTAAAATTTGTTTTTCTTTCGTTTCTCTTTTTTTCTTTTCTACTTTATTATATCTTACTATATTTCTAATATGTATATCAAATTTATTCATTTATATCATTTTTTAGAACAATAATTTAAAGCTAAAAGAAAAGCTAATGTTGAAAAAATAATGAGGGAAATAAACCAAATTTATTAAATAAGTTATTCACTTTATTTTTATTTTTATTTTTTTCTAATTTTAAGACTTAAATTTCACAAACTAGTTCTAACTAATTAGATATTTTTTTTGTTAATGTTGAACAAAAATGAGCTATGAAATATATAAAAAAATAAGGTAATTTTTGAAGATACATATATATTTTTATTTTATTTTAGAAGATTTATTTTTTATTTTTATTATTGTAGAATTTGATCATAAATGCTGCAAGAGTTTCTGCTTCTTTTACAGTTATTGCATTATAAAGTGATGCACGAATACCACCAACTGATCTGTGTCCTTTTAATTGAATCATACCTTCTGCTTCGGCATTTTTTAGAAATTCTTTTTCTAAATTTTCATCCCCTTCTGTTTTAACACCAATTCTAAATGGTACATTCATACGTGATCTATAATCTTTATCAACTGGGCAATGATAAAAATCATTATATTTGTTTATAACATCATATATAAGTTTTGATTTTTTCTCTGCATTTTCAGACATTCCTTTTAAACCACCATTACGGTTGATCCATTCAAAAACACATCCTGTCACATGAATTCTAAAACATAAAAGTATGTATTTTATTTGTTTCATCATATAGCTTCGCATAGAAAAAAAAAAAAAACTTACACAAATGTTGGAGGTGTATTATAAATTGAATTATTTTTTGCCGCTATTGAAAAATCAAATATTGTTGGAGTAATTTTCATTGGTTTAACAATTAAATCTTCTCTTATAATAACAACAGTAATACCAGCTGTACCAATATTTTTTTGTGCACCAGCAAATAATAAACCATATTTTTTCACATCAAATGATCTTGATAAAAAATTTGAAGACATATCACAAACTAATGGAACACCATTAGTTTCTGGTATAAAATTAAATTCAACTCCTAAATACAGAAAATAATCAAATTAATAAAAAAATAAATCTAATAAATCTTGATTGTTCTCAATAAATTACCATCAACGGTTTCATTGTCACAATAATAAACATATGAAGCATTTGGATCAAGTTTCCATGTATCTTGTGATGGTATTGTTGTAAATTTATTAACTTTTGGAATAACCATATTTACAGTTCCATATTGTGTTGCTTCTTTAGCAGCTTTAGCTGACCAAGAACCTGTTACAACATAATCAGCTATACCAGTTTTACCCATTAAATTCATACAAATAGCAGCAAATATTCCAGTTCCTCCACCTTGCATAAGAAGTATTTTATAATTATCTGGTACATTAAGTATTTCTTTTAAATTTTTAATTGCAGCATTATGAATTGCTTCATATGTTCCAGAACGATGTGACATTTCCATAACGCTTAGACCTGTACCCTTGTAATTTATGAGATTTTCTTGTACTTCTTTTAATACCTAAATACATTTTGATTAAATTTAAATAAATGTTAGTTCTAATTAACTAAAATTTTCCATTTTTTTAAAAATTAAATTATATAATTACCTCTTCTGGCAATTTAGCTGGTCCTGCGGCAAAATTGATAACCATTTTGGATTTTTTTTTTTTTTTTTCACTTTTCACCAAAACTTCTTACTAACTACGTGTATTAATTAAAATAACAATTAATATCGTCAATATGATAATTAAAAAAAATAAAGAACAAATAGAAACCTTCTATTTGAATGACTTGCACTACAAATTACAAAAATAAATTATTTAATAAAATATCAATTTTAGTTCAAAAATTTTTGTCTCTTCTTTTTATTATAATAAGCTTAATTGTGTGCTGCCCTTATGAAATTCAGTTCAGTTCTGGTTTGAAGTAGGTATAGATTTTTAAAAGACAATCCGATCCCAGAGCTAAGAAAGTCAGACAAAAATTTGTTATCATCGTCGTGCATTATCATATGAGTAAAAGTATAAAAATTGGCTTTAGTATATGTATGTGTGGAATGATGAGCAACAGAGAGCGCAATGATGGTTTATAAATTATAAAGTTAAATTTTATTATTATTTTTTTATTATTATTATGATTATGGAACAAAAATACAAAAATAATACTTATGAATGAGATATCTATAGATATTTATTTCTTTTGAAAACATAAAACAATAATTGAACATTCTATTGAACATACATATTACTATATAGGTACCTCCTATAGTTGAAATGAAATTTTTTATATTTATGGGCCTTCTGAGTATCAATGCAACTAAAAAAAAAACAAAAAAAACATGAAAAATAGCTCTATGATTTTTTATTAATGAGAACATTATTGTTATCATGCAAAATTATACAAATACTCGTACATGATTGAAGCACAGTAGTTATCAGTGCTATACAATGAAATTCAATTATTTTTAATCAAATCTTTGACTTTGAATAAATTTTATAAACATATTTATGATGGAAAATTTGTTTCTAAGCACATTTCTCTTGTTCATAAGTACTGGTGGGTATATGGTGAGTATATGTAAGTATATGCGTATGGTAAATGACGTTATGGTTGATTAAGATTTTTGTATTTCTCAAATTTTAGTTAACTGTTTCGTCAATTACAATTATTTATAATCAAGAAATTTTCATGATAATATTATTAATAAAATAAATAAAAACAATAACAACATTAAGATCATTTGTTATCAATAAAAAAAACATGTGGATCATACATAATATTGAATGACGACAAGTAAATTAAATTTTACGAATAACAATAATAGGTACCTATGTATGTATGTATTTTATTTTCTATCAGAAGCATTTATAAATTTCAAATTAAATCTAAAATAAATAAATTAAATATACCTAGGTACTTAGTGGTGTCATAAGTTCTGTCCCTAACAAAACAAGGATTATTTTGGAAGAAAAACGAAAAGGAGTGCCATGTTTTTTTTAATTTTATTAATTACTTATAGTATAATATAAAAACACATATTTCTTTTAGTTTTTCAAAACATCCGATTTGTAATTTTCAGCTTTCGTTTTGACCCCTTCTTCGCAAAAATGCAGCTGTGTGACCCCATCATGGGACTTTCTTCTCCACCAAACCATTACTGAGGCCGAATGATGTCCCCTTTTCACCCTTAAAATTTGTTGGTAACTATTTTTTGCGTGCAGCTCCAACAGCGGTTTTGCTTAGTCATTCTAATTTTTTGTAGCGTTTGCGTAAAACGTTGTTCGGTGGTTCTATGGTTAGCACCAAGCCCAAGGTCCGTTTTAATAATGCTTTTGACATCGTTATTTTCGGTATCCTCATCTCCAGTACTATTAGTTTTTGTTTTCGAAGAGGAGTTAGACGAATTCTCTCAGCTACAGCATTTACTGCTGTTGGCGTTCTTGAAGTACGAGGACGACCGGTTCTAGGTCTGTCATCAAAAGAGCACACCTCGTTGTAGCTCTTTATTGCCTTGCATATAATTTTTTTTGAGATTTTAAGATAGCTCAGTAGATTGAAAATCTCGTTCGTTGACTTGTTGCACTTGTGAGTTGTGAAGTGTGACTGCAACTCAGTTTTTTTTTGTACCCCCACTCCATGTTAAAGCTAACACTGATTCACTTTCACTGTTTATTTTTTTAACTAGACACACTATATATACTTTTCAAGAAATTTTAGATCCCTAGCTCTAGGAACACCTAAGATATAATTTACATGTTTTTTGGGACAGAACTTATGACACAACTAAGTATACCTATATATATTTTTTTGGTAAATAACTGGTTCAGCAGTTCGCAAAAATTTCAATTTTGAATTATTTGTTATCTACCCACAATTTTTTAATTAAAAATAATTAATTATTTATAAGATAAATCATTATCATAAAAAATTTGATTTCTTATAATATAAAAGATAGCTTTATTAAAATTCAAGATACTTAAAAAAATCCTATGATTTATCATTCATAAACTATTTTATTAGCCCACATATTTCATTTTCTTTTTATACATGGTCTAAATTGTAGGTTCTAGAAACTCGACAAGAAATTACAAATCATTTTAAGAATCTTGTATTTAAAAATTCATGTCATTCCTTTTTTTTTTGTTAACGTTCAAATTTTTCAAAGTATATAAAAGCAAATTCACATTCTAATTCACATTTGTGAGCAAAATTATTTTTTTTTTTTATTTATTTTTTGTGTTTGGTGTTTATTTTGTTGTAAATTATTGAACTATAAAATTTTTATCTAATACTTTTTTTATATAGAATTTCGGGCTTTGCTCTAAGTAATTTTGGCAATTAAAATTATTTTATAAAAGCTTAATAGTAGTTATATACTTGTATACATACATATATCTATAGGTATATATTTTTCATTTCTGCTTGATTTTTTCCTTTTTTTTAAATAAACTTTTTTACGCACCTTAAAAAAAACGTTTTTATACCTGTTTTGTTGTTGTTGCATGTACATACCTAGGTATATAAACTTTTTTTTTTTTTTATACCCTACCATGGATAACCCCTTCTCCAATATTTCGAATGTGATTTGAAATGCTTAAAAACGTTTGTAAAACTAATCTTAAATTTATTTTTTAACATTAACTGTATTATACTGTAAAATAAAGGGTTTCTTAGCTAATTCATTTTAAAAGTGCACAAATTTTATTTATAATTTAAAAAAATAAATACAGATTTTGGTGCTTAAAATATTTGTTTTTTGTTTTTTTTTTATTTTCAAATAATGTTTGGTAAAATTATAATATTTTGTGTATATTTTGTAATTGTACAATCATTTCCGGATGGAGCTCCTGCTGATACTTGTGTAAAAAAAAGAGCAAATCAACCTAATCATGGTGCTGCTAGAACTCAACCTATATCAACAATACCTTATCAAATTGTAGCTAATTCAGATACATATCATCCTGGACAACAGATTCATGGTATTCATCAATTATATAAAGTCAATTATAATTTGAAAAATATTTAAAAATAAATTACAGTGATTATTTTTTTTTTTTTTTGGTAAATTTTATCTATTTAATTCAATATTTTATTTATTAGTCCATATTCATGGACATATTTTCAGAGGTTTCTTTATTCAGGCTCGAGATTTAGATACAAATGAATGGATTGGTTCTTGGGAACAAAGTCCAAATACAAAAGTAATACCAGAATGTTCAGGAATAACTCATGGTGATCCTAAAGATAAAACTGGAGCAACAATTATATGGAATGCACCACATAGCAAACAAGGAAAAGTCTATTTCACGTAAGTAATTTATTTTGAATAACATATACATATATGTATGTCCTGTCCTATACCTATAATGTCTAGGTAGGGTATATTCAATTTGTTGTTAAACTTTAAAATAATAACCAGACAGACTAGACTAGACAGTTATAATTTTTTTCATTTACCGGATTTTTATTGAAATTAAAGTACATACATATAACTACATATAGCTATCATTAAAAAATTGTAATAATCAGCAACCGGTTAATTTTATAGATTCATATACGGTATAATATCGCAAATGTTGTTTATTGCACAAGAAAAATGATAACTCTTTAATTTGACCTAGATTTAAAAACTTACAAGAGTACATAAAGGTGTTTAATATGTACAATTTAAGTTTCATATGTACACTTGTGTATATAATTTCGTATTATTTATATGTCGTCTATACTTTAACGTTTATTCACACGCCAATCTTAAACAGATGAATGTTAAAAAATAAAATAAATAAAATATATAATATTTTATTTTCAATGATGCGTAAACATGAAGTAAAAGTTTGAGAGCATTGATCTTGATTGAGAATTTTTTGCACGTACATATTATATTTATTACATCATTTTGATGGACAAAATAAAAATTGAAATTTGAATTAAAAATTACTTTTAATTTTAACGGTAATGAATTATGAAAATCAAAACTTGTTTTATTGCAATATTTATTTAATTCAAGTAAAGTTTGGATTTAAAAAAAGAAGATTGTAAAATATATTTTTAATTAAAATTAAAATGGATCAATAATTATGATAATAATAATTGTAAAATTCATGTTTATGCATTCTGATGGAAAATATCAATTGCAAAATAATAAATAAAACATGTAATAAATTGAAGCAAAATTAATCAATAATGCATAAAATTACAATCGATAGATATATACTTTATTTATAAACATATGTATATACATACATGTATGTATGTACTTTGTATCTGCTTATACGATATATCTAGTGCCAATTTTAGGGAGATATGTATGTACATATACAT
Source organism: Bombylius major (assembly GCA_932526495.1). NCBI lineage: Eukaryota > Metazoa > Arthropoda > Insecta > Diptera > Bombyliidae > Bombylius > Bombylius major. Next base: position 10,602,358 of record OW052044.1, on the reverse strand, counting down.
AAATTAGCAATTTTTCACACCTTAATAATAAGTAGATACACATGATAGATGATAAATTCATAATAGGTAGGTGAGAATTTTTCCTTTGTGGTTAATAAAAACGTACAATTTTGGGTTATTGTTTTATGTATGTTATATCATAATTTTTTTTCAAGAGGTAAATTCCACCAAAATGTTCATTCAAATAAAATGTTATTTATAACTTAGTAGATATTTGATCTGAATAATTTTTCCAATTATTTTTCCAATGCTATTAACACAGCATTATTATATTAAGTTTACATGACATGAGACTTTGTTTTCCATATACCAAAAAATTGTATCTAGAGACTATGGAGACATTCAGTCTCCTACTACTCCTACTAGATCCCTTGAGTATAAGAACTCCTAGGTATGGTTGGTTGGTTGACGTGGCGGTCCGAAGACCCAATTAGCATATAGTGCTGTTTTGATACCACACACCGACACACCTCTCAGTTGTCAGTCAAAGGGTTGTAAGCCCTTCTGTCATACATGCACCTACAGTTTAAAGTGGAATGCGAACCACTAAATTCGTTGGTAGAGAACGAATTTTTATTCGTATGACAGGGCTTGGTACTAATATTCCTTGTAGTTTTTGTGGACTTAGCTTATGGTCTCGAAGCAAAGCCACCAAACTAATTAGTACCGAGCACTTATACCCAACTCAAAGTGAATTGGTACTCATTCAAAGCTGAGTGAACTCAGGCGGACTCGAATCCGAGACCTTCAGCATCAGAATACTTTTTTTTTAGTATCTGTAAACCAAAGTCTCCTGTCGTATGTATAAACTTATTATTCTGCTAACAGTAAAAAATTATCTCTGTCTAAACCCTGAATTAAATATTGAAAAAAAACGGTCGCTTTAAGAAATTTCTAATTAGATCTTTTTCTGTGTCGTGTGTCGAAAAAATTTCAGTGATTTTAAGATGTCTAAAACAAGAAAAAAAAAACAAAACCCCCCCGAAATAATGAGAATAAAAAAATTTTACTCCAAAAGTATTTTTAAGGAAAGCAGATATATTTTCTATACTATTTTATATGTAGAGCACGCCATGTAGGTAGGTACTTTCAAATAATTATGCAATTTTTTTTTTGTTAATAAAATTCGCGAATAAAAAAACAGAAATTTTAGATTGTTTACTTTTGAATAATAATTATCTAACAAATTATTAATTTTTTTGTTTTTTTTTTGCAACTTTGTTCATAATTATATCTTTTTTTTTATACCGTTTTTTTTTTTTTTACATTCAATTTTAGTAATTAATGATGCAAAGTTTAAAGTTGAAAAACCTCACTGACCTAGAAATTCATTTTAAACAAGCAAAAAGTGAATGAGAAAAAAAAAACCCACTTCACTTTCAATATAAAAATGTTGAAAATTTACTGTGGTGAACAGTGAAAGGTGTTGAGCTATTAATTAATTCATAATAAATTTTTTTCAATTTATAGTATGTACCTACATATATTTTACTAATTTCTCAAATACATACTTTAAAAGGACTTTAACTGCATTGTGAAAATATAATTCAACTACATACTTACATACATATCTATAACCATTTAGGACAGGAAATTACAAATGCAAAGAAAAAAACATATATATAAATGTTTGGTTTGAGATATTATGTAATTTTAAGACAGGTTTGATATTTTTCTCTTAAAATTTATTTAATATACTTTACTTACTTTTAAATTGTATAAAGTACCTATATGTATATCATACCGAATCATTAATAATGATCAAATTTACTTATAAGTACAATAATAAACCGATAACGATAAAGGTAGACCAAACATGTAATTTTTTTTTATCTAAAATTATGATACTGGTGAATATGTAGCTTTTTATACATATGAAAGAATTTAATCGTATAGTTAAGACAGGTAAAGTAGGTACATTAAATAAATTTTTTGAATTTTTTTTACTCATTACACACATATACATATGTATGTACCTATATAGTAGAACCGATATTGAGCAATTTTTTTTTTAAATGTACTATAAACGATTCCCTGCATAATTGGTAGTTTTGTAGAAAACTTTTTTTTTTTTTTTTGGAATTAAAAAGCGTTCGTTTTTTACCAAAACTTGTATCATAAGTTACCTGAAATTTTATATTTTATGTACTTTTTCTATTTTACTATAATATCATAATTGATTTTTAAAAAAATGTTAACTAGTTCAAATTGTAATCAAAACGATATAAGGTTTTTTTTTTTTTTTTGTAAAAAAAAAGTAGATAATTTTTTTCTTTTTCTTTTTTTGTTCACAGTGGCACAATCGTTAAAGATTATGGAACATTTTGGTCTGATCTAATTGCAGCTGTTGGTCGTACATAATCAACTTAAATTTTTCTAATAAATTTATAATGTTTTAATTATAAAAATTTTCTTTTTTAAAAAAAAAAAATAAAAAAATTGAAATTTACCCAGTTTTTTGATTTATTTTCATTTTTTTTTTTTTTTTTTTTGATTTATTAGAAAAATTTTATATTATTTTATAATTTAATGTAAATTTAAATATAATTATCTCATTCATTGTTTTTAATAAAATACACTATTTCTTTGTCTTTTTTTACGAATCGATGAAAGTTTCCGGAAAAAACGATAATTTGTATTTGGTGTTTCAAAAACATCATCTGAATCTTCTATCCATCTTGTTATTAATGGTCCAGATTCATCTCTTGTATTATTTTCATCATTTATTTCATTGTCATATGATAAAATTTGATATTTTCGACATGTTATACCTAATGCAAAAAGGATTATAGTTAAAATAAAGACTCCATAATCTATGTAATAGAAGAAAAAAAAAAGAAAATAACTTTAGTTTATAAAACAAACAAAAAACCAAAAAAATACAAATTAGAAATTGTACCTGTTGCATCTGGTGTCCAATAACCATTAGCATAATTATAATTAATATTTAACATACGACGAAAATGTGCTAATGGTATTAATAACATATGACTTTGAAAATATATTTGAATACCAAATAAAATAGTTGTAACACCTAAAAATGTTGATATAATAAATGAAAAAACATGACGTTTCCAAATTATAATTAACATAAAAACGGACAAAATAGCAATAAAACATGTCCAATATACAATATCTTGAGCAAAAAATGTAAATTGACCTGTAAATGAAAATGTTTTTTTTTTTTTTAAAAAAAATGTTTAATTAAAAACTAAAAATGTGTTTAAATACCTAAATAGAACATTATAAAAATATCAAAAATTAATCCAATTATAATTCGTGTGATGATAGCTATAATTTTTGATAAACCCATGTAACGTGCAAAAATACAAGTTAAAATTGTAAAAAATACTGAAGATATTGTAACTATTATAGTTCTTGTATTATCAGAAATTTTTTGAAAATTTGAGAAAAATTTAAAGATTACATATGACCAAAGTGGTAAACAATTATAAAATATTTCAAAATCTGCATTATCACATCTAATAAATGTTTGAATAAATCCAGTTATTACAAGAAAAGTTGAAATTATTATTCCGATGTTCGTATTTACTAAAAAATTGTAAATAAAAAAAAAATATATATTTTTCAGTTTAAAAATTTTCAAAATTCAAATATCAAAAGTTAAAAAAAAAACTCACAGAATAATTTACAATCATTTTGCCAATATATTGGATTACATGAATATGAAACGGCTGGAACATATGCAGCTACATGACCATTTGAATCTTTAATAATTGTATTAAAAACTATACCAGTACCAGGAGTTGCAATATAAACAGTTCTAAAATTTGATTCAGGAACTGATAGTTTAGCCTTTAAAAAGAAATTTTTCGAATCATCACAAAAATTTATATGTATGTACAGTGCTGTTCAAAATTATTTGTGCAGAGCATTTTTTGTTCAAAATTATTTGTGCAATATAAAAAAGTGTGAATTTAGTTTTAAAAAAAATGTTTTTTTAATCCGGTTTTTTTTTAATTTGTGTAAAAAGTTGTTTAATTTTCACTTATTTTCTTTATTCAGTACTCTGTGTTGCCTACTTTAGCATTAATGACCCCTTGAAGTCGTCGGGGCATGGAATCCATCAATGGTCTTTAGAAGGTCAACATTAATCTGGCTCCTTGCAGTTTTGAAATGCTTCCAAGGTTCCAAATGTTTTATTTCGATTTGACAAGGCATTTTCAATTTTGTATAATTCCAAAAATTTTCTATTACGTTCAAATCGGGACTTTGTGGAGGCCATTTCAAACATTTCTGGCCGAAGACATGTAGATAATTTATAATTTTTGGTTTAGTGGGTTATTTATAGATGCGTTACCCTGTTGGAATAAAAATTGATTATGTATAAACTTGTGACAAGCTACCAAAGTGACATCATTCAGAATTTTCAAAAAATTGGTACCTATTCACATTTTCTGGTAACATAACGGCTATGCACAAATAATTTTGAACATTGTATTTTTGTTTTTTTTTTTAACCGTTAACTTTGAATGATATTTTTTTTTTTAATTTGTGAATTTGTAGAGAACTGTCTAAGCTATTATTAGTGAAATTTTTAAGCCGATATATTTATTTTTATGGAAGATATACCAAATCAAATACGACTTTATATAAAAAAAAAATTGCTCTGCACAAATAATTATGAACAGGAACTGTATATAAAATATTATTAAAATCTTACATTTATTCCATGTTCTGTTATTTTCTTTATATTAATCATTTTTTTAATTCCATCAAAATATGTTTCAGATTTCAAGTCATTTTTTTTTAGATATAAATAATGTGGTTGATATTGAATTTCTTTGTTATTTTTATCACATAACGATTGATTTATTGATTTTGATGCTTCTGTTGTAATAACTTCTATTATATCATGATCATAGGTAATTTTAAGAGAAGGATTAATTAATTTGGTATCACATCCACCTGGAATTGGAACTAAAAAATAAAAACTACAATTAGTAAGTATAAACTTTTTGTTTTTGTATCAAAATTAAATCTTACCATATTTTTCATATAAAATACCAACTATGGCAGCTTTAACTTCAATATTATTTAAATTGAATAAATATAAATTTGTTTTTGTACCAATTGAAAATATTGTTAAACCTAAATTAGTACCATTCAAATGATTTGCATTTTTAATATGTTTATCATATGACAATGTAATATCATATAAAAATGAATGAACTTGTATTATACCATAATTATAATTTTCAATTGATTTTTTTATATCTAATTCATAATTAATTTCTAATATTATTTCAGAATTTGGTAAAAGAATAATTTCTTTATATAAAAAACCATAATTAAAATTATGATTAGTATTTAATGTAATATTTATTGTGGAATCTGTAATGTACAAAAAAAAAAAAAATTGCATTTAACTTTTGTTTTCTCTTTTAATTCAATTTTAAATTATTTGTATAGTATTTTTGGTATACTTACCATTTTTAAATGCTGATACACTATAAAGAAACATTTGAAAAAATATAAATAACTTAATTTTCATTATTAATGAAAACATTGAGGTTTAAAATTATAAATTACAAATTACAATTCAAAAAAAAACACAAACACACACTTTACAAACTTCAAAAAAACAAATTCCTGAACCGAGAGAAGATGAAGACAGATGATGATGAATGAAAAGAAAGCCGGGAATCGGGATCCATTCTTTGTGAGGTTCGAAAAACAATAATTTAAAGCACTATATAGTCATCTCGTTTTAAAATATAATAATAAATACATTCAAATTCAACATTTTTTTTGCAGCACATACGGTAAGCAGGTAAAATGAATCTGAGTCCAGCTTTAACGAAAAAATAAATCTACTCTAAAATTAAATTTGAAAAATAAAATTATACCTACATAAACAAAATTTAAAATTTTTTAACAGTAGTATAGTTTAGTCGCATTTTCAGAGGTACTTTGACAAAAAATCACTGATGCTCTACATGAAGACAGTACCATGTCAATGAATTTGAAAGACTATTCATACATATTTAAAATATTTAAAAAAAAAATCTCAATTTTGAAATACCTATTCTTTCTATTTTAAATTAAATTAAATATTATCAAAATTTTTTGTTTAATATTCTATGGGACTGTATCCTTTTTTTTTTTTCTTGTTGTATTTTATTTTATTTTTTTTAAGGTGAAGAGTTTGCGCACAATATTCTCTGCAGTATTTTTTACTCATATGTATGTATGTAGATTTTATATGGTCGATTCATAGTCCTGTGAAAATTTTTATTTCATTATTGAGAAGTCTCTGATCATATAAAGTTATTGTCGTTTTATTATTATTTTGTAAGAATATATATGTATGTATATTCAAAAGAGAAAAGAAAAAAAAATAATATTGCAATATTTTTTTTATAAATAAACGTGGTGTTACAGTTTAAATGTTTAAAAATATTAAAAATATTTTTTAATAATAAAATTAAAAATTTGGTAATTTTAAATAAAAATGTTTTAAAACGAAAAAAAAAACAAAAACTAGCAAAATTTATGCATTTTATTGTTGAAATGTGATTCGTTACCTTATGAATTTATTAATAGACTGGACAAAAAGAACAAAAAGGATTTTTTTTTTGCATTTATTAAAAAAATGAAATTAAAATTTAACGACTCAAATATTATTTTGAATTATATTTTTGTTATTGTAAAAATTATTTTAATTGTCTATAAATTATATGCTATAAAAATGTGCATACATTTAGGTGTATAATTTTATTAGAAATTGAAATTTTTTTAAAAGAATTTAATTTTGTTTGTTTTCGTTTACAAAAGTAGCATTTTTATTTTTTTTTTCTTTAAATTATGACTAAATCTTTATTTATTTATTTTTTAAAAATAGTATCGTGTGCGTTTACTGGAATCTAAATGATACATTTATTGGTTGTTTAAAAAAAAAAAGCCTTTTTCTATACACACAATATTTTAAATATCTAGAATTGACCAAAATGTGAAAAAAAAAATAATACTTTCAAAGGTGCTTAGTGCAATTATTTTGGTGCTATAGATTAACGTTATTCAATTTATTGAATAATAAATAAATAGAAAAAAAAGTCCTTTTTTTTGTGACTTGATATAAGTGATGTAATACATTCTTATTTTTTGTTACTACTGCATTTCTACACCGATACATAAAATATGAATGAGATTTATTAATTTTGAAAGATTTTCAAGAGGATTTTTACACAACAAAGGATTAAAAACAGTGTGAGTAGATTTTCATGTGAATATGTATTTACAAAAAAAAAAAAGTTTACTAGAGATAAAAAAAAAATAAAATAAGGAATTGTACTTGACCTGATTTATAAAATACAAAAAAAAAAAAAAAAAAAAATGATGAATATAAATGAAAGGAAAAAATATTGTATGGTTATAATTTATAAAATTATTGCCAAAAATTTTTTTTTATTGCCAAAATATCCAGCTTCCTTTTTTTTTCTTTCAAATATTATGACTAGGAATATATAAAAATAAAAAGAAAAATAATTGAGAAAGAAGAAAAAAAAGGAATTTGTCTGAAAAAATATTTGTTAAAAAAAATTCTTACAAAATAACATTTAATCCTGCATGCATTTATACACAGAAAACAACATAATTTATGTATATGTATATGTATTATGTATTTATATATATGTAAGTGAAATTTTGCAAATACATATACTTATAGAAAAGGATAAAATAAAAAAATGCTATTATCCTGTGAAGTTGCCAAGAGAGAAAAAAACTTATCATTTTGCTAACCCGGCACAACTTTTTGATGACATTTTATCTTGACGCCTTCTAGTCTAATGCATTTATTTTGTTGTTTTTGTTGTTGTTATAAACAAACTCTTTTGTTTTAGTTTTTATTTAAAACGTTCGTTGAACTATAATGCAAAAAATTCTTTAAACATACTTGTACATGTATGTTATTAGCATATCCTTTCAAAGGTACTAAGCATACATTTATAGAAGAAAAAAAAATGTGAAGTTAAATCCTTGTTTGAGTTCTTTATTTTCATATGTATTTACATATTTTACAAGAATGTAAAATACACAAAATTTTATAAAATTCTTTGAATAAATTCTTAATTTAAATTTTTAACACTTACATAAATTTCTAAAGGTAAAAATTTAATAAAATATAGTTACATACATATAAAAAACTAAAGGATGTTTATAAAATATGTATAAATACATTGTGTATGTATATATTTTTCTTAACAACAATTACATTTTTCATGACATGTGTACACCTTTATGTACATTAAAGGTTTCAACATTACAATGTAAACTTTTAAAAATTTGGGTTCAGCTTTTCACTATCTATTTAATTATTTATTTTCATGTTACCTGTAGTACAATACTTTATAACATTCAAGTTAAACAAAACATAATTATGACACATAAATGATAAAACTATGAATTTTTAATACACATTTTCAAGTAAGGAATTTCCCTTGATGTACATATGTACATATACATATTATAAACATCTGTAATATTATGAAATATTTATATAGAAAGTTAATGGATCATTGAAATTTGATATTTTTTGATACTGTCTAAAATGCCACCTTAATGCGATACCGTTTTAACACCTATTTTGAATAACTAATAATTTGAAAAAAATACGGTAATTTTAATATTAAATGATAAAGGGAAAGAAAAATGTATTTTGTATTATGTTTGGAAAAAAAAATGTAAATAACTAAATGAACAAAAAAAAAAAATTGTAATGACGACATACCATATTATATGCACATATGTATATACACCTACACTTTATTTTAAAAAGATAAATTTAATTTAGGTATTAAATATAAATGGCAGAAAATTTATTTTAAACCGTTTTATTTTTGAGTCATACATGAAAATAATTTTTGAAATATACACTACACTAGTGGACAACAAAATTTTTCTCAACAACCCAGATTTTACGATGCACTGCACAAAATTTAGTCCAATAAAAAGGAAAGTAATACTTCATTTCAGGAAATAAAACACTTGACTGCATTTTAAGTGAAAAAGTTAATTTAAGTTACATTATTTCCATTGTTTTATATACAGTTTTACTTGAATATAACTAACAATTAGTATGCCCACCTCCTTTGTTCCTTATTACCATATCAATTTCTCTTCGCATTGAATCTACAGGGTGTTTTTTTTCTACGTACCAAGAGTGGTACCACTATATTCTCTGGACTATTTCATGAAAAAAATTGTATTTTTGCCACTAGAGGGCGTTCAAAATTATGAGTTTAACACAAAACCGCCTGTAACTTTTTTTGCACCCCATGTATCAAAATTTTTCTTTTTATTATGATTGGCTATTGAAATTACCTTTCATTTGCTGTATTATTTATTGTATGTAATAATTTCATTTTCAAGAAAAAAGGTCATAAGTTTGAAATTAATGTTTTTTTTTTTTTTTTTCAAAAAATTTTCTCAATTAATTGGGCTCCTGAAAAAAAAATTCACTAACGAAATTTTTTTTTTAAATTTATTTTGAGGCTAATATTGTGTATAAAAAACAAAAACAAAATTCGCCATCCGTTGTAATGTAGTTAAGAATCATAGATGTGCTAAAAGGGACTAAATTTTGTACAGTACTTCGTAAAATCTGGATTTTTAAGAAAAATTGTGGTGTCCACTTTTCCATGGACAGTAGTGTATATTTTTTTCGAAAGAACAGTCAATTTTCATGATTTTAAAAATACTTAAGGTTAAATTAAAATATTGTTATCAATATACGTTCTTTTTAAATACATACATACATTATTATATATTATAGTAGTATTATTTTATGCAATTTTTTGATAAGAAAAACTTCATAATTTGTAACCTAATGCTTAATATCATGCTTGGAAAATTTTTAAAATTTTTAACGATATACTCGTAAAGGTGTAAAATTGTGCAATTCAGTTTTTTTTTTGTGTCATTTATTATTAAATTAAAAAATAATAAATATATATTTCAGAAATTCATAGAAAAACCACAATATAAATAATTTTTGGTTTTTTTTTTATTTTTTTTAAAAACATTATTTGGTAAATAAATGTGGTTTGTATGGAAAGTCACGCAAAAATTAATTGTCAGAAAAATTATTAATTTCATTGACCTATAAAAAATTTCACATACATATAGAAATCTTTTGTTTCTTATAAATTATAATTAATATGTGATTTGTATAATGTAGTCCTTATATTTGCTTGTTGTATTTTAAAGTGATTTTTTACCAAAAAGTAATTGTTTTATGAAAATCGGTTGAAAATTTCAACATTCTTTAATTTAACTAATGAATTTAATACTTATTTATTCAAATTTAGAAATTAATTGTAGGTTATAAATGAGATTAATAAAAAAATGAAATTACTGATAGAAAAACTGCATTACTTTAGAGAGAAAATACCTACATAGTTATTAGAAAAAATAAATTATAAATACTCGTATAATATGTGCATTTTCGAAAACGTCAGATGATCGTCAATTGATGACATTCAGCAATTTAAAGTTTTAAGCTGAATTTCATCAATTGACTATCATTCGATGTTTTCGGAGATGCATATATTTTCTTGAATGCTAAAATTTTTTGTTTAGAAAGAAGTTTTAACATTTTTTTTCTTCAATAATTTGATATACGTATATATTTATATGCTTTAAATATTAAATTAAAAGATTAAGAATAACACTGTGAGTCTAAAAAGACAATTTTTAAAATAAATAAATCTATTTTTTCTATTCTAAAAGATAATGTTATTTTTCTAGAATAACATTTCTAGAATAAAGGAAATAAATACAAAAAATACAGAGATGATAACCATTTTACAAAATTTATATCATGTCAAAGTACCATTTGAGCTCGAATGTTTCATGAACTTTATCTTTTTTATTATACAAAAGTAAATCAATGTTATATATTTTATTATATACATACATACGAGTACATACATATTTCTGTAGTACGATATATGTATGTACATACATATATGATACAAGTTATGTACATATAGTTGCAAAAGTTAAATTTTCGTTCACAAAAATTGAAGATTTTATAGCGATTTCACATTATTTTTTTTCATATACATACGTATATGTACTGTTTTTTCTATATGGTACGTATATACTTACTAACCCATACATAATTATTTCAAATAAGTACATATTATATTTTATATATTTATACATACATATGTGTATATGCAAGTTTTATTTTTTTTTTTTAAACTAAAAACTAATGAAAATTTGTAATACCCGCAAAATTCTTTCAATATTATTGACGTTACTTTATAATAATTTTCGTAGGAAAATTCTATTCAAATTTTCAAATTTTAGTCACGAAATGATGCATAGGGATAGGTATATGAAGAAAAAAAAAAAAGAAAGAATTGAAGGACATTTATAAAACGGATATTGGTTTAAATGTAACTATTTTTATATGTGCTTATACAGATTTAGTACATAGTTAAAATTTAATTTAACAAAAAAAAAAACGTAAAATTTCGGTTTTGCTTCAAAAAACATTTTTTAATACTTGTGTAAAACATTTTCTATATAAAATTACATTATTTTGTTGAAGAAAAATAGAAAAATGAGGAAATGAATAATTTGTTGGAAAGGAATTTATGTAAATTTTTTCTTATATATATACATATGTACATGCATATAAGTATGTATCTGAATAACGTTTAAAGATTTATTCATACATTAAAGATAAATTTGTATTCAAGAGACAAAAGCCATTAAAAATTTATGTATTTAAAAACTGATGAAAAGTTAAAAACGAAAAAAAACAACAACAATAAACAAAAATCAAGGTAAACATTTGAGAGGAGAAAAAAATAAATGAAATGTGTAAGGTTCAGATTCAGATTTTAATGCTATTGTATTACTCGGATAAATATTTAATTAAAAAGAGTGTTATGTAAATACATATGTGAGTACATACACATATACATACATATATAAATTTCATTTATATATAAAAAAATTCAATTTCGATAATGTTTAAATGAATAAAATATCTACGTACATATATATACGATAAAAAATTCAATTTTTTCTGTAGGTACTTGCAAAAAAAAAATTTATATCACTATAAAATTTACTCATACACAATAAATCCACTGTACCAATATATGTGCATGTACGTTGATGTAGATGTTTTGTTAAGAAAAAAAAATTGTTTTCCTTTTCTTTACATTTTTAATTAATTAATTCCGTATACTATAGAAAAGAAAAATAGAATTTTATTCTTAATGAGAGTTGTTAATTATTGCCACTGACTAGGTCTTTTATTTGAACCTGATTTATGCATGTACATTGTACATACATACGAATATATGCCTATACATATGAACATATATGTATATTTTTTAAATGCATTATAAAATATTTGCATCGAAGAATGAAGATTAATAAAAAATCTCTTGATAAATAATCTGAATTTTCTATATATGCTCATTGAAATCCTGGTACACTTTTTTTTCAAACCACAACATTTTTTTGATTGTTAAATTATAGTAATGAGTGTAATTTTTGAAATTTCAGTGAACGTATGTACGCAAATATATGTATGTATGTATGTATGCAAATATAAGAATGTACATATAATAAAAGAGAAAAAAAGGAAAAAGTAGAAGAATGAGGTAAATAATCCTTTTTAAAACTTTTCCAAAAAGTTTGAAGAAAATTAAAAAAAAAAAAAACTTGAACCAACTAATAAAAGCAATAGATTGAAAATAAATTTTAAGATAAAAAATATAAGATGAGAATTCTTATATATTTTTTCAAAATGCATTTGTATATGGAGAATTCCATTTGTAGCGGGTGTGACATCCTGAATCTTAAATATTGAAAAACTCGTACAGCAATTGCATTCTGATTATACTTTTATGTTTCTAATAAGTGAAAGTAAACGACGGTTACGATAAAACAGAAAACTTCAAATATTTCTAATCAGAATCGTCATTTTAGTAGCGTAACGGGTGTGATGTGACGTGTCACTGACGATTTCGAATTTCACGGATTTCCGTATATTTTACTGAATATCCTAAAATTTTCACATAAACAATTTCAAAAATTATTTTTAGTTATACTGTAGACACTTGAAAGAATCTTTTGGAAAAATTTGACAAGGAACAATGCAATACTTTTTTCATAATTAAAAAAAAAGAAATGTAACTGGTGTGACATATTTGGTAACGGACTTGACAGTAAAACGAGTTTCTACTGATAAGTAGCAAACAATTTTTTTTAATACTGTTCTCCATAGTGTTATCGTAAATAATTTAACACTATACTTTATTTAACAATTAAAGTCAGTACAGGCAAGATAGGCATACTTTTTTATACTCTTTTACATTTCGTTTGTATAAATCTGTCTCGTGTGTGGGGTGATCAGATCTCAATTTCAATCGAGAAAAATCTTTTAAATTAAATATTACCAAGGCAAAAAACTCATCGGGTATTGCCTCCATAAGCACAATACTGACTTTAATTGTTAAATAGAGTATAGATACACCAAAAATTCATATATACCTATCCAAATCAGCTTCATTCATATGAATATAAGGGTAAAAAGTGGTCCATTTTGCGTGGAATTCCCCATATGCAAATCTATTTCGAAGCTTTTGAATAAAAAGTGTACTTAATAACTTAACTTTTTTTTTTTTTAAATTTTACATAATATTTAAATTATTGAATATAAAATTTCAACGAAAATTTGTTATAAAGTATTTGAAAAAGTAAAAATTTAATAAAAGATAAGATGACATAACAAAACGACTTAAGAATGTAAACTATAAAAGTTTAAGCAAAATGTTCACCGGTACTCCCTTCTTCTGACTCTACCCTATCTCCTATTTCTTTTTTTTTTTTTTAAATTAAAACCCAGACCTTTAAAGAAAGAATATGGTGATTGGTGGACGATTTCAAGAACTTAGATTAAATGAATCATTTTCGAAAGAAACTTGCCACATAAGTTATATACAAAAGTAAAGCAAATCTGTATTTGAGCTCGAGGATTAAAGTTATAATGTTATACAAATACAATAAAGCTACACTAATGCTTCTTATATATGTATATATATACCATACACTAATGCTCCTACAATATTATCCTTCAACCATTATTATAAGAATCAATTCAGTTTATATAATCAATAATATAAAAGATACTTAAATAATATACGTTTAACTATATGTATATAAAAATAGAATTTTATTATATTTAAAAATAATTTTTCAATTAAAATTACATAACGGATCTACTCGTATATTGTTCAATATACGTTAGTAAAACACCACACTACATATAAATATTTTCTTACCGTATTTTATTCAATGAACGTTATCTAAAAAAAAAAAAAAAAAAAAAATGGTTGTAGAATTTTAACATCTATATACAAAAAATAAGTTATATAGTGCATATTTATAAGTATGTTCTTAAATATTGGTACGTAATTTCTTGTTTTTTTTTCTCTCTTCATTTTTTAATTTCTAATTTTATTGCATTTTACCCCCCATATAGGAGATATTTAAATTATGTATAATATATGAGTATATGCAAATGATATTTGAACCTTGCACTATTCATTATTTTGCATGTTATTTTCACATTAGGTATACAAAATACATATCAATACACTTTTAAATACATGTATACTAAATATGTATGAGTTTTAGGTAATCCTTTTAAGTTTTAATCCTTATAAACATTTTTTCAATTACATTTAATACAAACACATTTTAATGACATTTTAAAAATCAAATACAATTTTCTATTTCAATTTTTTTTTTTATTATATAAATTAAAATTGATTTTATACAACGCAATGATAAAATTACCATTTTTGGAAAATTGTTTAGAAATTTTCCTTACAAGACAATTTAAATCTTAACATAAGTAATTTATTTAAAATTGTACAAATGTGTATGTATGTTTAGGTATACGTAGGTGTATTTAAAAAATTAAACTTAACTAAGTATATACATATTATGAACCTGATCTTTCTGAGTAATACAGGGTGGGCCAACTTCGACTGACTTATTTAAAACGCTAATAAGTAACTTTTGTAGTTTTGAACTTTTATTATAATTTGTATTTTCAAATGGAAGTGTAATTTCTTAAATATTGTGGCTTATTCGTGGTAAACCCGTTTTTATGGGTAGCCTCATAAAAAGATATCAGGAGCCGTCAAATCTGGAGAACGGGGAGACCAAACTAATCTGCATTTTTTGAAATAATTCGGTCACCAAAAAGCCCTCGGAAAATCTCCATTGTCACCCTCGTCGTGGTAATAATTCTTGTACCAATTGAATCTTATATGGAAACACCTTGAGATCAAGTTTCAAAATTCGTCTTAACGATGTTCTGAAGATGCTCAATTGAGTAGCACGACGACAGTGGGATCATCGTTGATACCCTGTCGTACAGCCTGTACAGCTTTTTCATTCCGAACAGATCGATGAGCATTTGATCGTGGTTGATCACATACTACACCCTCCTCCTCAAAACGGGTTACTAATAAGTTTTTAATCATGTTTGAACTGGGAGCTGTTGCAGAATTAATATGGTTATACGGTATTTACTTTGCGTTGTAACAATATAAAGTCGGGAAAATAATAAAATTCAACAATTTCAACCGGTTTTTGCACTGTATATTTATAGGCATTATAAAATTTTATAAAAGTCTTTATATTCTGCAAAAAAAAAAAATCAAAATAAAATCAAAAACTTAAAAGTTACAAATTTTTAAAAACAGTCAACCCAAGTTGGCTCATCCGGTATAATGAACATACTAGTATTAAAATTGAATTAAATGTATTACATTATTTAGGTGAGTAATTTAGTTTGGCAATATAAAATGTATAATTCTTTTGCATACGATTTACATATTAAATTTGGAAGAAGAAAAGGGGGGTGGTAAGTATACCAAAATCAATTTATTCTTTTAATTTTGCTATAAATTTGTACAAAAAAAAAACATAATGAAAACAAAAATTTTGATTATTGATTTTCTCATCTTTACTATATATACATATGTATGTATGTATAGTAGTAATTATTGTTTATGTTTGTTTTGTATACATATACATATGTACATATATACATAGGTACATGAGAAAAAATATAACACAACAATTTCAACAATTAAGTATGCAAAAATTCATGTTTTATGCCGTATAAACTTTGGTAACGGATATATTCCGGATGAATGATTGCTATTTGCTTTGACATTGATATAAATCTTTAAGCTTGTTGCTGTCATTCAATTTTTTTTTCTTTTTTTCGAATTAAATACATAGGTACCATATTTGGTAATTTTCCTATTGGTTGTTTTTGTAATTCAAAAAAAAAAAGAATACATTATTATTTGTATGTAAATAAAATTTGCATTTTTTTTTGTATCTTATTTTTGTTAATAATGACACATAAAATCGTGTATGAAACTAAACATAATGGAAAATTCTCTTCTAGTTCAAAGCATTAATTTTTAAATGTACATTTTAGTATACATATATGTAGAAATTTCGGGCAAAAATCGATTAGATAGAATTCAAAATTTTTGATCATCACATTACATCCGTTCACACCAAATAGATTAATATTATTCGCTTATAAATCAAAATATATAGATTTATTTCAGTTGAAGAAAAGTCCTACTATATTTTATGAATATAGTTTTATTTGAGCAAATCTTGTAATAAGGACCTAAGTTATAATAGAAAAGAGTTTATATATATACATATAGATATACATTAGACCGTCCCTTATTATTATGTACAGCAAAAGAAAATTTTTCTAAACCAACCTTTCAGCGCCTAAATTTTTTGTACTTGACGATGTAAAAAAAATCTCAAAATTTAAAAGCTCTAGAGAATCATTTATGTTAGCACCTTTTCGTCAAAAATCAGATTTCAAATTAAAATATCTCTGGACATCGTGATCCGAAAACCTTGAAATTTTTGCAGAGCATTCTTTTCGTAATTTCCTAAAAATTTTCGGAAACTTTTAAGTTTGATACTAATTTGAAATGAAGTGCAAAAATAGGAGAGGTCGCAGTAGAAGGGAAAAAACGTTAATTTTTCGAAAAACGACGATTTTGTGCATGAAAAGGTCTACAAAAAATTTCCTTAACATAGATGGAAGGAGTTTTTTTCTTTGGTGCCTTGTAGCTCGCTCCCTGTTGCAGGGATCTTTTTTGTTCAAAAGAAAAAGTACATTTTCTTAGGTAAAAAGAACCTTTTTGCGGAACGGGTAAATGATTTTCTAGAGCTTTTAAATTTTTAGGTTTTTTTCACATCTTCAAGTAAGTACAAAAAATTTAGGGGGTGAGACACTGAGAATCTGAAAGTTGAAAAATAAGGGACATACATATATACATATTATATACGAGTACATAAATATTAAATTTAACAAGCATAATGCAGTGAGACTTTTCTTTTTTCTTTCATTTTTATTAGCAGTTTATCAAGTAAATTTATTAAACTTTTCAGGTTAAAAAGAATCCTAGTCCTTTGTAAATATGTGTAAGATTTATTTTATGTTTTCTATTAATAATGAAGTAAAATATATTATGTATATTTTTTTATAAGATGAACAAAATCATTTTAATTCTCTTTTTATATATCGAAGTGGTTTTGAAGATTTACACAAAAATTTTCTTGTTGTTTAAAAATTAATTTTATCTTGCAGGATGTGGTTTTAATGAGGAATTATTTATATTGCTGTAACAGATAATATATTGTATATATGTATATTTATAAATTTATAATGATATTAATAAGTACATACTTGAAATTTGTTAAAATAATTCTAACGTATGAATTTGTAGAAAATATGTAAAATTTAGGAACTTCTTCAATGAATATATCCTGTTCTACATAATATGTTACGAAGATATATAATTAATACGTTGTACATATATGATAAATTTATTTTTTTTTTTCAATTTTTTTTTTAATATAATTTAAAAGGTTAAGTAGTTAATGAGATTATTTTATACTGCTCTAATTAGAACATATCTTTTGAAATATTAGCATGGATTTTCTTATTAATGAAAAAAAAAATAATTTTAACATTAAAGAAGATTTTAAAAAATTTAAATATATAATTTAAATATGTAATAAACTAGTTATAATTTTAATTTATATAATAATTTGCAATTAAATGTGAAAAATCAATTCAAAAATAAATCTATTTAAAAAAAAAAACACTTCAAAAATAAAAGGATATACAATTTCATTGGATTTATATATTATTGCGCTTAAATGAATTAATTCATTTGTAAATTCCATCTGTACTCTATTCACTAAGTTTTTTCACTGCAGCGCTTATGGACATATTTTGTCTTGTTTCATCTTTGAGTAATTACATAAATGTGTTTCTGATTTTCATCATCGGCAGTGTTACCTTTTAGTTTAAATTGACTATGTAAAATCGGATGAATTTTTTGATAAGTGTTACCCGCGACTTTACCATTGTACTAAAATTTTATAAAATTTCATACTTTGTAAATACTGTTTTCTTTTAGATTTGTAAAGTAGATAAAAATGAAAAAAAAAGTGTTTACACTCAAATATTGAAAATAGAAGGGTTTTGTGAAACGGAAAGATTTTTGTTGTTGGGTAAAAGCCTGTTTCCTCACCACCTTGAGGTAAGACTCTCGGCGCGTTTTTTTTATAGAGGTTTCCCCTGTAGGCCTAATCCTCTTGAAATTCAACTTACTTATATCCTAATCTTCAGAATCCTTGCATTATTTCTCTTAAAATTTCACTGTTGCACTATTGCACTTAAAACTTCACTTTTGGACTTCCAATTGCACTATTGCGCATAAAATTATTAATTATACTTTTTTTTGCTTTTAATAATTTCGATTACATAATACGACCACGAATATGTGAATATATACATAAATACATACATACATATACATAGTATGTATAGTATGTTCTTTTTTATTTTCAATACGAATAACGATGCTCATAAATACAAAAGAATAATGGTTCAATGCATAATGGAAGATTGATAAAATCTTTTTTAAAAGATACATTATTGTATATATATACATACAGGGTGTTTCCGTTATCACCGACCAAAAAGATACCATAGATAGGGCTCATCGAGACAAACAAAAAATCGTATTGGATGGGGGAGGGAAATCTCAACCGTTTGGCCGCTAGAGTGACCCTTAAATGCCCTTGTAAAAAGTTATAGGGTATACCGTGATAAGAGTAAAAAAAATTCAACGCCCTCTAGCGGCCAAACGGTTGAGATTTCCCACCCCCCTCCAATACGATTTTTTTTTTGTCTCGATGAGCCTTATCTATGGTATTCTTTTGTTCGGTGATAACGGAAACACCCTGTATACGCTTCAAAAGGAATAAAAAAATATTTATTGAATATTTTTTTCTTGTCTATGCCTATGAAAAGATTTATGTATAGTTTTTATCGTCAATTATTAAAATCGTATACATTTTTTTTTTTTATATTTAAAATCCCTTTTCAATTTAATATAATTGAAATACAAATATATTTTTCTTCTTCAATTTTTAATAAGTACTTTTTTTTATTTAATTTTTTCTTTACAGTATTAATTAAAAAATTAAAAAACGACAACAACAACAAAATTTATCACAGTTGTGTTAGAAGGATACTTCAAATACCAAATACAAAAATGGATGAAGATCAAGATAAAGCCAAATGAGATTAAATGGGGCTTTAAAGCCCCAAGGAGCTTCCATAAAATATGATGGAAGCTCCAATGGCGCTAAGTACCATGATAAGGATAGCATCTTAAATAAAACCATCTTAAGAAACAACAACAACAACAACAACAACAATAATAATAATAATAATAGTAATAATAATAATTATAATAGAATTAGTAATTATAGTAGAAATCGGATGAATAATTGCAAAAATACAATGAATAACGTTACAAATTGCAATAATAAAAGTAACAATAATATTAATAAAAATAATCACAACAACAACAACAACAACAATAGTAGTTATACTAGCTCCATAATGATGCGAATTCAACAATCACTTAATTTTTATCTTTGGTTCATTATTTGTTCATTATACGTTTTTAGTTTATTACCAAATACTGTCTATTGTGATGACAATGATAGCGGATTTTTCGTTAATGGATTTAGTATGGAACCAGATGTTACAACAACTGAATTTGGTAAGTAAAAAAAGTATTTTATATACCTACATTTTAAAATTACAATTTTTGAAGTAACTATGTACATTCAAAATATAATATATAGAATTAATTTTAAACAATACAGAAACAATGTGAAAATTATGTGAAAAATTACATCGTAATTAAGAATTTTAATTATGATGTATTGTTGTCATTAATAACTTCCATTTAACTATAGTGCTATTTTTTACATAACTATAATTATTCTTTTTTTTTCCTACTTTATTCTACAAGAGAATAATTTTTAAAATTGAGGGATACAAAAGCAAAGTCAGCAATCTCAACATTTATTAAATTTCAGAAAACGCAATTTTTCATTCCTAACGATTTTCAATTTCTACTTTATTTGTATGTACCGGTTTAGAAAGTAGGGGTTTTTTGAAACAGATTTGCCATGAGATTCTGTTGTCATTGCATTATAATCAATGTGCAACTAAATCCTCATACATTTCTCATAGTTTTTTACACTCTTTACTAATTTTTTATCAAAAGTGGAGACTGCCGACTTTTCTTTTATACCTCTCAATTTATATAATAATTTAGTCCTTGATTTTCTGATTGTTCGAAGGGATAATAATGAAAATTATTCATCCAGAAAATAATTGTATCATTATTATTATTTTGATAATATCATTGGTTTTTATTTTTTTTTTTTTTATTTTTCGAATTCATGTCTTGAATGTATTTATTATCTTCAAGGTTATAGACAATACGACTTCATAATATTTTACATAATTCTATTCTACAGTAAAATAAAAATGATGCCATATTTTTATTACAAAAGAAAAAAAATAAATAAATTTAAAAAAAAAAATTGTATTGCAATTTAAATTGAACAACATGTTTACAATTGCAGTTTAACAGACTACAGAAGAAGAAAATAAAAACGTTTATAAGAAATTTCTTTTAATTTTCACACATTTTTTTGGCTATAATTTGGCTACTTTGAAAATATTATACAGTTCTGAACATAGACATATTTTTTTGTATACATTTTTTTTTTCTAAATTCAGCAATCAATTATTATGTATAAATTCTTGATTTATTTTTTTTTTACTTGCTATATGAATTGATTTTCAAATTTTTCATTCTTTTTGTTTCGGAAAATCTAGTCACTTTAAATTTGTTAATTTATTAAGAATTTGTCATAAACGTTTTTTGTTTTTATCTAATCGACATTTCATTTTATATAAAGTTTCGTGATCAGACATTTTAAATGCATTATCTTGTATATCCCAATAGTATTCAATTATAAATGACTCAACTTCAAAAAAAAAAAAAGTATCTACCAAAGGGACAATGTATTCCAATTTAAAAATAATTTGAAAAATGAACAAACAAAGAGAATGTGTTTTTTTTATAAATAAATTAAGCAGAAAAATATAAAGTTCATTTTTTTTCTTTTGTATGCAAATTTTCGTTTGAAATAAGAGCTTAAACATAGAGGGAGGGGGTAAATTTGAAGAATAATCATTTTTAAATAAAAAAGCCAGAATCCTGATTATACAATCATTTAAAAATTATAGAAACAACTTTACAAATTTTCAGCAAAAAAAAACAATCAAAAACTAATTATTCTCAAAAGAATTCCCTTCATTACGAATAAATTACAACTTCAAGGATCGATCGAATTTTAAAATAAAAAATATAGCTATTTTAAATATTTTAATACACTGAACCTTTTTTTTCCGGTATAGAATTACACTAAGAAAATTTTATAAGAAATCGATTGAAACTTTTAATTTATGTAATCTAGCGAATAAACGATTAATATTATGTACGTATAGTTTTTCAACTTTTTTATTTGCTATTTACATTTATGAAACTTCTAGTGAATTTTAAAATGATATTAAAAATTCCATTTTATTTTTTTTTCTTCTCTGAACATCATACCACTTTACGAATACACTCAGGAATACTTGTAAAATAAGAAGACAGCATTTTAATTAAAAAGTAGGATAAAACAATTTAAAAATAAAACCAACGATATCTTATACCTATACATATTGTTTTCTTTTTCTTTTTTTTCTTCTTTAAGTTAAGAAAATTTTTCAATTTAGTCATTTTGCTAAGATTTTCTCATCTGTCTGTAAAATGCTTATAAAATATTAAGGACGTTTTTGAATAATCTCGCATCTACTGTGTGTATATGTATAGAAAAATCTCTGTGGTTTGCCCCAGTTACCAATAAAATTTTCATAATTTTTCCATGTAATAAAAAATTAAGTTTTCATGTAAGTACATATTTTATTTTCCATTAATTTTCTTTTTTTTTCTTCTTCATTTCGTATTTTTGTAATTGCGTACAGAAAAGAAAAAAAATTGAAATACTCGTGTTGACCTATAAAAAATCTTTATGTGTTGTAGGTACAAGGCATATTATATGTATGTATATTAAAATTATAAATTTTGCATGTCACGTAGTACCATGTTTCTACTGTGTTATTATTTGTTTTCAAAATTTTTTAATTCTAAATAATTTTATATATTATGTAGGAACATATATTACTTCTAGAATATACGCCGAGTATGTGTAGACTTTTTTTAATAAATTTTGTATATGAAGTCCTGAAAATTTCAAAGATAATTGAAATCACAAAAAGATAGAAAACTACAGAAAATAAAATATTTAAAAAAAAAAAAAACAAAAGAAGATTCAATGAAAACATATACATGCGTGTTTTTATTTTATTAAAGTGATATGAATAAAGGTTAATATAAAAAACATATGTACGTACATGTTCCCTCAGGACACGATCCTGTTGATGATGATGATAATGATGTCATTTTGTTTTAAAAAAAATTGTATACACTCAAAACAATGACATTATGCTGTTTTTTCAATATTACATTATATAAACATATATGTATGTACTAATAAACATAGTATAGGTTTGTTATAAAAGTTTTTACAAATTATAATAGAATAAAAAGCCACAGAATAGAAAGGAAAAAAAAAACTTTTTGAATAAAACAAAAGAAAAGCAAAAAAAAAAAAAAAAAGAAGAATAATGATTCTCTGATCTATTGTTTTACACACATAACATACATACATGCATATATTATGTATATAAAATGATGTCATAAAGTAGAAAAATTTTATAAATTTTCCAACAGTCCTTGATCCTTTTTTTTTTCAAAGATTAATTAAGCATACATTTTTCTTTTTAACATTATATGATGAAATTATAAACATAATATAATATCTGATAAAATATGTAAATGTATATAGGTATATAGTGTTGTCATTATAGAGGTCATTCATTCACTTTTATACTTAATTTTATTGCACATACGTTGCATTTACATAATGCTTTAAAAAGAATTAATATGCTCATTTTAAATACATCTTCATATTATGCATTTTATTTTTATTTTTTTACATATTTTAAATTTAATGACAAGTAGGTATATTATGTCATCATATATCTCATGAGGTATCTATTAAATTAACTCATATAAATATTACAATAATATTTCCATTGAATTACTCACATTATGTTGAAACTTTTTTTTTTTAATTTATTTTATTTTTATACTATTTTTATTTTTGGAAGTCCGTACAGGCAAGATAGGCATACTTTTCTATACTCTTTTACATTTCGTTTGTATAAATCTGTCTCGTGTGTGGGGTGATCAGATCTCAATTTCAATCGAGAGAAATCTTTTAAATTGAATATTACCAAGGGCAACAAACTCATCGGGTACTGCCTCCATAAGCACAATACTGACTTCCAAAAATAAAAATAGTATAGTTAATTTAAAAAAAAAAAACAACAACATAACTAATGTAGAAAGTACATAATATTTTAATAGTTAATTTTTAATTAATTATTTTATGAACAAAAACTAATTTTTCCTTTACATTTTTGCTCTCTCTCTCTCTTATTCATCCTTATTAATTTATTTTTTTCAAGACAAAAAAAAGTTCAATTTCAATTAACTATGTTAATTAACTGCCAGAAAATTATGTTGAAAATTTATAGTTGTTGAATATATTATAACAAAAATATTATAATTGATTGAAAATTTTAAAATGATTTATTCATCAAAAAATAAATAAGAGAAATTTTCACATTTCACGTTTCAATCAAAAACACGCATTTTAACCGTTGTTTGAGCACGTTTAAAAGACACGTGTATACCTTTCTTACTTTTTATTATTTATTTATGTATTTATTTCTTCTTAAAACGTTTATGTATGTATCTTAGATTTATTTACATATTTCCAAGTTAAACAAAAAGGATGTTTTTTTTCTAAATTATTTTTGCACGTGTTTTTAATCAATTAAAACAGAATTTAACAATTTTATTTAAAATTCTTAATAAGGAAAAAAAAATTTGGCAATAACAACAACCTAATAAAAACAATTGGGTAATTTAATTTTTTCACTTTTTTTTTCTTCTTAAAGTGAAAAATTATGCAGTACCACATATATGGATGTAAATAAACATACATACATATGTATATGTATTATGCGAAAAAAAAAAAATTGTGCCTTAAGGATATTAGCTTAAAAAATTACCCATATGAAATGAAAAATATACTCAAAGGAATAATATATTATTGTGGTGTGTAGTATATGAAAATATATGATATAAAATTATATATGAATATACTTAAAGGTAATATTGTGAATTCGTGTATGAATTTTCACTTTGGGATTAGCATTTTAACCAAACACTTTCTATAATAGCTAATAATATATTGTATACCTAGATATTTTTCATATATTTAGATACTTATATGAAACAAAGTTATTTTTATTCTTCTTCTTTTTTTTTTTATTTTGAAATATACAAGTTCAAGTGGGTTGGTAACTGTAACAATATACCTGCAATAAAGTAGAATAAAAAAACAAGAGGTGAAAAACGCAAAATAAAAACGAAAGCTCTTCACCTTTTTTTTTTTTTTATTTGTGTGTGAGTATTATCATATATATATATATTACTATGTATATGTGTATTATTTTGTATATTCTTTAATGTATATATATATATGAATATGTACGTAAATTGAAATAATATTTAAAATGAAATTATGTTGATATAAAATACAAAAGTATTTTACTCAGAAGAATAAATGCAAAGTAAGCATTTTTTTTATTTTTTCAAAGAAGAATTTGTTAAAGGATCAATCAATTATATGGATTTACATAATGTATACATAGGTAGGGCTTGTATGTATATTGTTAAAGAAAATTTTTTGTAATTCAAAGATTTAGGTACATTTATTTATATTTTATATGCAGAAAAAATGTCTAAAAATTTTAGAATTTAAGCTGTTTTTCTACAGCCCTATTTTTTTTTTATTTTTTGCTATGAAAAACCCTTATTATTTATAAATGTTGCTTGTCATAAAGCTGGAATGTATTTCTCATTACATTTCAATTTGATAAATACCTACATATGTACAAATATGAAAAAAAGGAAGAAAATAGAATATTATTGTTATATACATATGTACCATTTAATAAATTAAAATTTAAACAAATAAAAAAAAATTCAACAATAAATTTATAGTAATAGCGCATGTTCCAAGATTAAGAGAAATGATTAATGATATAGTATTTTTGTGACATCCTTTCACTAGAAAATGCACTAAATAAAATTTATTGTGTATTTTTGATTGTCCTAAAAAAAAAATAATATAAAAATGATAAATAGTTTTATGCATCACTTGATTCTAAAAAAAAATTTTTTGACTATACCGAATAGAGAAAAATGATAGCAATTAGTACCAGTACCACTTAAAATTATTACTTTTTCATATTTTCATTTTTATTTCAATTCAAAATTTAAATTTATTGTTAAAAAAATTTATTATGACATGTAAAAGATATTAATATCATATTTTTGAAATTTTGAAAAATTAAAATCCATTCTAATTATCTTAATCATCAGAATTTTTTACAAGTTTTATTAAAATTGAATCGTTTAAAATATTTAGTATTGTATAAAAATTTTCAAATAATAATTAAAATTTCTTAAAAATTTTTAATTAAAAAAAAAGGAAAAAGAAAATTTGTTGTTGTTTTTTTTTTCTTCACTAATTATGTATGTGGAAATATGTTTATTATTTATTTTTTATACATATAGTATGTATATATAATTATTCGTAAAACGTTTTTCTTTTTCGATATTCTACGAAGAAAACTTTGAAAATTTGTATCCTTGAGAATATATACGTACAAATGTATATCCTTTTTGTATAGCCTTCTATATATATGTATATGATATGTATATTTTAGTTGATGTGTTCATATAATAAATGATAACAAACCACACGTATCTGTGTTAAAGATTTTTATGTTATTTAACGACAGGTCTCATTAATGGACTCTTTGGTATCTTAAAAACGTGATTTGAATTAAAATTTCATTTAAGCAAACAACAAAAAGAAAAAAAATAAGAATTTGTGCAAAAATTACATATATAGCTATATTTTTTGTACACATATATGGTGTAGATGTATTGTACGTTGTTGATATGTAGGATATATTCAAAGTGGGTCGACAACAAAGGCATGTACTCGTCGTATGTACATATATTTTTTTAAACATTTAAATTATTATTATTTTATATGAATATGCTAAAAATAGTTGTATTTATTTAGTTCACTAACATGAATTTATTAAAAGAATTCATATAATGCGAAAATAGATATGTACTTGAAATTTTTTTAATAAAAATAACATATATGATGAAATATAAATATTTGAATGGAAGAGCAAAAATATCTAAAAAAAAAAAAGATTCGAACAAAAAAATAGCTTTTTTTATGGTATTTTAGTTTTTAATCCTTTTTATTTTTAAATTTTCATGTGATCGTTAATTATACCAAAGAATTGAAATAGTAATTATTCCAATGTACATATTCAATGAAATCAATAAAATTTCTTACATAAACATATATGTACATACATAACATAAAAGAGAAAGCCAACTTTATTTTAAAGCTAAAGCGATTGATAATTTTTTTTTTTCATTAAATTTTGAGAGAATTTCAATTTTTACAGTAGCGTAATAGAAGTGAATTGTGTTCTCTACTTCCAAATAATTTATTATTTAGACTGCTTTAAACTTCTACTTTTCCTTTTTAATCTTTTTTTTTTTTGTTATTAAATTCAAATTTATTATTCTCCTGAGCTTTTAAAAGGTAAACTTTTTACGTATTTTCTATTTAAAACATACTGCACTAACTTTATTCTATTACTAAATTTTCATTAGAATGATTTTTTTTAAAGAAAAGAACAAAACTAATTTGGCATAAAGGATAATTAATAACGATTAGATTCAACATTCTGTATATTAAATTTATTTTAAGTATTTATTTTAATCTACACAATAGATTTATTATTACACTATATAAACATAAAGGAATTTGTTGTTGTTTTTTTTCATTTAAGATTATGCAAGCCGAGGAAAAAAGAAATTTGGTGATAAATGTGATACAACATTGGAATGTGGATTTCCTGGATCTGAATGTCATCCAAAGAAAAAATCCTGCCAATGCACAGAAGATTTACCAGTTACAAATCATATTGATAAATGTGGAAAAGGTATGTAAATATAACAAAAAAAAAAAAAAAAAAAAAAATGAACAATGATTCAAGAATTAGGCAATTTATTTTATTTCATAAAACATATAAAATTGTATATGTAGTCGTACATTTAATGTAAATTTATATGTGTAGCTTGTATGGAGAATTTAAATTAAAATACGATTGTGTTTATGTAAAGTATAATAAACAAAAAAACAAAAAAACAAAATAGAAAACAATAATGAAATGAAAATAGTCATAAAAAATACCTGTGTACTTATATATGATGATGATATTATAAGTACAACAGTCAATACAATATTTTTGTAAATATGTAATTGTTAAAGTATTTCATACATGGAAGGTACAATATATTAAATGCTGATGAATATAACGTGCCAGTAACCAGTTAAAGCGTTGCTATATTACCATAAAATCGAACAAACTAGCAAAACTATGAAATAAAATATGGTACCTATATAGCGAAATTTCTACTTTATTGTTTTTTTTGTGGTAATAACCACCGTGCATATAATTTGAAAAAAATATTGTTAATAAATAGTAGGTATGTATCTAGAAGTAGCTATGTTCTTTTTAACGTTCAGTTATGTCACGCAATAAAGTTTTTGTTTGAAAAAAAAAAAAAATATACATATATAGTGTGGTAAGTTATAAATGGTGGAGAATTTGTACATAATGCGGATTATACGATTATTATTTACCAAGAAATAATTATAATTTCATTATATCTTTCTAAACATTAAATAATTTATATACATACTTTTTTCCCTCAGTTCATAATAATACATAATAAAAAGTATGTATATATGTATGTTTAGAATGTTCTGATTTAAATTGAATATTAATGTCACTAGTTTTGATCCTAATGGGCCATATTTGAATTTTCAAGAGGTCAATCATCTTAACAACCCATAACATCTTTTCATAATTCATTTGTGTTTTTAATATTATATTCATAAAGAATCCTTTAAAAGGATTCTCATGTTTATTAATACAATATGCTTTTTAAATACTTAGGAAATTTTTTTTTAGAAAAGAAGAAAGAATTTCCTGTAAATTCAACAAAATGTTTTAGGAACACTTACTTAATTTTAAATATATTGAATCGATATTTTTTTGTAACTATGTGTATATGGATGTTTGTATATCTACAGAAAAAAAAAATAAAACTTTTTTATAGATTCATAAATAAACTTTCTCAATTTTATTTGAAAATGAAATTATTATATATACGAGTGTTATAATGTGAATTATAATAATTAAAAGAATCTTATTCGGAAAATGAGAACTTTTTAAATGCTTGTATGTACCATATTTTCATTTAGAAAAAAAATAAATAAATTTATATCCATGACATATGAAATACTAAACATAAATATCTATAGATAGATTTTTTTTTTCATTTTACGATAATGATTTTTATGTATTTTCAAGTTTCAAGTGTAGGATTTAAAATTGTTATCTTTACAATAAGTATTTCTTTAAGTTTTGAAATTTCAATCATTATCAGGATACACTGCACATATACACACTCATACAACGTATAAATTAAATTTTATCTTTAAAAAACCATACGACCACATTACAAACTGTTTTAAGCGCATTTAAAATACAAATGTACATACACATATGTATATATAGTAGTTGTATATAAAAAACAAATCTCTATGAAAATATAGGTCATTTAACTATATTTATATAAAATGAAAATTTAGTCATTACTATACACATAAACCATTGTTCTTGGTAAAATGCCAAATGTTGAAAATGTTAAAAAAATTCAAAGAAAAAACATTTTTTTTCCGTCATACCACCATGACGATTTGTGAAATACATTTGAAATTTATATGTATATGTAATATA
The DNA here is from genome assembly GCA_932526495.1 of Bombylius major. Classification (NCBI taxonomy): domain Eukaryota; kingdom Metazoa; phylum Arthropoda; class Insecta; order Diptera; family Bombyliidae; genus Bombylius; species Bombylius major. Next base: position 10,572,711 of record OW052044.1, on the reverse strand, counting down.
TTTTACAACAGCATTTGTACATATTATTTTGCTTTTTTCATATCTTATTAAGATACAAATATACATGTATGTATGTTATACTTATACCATACTCGTATATATATAAAAAAAAAAACTTTTGATATAAATGCTTAATAACATGCTGTAAGGATTAAATAAGAGAAACTACAAACGAAACGGACGTAACTATTTAAAAATAAAATATATTGAAATTTTAAATTGTCGAACTTCCAGTTTCCGTAAATTATAAAGAAAATATCATAAGACTGTAGTCTGTAGGTATACATACTCGTACATGCATGAACAACAAAATTTGAACATTTTAATTACATTGTTTCCATCTTATTCAAATTAAATTTAGCGTAAAAAAGAAATATTTTCTTATATAGGGTTTTTCTTTTTCAATTGAACAACTTTAGCTTTATACTAATATACTAGAATATAATTTTTATTTATATATTTTTTGTAAAATAAATTATACGTTACTAATATGAAAAAGGAATAATAAAGTTTAAAATAATTTATGTATGACAAAATTCTGCTGAAATTAATAAAAAGAAAAATTTCATAAAAAAAAGGCACTTACCTGGAGCATCAGGATATTGAAATATGATATACATACATAAAACAATGATCCCTGAAAAAAAAAAAAAACAAATTTATCAGACAATAGAATTTTTTTTTAATTTTAAAAGAAGATCAAGGAAATATATAATTACAAGAAAAATATCTGAATAAGTTAACTATAGTGAAAAATTTTATGGAGAAAAATATTATAGTACTTCAAATATTTGTCAAAAATCTATAACATAATTGACAAAAACAACTACATAATGGTATAGAGGTACTTTTTAGAACAAAAGATACATTTTTAATTTGAAATTAATTTATTTAAACAATAATTACCAATGCCTTGCAAATTCCTCAGAGTTCCTTCTAGTTCTAATAGATGATTTGTAAAATTTTATATGTTGAATGTTGAATTTGAATGATTCCTTAACGCACATTTTCTTAACAGTCAATTTAAACGCAGAACTTAAACATTTTCCTAAATAAAAATTACACTGACACATCACTATTAACATTATTTTTTCTTTTCATTATTTTAAAACACAATTATTGATTATTTAATATAAGAAAAATTAAAAAAAAACTAGTATTTTTTAAGATAGCTACCGACCGCGTCTCCCGCGTTTTTTCTTTACAATTCTATAGTACGGATTCCACTAAATAATTGCGACGACGATCTGCAAAATTTTTGTACGCTAATTCCTTGACGCACATTTTTTTCACACTCAATTTATAGGAAGAAAATTAAAACATTTTCCTGAATAAAAATTACACTGACACATCACAGTTAACATTATTTTTTATTTTCATTATTTTAAAACACAATTATTGGTGATTTAGTGTAAGAAAAATTGAAAAAACTAGTATTTTTTTTAGCGTAAGAAAGAAATATTTTTTCTTATTTGAGTTTTTTTTTTCAATTGAACCACTTAATTGTATATCTACATACTGGAATATAATTTTTATTTAAATATTTTTTTGTGAAATAAATTATACGTTACTAATATGAAAAATAAATGAGAAAGTTTAAAATAATTTATGTATGAAAAATTCTGCTAAAATTAAAGTAAAGAAAAATGTCATAAAAGAAAGGCACTTACCTGGAGCATCAGGATATTGAAATACATACAACAATGATCCCTGAATAAAAAAAGAGAAAAATTTATCAGATAATAGAATTTTTTTTTAACTTTTAAAAAAAATTAAGGAAATAGATGTGCTATACAATCCTATGTACATACCAGAAAAATATCTGAATTAGTTAACTATAGCAAAAAAATTTATGGAGAATAACATGATTGTACTTTAAATATTATTTTGTTAAAAATCTATAATACATAATTGACAAAAACAACTACATAAAGGTATACTTTTTAGAATAAATACATTTTTAATTTGAAAATAATTTTTTTTAACAATAATTACTTACAAATGCCTTGCATATTCCTCAGGGTTCCTTCTAGTTCCAATTCTAAAAGATGATCTGCAAAATTTTGTACATATGTTATTCCTTTGACGCACATTTTTTTCACGCTCAATATAAACGGAGAACTAAAACATTTTCTTAATAGAAATTACACAAACAGATCACTATAAACATTATTTTTTATTTTAACACTCAATTTACAGGGAAAATAAAACATTTTTCTAAATAAAAATTACACTGACACATCACACATAATATTACTTTTTATTTTCATTATTTTAAAACAAAAATACTGATTACTTAATATTAGAAAAATTAAAAAAAAAAAAAACTAATACTTTTCAAGATGGATACCGCGTCTTCCGTTCCTCGATTTTTCTTATTTTTTCAATTCTCATATGAATTCCACTTGATAAATGCGCCGACGATCTATAAAATTTATGTATGCTACTTAATTCCTTGAACACATTTTTTTCACAATCAATTTACAGAAAAAATAAAACATTTTTCTAAATAAAAACTACACTGACACATCACTATTAACATTATTTTTCAATTTCATTATTTTAAAATACAATTATTGGTGATTTAGTGTAAGAAAAATTGAAAAAACCAGTATTTTTCAAGATGGCTACCGCGTCCGTTTCGCCATTGTTCTTTTCAATTTTAATACGAATTCCACTTGAAAAATGCGACGATCACGACTCGCTCACACGACGCTGTGCACTGATAAAATTGACGATGACGTAATTATTTTACATTGCATAATTGCATTATGCAAGTGCAATATTAAAAAATATGAATGAAAATTAAATTGAAGTCGAACTTTCGTCAAGTCAAACTTCTTGCGCAATCGCATTGAAGGACATCATCAATCATCATTCATCATTATGATTTCATGAATGAATTTGTGAATTTTCAATTGTAAATGTGATGAGATGAGGAGATGATAGAATTAGATCATTCCTGAATCCTGAATTCTCAGAGATCATAGTCGTAGAAATAGAAAGAAAAAGAAGAAGAAAATTAAAACCAAAACCAGTGAGACAAGAGACAACGAAACAACAAGAAAGTCGTTATTCGTTGTTAGTCGAATATTCGTGGAAATTGGAGAAGCTAAAAGAGAATAAGCAAGAAAGCTTACACGGTTATGAAGCTTAAATGTTCAGGATGATTTAAATCCAGCTGGAAATTTAGAAATTGTATGTATTTTAAACGTTTTGTGGTCTTATTACTATTTTAAAAAAATTCGAAATGAATATGAAGTCGGAAAATAAGGAACATTAAATTTTTTTTTTTTTTTTGCATACTCGTACACACATCAGACAATAATTTTCTAATTTCGATAACATTTTTATATGATTAAAATCATATTTAACACATTTTCAAATAAAAATAAAACTACTAACTACCTGTGAATATTTTCTTTTCAATTTATCATGAAATATTTTCAAATTAATTTGATAGATTCAATATAAAAATCGTTTTTTATTTAAAGATTAAAATTTTTTGCGTCAACGATTTGTAAAATTTATGTGTATGCTAATCCCATGACGCACATTTTTTTCACACTCAATTTACAGGAAAATAAAACATTTTTCTAAATAAAAACTACACTGACACATCACTATTAACATTATTTTTCAATTTCATTATTTTAAACACAATTATTGGTAATTTAGTGTAAGAAAAATTGAAAAAAACTAGTATTTTTCAAGATAGCTTCCGACCGCGTCTCCCGCCATTTTTCTTTTCAATTCTTTCATAAAATAAATAGAAACGTACGAAAAATACATTAAAAAATATAAATAAAACATTTTTCAAAATAAAAATTACACTAACACATCACAATTACGAATTCCACTTGATAAATGCGCCGACGATCTATAAAATTTATGTATGCTACTTAATTCCTTGAACACATTTTTTTCACAATCAATTTACAGAAAAAATAAAACATTTTTCTAAATAAAAACTACACTGACACATCACTATTAACATTATTTTTCAATTTCATTATTTTAAAATACAATTATTGGTGATTTAGTGTAAGAAAAATTGAAAAAACCAGTATTTTTCAAGATGGCTACCGCGTCTTCCGTTTCGCCATTGTTCTTTTCAATTTTAATACGAATTCCACTTGAAAAATGCGACGATCACGACTCGCTCACACGACGCTGTGCACTGATAAAATTGACGATGACGTAATTATTTTACATACATTGAATAATTGCTTTATGCAAGTGCAATATTAAAAAATATTAATGAGAATTAAATTGAAGTCGAACTTTCGTCAAGTCAAACTTCTTGCGCAATCGCATTGAAGGACTTTATCAATCATCATTCATCATTATGATTTCATGAATGAATTTGTGAATTTTCAATTGTAAATGTGATGAGATGAGGAGATGATAGAATTAGATCATTCCTGAATCCTGAATTCTCAGAGATCATAGTCGTAGAAATAGAAAGAAGAAGAAAATTAAAACCAAAACCAGTGAGACAAGAGACAAAGAAACAACAAGAAAGTCGTTATTCGTTGTTAGTCGAATATTCGTGGAAATTGGAGAAGCTAAAAGAGAATAAGCAAGAAAGCTTACACGGTTATGAAGCTTAAATGTTCAGGATGATTTAAATCCAGCTGGAAATTTAGAAATTGTATGTGTTTTAAACGTTTTGTGGTCTTATTACTATTTTAAAAAAATTCGAAATGAATATGAAGTCGGAAAATAAGGAACATTAAATTTTTTTTTTTTTTTGCATACTCGTACACACATCAGACAATAATTTTCTAATTTCGATAACATTTTTATATGATTAAAATCATATTTAACACATTTAAAAAAAAAAAAAAAAATTACTAACTACCTGTGAATATTTTCTTTTCAATTTATCATGAAATATTTTCAAATTAATTTGATAGATTCAATATAAAAATCGTTTTTCATTTAAAGATTTAAATTTTTTACTGTCATCTTCAGATTTTACATTCATTTGAAAATTATTTCTAGCTGTATCTTTATAGAAAACAGAAGAATTTTCCTATTTAAATATGATTTTGTATATTTGTTTTATTTCTCTTTTTTTTTCCTTTTTATTTTATGATATATTAGTAAAACTTTCACAGAATAAACTTTCTATATAATTTCAATTTTATGATGAAATAATAAACCAACAGGAAAATCCCTGCTGTTTGGTTTTTATTTATATGAACATCTATATATTTTTTTATTTTATTTCAACATTTTTTTTTAGTATTTTGATTTAAAAAAAAAAAAATGTACAAAAAGTTTAAATGAATATCTTTAATATTCACATAAAACTTATAAAACAAAATAGGTATTCTGTTTTTGAAATGATGTTAAAAGAAAAATAAAAAGTTCTTTAGAAAAATATTTGCTTTTCTTTTAAGGATATTTTTTGCTCCAGGGAAAAAAAACCAAACTAAAAAGTTTTAAAAATTAAAAGAAAACATATACAAAAAAAAAAATGTATCTACAATATTTATTTAAAAATAAACAGATACACATACTATTATTATATATATAAATATTTTTTTTTCATGGATTTTTTTTGCATCTATAGATTTGCTTTTGTTTTATTTTCAAAACCATGAATTGCGTTTTAAAAGAATAATTTATAACTGTAATAATTAAAAAAAAACATAGCAATTTTCCTTACATGAATAGATTAATTTTTTTTTTAAATAATAATTTTTCTATTTATTAATGAATGAGTAAATTTGAAGAGAAAATTTGATAATATAACGATGAATTGAAAATTTTTAAGAAATAAATAGGTATTGTGAATACTCATTTAGTCTCTGCTTAGAGACCATAAGCTAAGTCCACAAAAAAACTACAAGAAATATTAGTACCAAGCCCTGTCATACAAATAAAGTTCGTTCTCTACCAACGAATTTAGTGGTTCGCATTCCACTTTAAACTGTAGGTGTATGTATGACAGAAAGTTTTACACACGGCATACACATTACAAGGCAATGTAAAGAAATTTTTTCATTTGTTTTGTGACGTCACTCAGGTCGTCTGAGCATATAAATTTTTTTTTTTAATTTTTTTTTTTTTAATTTTATTCATTTGTTTCATATAAAACGACCAGGATGACGTCACAATGCTAACGGTCACTACGATATTTACATTGCCTTGTTATGTGTATGCCGTGGTTTTACAACCCTTTGACTCGACAACTGCGAGGTGTACATATCGGTGTGTGGTATCAAAACGGCACGGTTTAGTGTTAATTGGGTCTTCGGAAATAGTCCAAAGAACCGCCATGTCAACCAACCAACCAACTTATTTAGTGGTGCTAAATTTTAATTTAGTCAACAAAAAAAAGTGATATGTGTAGGTATTCTAAAAATAACATTATTTAAGGGTGTTTTTATATTTATTCTGATGTATCTAATTACAATAAATTTTTATCTTAAAATGTCAATAATCAATTTTCAATAATTAAGTAAATTGACATTCTATTAAGGATATTTTCTCTAAGGAAATGGAAAAATAATGCGTATATATGTATAATAAACTGTTTATATTAACTTTATCACAGTGTGTACACACAAACTGAATTAAGATAAATAAATATATATATGTACATATATGTATATTGTGTGTAACATTATGTATTTTTTTATCCTGCTGTGATATCTCATATTTCCATTATTTCTGTGTTTTGCTCTAGGTACATAGGTGGTAGGTGGCTATATATATTGTTATAACGTATTTTTCGTATGCGTTTTTTTTTTTTATGAAAGACAACAAATAAAAAATCCCTTAAATATCCAAGAGAGCAAATGTATTTAAGAAAAACATGTCCTAGAGAATATTTCGCTTTATAAAACTGTAATTTATAAATATGTATGTTTATGTGTATACCATGTCAATTTTTATTGTGTTGCATATTGTATACATATGTACATATATATTGGTGTGTTTAGAAAGTTGGCAAGAAAAATATATGTGTACAATAAATATTTAAGTGATTTTTCTGGTTAGATACAATCCAACCATATAAAAATAGTCAGGAAAATTGACGCCAACTTAAACTATAATTGCATTGCAGGTCGTTTTTACACATATTGTTTTTTTTTTTTTTTTCATATACATACATGTATGTAATTATTGGTCAGTTTGGTTTGTAATAACATTAGAAAAGATTATTTTTAAAGTTAATATTTATAAGGGGTTTGTTGTATTGTATGTTACACGTATACTATATTTACTGAAGTTTTTTCATTTAGGATTAATACTCGTAATATACACTACACTAGTAGTATGAGATTTTTAAACGCAATGTTATTTGCAAAAAGCACAAAAAAATATCGGATTTTTTTTCTAATTAATTTAATACATATATGTATATATGTCGTGTAGGTACATAATAATATTTTAACATGTACTTATTAAAAGCTATACCAAGCAATCATTTGAAGCATATTTATTATAAATGTACGTAAATCGTTTCAGGCTTAGATAGTGTAATATTAAAATTATTATATGTAATGTATGTTAATAAAAATGATTAAAAAAAAATTCGCAAATACGTACATAATAATTAATCGTATCTAATTTTTATTTATTTTGATTTGATTTCTTAATAATTTCTTGTAGGAGCCTCCATAAATGAAAGTTGCTTTTTTAATGAACAATGTGAAGCTATACATTTTCAAACTGAATGCCGTGATGGACGTTGTGTTTGTCGTTTTGAAATGACACCAGCTCAAACTAAAGAGGGTATATTCGAATGTAAAGGTATATAATGCATATAAAAAAAGGAAAAAATACATTTTTTTTCTTTCAATTTTTCAATATTAATTAAATAAAATTTTCATAGGTAAACAGATTAAACGTGAACCAGAAAGATATATCGATCCAGCCATGATAGGTGTCCTTGTTGGTATGGCGCTTATGTTTATTATCATTTGTGTTGTGCTTCGCTTATTTAGCAAGTAAGTATTAGGAAAATAAAAAAACTATAATTTCAGATAAGAAATATTTAAAATTTTTTTAAAAAAGGAAACAGATATAATTTTATCATTTTATTTTCAATTAAACTAAAAGGGGATTTTATCTATAAAAAAAAAAATAAAAATAAAATACATATACATAGATACATAATTTCTATTCAAGATGTGGGTTAATAGATTTGAATGTCTCTTAATAATCATTCGTATGTGTGAAAAACTTTAAATTAGTTTTTCTTATCAGCTAAAAAATATTAAAACAATATGAATTTTGAATTGAAAGGAGTGGTGTTATATAGGATAATTTTTAACTAAATATAATATCAAAAACTTTACCAGAAATAACATATACATATATATATATCATAATTAAGAACTTTTAATTAAACTTATCATAAGAAAATTAGAAACGATGTTAATAAGATTAAACAGGAACTTATAAATATGTTGAAATTCAAAATGGTTTAATTTCAGCTAGAAAATTTTGTTTATATTTTCAGTGTGTTGAACCATAGACTATGTATATTTAAATTGAAACTTGTATTTTAAAATTTGCAATTTGCGAAAATTTTGATATTTTTAGTACGTTCTTGGCATATATCATCTAATTAAAAAAACAAACTAAAGAGTAATTATTCAATTTATTTCAAAAATTTAAGCGAAAATATATTTTAAAACCACTGGGACATTTATTTTAATTCGACATTTTCGACAATATTTTTCTGCACACGTAATTTAATTGATTATATATGTACATAGATACAAAAATATTCTTGTTCAATTTAATGTAGATTTTTAGAATTTATTCTGTTTATTTTGATTTTATACCTTTAGGTAAAGTACATATATACATATTAAATACTTACTCGTATGATTTTAAATAGGTCAATTTGATATGATATGAGAGAATAAAATACAAAAAATTTAAATGGACACTGAAAATGTAGTGTATATTTCAAATATATGTACTGTACTTGTTCATGGTGAATCATTGAATCAAACTAATTGCTATGTTACCGTGTATATAACGGTATCTTTACTTATATGTACATATGTTGAATATCAAATAAATCAAATGATAAAGGCAATAAATCGAGAAAATTTACAAACTAGGTAAAGTAAAAAAAAATTTCTACAAAAAATTTTTAATTGGATTTTCAAGAAGAAAGGTTATATTTATTCAATAGTTTCCTCTTTTTTTTTTTCTTCTCTCTTATATCAATAATTTTCCTGATATATGATAAACTAATAATATTATGTATGTATATCAATATATCAATTAATATTTTATATGATTTTCTGTTTCAATAAGGAGAAAAAACAAAAGAAATTCCAATATACATAATCAAATAATTAACTATATTTATATGGAAATCGCGAACTCAGCACAATAAAATTTTTGTTAACATATTTTGCGTACATAGACATTCATGATTATATGTACATATGTATCAGTGGCGGAGCCAGTATAGTTTTTTTCCGAATGTTCAGATTTTTAAAAGAAATTAAAGTTATACATATTTTGTTTTTATTCAAAATAATTTAAAACACGAATTTCCACTCCAGGTAAGAGGTATCGCTGTCAGAGCGTTAACCGATATAAAGTGGTCGGTTTCCCTAAGGAAAAAATTGTGTAAACAATAGAAAGAAAAATTAAAAAATCCGTTTAAAATTTGAAAATTTCTTTTATTTTTACCCCGAGAAAAACGGTATATTTATTTGTTACCGTCCAGCTTCAACTCAAGCAAATTTTTTATCACAACACATACACAATATGAAATATTCTCTAATAAACCAATTGAATTAATTGAAATTTAATTTATTAAAAGTTAAAAAGTTAACAAATAGAAAGGAAAACAACAACGTTCATTTCAAAATATGAACATAATGTAAGTATTATTATTTAAAGGATATAAAAGAGAAAGGAAACGAAAAGTAAAAAAAATATTTTTTCATAATTTTCTACTACGGTTCACGGTTTCACTGATGTATGAAAAATCGAATTTGAAAAGAGAAAAATATATAAACGAATATATGGTGTACTAGGATTTTCCTAATGTTCACTTTAAAAATGTGAACACCTTGCATATAAAATTATATGAAGATAAAAAGAGAAACTAAACGAAGTAACCAAATATTATTCTCTAAAATGAACCTAATGATTTATGTATGCAAAATTAAAAAAGAATTTAAATTGATTATTTTCATTTACTCTTCTTTTTACCAAAAAAAACTTTGTTTTTGAATTTGGTTAGAAAATTTTATGATCACGTTCATAACCATTTGAGGGTGTTCACTGAACGCCCTGAACCATACCACCCTCCGGCGTTGATATGTATGTATGTAAATTAACTTTTATTTAAAAAAAAAAAAAATAGTACGTATTATTAATAAATTAATTTATCATTAATTACGATTTATCTATTTGGCTTTTGGAAAATTGAAAATAAATACAAATAATAATAATTGCAATATGACAATAATTATTATGATTTGTATTTTATTTTATTTTGTTTAATTAAGTTTTAAATACTAATTGTACACTTTAAATTAATTTTGAACAAATAACGTAACCTTAATTATGATTTATTTAATTTTGTCATAAGTGTTTTTGATTTTAAAAGCAATAATTAATGATGATTTATATCATAACTGTAAATATACATTATGTAGATTCGAAAATGGAAATTATTTATTTATCTTGTCTTCTTTTTTTCACCTATACATATATTTTTGTTTTGGTATTCATAAAACGTAAACTTGAATGAAAAAATATCTGTTACTAGATAATTTCTAAAACTTCTATTAGATAGAATAAAATTTCAAGTGATATACATATATGTACTACAGGGTGGCGCAAAATGAACGTTGTGGTTTGAATTCCTTATAACAAGCGATAATTTGTTTTTTTTTTTTTTTTTAAACAAAGTATATAAATGGGGAATATTTTTGGTTTATGTATGAAAAACGATATCTCGCAAATGGTTGCCATTTTCTGCTTCGCAAAACTGCTGCTGCTTCTTTACAAAATACTGAAAAGTCAAAAAGAAAAAAAAAACAGAATTAAAAAAGTTATAATGAATTCAAACCACAACGTCCATTTTGCGCCACCCTGCATATATGTACATAAATACAAAAATCTATATATACTAAAGTTGTTTACATAAACACGTTTTTTAGGAAATTTTATGACTTTTTTGTTAAACATTAAAAAAAAAAACATTTTATCCTGAAATTTCTAAAGTTTTCTGTAATTCTTATCAAAGCTTGTTGTTTCGTATTCGTAAAGAAGAATTCTACAATATTGATCGCTAAAAAGATAAACAACTTTCATGATGAAATAAATTATACGGGTTATAAAATTAAAGTAAATATGATGATGAACTTGAATAATGAACATTTTTGAAGAAAGAAAAGCTTATGTTAAATCTTTTAACGTGAAAATACAAGTATCGCCCGTATTATTTTAATTTTTTTTAGAATCTTTTCTTTGATGAAAAATATTCTATACAAGATGTCTCGAATTTGATAAATTTTAAAAGTGAATAGCTATGCATAAAAGTTATTTTCGAATTACAAATTTATGCCAATGATAATATATAATTTATGTTAAATAATTTCTTAAAAAATAAAACAATGAAAAATTCATAACACAAAAAAATTTACGTTGTAAAATTTAAAAATTTGAGAAAAAAATTATTTGTTTAAATTCTTTTATTACTTTATGTGTTTTATATTTTATTATGTATTTCAAATTACACAAACATTTTAACATGAATTATAAAAATTATACCATATACTCTGTGTTTTTTCTCCTTTTTAATATTTGATTTCTTTTATATGTATATAACATTTGCATTTTGTATCTTTGTTTATTCTCAATTTAAATAGTTTTTTGCATAAACATTGAATAAATTAAGTGTGAATATTTAAAAAAAAAAATAAAGTACAAAATATACATTTGTATATTTATAAAATCTACATTCATTGCCATAAAAAAATTATAATAATAATAATATAAATGAAATGAAATGAAAAATTGACTCATTTAATTAGAATTTCAAAATATGCATTCTCTCACTATGAAAAATAACACCTCATTACTTCATTATTTTATTGCATTTCCACATCCATATACAATATAAGCAAATTTACAATTCTCTTATTATTGATTTTCTTAAATTTTACATACATTTATGATACATATTTTCATAGTACCATATAACATTAAATACTTACATATATGTATAATAATATGCAAAAATAAATTTTTTTATGATGATTTTTCACGTATAATATGTCAATAAATTTTCTATAGAAACAAAATTTTTTTTGTTTATAATGAATTTCCATATGAAAAAAGAAATTATTAAAAGAAAGGGGAGGATGAAATACACACACAAATACATATTGAATGAAAAAATATATATTAAATGAAAATTTTCATTTATATATGTATATATAATATTTATCTGATTTATTATTGCAGTGCACGATGGCGTGAGAATCGTACAATATTTAACACACCAAACCCTCGTCTAATGAATGTATCCCTATTGCGTGACAGTAAACTTTTACATGGACAAGAAAGACGTGGTTCTAGAATGTCGGTAAGGGTACCTTCACGTCAACCAAGTATGGCATCCTTAAGGCCACATTCACCAAATCCATCGTTAGGTAAGACAGGTTTGTATTTTATAAAATCAGAAAGAAAACTAAATCTGCACTTTCTCTCTACTTTCCTCTCTTTCTTTCCCCCCAAAATTAATATAGAAATTTTATGTTTTATTAATTTCTTTATGATTATATTTACTTTTACCTTTTAATTTCATGTATTGTTGTTTCTCTTGATAAATTTCACATTATTTTTAAATAAAATGATTTTTTTTCTGTCGTATTTCTGATATTGCTCTTGAAGAAAAATGATTTTGAAATATGCGTATCGATAGGAAACAGCGGAACTAAATTTACTTCTTTGAGCAATTCTCTCGGAAGTGAAACCTTTTAGTGAAAATTTGAAAATTTAAAAAAGTTATAACTGATTGTAGACAAGACATCTAATTTTGATTATTCTTTTAAACATAAGAGAACAAATATAAATGATACAATCAAATAATTCTCTAGAATACATAATAAATTCGCAGAAAATTTCAATATGAAATAAAAAGTTATAGTTAATAACACAAAAGCAGTGTAATAAACATTCAATATTATTTTATGTATGATACATGTATTATAGGACATTAAGGTATTGATATAAAATATTAAAAAATAATCTTTTCTTAGTAGATGTTTATGAAATACACGTTTAAACATCGTACGATGAGGTCTGCGTTACGTAGAGAATCGCCCATTTAATTCATTAAAACATAAATTTATTAAAATGTACATACTTTATGTATATATTTCATTTTAAATTTTATTAAATTTTTGTGCAAAATATTCGATTTTTTAATAAATAAAGTTTTCGAAAATTTTAATTAAAAAAACGAAAAACAATTTATTTTGAAATTCAATTGAATGTTGGCTTGTTGATTAACAATATATCGATATTGTACAAATTCAGAATTCAGATACATTTAAATAAATAATATTTGGATAGATACTTTTTGTTTTCGAAAAATATATATAGTAGATTGCAAAAATTGATTTTTTGTTTGAAATATTTTTAAGAGAACAATATATTTATTTTATCGATATATGAAAGAGAGAAGCATTTTTCTGTTACTATTTTTTTATTAATTACGTTTTAATTTTTTATTTCTTTATTTTTCCTATTATTTGCTTTTGTCTGTGTGAACTTGCTCTTGAAAAAATTCTTTATACTATTCTTCGAGTTTGTTTCTATATTCTACCTACTTTCTTCTTGTTATAGAAATCTTATTTGTGATTTTAAAAAAAAAATTAATTATTTAAAAACAAGCTATAACTAAATATCGTTAAAATCTAAAAATTAAAATCCTGTTGTTTAAAAATACATATTTCAAAATTGAACTCTTTTATTTTTCTATATTTCTTTTTTTTTTAGTTAAAATATAATATATTGTAATTATAAAAGTTTATTGTGTAACATTTGTACAATATGTATATGTATGTAATAATAATTGTTTATAGGTAATGAAAGAAGAATAACACGTAAAATTCATTCAAGATCAATTGATTCAAAAATGGGTGATGTACCTTCCATATCAACTCAAACAAAACTAATTGAGAATATATCAAATACAACAATCCCAGAAAATACAGATAGTAGCCTCGAATCACATCAAAATTAACACTTTAATATAAAAAAATTTAAAAAAAAAAAAAAACATTAAAACAGTGTAGGTATTTTGTTTCAATGAAAATTTATAAATTTACGTAAATTTCTAATATAGAGATGCTGATGACTTATATTATAATCTGCTTATATAGAAATAGATTTCTTTTTGACTACTAATTGTTGTGAAATTGTAGGATTTGATAATTTATACTTATACCTATATATCTTTTTTTCTTCCTAATCTTATTTTATTGTATATATATACATACATATAGAAAACTATCTAAAAATTCTAGTATATTAAATTAATTAATATAGTTTTAGTTGTATTAAACAATTTGACTTATACTTTTATGTCGATAATTTTAATTAGTATAAAATTTTTTTTTTTTTTGTAATAAAACGTAATTTTAAAATATCTAAAACCTTCGATACACAACAGATAGATAGATCTTGATCATCAAATTAGGTTTATAGAAAGTAAACGTAGATTGATTGAATTTACACAAACGTACTTAATTATATCATCAATTTAATGTCATTCATATATGGCTAATTCCATGGGAATGTATACCTGGAGAAAATTTTCAAAAGTGAAAAATCCAAAATTTTTGTTTCTTACGTCATTTGGGAGTCTATAAATTTTTTCAAAATGTAGATTTCAATCTTTAAACTATTCACTTTCACTAAAATATAGTATAATATACTTATTAATACAAATATTCAAAATTAAAATTTCCATTTTTTATCGGAAATAATTTTTTACAATAGTTTCGCGTATTCCTCTCGCTTCGTTCAAAATTGAAGTACTTATATTTAATTCTTTAGGATTATATTCTGCACTGTTTTCTTCCTCCAAAATCTCTGGCATAGGTAAATTGTACTGTTTTCTAAAATTATGTAGAGTACAACATGCATTAACAATGGTACCTGCATATGCTGGATTGACAAGAAGACCTCGATCATGGGATAAACAAGCAAAAACTTTTTTAAGCACTCCATTCAAGCGTTTAATGCAATTTCTTGCTTGTATATGATGATTATTATAATTCTCTTGACTGCTGTTTTCAGGATTTCTAAATGGTGTCAATAACCATGGTTGAAGTGGATATCCAGAATCGCCAATTAACCAACAGCTATTAATTCCTTGTCTGTATTGGTTCTCTAGAAATGCCCTAACTTGACTGTTTTCAAAAATAAATGCATCATGTGTACTTCCTCCAAATCGAGCAAAACATCCTATGATCCTGAGGTCGTAATCGCAGATAAGTTGAACGTTTTTGGAAAAATATCCCTTACGATTGCGATAGCAATAATCAACATCAACAGATGGCTTTTTTATTTTGACGTGCGTACAATCTATAGCACCTATAACTCCAGGGAACCCAGTAGCGCTAAAAAACCTACAATTCATATAAAAACAAAAAATTTATAAATAATTTTCAATAAAATCGTGTTTTACTTACCTTTGCCGAAGAATATTTTGCTCTTCTACAGTGGTAGGAAATTTTATATACTTCTGCATGAGCTTATTTTGAATTATATAGGTAATTTCATGGACAATTCGGCATATCATTGTTTTGCTCATGGGGCAAACAAAATCTTGTCCAATATCTCTTTGGAAGGATCCTGTGGCATAGAAATGTAATGCAGCAGCCAACATAATGCTTTTTGGTATAAATGTTTTCCTGGTACCACTCTTCATATGAGGACTTATTTCTCTTAAAAGGTCTAGAGCTGATTCTTTATTAAATCGAAACAATTCGATAAAACGCGCTTCTGGTATATGGAATGGATCAGTTATATCTCTTAGATTTCTCCTGTGAACTCGTAGCATATTTTTACGATCATACATCTCTGCAAGCATAAGCATCACAAGATCTCCCATTTTAAAAGCTTCCAAATGAAATTAAAATTTATATACAAATATTTTTCTATTACATTATATTATTACTTTAATTTCCAATAGAAAGACTAAATTGTCTTATAATAAAATATATAATATTTAATATTTATAATTAAACTCTTTAAAGTAAACAAAAGCACAATCACAATATCTCATTACTAACAATACTAACTGACAACTGTCAAACTGTGGTAATTTGAATTTCAATTCCATTATTCCGTTTCGATTCATAATACCAACCACAGACATAGTATAAACAAGACTAGTAGAATCACATTTCAATTTTCCATACAAAATTTGATAAGAAATTTTGAAAAACTTCAATTTATGTGTAAAATGCAAGTGTATTTTGCTAGAAATAGTCCCAAAGATAAATCATTAGGGAGCAACAAAGATAAAAAATTTAAATTTTCTATATACGTAGTTATTCAATATATATGTAGAGTAAACCATACTCTTATTACCATATTGGGTAGAATAGAAGCAAAAACGTAATTTCAAACCCAATATATGGAAATTTACTGGAAATTCATTTAAATTATAATTTATTAATTACCTTTTTAATTAAACTCAACAATATGTATCTATTACATTTCCTTAACTATCCCCTTACAAATGATAATAAACAAAATAAATATTACTGATTCAATATTACTACGCTTTACCTTATAAAAAGTATAGAACCAATACAGATAGGCAACTGAATCAGGCATTTTTATATTCTCATTTTTTACGTGTATGCGTATAACATGCGTAGGTGAGAATATAAAGTTATGTAAAATATATTGTGATACACACATTGATATAACTGAGGGAGGTACAATATAATTGTGTAGAAATTTTTTATATTACATACTACAAGCTACAAGTCTCTCTCCGTCTTATAGGAAGTTTTTTTCTTTTTTTATTACTGATAACGTTCTTCATTATGATTGGATGCCATTTTTTATTTACCGTTATGCAGAAGTAATTTTACTTGTCTTCTTTGTACTATGCCACAGATTTCTCGAGTGGTGAATTTTTTGAGTTACAGAAACACTAATACTCGATCAATCAAGAATTACCAATCGAGAACATAAGACGCCATTTTTGATCGAGAATTTCTCTATCAAGTTACAGAAACAGGCTACAAGTAGCTGATTTGCATTTTGAGTGTCGTAAAAAAATATACAAAATGTAGAAAGTGAGATGTGTATGCGTCACAAATGTTGTGTAGTGTAAGTCACAAAGGAAATGTGTAATAAAATACTTAAGAAATAGAAAAGTTATTTTATGTTTTAATATTTTAAAAAAATTAATTTTTTCTCTACATATTTTTACTTATGTTTCAACACAAAGCTCAAAAACGAAGAAGAAAACAAGAGATTTGAAAAAGAGACCATGAAATGACTTCCTTTCAGGCAATGTGCGTTAGTAACAAAATAAGTGAAATTTCCAAATTTCATTAATTTCATTTAAAATATATATTTTTTCAAATTCTAGCACTCTTTTGCTTTAATTATGCAAAAACATGTGGTTCACGTTTGTCTTTTTCTATTCATATGCAGTTTTATAAGTAAACTATTCTCGAATGTAGTGTGCATCACGCGTGGAATTGACCATATATTAAGGCTATTAAATAATAATTCCGATAATCAAGATTTTTTAACTTTTAGCTATATATTCAAGGTTTAATCACAATTTACAAATTTATAACAATAAAATTATACGTACAATCAATCACTATAATATTAACCCGTTATCAATGTAAAAATATAAGTCTGATTATTTAATTTTCATATAAAGTTTATAGAGAGTTACTAGAAAAATTCTAAATGTATAATTTTTATTTTAATATTTTACCTGAAGTTTAAACCCTAAAATAGTTCCTAATACATAATTTCCTTTTCCATTTTCTGTATTATTCTGCAATGTGGTTTCTGAAGATTTTCAATTTTTTTTTTAATCCTTAAAAGCTGTTGACTGTTGAGGTTTTATTGAAACTCACAATAAGATTTTTTTTTTTTTTAATTTCTGTTCTCGTTGGAAGTTTTTTTCTTCCGTTTTGATAAAGTTAACCTTTGACCTAGATTTTCTTATTCTGAAAAAAAAAATATTTTATTTATCTTGTTTAAGCTCTTTGATTTTTAACTTGTAAGTTTTTATATAAAATTTCAAAAAATCTATATATGTTAAAAATTTGAATTTTCTGTTCTAGAAACCATTTAAAAGTTTAGGATATGATATTCTTGAAACAGCCTTTATACACATCTTTTTTAATGTAGACTTTAACATATAATTTTTAATAGTGTAATGGTTGTGAAAATTTGAGTTCGAAATGAAGAAAAAAAATATTTTAGATTGTTACATTGAAGTATTTATCTTCCATTTTACATTAATTCAATGTTTTTATTTTTATTTTTTTTATAATTGGTTCGATGATTTCAATAATTTTTTAATTCATAATTAATTTTTGTTTTTTTATGTTAGTTTCTTTTTTTTATATTTATAATCTCTTAGCACCTGATATCATAAAAATAGCATAGTATTGCAATTAAAAAAAATAATAATAGAAACAGTGAAAATAAATTAAACAGGAAAAACAAGTACATTTTTTTTGTAACCAATTAAAAAAAACTGTACTTATTTTTCTTGAATTGAAAGGAAAAAAAAAAAAAATAGTAAAAATTATTATCACTTGTAATCTCTTTTTTAAAATACTTGATAATTTTAATTGATTTTTAGTAGGTACATACTTTAATATATTTAGTAATTTGTAAAATATGTATATATTTTTTAGTTTAATTACATATTTTAAAATATATATTTCACAATTTATTCATTAATTAAATTTATCCTTCATAAAAAAAAAAAACAAAAAAGGCTCAAATAAAACAAATTCACGTGGAAGTAGTAATGCATCAATGGCATCAATACGATCAAATCGTAGTAATCCAGGTGTTACAACAAATTTACCAGCACCAAATAATAATTCAGCTAGACGTAATTCAATTAAAATTGATCAAAATAATTCTGCACAACAGCAACCATTAATTGCAAATATAACATCGAATCCAGTTGCAGAGAATGTTACTGTAGAAATAATCGAACCAACAAAAAAATAAAAATTTTAAAATCAAAAATAAAATATTAAAAATATAATAAATTATACATACCATATTAATAATGCACAATATAAGAACAAAATAAAATCAAAAATCAAAAAAAAAAAAATATTTTTTTATATCTTACACATACTTTTGATTATGCAACCAAAAAAAAAAAAATAATAATAATAAAAAAAAAGAGCAAAAATATGCGAAACATTTATTTTAGATTATTTGTTTTTGATGAAAAAATCAATTTAAATTGCTGAACTTTTAAAATTGCGGACATCGGTAATGGACATAAGTTCATGTGCTTTTTTATTTTTTTTTTAATTTAACAAAATCCAATCTAATGAAATTTTTAACTTAAAAATTTTTGAAAAAACAAAAAAATTAGTAGTAAAAAAAAAAAAATTAAGAATATCTAAATGATAAAAAAAAAATTATTTATTAAGTCTATCTTTGCCTCGATATATAGTAAACTCATTAGTGATATTACAATTAAGTCAAAAATATGATTTAAAACCAAAAATTATTTTTTAGAATAAGAATTAAAATACATATATATATACATAATTAATTAGTTTTTCCTTATTTCAATTTTGCTAAATTAAATTTAAAAAAAAAATAATAATTATAAAGAAATCTCTGCTTCGTGTACCACCATTAATTAATATGTATTCGAGTGTATTCGAATATTCGTGCATTATTCAACGAAAAAAAATAAAGAAAGTAACAACTAACAATCCTTTGATTAAATAAATAAAAAAAAGGGATAAATAAATAATTATATAGAGAAATATCTTAATTAAGTAATTTTATAGATTCTTATCTTATGCAACTTTATAGGGACCATATTTTGCATTAAAAAATATGAGTTTCATTTAGATAAAATTTTCTATTTAAAAAGAAAAAAATCATGAAAAAAAATAAATAAATATCAATTAAATTTTTCTAATTTAAAATTTCATAAAAATAAAAATTATAATTATATAGAGAGCTTTTAACTGTTAATTCTTTTGTAATTTATGTCATTTTACGTTTTTGTAATTATTTAATTTTGCTCTTTTTTTTTTCTCAATGAAAATAAATTATTTCAATTCACTTTTTAATTCCAGAAGCCCATTAAGAAAAAAATACATAAAAGTTATGTATTTTGAGAATTAAAATGAAATTTATATCAAATTACTTATATTAAAAAAAAAATAAAAAATAAAATAAATAAAATATTGCATAGTAGTGAAAAATAAATTATATTTAGAAGAACTCTGTACACAAAAAAAATATTTAAAATTTAAAAGAAAACAAATTATAAAATAAGTATGTATTTTTTTTAAATGATTGAATTTTTCAAAAAATAAATAAAAAAAAAAAAGTTAAATTCAATTAATTTATTTTTAATATTTTATTTATGCTTAAATGCTTTGTTGTTGTAATGAAAGTAATTTAAACATACATACATACGATTCGTATGTAATTTATAATTAAGATTAATTAATGTAATATTTATTTTAGTTATCGTGTGAAATTTATTATTTCTCGTTTGAAATGTCAAAAGCAAACGTGATATTTTTGAATAAGTAAAAATTAAAAAAATAAAAACAAACAAACAAAAATAATTGTTATACAAAAATTAAGTAAGAAATAATAAAAAGAACAATGAAATAAAAAAAATGGCACATATTTTACATTTACTTATATACATATAGTCATAAATACATATATAAATACTTTATATAAATAATTTAGAATATTCGAGAATAAACTTAGAATTAAATTTACCAAAACTAAAAATAAAAAAATAAAAAATAATCGAAAATTTATTCGAGCCTAAGAAAATTTTTATTATAAATGCTATTAAAATGTAGTAAGTATTCTAAATACTTTTTAAATAATAAAATTAAAATATATATATGAAAAGAAAATATAAATTAAAAATTGCAATTACATATATTATGATAATTACGTAGAGACATTTGAAGTTCTACAATGGCCTTCTAAAAATACATAATATTCTAGAGTTTAATTAATAAATTGTAATTTAAAAGGAAAATTTTACATGTTTTTATGTTTTTTTTTAATTTAATTTTTTTTCTTTAGATTTTACTTAGAAAATTAATTGAATTTTTTTTTTTCAAATTAGATTCTTTTTATATTAGAATTTTAAATAAATATTTACAGTTATTTTGTAGCAAATTATTGAAAAAACCAAATAAACAAGATAAGGTAAAATAAAAATTTTGTTTATTTGTTTTTTGTTTGTTATGAAATTAAATTATTTAATTATGTATTAAAAAAAAAAAATACTCCTATTTTAAATCTATGAAAATGTTAATATTTTTTTTAACCGAGCAAGATTATAAATTAAATATATATAACATATGTTTATTAAAATAACGTCCAAACAAAAAAAAAAATGTTTTTTTTCCTAGTATTTTGCAGATAAAAATTAATTAAAATTTAGTAGTATCAGAATTTTAAAATACATAATAATAATTATTCAATTTATATCTAAAATAGCTTAAAGCACAATTTTATTATATTATATAATTATTATAGTAAATCAATAACATAATTTATAAAATATTATAAATAATATACGATTTATTTTCATTAGAAAAAATAAATTTTTTTAATTAAAAATGGCAGTTAAGAAAACAACTCGAGAAAAAGTGTTTTAAAATGAGATCAAAAAAACAAACAAAAAAATCAAATTTATTTTCTAGATACGAAATGATTAATTAATAATCATTATAAAATATATATACATATTTAATATACTTTATTATAATTCTTATTAATTTCTTTAGATATTTTCAAGTATGTAATAATATAGAATAATAATAATATTATAAATTGATAAAGTAACGTATACTTAACGTATTTCTATACATTTGGATAATTATGTGTAAAAGTATAAATATTATTCTTAAAAATTAAAGGGGAAAATTTTTTTGAAAAATATTCAAACCATACACATAATTATGAATGTATATAAATACATGTATGCACTTATAATATACATAATAGTATATATTATTTAAATTTTTATTCATGTAGTTTCAAAAATTTATTATTATTAAATATGAAAAATTTTTTTATAAATTTTATTCAATATAAAAAAATATGATACATATTTAAACACACAGAAAATGAAAAAAACAAATAGTATGTAATTTATAAAACAAAATGCAGTCAAATTATCCCATAAAAATAAAAACAAAAAAACAAATAAAATGCTAATTACAGATCGTATAATAATATAATTAATCAATTATTCAGTTAATCAAAAAATAACTCGTTATTATTTAAAAATGTTATTTAAAACAAAAGATAATACATACAGTAAAAATGCTTTATTTATATGCTCAAAATAAAAAAATAAAAAACTTACCTTGTGAGTCATAATAAAATTATATTAAACACATAATATAATTCTATATATCAATTTAAAAAAAAACATATAAACATTTTCTTTTCTTTCTTATAATTTACCATTAAGTATATAAATAATTGATAAATAGAAAATAAAATACAATCAAAAATTAAATAAAAATAATTTTATATGTTTCACATACGATTAATTGTTATATAATATGAAGAAAAAAAAAATGAACAAACAAACAAAATATGAAAATATTAACATACATACATAAATATCATTATTATCTTAAAGAAATCTCTGCTCTGGTACATTAAAAAACATTTTTTAATTATTTAGAAAGAAAGAAAAAAAAGTAAGAAAGAAAAAAAAAATTACTACATTAAATTATTATTAAAAAATTAAAATATCTTTTAGTAAATATTTAAAAAAAAAAAAAAACACGTAGTGTGTGATAAATTCGCATCGAAATTATATTCTTAATATATTAAAAAAACAAAAAAAAAACAAAAAAAAAAAGAATAAACTCTTTAATAAAATTTAAAAATAAGAAAGAAAAAAATCGAAATTAATACAAAATATTATTTTTTAAAAAAAAAAAATTATTATAATAGTGAACGCGATTAATTATGAAATTTGGGGAAGAATTTCATAATTATCACGTTCACTTTAATTTAGTAATTTTAGAATTTTTTTTTTTTATTTTAAAAATAAATTTGAAAAAAAAAAAAAACAACTAAAATGAAATTTCTAAAAAAAATTAAACGTAAAATAAAAATGAAATAAAATTTATATAGCCATCGAATATGAAAATAAACAATGTGCAATGTAATATTTATAAAATTTGAATTAATATGCCTCTAAAAAATTTAAAAAATAAAATAAAAAAAACGATTAATATATGAAAAACGAAAGAAAAAAAAAAACAACAAAAAATAAAATATAATAAGAAGAAAAGTAAGTTCAAATTTAAATAAAAAAAAAAAAAAAATCATGAAAAAATGCTACATTTTTGTCTATCACTTAGATTATAAAATTTTTTTTTCTTTTTATTTTTTTTTTTGAAAATGAAGCGAATATTAAAGAAAGAAAAAAAGAAGTCTTTTAATTTCTTAAAATTATTTTATTTATACTTAAAAATATATATCTATATATTGTGTATTTCATAAATGAAAAAAAAAGAAAAAAAGAAAAAAAAAAAATATGTATATTTAATTTTGAGTAAAATTAATCAAAAAAAAAAAGAACTTATATCACTTTACACATTGGTTTTTAATAAAAACATACTACATCAACTCTATGATGATTGTGTTATTTGACTTACATGTTATGTTATCCTTTTTTTATATACTTTTTATCCACTTACTTTTGACTTTGTGGGTAAGAGTGTTCCTCGTGACGTAATTGAAATTTTGGAAAGAGTTTTAGGGTAGTAAACGTGAACGGATTTACATGGGGTTTTCGGATTTGAGATGAGTGAATAGAATGCTTCCTGTCTAAAATCGATCCTTTCGTTAAAATGATTAAATATGATGGAATATTCGAAAAATATGAATTTAAAGAACGGAGAAAGTTACTGAGAAACTTCCGAAACGTCCTCGAACAACTCTTTACTCGAAGATCATCGTAGTTACAGAAGCTTTATAATCAATTTTTAAAAAGTATGTTTTAAAAATTTTTTTAACCTTCAAGCTTATTGTTTTTTTTTTAGTCATCACACCAGTTTTACTTTTCTGCTCGATGAATGTACATTTTTATATGTGTGAACCATAAATTGTTGATAGGGAAAGATAATTTGGATATTGTTTGCTTGCCTTAAGTATAGTCTTATCAATCTTTTCATTGTCATTTGTTTCCAGATTCCTACAAGGAACACAAGGATTCAGTAGAATATTTCCATTTGGTTCTGCTCTCAACAATTTTCTTCACTTCGTTACAAGATTTTAATAAAAGCTGAAATTCATCATTGTACTCATTTCTCTTCCAAGTCAGTCTGGACCTCCCCTTTTTTTTCTATCCCTGTGGATTCTAGTTCAAAGCACATCTACTCACGTTTTCATTTTCTTTGCAAAGAGTATGTCCTATCGAAATCCAACCATATTTTTTTTTTCCTAAACTCTTCTTTCACCCTTTTCTGATTAATCTTGAACCATAATTCTTGATTTGAAATTATTTGATTGATTGTTATTAAGCACCTACTTACAAATGATTGTAGCATTCTCACTATTGCTGTTGAGGAGACCAGCCATAAAGCAGTACCAGATTTTCATTCTACTGAACACTGAATTTTAATTTTTCAACTTTCCCAACATTGAAAAAAATAAATACATAAAATAAGGTAGGTACTCTACTGTAAAAAATTTAAAGATTAGAAAATATTCAAAAAAAATTGGATTAATTTTAATCAAAATTAATTTTATTTTAAAACTAATTTATTATTAATAAATTGTGGACAAATTAAGAGGATTTGAACTCAATCCTAGAATTTTATTTTGATATTAAATTTCTTATCAAGTAATAGTTATTATCTAGATGATTTTTTTTCTTTTTACTTTCTCAAAAATACATTGAGAATTTCTTTTTAACTCTTAAATTAAAATTTTCGAAATTATAGTACATTTCAGTCATCAAAACTATGTATATAAAACTGAATATCAATAGATGATTATTATTCAGAATCTTCTTCTGGATCCCAAAAATGTAATTGTTTTCGCCAAAGTTTAACTAAACCATCCCAACCACGACGACTATTTTTTTGAAATTTATCTGGAGTTTTTGGATGATCAATGGTTCGTTCGTTTCTGTAAAAAGAGAAAAAAAAATGTGTTACATTAAAAAAAATTTTGGAAAAAAAATTATGTACATACTTAGGAACACAGGATATATAACGATCATATCCAATTGTATTTTTCCCATAATCAATTTGTTTTTGTCTACGAGATAATGTAGCAGGATCAGTTTCATATTCTCTTTTTTTACGATGACTATTATTTGTTCCTGAAGTATAACCACTTCTTCCTGACGAATTTGAACTTTGACTATAATATCTTAATCTACTTTTTATATCATATTTATTTTCTTGTATTTGTTTTGGTACGTCACTATCTTCTTGTTGTTGATTATCAGCTTCATATTCCGATTCATCATCATCATCATCATCATCATCATCATCATCATCATCATTTAGTTCTTCTTTTTCAATAATTTCTTCTTTTATTCTTTTACCATAAGATAATTCACTTGTTTCTTCTTCGCTGGGCACTTCTTCTTTTACTCTTTTACCATAAGTTAATTCATTTATTTCAAAACATTTTGTATCAGATAAACGCCTTTTAAAAGGTGTTTTCAATTTGCTCTTTTCAATCAAATTTACAAATTTTTTCTCATTTTTGGAATCTGTAGAAAAATATTTAGATATTAGAAAATTATTTACTAAAATTTGTAAATTTTCTTTACCAATAAAATCTAAAGAAATCTCTCTTTCAGATGATGACTCTTTTTTAATACCATTGAAACTATTTTCGCTTCTATCTGATATATTAGAAGAATTACTGCTTGCAGAATTTAGATCACATCCACTTTCTTCAAGATAAACTTCTTCTGCCCATGATAAATCAGCTTTTTTTGATTTAAACATTTTCGTGTTATTGTTATTTTGTGATACTGATAATTTATTACGAAGCATCTGTTGAATAAAAGTTATATTTTCTACTTTTTTTTTTCTTCAAATTTATTTTGATTAAGACAAATGAAACGCCATTAGAAAGGAGTTTGTAATTACGTTTTACGACTCATTAAGATAACTTCAAACCAAACTACTTACCACTAAATAATTTAATTATATTTATTAGTCTATATTGCAAATGCGAAAATATTAAAACACAACTATAGAATTACAAGAATAAAAATAAATTTTAATCACTTTACTTTCACTCTAGCTCGAACAATACCAATTCATTTGTTGATGGAAAATGGCATTTGGCGCTCTTTCTTTCTGAAAGGATTTAAAAATGACAGCCAAATCTGACATCTTTGAACATATGACATGAGCATGACATGCTGATTGCTGACGAACCTATGTACAGGTTTATGCGTAATTCGCTTTTAATACGGATTTTGGATTAATCCCAATTTTAACTGCTATAAACTCGCTCATTCGGATGTTGGCTTAAGCCCAATTTATTTGGGTTTAATCCCAATTTTTTAATATGTATGTGTGAGGTGAAATGCAATATGGCGGATTCTAATTTATATGGCGAGAGTGAAGCTGTCACGTTCCTCTTCTTTTTTTTTGTGTGAAAGAAGAAGAATATGTATACTATAAGTGTATAAAAGTATCAACGTTTGCATGTATTATTTTAATCCCAATTTACCGTTTATAGCGTACTCCCAATTTAATCCAAAATTCGGTTTTTATTTGGATTATTTTTTTTCCTTTTAAACTGTCTAACTGTAAAAATGGGACAACATTTATATTGTTGTCTCCCTCTTAGAGAATTCGTCATGTTTCAATGAACGATTTAAACATTTAATATTTTTAAAAGATAGATGGAGGCACAATTTTATTTAAATTAAAATAAAATTAACTGGATTTGAATTAAAATTAAATTTTAACTCGATAAAAATTAAATTGTCCTTAAATAAATCAGTAGCTTACTTGTAATTACGTTATTTCAATGGGAGATTTTTCAACGTTTTTGAATTTGAATATATGTAATTCAAATTTGACAGCTTTGACAATCAATGAGTGAAAGTGAGATGGGTAATTGAATGAACGAATATAATGGATATATATGTCTCATTATTAGGGAATTAACGAAATTTGTTTTGAGCCCACATGAAACAAGAAGTTGTACAGTCCATAATATTATATATAAAGTCATTGTGAGTTGTGACGAATGATGTCATCATTTCGTTCAGTTCTCAATCAATTCCCGTCGCCGTGTGTATTAATCGTTGTAATTTATAAATTAATGATCGTTAATTTAAATTTATATTTCTTTGGAAAATTCCTTTAACAAATAAATAATGAACGTGAAATGTAATTTGCGAGTGTAGAAGAAGAAAGGGCAATTATGATATTTCAATAAAAATCCATGTTGTAGATTTGACGATCAAAATTATTTTGTTGCAGTGTAATTTTATAGCTTATATGGTAGCCCTAAAAGCGGTTCTACATTTGGAAGACACTGAACTTAATTTTAATCATTTTCTTTCCTAACCTTATTTTATTTGGAGATTGAATATGAATTGTCTTGTCATTATTGGAAGTGAACGAAGTCAAGGAGTGAATTAGCATTTTTTCGAAGAAATTTTATTAAAATTATTAAAGAAAAATTTAAAAAGAATTTTCGAGCAAAAGAAAAATTTTCTTGTGTTTTAATTTCATTTAGATTGTTTTTAGTCGCTGGAATTAAAAGGTATTTGTAGAATTTTTCTAATTGTTTAATATTTGGTGTTATTGAAACTATGATTTTAAAAAATTATATTTTATTAGATAAAAATGACGGCAATAACGTCAGCAGCTGGTATAATTTCTCTTCTGGATGAACCAATGCCAGAATTAAAAGTTTTTGCTTTAAAAAAATTAGATAACATCGTAGATGAATTCTGGCCAGAGATATCAGAATCAATTGAAAAAATTGAAATGTTACACGAGGATAGATCATTTACTGAAAATAAACTAGCTGGTATCGTTGCTTCTAAGGTATTTTATCATTTGGGATCTTTTGAAGATGCATTAACATATGCTTTAGGAGCTGGTGAATTGTTCGATGTAAATGCACGAAATGAATATACTGAAACTATTATAGCAAAATGTATTGATTTTTATATAGCTCAACGTATTGTATACATTGAAAATCCAAAAGAAGCAAAATCAGTTGATCAGCGCTTGGAAGGAATTGTTAATCGCATGATACAAAGATGTCTTGATGACGGACAATACAAGCAAGCATTGGGAATTGCTCTTGAAACACGTAGAATGGATATTTTTGAAGCATCAATCATGAAATCGGATGATGTTAGTGCTATGCTTGCATATGCTTACAATGTAACCATGTCATTAATCCAAAATCGAGGTTTTCGAAATGAAGTATTACGTGCACTTGTTGGATTGTATCGAAATTTAGGAATACCTGATTATGTTAATATGTGTCAATGTCTAATTTTCCTCGAAGATCCTTTAGCAGTAGCCGAAGTACTGGATAAATTAACAAGATCCTCAGTTGAACAAAATAATTTAATGGCTTATCAAATTGCATTTGATTTATATGAATCAGCTACACAACAGTTTTTAGGACAAGTACTCCAAGCATTAAAAGATACAGCTCCAATTCCAGCAGCTCTTCCTAGTACATTTAAACCACAAGGTACGAGTGAATCAAAAACTGAAGAGGATAAAAATAAACCTGATGAATCAAAATCTGAAGAAAAAGAGGAAGATGTTAAAATAGAACGTACAATAGAATCATTGAATGATTCAGAAAAAGTTCATCAAAAGAATATTGAAAAATTAATTTCTATTTTATCTGGTGAAATATCAATTGATTTACAATTACAATTCTTAATACGAAGTAATCATGCTGATCTTCAAATTTTACGTGCAACTAAAGAAGCTGTCAGAGTATCAATTTGTCATACAGCTACAGTAATTGCAAATGCCTTCATGCATAGCGGAACCACAAGTGATCAATTTCTTCGTGATAACTTAGATTGGTTGGCAAGAGCTACAAATTGGGCAAAATTCACTGCAACTGCTTCGTTAGGGGTTATACATCGTGGTCATGAAGAGGATTCACTCGCAATTATGCAAAGCTATTTACCAAAAGAAGCTGGACCAAGTTCTGGTTACTCTGAAGGTGGTGGACTATATGCATTAGGTTTAATTTATGCAAACCATGGAGTTAACATAATAGATTATTTGCTACAACAATTGAAAGACGCACAAAATGAAAATATTCGTCATGGCGGATGTTTAGGTCTTGGTTTGGCTGCAATGGGTACTCATCGTCAAGATTTATATGAACAATTAAAATTCAATTTGTATCAAGATGATGCTGTGACTGGAGAAGCAGCAGGCATTGCAATGGGAATGGTTATGCTTGGTTCGAAAAATGCTCAGGCCATAGAAGATATGGTTTCATATGCTCAAGAAACTCAACATGAAAAAATTTTAAGAGGTCTAGCAGTTGGAATATCACTTACAATGTATGCTCGTCTGGAGGAAGCCGATCCTCTTGTTACCAGCTTATCGACTGATAAAGATCCAGTCTTACGAAGATCTGGTATGTATACTATTGCAATGGCTTATGGAGGAACAGGAAGTAATAAGGCCATTCGCAAACTACTTCATGTTGCTGTTTCTGATGTTAATGACGATGTTCGTCGAGCAGCAGTTACTGCTATAGGATTTATTTTATTCCGAACACCAGAACAGTGCCCTTCAGTTGTTTCCCTTCTTGCTGAATCTTACAATCCACATGTACGTTATGGCGCTGCAATGGCATTAGGTATTGCTTGTGCAGGAACTGGTCTTCGAGAAGCAATTGCTTTGTTAGAACCAATTGTAAAGTTCGATCCAGTAAATTTTGTCCGTCAGGGAGCTTTGATTGCGTCTGCTATGATTCTTATTCAACAAACTGATCAAACTTGTCCAAAAGTTTCATTTTTCCGTCAATTGTATTCTGAAGTTATTACAAATAAACATGAGGATGTTATGGCTAAATTTGGTGCAATATTGGCACAAGGTATTATTGATGCTGGAGGACGAAATGTTACCTTAAGCTTACAATCTCGTACTGGTCATACAAATTTACAAGCAGTTGTTGGAATGCTTGTGTTCACACAATATTGGTATTGGTTCCCTCTTGCACATTGTCTTTCATTAGCATTTACACCGACATGTGTGATTGGTTTAAATTCAGATCTCAAAATGCCAAAAATGGAATTTAAATCAGCTGCAAAACCATCTCTATACGCATATCCAGCACCACTTGAAGAAAAAAAATCAGAAGAAAGAGAAAAAGTTGCTACAGCCGTGTTATCAATTGCAGCACGACAGAAAAGACGAGAAACAGCCGATAAAAAAGAAGATGAAAAAATGGAAGTAGATGAAGATGTTAAAGAAGTAAAAGAAGTTTTAAAAGATGTGAAAGATGATAAAGATAAGGGCACACAAGAAAAATCAAAAAGTGATGAAAAACAATCCAAAAAAGATGATAAAATAAGTGAAGATAAAAAGAAAGATGATAAAGAAAAAGAAAAGGAAAAGAAAAAAGATGATGATGGTAAAGAAACAACTGCAACTACTTCAAAGGAATCAACAACAGCAACAACAACAAAAAAAGAACCAGAACCCAATTTCGAAATGTTACAAAATCCAGCACGTATTGTGAGACAACAATTGAAAGTTTTGAGTGTTCCTGAAGGACAAAGCTATTTACCATTAAAAGATGTTACAATTGGTGGAATAATTGTTATGCAGCATGTTGGAAGTTCAGAACAAGAATTAGTTGAACCGGTTGCTGCTTATGGTCCAAAAGATGAAGATGTTAAAGAGCCTGAAGCACCAGAGCCATTTGAATACAATGAAGATTAATTATTTTCATTTCATTTTCACATAATTTCATTCTTATTATAGAGCTTTTATTTCTATGAAAAATTACAATTATTGTATTTTATTCGAAAATATTTGATTTACGAAAATTTAATAAATTTGTATTAACAAAATACTTAGCGTAAATAAGATGTTTTTTTTTCTTTTCCTCAAAATAAATATTCTATTACAGAAATGTATATAAAATTATTTTTCTCGTTTGTCATTTTAAATAACATGCTTTATTTGCTTATACATATATAGCAATAAATAAATTAACAATAATTATTTTTTTATTGATGATATTTTCATTGTTTACTTTGCTTTACCTTGAGCTGCAACAGCTTCAATTGCTTTTTTAACAGTTTCTTCATCTCCTAAGAATTTCATTGAAACAACCGGTTTAAAGTTTTCATCTAGCTCATAAACGAAAGGAATGCCAGTAGGAAGATTTAGTAGCATAATTGCGTCATCAGACATGTCTGAAATAAGTACATAAAAAAAAATAAATTATAAAGATTCCTATTGAAAAAAATTCAAAAATTATTTAATACTCACTATCCAAATGTTTCACAATTCCTCTTAAACTGTTACCATGGGCTGCAATTATAATTTTTTTACCTTCTTTCATTTGAGGAATAATTGTATTATTCCAATATGGGAGAGTTCTTTCAATTGTTAATTTTAATGATTCAAACTTAGGAAAATCTTCTGGTTTCAATTCACTTGCATAACGAGGATCTTCAACAATTGCTTTATAATAAGCATGATCAGGTTCCATTGCCGGTGGTGGAACATCAAAACTTCTTCTCCATATTTGAACCTTTTCCATTAAAAATAAATTTATAATATTTAATTTAATTCTTAAATTTCAATTTTTTTTTAAAATAAATAAATTACTTGTTCTTCTCCATATTTAGCAGCAGTTTCAGCTTTATTTAGACCTGTTAAACCACCATAATGTCTTTCATTTAATCTCCATGTTTTTTGAATTGGGATTCCAGTTTGACCAGATGCTTCAAGAATTGAATTAAGTGTTACTTGAGCTCTAGTCAATAATGATGTATGAGCAACATCGAATTTTAAGCCTGCATCCTTAACAGCTTTACCAGCAGCAGCAGCTTCTTCTTTTCCTATAATTTTATATTATTTTCTTCTTTAAAATCTTTAAAATTATATTTTTGTTTAATAAAATAAATGATATTTGAATTATTTTTAATACCTTTGTCACTTAAATTTGCATCATACCATCCGCAAAATAGATTTTTCTGATTCCATTCAGATTCACCATGACGGACCATAACAATTGTATATTTTCCCGGCATTTTTATTAAATTTTTCAAAACCTTTAAAATAATATTGTATTAAATTAATTTTATAATTAATTAATTTTATATTTATAGCAAAATTTGACCTTTACGAAACACAAGGTTAAAGAAATGTGAAAACTGATAACTGACTGAGAATTTAATAGCTGAATGTGAATCCCTGATTCCTGAATCCGCTGAATCCGAAATTTGATTTTTAAATTAAAACTGTGACAGGGTCACAGCACTAGAATTGGTGATTGGTGATGGTGATTGTTGTTGACAGTTGACACTACGTAGGAAAATTTGAAGTAATTTTTAAAAAACAAAGAAGAAAACAAAAGAAGCTCAAAAACCAAAATCAAAACTTCAAACTTGGCGCTTTTAGTAGTTTTGAAAATTCTGGAAATTTTATTTGTGAAGTATTTAATTTAAATTAAATTGTGAAATCCATAAATAAAAAATGAGTGAAAAAACTGTAGAACTGAAATCCAATTGGCAAGTTCCAGGAGGAAATCAATTAAATAATGCAGTGGTTGTTTGTACTAGTAAACAACCAAATTATGACAAAATGTAAGTACTGCATTTATCTTCTAATTAGAAAAATGTCTTGAAAAAATTCTGTACTCATTAAAAATATGCTGGAATTCATACTCTAAAGACAGTATTTAAGAAATCGGTAAAATATGTAAGGACATATGGTTTCATTAATTGTAATGTATATATTCTATAAAAATACCTGAGGAAATCAATATCTTTCGCTACTTGCTGCCAATTGTTTACTATTTTCCAATTCATAACGCCTAGTGGCTTTAGATCTTCATTTAGGCCGGCAATCCATTTTTTCTTTGGTCTTCCTTTTTTCCTTGTCCCTTATACTACACTATCAAAAATCTTCTTTCGTATCCTATCTGACGACATTCTTATTATGATTCCCAGCTCACTTCAGTCTTTGATGTTAAATAAATCACTGCCATTAATTAAGCTCATTATTATATCTTATCCTGTAGGATGTTCCTTCATCATTTACTGGTCCAAAGATTTCTCTAAGGAGTTTTTTCTCGAAGACCGCTAAGCTATTCATACCTGCAACTTTTATGTATTGCTTTATTATGCTATGTAAATTCTTCTATCTTGTGTTTAAAACCTGGCTTTTAAAATTTAATTGACTAGCATATTTTTCAATAAGAAGTTAGAATACAATTTTTTCAAGACATTTATTTATTTAATTTTTTTTTAATAAATGAAAAATATATAAATAAAATTTAATTGCTTGTACATAAATTTCATGAAGACCATCTTCAGATGAAATTATCGATTTAAATCGTACAGTTTTTCTTCAAAATGAAAATAATTCAAATGTGTGTGAATTATACATTTCATTACTAACAAATGCTTCTGTAACTAAATTTAATTTAGTTATATCTGGTTCAAGAATAATAGAAGTTTTTGTTGGTAACGAAGAAGAATATTATGGTACATTTCATGGAAATTATATTGATGATTTAGATGAAATAGTTGTATACAGATATGATGTTCAGATAAAAAGACCAAACACTAAAAAAATTATCATTAAGGTAATTAAAAAAAAAACAGAAAAATAAAAAAAAATTACTTTTCCTTTTTTTATACAAAAACAATTTTAAAATGACAAAATTTGTTTTTCTTTCTTTCTTTTTTTTTCTTTCTTGCTCAAAAATAGCTTTTAAATTCAAAAATAAATTTATGGATATATGGATTTATGTTATATCTTCATGAAATCGATATTCAAAATACATTAATTAATACAAATTGTATTAATTTTGAAAATGTTGAAAAAATTCTATCAAATTCAAATTATAAATTATCAGATAATGCAGAAAAATGTAAAAAATTTATAGAATATTATAGTATTTTTAATAAAAATAATGGTCCACCAAATAAAAAAATGTTATTATCTATAATTAATTCAAATGTTGAAAATGAATTTTCAAATTTAAATTTAAATTCAAATGTAGAAAAAAATGAAATATCAAATTTAAATTTAAATACAAATTTGGAAAATATTAAATCAAATGAAAATAATAAAAATATAAATAATGATGAATTATTAAATAATTCCAATTATAATAATCAAATTCAAATAAATGAATTAAAAGAATATATTGATAAAAAATTTGAAAATTTACATATTTTTATTAATGAAAAATTAAATAGATTTGAAGAACAACAAAATGAAAAATTTAATAAAATTTTAAAACTTTTACAAACTCAAAGTTAAAAAAATTCATAAAAACTCAAAAAAACAAAAAGTATTTTTTTCTTTTTTTTCTTTAACAATAAAGATTATTGTAATTTTTTAACAAATTATTTTGAATTCATTTTTAATTTTAAATAAAGTAACACTTTAAGTAATATTACTTAGTTGTTTTCATAAAATAAACTATTCGTTTCCATCTCCATTCTGTAACGATTCAAAGGTTGTTTGTCCGTTTCTCATGAACACTATTCAATAATTTCACAAGTTAATTGAAAATAATTACTTAAATAAAAAAGAATTTTTAATATACATATCACGTTTTTAAGACGGACTAAAAAGTATAAAATAATTTTTCCTAGCTTCATACAGATTCTTAATCCCATACAGATAATTCTGAAAATTTGTGATTGCGAATTTTAATAGCTATGGAAACACTTGTAAGATTAAAAAAGAAAAACGTGGAGGCGCAAGATAATAGTAAGAAGTGTAGAGTAGCGCTTATATGTGTGAAAATTTTCAATCGATTTAATCCTTTTCCATTAAAAAATAATTATACTAGTCTAGTATAATACTATAATATGTACTAGTATCTAGTGCGTACTGATGCATATATGAATCATACCCAATTTTTCGACTTTATTCATCATTTAATTTAATTTTCTAACTTATGAATTTCTATTTAAAATTTAAATCGATTGCTCTTTCTATTGATATACAAGCCAATGATCTTTGAAATATTAATGCAGTTCTTTTTTCAGTCTGAAAAATGGATTTGAAGGTTTTGTTCAATTTGTGATTGCACAAGCTATTGAGCATTATTTTCATAATAGTTGCTTTCGATTTGCCACTTTCAGGTACTTGCGAGTAGATAAGGTGGAAGTCTGTGCTAAATCATCTACACGTAGCTACTCATGTAAAATTTTTCAAGTAGATACAAGTAGTTACGCTCAATTTTTACAACAGAGGGCTTTATAGTTTAAAACTAAGAGCACTAGATGTGTTTTTCTTTTTTGTATGTATATTATGACAAAATAAAAATTATTTTTAGGTTTTCACACCTATCCAAATTTTTGTGTCGTTCGATTTACCCATTTATTCAAGACACATTTTAGTACTCGCAAGTACTTGGAAATGGCAAATCGAAAGCAGCTAATGATTCAACAATTCTAAGTAGAATGAATTTGTTATTTGATAAAAACTATAATTATTATAATCACTCTTAGTGCGCAGTGATTCATATATGAATCATCCCCTTTTTTTCAAAATAACTGATGAACTAACAACTTGGATGAAAAATGCTAAAACAAAAGGTTATTTAATATTGATTTCGTAACGTTTTAAAATTTTTTCGAAGCAAAACAAAAAATCGTGCACTAGAGGGTTAAAATAAAAAAAAATAGTTTTTTTTAAAATTGAATTGAACACTTCTAAAAACTTCGGGTGCTTTCAACAAAAAACCAATTCACTGACACCGACACGTTTGGTATAGGCTATTGAACACTTCTAAAAACTTCTGTTTGAAAATTAAGTATGGAGTACTCAGGAGTCAGGATGTGTTCGATTTTTCATATCTTTAAAAGTGAGTTAATATGTATTGCATTGTCATTCAATTCTGAGCTACATATGTATAAAATTTAAAATCAATTTTTAAATTTGTACCGAACAGACAGACAGACAAGAAATTTAGAAAAGACATTTTAAACTGATATATTTTTATATTATACTTTTTATCCAGTTACTTTATTTCTTTGTGGGTAAGAGTGTTCCTCGTGACGTAATTGAAATTTTGGAAAGAGTTTTAGGGTAGTAAACATACGGATTTACATGGGGTTTTCGGATTTGGGATGAGTGAATAGAATGCTTCCTGTCTAGAATCGATCCCTTTCTTGAAAATAATTAAATATGATGGAATATTCGAAAAATATAAATATAAAGAACGGAGAAAGTTACTGAGAAACTTCCGAAACTTCCTTGAACAACTCTTTACTTGAATATCATCGTAGTTACAGAGGCTTTATAATCAATTTTTAAAAAAGTATATGTTATAAAAGTTTTTTTAACCTTTAAGCTTATTATTTATTTAAAAACATTTTATTTTATTTTTTTTTAAATTTCTTATACAGAATTATTTTTAATGCATACATATTTTAATAAACTTACATTAAGTACATATATTTGGAATTTGATTTAATTTAATTTAATTAAAGAACAAGTATGTATTTAAATTTAAAGAAAACTATATAATATATAACTACCACTGAGACAGAAAAAGTTTAAACTTAAATGTTATATTATAAATTTATGTACAAAATATAATTTATTGCATAATAATTTATATAAAAAAAATTTTAAGTATTAAATTAAGGAAAAAAAAAAGGAAATTCTTGACGGTATCCATTTAATATTCGAGGAAATTATTAATTACGTGTAATTTTCAACATTAAATTCGATTAAAATTTTTTTTTATACATTATATTAAAATTTTTATAATTATACCCGAATGAGAAATACAATTTTTTTTCTGTTCATCATTCAAAAGTATCAATTTGGCATTATTTTTAATTATTTTTGTTTTTTTTAATAATATTTCTTAATTTTTATATAAAATGTAAATTTAAAAAAATGGCAAATTATGTAAAGCCAACAAATTTCTGTGTGTGTGTGTTTTTTTCTTCTATATTTTAGGTTTCAGTTGAATTACTTATTATTTAACTAATTTTCATCTTAAACTAGATTTTACCTATAATATAATTTTTTTTTTTACTATACGCTTAAAATTATCTTATTAAATACAAATTATATACTAAACTAAAAAAAAAAAAATCATACATATCAAATTACAAATTTTTCAATTATATTCAATTTAAAAAAAATCTTTTCTATTTCATTTTAATTGAATATTTTGTTGTGGCAGTCTTTCATAAACAAAAAAATAAAAAAAATGAAAGAAAAATTTGAAAAATTTATGTAATTAAATAATTTTTTTTTTTATTTTTAAAAAATTTCAAATTAAGCAACAGCATTTTTAAGCCAATTTATAATTGATTTATAATTACGATCCATCCAATGTATATTAACTTCAACTTGTTCAATAGCCTGTTGAATAGCTCTTCCACCTTCTTTATGATATGTATTAATGAAAATTTTTAATTCATTTAATTCAAATTTATTATTCATACGACGTGTTGAATATTTAACAATTGTATTTAGATTTGTTAATGATGATCCTAAGCTGTTAATAGTGATAATTTTTGAAAAAATAATAATATAAAATTAATTACATATTTAGAGAAAAAAATAAAATAAAATAAAATGGATAACTTACTAAGTTTTAATTTCTTTCCAATGATTTCGAATATATGAAAAAACGATTGGTTGTCCAATAACATTACTTGATACAGCTGCAAATACTCTATAAACATCCTGTTTACGTATATGTTCACCATTTAATGATCTTTTTAAATAACGATTTAATATCCATGTTTCTCTACTACATCCTAATGCTGATAATAAAATTTCTTTTTCACTTGAAACATTTGTTTTAATGAAACGTTCAAATGCAAAATCCCATTCAATTTCTGAACCATGTTGTATTGCAGTACAATAAACTAAACTTTTAAGATTTGGTGAAATTCTGTAAATATAATTCGTATATTGATTAGATTATAAATTGCTTTATATTCATGAATTTATACTTTGATAAATCATAAAAGGAATAAATCATGTGAAACTAAAGGATTTTAATAGTACAGGGTGGGCAAAGTTCGACTGACTGATTTAAAACGCTAATAACTTTTGCAGTTTTAAACTTTTATTGTAATTTTTTTTTAAATGAAAGTGTAATTTCTTAAATTTTTTTTGACTATATATTTGTGAAAAATAACTTTTTTCCTAACAATGAATTGCTTTTTTAATGCATTTTGAAATTGTTTCGGGCTCTAAATTTGCTATTTCTGCACAAATATTTTGCTTAAGCTCCTGAATTGCTTGTGGCTTATTCGTGTAAACCCGTCTTTTTGCGTAGCCCCACAAAAAGAAATCAGCAGCCGTCAAATCTGGAGAAAGGGTGGACCAAGTCAATCTGCACTTTTCGAAATAATTCAGATCATCGAAAAGCTCTCGAATAATCTTCATTGTCACCCTCGCCATGGTAATAATTCTTGTACCAATTGAATCTTATATGGAAACACCTTGAGATCAAGCTTCAAAAATCGTCTTAGCAATGTTCTGGAGATGCCCAGTTGAGTTACACGTCGACAGTGGGATTATCGTTGACACCCTGTCGTACAGCCTGTACAGCTTCTTCATTGCGAACAGGTCGATGAAAATTTGGTTGTGGTTGATCACATACTGCACCCCTCTCCTCAAAACGGGTTACTAATAAGTTTTTAATCATGTTTGCACTGGGAGCTGTTGCGAAATTAAAATGGTTACGGTATTTACTTTGCGTTGTAACAATAGGTCGTCGAGGAAAATAATAAAATTTAATAATTTTTACCCGCTCTTGCACTGTGTATGTAAGCCTTATAAAATTTTATAGAATTCTTTATATTATGTAAATAAAAAAAAAAATTAAAAAAATTAAAGACTCAAAAGTTACAAATTTTTAAAAACAGTCAGTCGAACTTGGCCCACCCTGACATACAATGATTTTTATAAGCAACAAAGCTTCAATTGAAAATTTCAAAAGAAATTCAATTGATTCCTTTGCGTGTTATCGAAAATCTGTCTTATAAGTATGTACTATTAAAATGAAATTTTAAAAATTTAATAATAAAATTTGTGCTTAATTTGAAATTAAAACTAAAAGAAATTATAACTTACGGATTTTGAGAATCTGGATTTGGTTCAAACATCCAATTTTGAAAATATTGAAAACATTTTCGAATACAATCACGATGACCTAAATGACAAGCTGTAGTTAATATATCGATACGTTTGTATATTGTTAGTAAATCGGTATCTTTTGAATCATCGAAACCAACTTTTTTATAAACCATATCAAGAAGATTCAGAATGTATTTCTATAATTAAAAAAAAAAAAAAGTAATAAAAAAGTATTAATTAACAATTAAATAAGTAAAATTTTAAAGTTTCTATGCTTGTATCCACAACTATTAAAACAAAACAAAAAACGAAAAAGGATTTTACTCTCGTAAATCGTAAAGAAAATAAATAAATTTATATTTAAATGTTCGTATAATAAATAAATAATCAAATGAATATAAACGTGATGATGAATGTTATCATGTTTCATTTTGTTACAATTTTTATTATCTTTTTAATAAAAAAAAAAAATAAAGATAAAATGAAACTAAAAATATATATGTATATATTCTGTTATTTATTTATTTAGGTTTTTTTGTTGTTGTGTGCGTGTTTTTTTTTCCGTAGTTATATTTTATTTTATTACCTTCATAAAATGGTAATCACCCTCTTTTATTAGCATTGAATCAATAAAATTTAATGCAGTTACAGCTGCCTTCCATGGTATATAATCATCTTCATGTGCTAAATATCGTGTTATATCAAGTGCAATATTATAATCAAGATATTCACCTCTAGCTAAATTTAATGAATCATCGATTAATTGTGCACGATTTGTTGATGATATTTTTTTAAATTTTTTCGGATCAAGTAAATATATTGTAATTAATTTCCAATTATTTATATCATAATTAACACGATAATATCCAGTTTGTTGAATATTAAAAATATACCAATCATTTAATTTATCTAATCTTGGATCATTTATTGATAGTATTCGTTGTCTTCTTATCCAATTTGATGGACGTGTATCATCAAAATTATATTCATTTGATGTTGTATATGTAATTGGTATCCACCATAATGTATTTTCAACATCATCATTATTATTATTTTTATCATTATTATCATTTTTAACATATGTAAATCTTTCTTGCTGTATTTCAAGTGTATTCGTTTGATTATTTGGTTTAATTGTTACTATTGGAAAACCAGTTTGTAATGTCCAAGTATCCATGATTTCTTTAACGGATGTTGAATTATCAAGAAGACCACTTGATAGTGCTTCATTTGTTAAAAATCGCCATAAATCATCTTGTTTAGCTGATTTATATGATCTATGAAAAAAAAAAAAATTATAAACGTTTTTAAAATTCTTAAAATTAATCGTATTATTTTTTTTTTAACTTACAATTCTTTTAAATATTTTTTTAAACCACTTCTAAATACTTTTGATGTTAAAAAATGATTCATCATTCGTATAATTGTTGCACCTTTTGCATATGATATACGATCAAATATTTCATTTATTTCATCAGGATTACCAACTTCAACAGAAATTTTATGTGATGATGATAATGCATCTAATAAAAATACATTTTGTACTTCATTAACAACAAATTGATCCATTGATTTCCATGTTGATTCAATAGCATCAACACCTAAATATTCAACATAACTTGCAAAACCTTCATTTAACCAAATATCCGACCACCAGCTTGGTGTTACTAAATTTCCAAACCATTGATGTGCCAATTCATGTGCAACAACAGTTGCTACACGTTGTTTATTACCAGCTGCAGATATACCTTCTTCATATAACATTGCAGTTTCTCTATTGAAATTTTTTGTTTAATTATATTTTGAAAATAAAACAATTAATTAATTGTTTTAAATCGAAAAAAAAAAATACCTATAAGTAATTAATCCCCAATTTTCCATAGCACCTGCTTGAAAATCTGGTACTGCAATCATATCAATTTTTGGTAATGGAAAATCAATACCAAAGAAATTTTCAAAAAATTTTAAAATTTTTGGTCCTAAATTTAATGCATATTCAGCTGAACGTATTGCATCAGAACGTGTCCAAACTGTAAAATTTCCATAATCATTTGTTTGATTTACAAAATCTGTTACAGCAAAAGCAACTAAATATGTTGACATTGGTAATGATTCTTCATAATTATCCCAAACATATGATGGTAGACCATCACTAATTAGAGAAAAGGAAAAGAAAAAACAAAAATGAGGATAACGAATTTTGTAAATCAAAACGTAGAAAATAAAATCTAATAAACATACACTTCCTGATTTGAATTTTTTATTTTTGGCATATTCGATATTGATGTCATATTTTTTGGTCTAGCAATATTTATAGTAAATTTAGCTTTTAATGCTGGTTCATCAAAACATGGGAATGCTCGACGAGCATCAGTTGGTTGAAATTGAGTAGCTGCTAGCCATCTAAAAAATAAGTGAAATAAGAATTTTAAAAAAAAATTACTCTCTGTATAATTTTTTTTTTTTTAAATTTTTTAACCTTTTTTGATTTCCTTTTGCATATGAACTTCTATAGAATCCTTGTAAATAATCCATTAAAAATCCAATATATTTTATATGAATTTCA
This sequence comes from Bombylius major, assembly GCA_932526495.1. Classification (NCBI taxonomy): domain Eukaryota; kingdom Metazoa; phylum Arthropoda; class Insecta; order Diptera; family Bombyliidae; genus Bombylius; species Bombylius major. The sequence continues at coordinate 10,530,558 of OW052044.1, read as the reverse complement.
TATTGTTGACCTTTTTTTAATTTTTGTTCAAATTGCATAATATAAAATTGTTTTGATTCAATATAATCATGATTTTTTATATCTAAAATTTCATATTGTGTTGAATTTTTAATTAATTGACGTATTTGAACATCATTTTTAGTTATTTGTAAATCAGCTGCATGAATTGTTATATTATAACAATCTTCAATTATTTCAATATTTATTTTAATAATACCATTAAATGTAAAATTTCCATCAAATAAAAATGGTATTAATGATATATTATATGATAATGGAATAATTGAATTTGGTAAACGAACATCATTATCAATATTATATGAATTTTGTTTTTGTTCATTTTTATTATTATTATGATTATTTAAAATTAAATGAGATCCAGTTGATGAATTTATTATAAAATCATCATTATCATTATCATTTAAATTTTTATTTGTATCTTTATGATTATTTATTGTTGAACTTGATGATGATGATGATGTATATTCATGATGTCCATTACAAACTGTTGCTTGTGATAATGGTACATTTGGACATGCAGCAAAATTATAAACAAGAAAACCAGCTGATAATAAACTACATATAAATATTGCTCCTAATAATATTAATGTTGTTCCAGATATTGTACAACTATATCGACGTCTATTCGTAAATGTTGTACCTGATTCCATTGTAAGTGTTTCTCTGACTTGCATATCTTTTTTTTTTTTTTTCTTCTTCAGTACTTTTTTTTTTATTGTTGTTTTTTTATTCTACCCTCCTCTAATTTATTAATTTAATATCATTTTCTATAAACGATAAAAAAACAAACAAATATGTACAATGTGGGATTATTAAATTTTAAAAATAAAAAATTTCATCTATAATACATTTAATTAATATTATTACATTAACCCTTATCGATACTTCCTTATATGTAATTTAATAAATTTAGAAAAAAACAACACACAAAACGCATACATACATACAAAATCAAACAAGAAAAATATACATATATGGACGATTCTCTATGTAACGCAGACTACATCGTACGACGTTTTAACGTGTATTTCATGAACATCTACTAAGAAAAGATAATTTTTCAATATTTTATATCAATACCTTAATGTCCTAATATATCATACATAAAATAAAATTAAATGTTTATTACACTTTTTTTGTGTTATTAACTCTAACAGATGTAACGCAGACTACATCGCACGAAAACAGAAAATGTACCTTTTTACTTTCCATTGAAATTTTCTGCTAACTGAATGCAACAAATATTTTGAAATGTATATATGGTTTCATGGTAGCAGGTATATTTTTTGATTGATATTCAATAGTATCTTAAATAGATTTGTATATTATTAAAAAACAAAAACATTCCTAGTAACGCAGACTACAGATAAAAATTTATTATGTATTCTAGCGAATTATTTGATTGTAATTTTGTAAATTGATTGTATCTTTTAGATATATTTGTTCTCTTATGTTTAAAAGAATTATCAAAATTAGATGTCTTGTCTACAATCAGTTATAACTTTTTTAAATTTTCAAATTTTCACTAAGAGGTTTAACTTCCCAGAGAATTGCCCATATGTAATTTAATTTTTTTTTTTCATTGTAAAAATGATATCTATGAATTTCTTGAAATTACACATTTCCTGGCAGGAAAAAGGATCCAATACAAACAAACTCATCATACATTTTGGATTGTAATTTTGTTTGAATTAAATTCTTTAGCACTACTATTCTTGAAATTTAATCCATGAATGCAGGCAAGCATTCTTTTTTGAAAATAAGTAGCTATATTAATGTACATACTCACATATTTACGTACGTATTTTCTTTTGTGAAATTGTATACTATATTATGTATTATACCACTTATTGGTGACAATATTAACAAAACCAAAGATTTAAAATTTGTAAGTAAAGAAAACCACCTTAAATTAAATCTCTGGTACGACGGATATCCACATTTCATACAGTATTTCTGTTTGTATTTTATAAATATAAAAAAGATATACATATAAGTATACATATAGTATGTATAATCAAGGATATTTGACACGATTTCCTTTTGTGGTTTGTTTGTCTTACTTTTGGTTTTTCAAATAATTTCATTTCTTTTTTTTTGTTTTTGTTTTTTTATTTTCTTGTTTTAATAAATTAACTTACCCTATAAAAGTATTTTATTTATGTTAGCATTTTGGTTTTGTATTTAGTAACAATCAGCAATTTTATTTACTTAACAGTTTTAATTAACCCTCCTGCATTAGAGTATTGACGTGTGTGTGTTCATATTTTCATAAAAATAAATAAAATCATTTTACTTTTTTTTGTTGAAATTAACATTTTTAGCTATCACGAAAAGAAATCGTATAATAAACTCTTTTTTCTTCTCAACGTTAAACCCTTTCATTGATCCGAAAAAATGTACTTTGTAAAAATGTAACTGTATTGATTAACACTAGCGTTCATTGCCGTACGTTTTATAAACAAAATTGATTTTGAATTCGATATCTACGAAATCTGTGATCCGATTTACTTGAAATTTGTTTTCTACAATTCGTCTTTTAAATGAAAAAAATATTCTTCTAACAGAACCCGAGTTGTAGGACATTAAAGGAAAATTTTCATTTCTTTGAACATCTATCAACACTTCCTTTCTTTTCCCCTTTATTTTCCCTAATCACCTTCTTCAATCTTTATGCGCTGTGCTACCCTAAGTGCAGTAATGGAATATCCATACACCGTGGCTAATCAATTAAAAAAATACATGCACCCCAGAGTACTTTCCGAAGTATTTACTACAGATAAATTATGAACGATAGAAATTCGTTTACTATAAGGATCAAAGTTTTAGGACAAAAAAGTCTAAATTTTTGAGAACGAACGCTTAGTGTTAGGCCAAACAAAAGTGTGCAAATATTTTTTTTCTTCGTACATAGAATAAAATACTTAATTGCAATTAATTAATGAAAAAACAAATAATAAACATTGTGAAATAATGTTTGATTATTTCATTGTTACCCCTCTCCCCCCATTCAAATTTAGCAAATGTATATTATTAAAAAATGTCATCATGATTAGCATAAAATCAAATTTAAAAAAAAAATCTAATATAATAAGCACAGTAAAAAATTTAATAAAAAGTTATTAATTAATATGATAATAATATATTAAGGTCAATTAATATGAAAGTTCAGTGTAGCAAATTTGAAGAACATTTTGATAAATTTTATTTTCAAATAATTAAATTAATAGCTCAAAAAAAAACACATACATATATGCATGTATGTAAATAATAAATATGTATGAATATGAATATATGTATGTATAAATACCTACATTGTATTATAATTAATAAATACAAATAACATGATAATAGCATGTTTAAAATTTACGCAAAAATTTTATAATTTATTATTATATTGCTTTTTATCAAATATTATTAATCACGTAACAAAATATAACGATAATAATTTATTAATTAAAATTCGTAAGATGAAATTATGATTGAAAATTACAATTCATGAATATGTGATGAATTAAATTTAATGATAAGAGAGGTTTTACGCAAATTATACAATATTATCATCTATTTATGTGCATACATTCTTACAAATTTGTATATAGGGAATTCCACGCAAATTGACCACATTTTACCTTAAAAGCTGATTTGAATAGGTATATATGAATTTTTGGTAAATCTAGTGTTAAATTATTTACGATATCGTTTCGATGTCACGCCCGTTTCAAAAAATGTCACACCCGTTACATTTCTTTTTTTTTTAATTATGAAAAAATTATTGCATTGTTCCTCGTCAAATTTTTCTAAAAGATTCTTTTAAGTGTCTACAGTATAATTAAAAATAATATTTGAAATTGTTTATGTGAAAATTTTAGGATATTCAGTAAAATATACGGAAATCCATGAAATTCGAAATTGTCAGCGTCACACCCGTTACGCTACTAAAATGACGATTCTAATTAGAAATATTTGAAGTTTGAAAGCATACTAAGAACATAAAAGTATAATCAGAATGCAATTGCGGTATGAGTTTCTCAATATTTATGAGTTAGGATGTCACACCCGCTACAAATGGAATTCCCCATATACATTATGTATACGTACATATGTAAATATGTATAGATTGTAGATATTAATATACATATACATAAATAAACGTTTATTATTAAATATATACATATATGTAGTTATGTACATAAATGGTATATGCTTTTCCTTCCGGTAATTGATTACAAAAATAATAATTGTTTTTGCAAAATTCATGGCAGAATACATACGTACGTAACGCGTATGTACATTGATTAAAATAGATACGTAAAATATGTATAATTTAATAGTGTATTGACTTTAGAATGATAATATTAAAAAAAAAATGATTTATTTTATTAATAATACATTAATTATAGAAAGTATGTGATTATAATGAACGCAATAGAATTATGTAAATTATAAGTACATGTATTTATAAATTATTTTTTAATGAATGTAAATTTTTGATTTAAAAAACTTGTAAAAAAAACAGTTTCTTTGACCTTCAGACACACATTGTTGTATTTAAAAAAAAATTAAGCTGTTCAAAATCCAAATTGAATTATTTTACAGAAAAATAAAAAAGTTATTTTTAATTCGATTATAGAAAAAATATTTTTTATTTTAGAGTGTAAGACCTCATTATTACAGAAGCTTATTAAAAATTTATTTATAAAAGAATGTTAAACGATTTTAGCCGATTGTGAACGGCTTAATTTTTAATTATTCCAACACGAGTGCAAAAAAAAAAAAAAAATGCTAACGAATCAAATTAATTTGAACTTTTTGATTTTTATACAGAAATGCTGAATATTTGAAAAATATTTTAAAATTTTTATTTTGAATATTGAATTTAATTAAACTAATAGTAAAAATATTTTGTGAAAATTTTAATTTCCTAAATCATGAAAATCACAAAAGATATTAATTATGAAATTTAAAATGATGAAATGTTCATATGGAAAAAGGATACCATGAACACATTATATTATAAAATTTTGTTTCTATTTTATATCATAGATCTCATATTAAAACTCATACTCATACAGTAAAATATACATCGGTATATGTACCATAAAATATCAAGGATATTGATTCAAGGAAAATGGTAAATTTTAGTATTTTAAAGAAACAAACACGTACAACATTATTGTATTAGAGAAATATTATGTACGTATACATACATAAAAAAATTTTGGAAAAAAAAAAAAAGAATTTTAATTTATTTTCAAGGATATTCAATGTTTAACAAAAACATACTTATTGATTTAAAACTTTCTAATTTAAATATTAACAAAACATTCTTACAGTTTGATTAAAAATTCAAAAAATAAATATCATATATCCTTTCTTAAGATTTTCAAATTTTATATAAAACCAATAAAACTTAAGTTATTTATATTTTCTTAAATATTTATTTATAAATGTGTACGTAAATTAATAATCAATATTAATCCTAATACCATCATTATCAACAACAACAAATTTATTCTGATAAACAATTAATACCAATTACAAAAAATATATGTATGTACTACAGTACTTATGTACTCTATGAAATTTCATAATATTTATGTAATAACAATACATACAAATAATATTGTATGTATTTCTAATTGATTTGAGTAATGTGTGAAATAGACAAGATTAAGATGAATTTTAAAGAAAACAAAAAAAGCCCATAACAACAATTCAAGTAAAATACCATTAAATATTAATAATGATTTATCTAACCCACATTGTATTCAATTATTTAAAATACTAATATATATCATAGATATATCTTTTTGTACATTTTAATTATTTCCAATTAAATATCTAATATAAACCTTGATTTAAATAGAAGATATCATTAAAGTTAAATTAAGGCATTTAGTTGTTTTTTTAAATTATTGAAGTACCTACATAATCTATGATGCTTTCTATTAATAATCACAAACAACAACAACAACATATATCTATGTAATTGATAATCAAAAAAATATATCACTTTATAATCTTTAGGGTTGCGTTGTATAGAAAAAAAAAAAAATTCAATCATTAAAAAATATCAGTCAAAATAAGAAAAGTTCTCAATTATTAATAGAATTGATGTTCTATATTGTTTTGATGATATGTACTTAAATTTTATAAACAAATAAATTTTCCTATACTATATATAAGATATTACACAGTATGTATGTGTGAGAATGTATTTAACATATTTTTTATATATTTAACATTATAATTTACTATACATATATACTTCATAGATATAATGAATAACCTTTTCAAATCCTATGTCAAAAGTTTTACCCTATAATGTATATATGAAGTATACACTAACTTCAATATATTGGCCTATGTCATTGGCATACCCTTTTTGTTGTTTTTATTGTTAAAAAGAATAAATCAACCAGGAACCAGAAAAGAAAAGAAATTTTCCTCTTATTCATTTTCAAATTTTCATTTCTGTTATATATGCTTCGTATTAGCTGTGGGTTTTTTTTGTTTTTATTTTATTTTGGATTACCTTTTTTTTTCTCTATAGTAAAACCTCCTATATCATCTTCAATATCTTGTGAATAAGAAAATTTTCAGTTATCGCGTGAAATTTTGAATTTTTCACTTTTAAGTATGGATTTTCAGTAATTTTTGTTGACATATACATACATATTCATTTGTATAATACTTTATATACATACTCTCTCTACACATTTTTTTAAATATTTTTATCATCCTATCCCATTGTATTGTACATATTTTATCTCTTTTATCAACATCATCATCATCATACCACACACTAGAAAGTAAAAAAAAATTTATAAACAACGAGTGTAGTACAACAGCAGCTTAAAATTTATATAAAAGGATTTTTTCTAAAAAAACAAATTTTGGCATCAGAAATGTTTTTAACTGACATTTTCATGTTGATTTACAGCTTTTGACGAATTAATGAAAATTTTGTGAAGAAAATATACAACGTACCTACATCTGCAGAAAAAAATATACAAAATACAAAATAGATACAAACATATAGAGTTAAAGTTTTATTTTATTGTTTTGTTTTTTTTTTCTTCTTTTTCCTTCCAATTACCACGTTATATGATATAATGATATAGTACCTTCACAGATCCTATAGATTTTATTTAGATAGAAAATTTTCCTTTTACATTAACTATGTCAACTGTTTTCAAAATTGAGATTGATTGAATTTTCCTATCTACAAAATAACTGATAATGTTTAAATGCCAACCCAATGACATATCATGTTAAATTTTTCTTGTCACAATATAAAAACAATAAGGTTGAGTTGATATGTTGATATGAAAAAGAAAAAAAAAGGAAGGTGTTAAAAGTTTTTAAGGATATATAATTTTTAAATACGAAAGAAAAAGTCTATTTAGGTACGCATTTGTAAATTTACTTTTTGTTTTTATATACATATATGTACGTACATACATTTTTTAAAAAATGTTTTTAAAGTACCCATATTAAGATAAAAGTATCTTGATAAATTTTATTAACCCTCCTGCGTCGTTCGAGCTTTTTTTTCGATCCAAAGGTGAAAATTATTTGTTCCACTTGTACCTAATAGACAATCGTAATTAAAATCAGACAACTTCTATCAATTTTTATTTCTAATCTAATACCCTAAATGAAAAGACAAGCTCTATAGCTTGTTCCACTTTCACAAGAACATCAACAAAAAAGTTACAACAATCAAAATATTTCGAGTTTAAGCAAACACTGTGGTAGGGTTAAATAGCTGTAAATTTTTTGCTATAACTGATAAAATTTTTGCAATTAAATATAACACAAAAAAATAACAAGATAAATTTATGTTTTTTTAGTTTGATGCGCTAAAAATAAACACTATTTTATACTTCTTTTATTGTTGTTTTTAATTTAATATCTTAAGTGGTTTTCACTCTCATGATTGTTCATATTACATATTATATGTATGTTAAAATACAAAACATGTCTTACTTTAAATGTTCATTTATTATTTATTTATTCATTCACCATATCAACAAATTATAACCTACATTTATGTATATACATACTTATATAAGTACTGTATGAAAGTTTCTCTATCACCTCAATATAACACTTCTTACATTCTATTTTATTTTATATTTTAAAATTTCATTATCTATAATGAACTTAAATTTTTGCTAGGTCGAATATTTTTTAGTACATATTCGTATATATAAGATACTTTGTACTATGTATCTAAAAAAATACGAACAGTAAGAATAGAATGTCAGTATTTATTACATACATACGATACATATATGTAGAATATCTAATACTTTTTCGAATAGAAAGAGAATTAGGAAATAAAAGTTGTACAAAAAAAAAAAAAGAAATAAATAAGATACATAATTCGATAGTAAACAAAACAATAGATAAACCCGCATCCTTTCTATATATAGTATATGGTATCTACATTTATTATATAAATTAACTAAGTTTATAAATGAAGTACCGCATAACAATTTCCCTTATAGAATACGTGCTATATTTAATTACACAAAATGTAAACATAACAATACCGCACTTGAACATCGACCTCGACAATTTACCACCCATATTCAAGTACCCTACATATGTGTGTATATATTTTTATATATGATACAATGTATCTGTATGTATTTTATGGGAATAATATATAATTTATAGGAAAATGTGTACTATATCAATTATATATATGTATTTACTGTAAATATTATAAATATATTGTATTAAAACAGTCAATATGTAGTATATGTATATATATGTATGCTAGGTAACCCACATATGTATGTATGTGCGATAATTAAGTTATAAATTAATTTGATATAAAGTTTTCTATCTAACCGGCCACAGATGTAGTTTGTTTAAGAATACAAAAACACACATAGTTGCTTTGTAATTAATGTTTAAAGTTGAAGATATTTTATCAATAAAATAAAGACATTTTATAAAAGATAGATTTTATAAATTACATTTCACCTATTTTGTTTTAATATCGAATTCAGGTAAACTTTACATTTGTGTAATGTATGTTAGTCGATTTTAAATAGTGTGTGCAATTTAATTCTCCAACGGATCTAATTGAAATAAAATACTTATGTATGTAGTATGTACATAAATGTTTTAAATATGTATAACGAATTTTCATGATGTCATCATAATATGATGTGTGACATTAATTATGCGTTCAAAACGACAATGAGACTAAATATGTACATATATGTTGGGGAGCATTCATTTTATTTGAATTTACCGTCAATAAAATATATACTCTATTCTATAAGATGACATCAAAAATTCTTAATTGAGTTTAATTTATAACCTTTTTTTTTGTCGTAACAGAAACAACTCTTTAAAGATAAAATAATTTTCATAAAAAATTATGGTTTACATTTAAAATCTACAAATAAGTTCAAGAAATAAGTTTATTAAGAATTTAAAAAAAAAAAAAAAAATCTGACAATCTAAAAGGATGTCCTCAAGTTTTTGCAAAAAAAGAAGAAAAAAAAGACATTTTTTTTTCTTTCATTCACAGGAAATAAAAAATTACAAGAATTTTTCAAAGCTATACAAGTCACGTATTACTTGTCGTATTTCACAAGAATTTTCTATTGATTTTAAAATTAATAATTTTTCAAATCAGAGTTTATTTTCAATCCTTTTATATTAGTTTTTTCTTTTAAGATCCTGTAAAATTAGATATTATATATTTTTTCTCTCTTGTGTGTAAAAGCTTAGAAATGAAAAATTAATGCTATTATAAATTTTTTTTTTAGCTTGTAAATTAGAGTTTTATTATTGGGTTTGTTCCGTTTAACAATTGAAGAATTTTAGAAGTTAATTTGATTTAAATTTCAATTGTGTGTAAATTTAAATCCTTTCGAAAACAAAAAAAAAAAAAGATTTAAAATAATAATTGATTTAATAATAATTTGAAATTAGAAAAAAAAACAATGAATGTATGCTAAATTAATTTAAAATTTAATATAACAAAAATATTATGAATTTTTCAATATACCTATTTGCGGAAAATTTCAAATAAAATAATTTAAAAAATCCTGTTTATTTTATTACTATAAAAAAAAACCATAAACAAAACATACGTACAATAGTTAATACTCGATATATATAAAAAGAGATTTAAACTAATTAAGAGTATTAAAATCACATTCATAATAATTTCACATGACAATATAGATAATTTATATATTGTTGAATTATGTAAATGGCAAACACATCAGTTGTAAATAATTTAGATTTGTTTTTCTATTCAAATAAATCAATTAACTCCAACAATGTATGTATGTACGAGGGGAGGTTAAAAATGTCTGCGGAATGGTATACTTTTTTAGATATAAATGACAACTTTAATTTTTATTTTTCAATATATTCGCCTTTATTACTAACACACTTTTTACAGCGTTCTAAAAGTATTTTTAGACCTTTAAAAAAAAGTTTCATCTTTAGCTTCAAAATAGTCATTTATGGCATCCTTTTTCTACATTAGTAAAGTGATTTCTAGAAGCTTCTTCTTCAGGAGGTCTGGGCTGTAGGGTGGATGATCAATTTCTGTGAAGCTACATTTCTCTACAGCGTTCTTCGATAGTGATGAACTGTGTGCTGGTGCGTTGTCGTGTAGCAGCAGAAGTTTTGGGACCCACCTTCCGGACACTTTTGACATATTAAGATGATTGTGGAGGATATTAAGCACTGTCGTTCAAGATACCCCCACCATGCATTCGTGTAAGTTCTTTCTTTTTTAAACGAGCATCCTCCAGTATAAATTTTTCAACTTTTTCAACAACGTCTGGACTCGTTACATCAATTAGACGTCCTGTATGAGGATCATCTTCTAATGATTCCTCTACCATGTTCAAATAATTTGGACCATCTTTAAATGGTGTCAACGGACGGTGTAAGATCACCGTATAATTTCAATATTTCCCTGTGGATATCAGCCAGTATTTTTTCTTGTTTCGTCAAAAAACTTATGACGGAACGATATTCAATTTTATTCATTTTCACTTCCACTATGAGGTTACTTTATTTAAATTACTGTCAAAAAGTTACTAATTAATATATGTATTAACCTACAACTTTATTTTTACACTTTTGAGAGTCTGATCTATCTAATTGTAAGAAAAAAAAGATTCAGAGAATGTCCCACAAAAGCATATGATTCCGCAAAAATTTTTGACCTCCCCTCGTATAAGAAAAGAAAAATATTTAAAAAAAAAACGATAAATATTAAGAATTATTATCAATTTTTTTTTCTTTTATAAAAATAAAAATTAGACTGTATACATACCAACCAACATACCTAAATAAATTGATTTATTTCACATGGAAATTATTTAATTTTGTTGAAAGGAATTTCTTACAACATTGTAATGCATTATTTTGTTTTTTTTAATTTTTTTTTTTATTCATATTAATATTTTTTAAACAATAGAAAAAAAAAAATACAAATAATAGAATAAAATAATTCTTTTCACCTTGAATGGTTTTAATTACAAATATGAAAATTTTATTAAACATAAAAATTAAAATGTGTAAGTAATTGATTATAAAATGAAAATATTAAAAAAACTTATGAAAATAATTGTAAATAAAAATATGTAAACATCATATTTTTATTTAGATATAAAACATCATTAATTCTTTTGTTTTTGTTTGTTTTGTGTTTATTTTTATATCAAAATTATGTGTAATTTTATTTAAATTTCATTTGAAAAATTTTTTTTGATAGATAGAATTTATAAATTTTGTTAAATAATGAAGTTTTTTACATTTTATGTGTAGGTTAGGTACATACTAATTTATTGAAAATATTTTCATCTATTTATTTAATAATAAATATTTATTTGATTGACGATCGATTTTATTGATTTATACTTATGGTTCTCAAAAAAATAATATATTTTTGAATTGTTTTGTTAATAAATTCCCAAAAAAAAAATAAGAAAAAAATTATAACATAAATTGATTCGTTTGAAATGAATAAAAAATAAGAAAAGAAGAAGAAAAAAACCAATTTAGAGATTCCCAAATGTATCGTTTTTACTGTTAATATGTATTCTTTTGCAAAATATAAATGTATCTTTTTGTTTTCATATACATATATATATTAATTCAATATTATATCGTGTATTAGAATTATTATTGCTTCTTTTTGTTTTTGGTTTATTATCATGCAAACATTTGAACAAAAATTTTGCATTTTTTTGTAAAGAAATACATTTAACGTAGAATATGTATTTTTTTTAAAGTTTTGTATAATGTATCTTACATTTATGTATCTGTTTATATTAAATAATATAATATATAAAATTCATTTCACACCTTTAAAATGGTTCTACAGGGTAATAAATTAACAATGAAAAGATATTATTCATGTACATATGTGTCTATCAGTTGCAAAAGGGATCTTTTCCATATTTTGAAAAAAATGAGTTATATACGTAATTTGAAAGGTCTTTTAAAAATCTATTTATTTATTTACTTTATTTTTAAAAGAAAAAAAAACCTTTTCCTCTGTATTTTGATCGCCAAAATATGAGCTCAGTTGCAAAACGGTACCTTTTCCTCGAATTTTCATATATAATGTAGTCTTTTACTGCAACAATATTGTACTGGAAAAGAGTACTTTTTGCTGCGAAATTGTACTGTTTTCTAGTAAAATAATACTAGGTAAGGTTAGTTGCAAAAGGGGTCATTTCCATTTTAATTTATTCGATAAATCGATCAAAATTATTATTTTGTTTACTTTTTTGTTGAATCATGGTTCTATTAGTAATAATAAACAATTTGGTCAACTTTCATCGTTACATTTATTGATAGTTTCTTCCAGAAACAATTTTGCTTAATAACTCAAAATGACTTAACATGACAAAGACCCCTTTTGCAACTGATAGACACATATATAAATATTTAAAAGATACGTCATTTCTATGTCAATTATTATAAATTAACACCTGTGTACTTTAATTCATTTATTTGTAGGATTGAACAATATCTTCTTTTTTTTACTCACAAAATAAATATTATGAATTTTTTTTTTTGGAATATGCTTATCAAACATTTAGACACACATGGATTTTTTGCAAAAAAAAAATATACATAATTAGATAGGTTGTGTGAAGAATCTTTAGAATTTGATAATATGTATTTTAATTTAGTTGAATAATTTATGTAAATATATGCTCTAAAAAGAATACTTTCACTAATTTTAATTCAAAAAATTTTCGTAAAAAACTTGTTTAGAATTATTAAAATGTAGTTTTTTTTTTTTTTGTGGAAAAACAAAACGATTAAAAAAATAAACATGAAACACCTGTATGATAATGTCGACAGTAGAACTTGAAAACTAGCTTATAGAGAGATTTATGAATCTTTTAAAAAATTTTTGATAGAATATTTTATTTATTTTTTTTTTTTTCAAACATTTTTGTCAAAAACAATAACTTTTCTTTCTCTTTAAACCTGTTAATATTAAAAAATTACATTTACGTTCATGATATTTATTTGATCATTCAGTTTAACACTCCGATCTATGTACGTTAAATTTTACTGCCTTCCATCCTATCCATGTTAAGGAAATTTTTGTAGACCTTTTCGTTTCTTTAAAAAAATATGTTCCGGGACGAGTAGGAAGTTGAAATTTGCCCAGAATATTCCTTAAAGGGTTCTCTTCCGAACAAATAATCCATTCACTAAGGCAAAAGTTATAAGGTAAAATGTACAAAATCGTTAATTTTCGAAAAATTAATGTTTTTCCCCTCTTAACTGCGACCACTCTTATTTTTGCAATTTTTTAGAAACATTTCAGTTTGCGTTTAAATTGAAATGTGTTCTGGTCTAATCCTTTTTATTTATATCAAATCGGTGGAACAGAGCCCGATATATAAAAGTATAAAGTTTACAAGTCCCAATTTTTCTGTTTAAAGCTTGAAAGAGAACCATTCAAGGAATATTCTGGCCAAATTTCAACTTCCTACTCTTACGGGAACATATTTTTTTTAAGAAACGAAAAGGTCTACAAAAATTTCCTTAACATAGATTGAAGGAGTTTTTTTCTTTGAAGCCTTATAGCTCACTCCCTGTTTCAAAGATATTTTTTTGTTTAAAAAAAAATTTATAGGGAATAACGAAAAAAACGCACTGCAGAAATTTCAAGTTATTCGGATCACAAAGTCCAGAGATATTCAAATTTGAAATTTGATTTTTGACGAAAACATGCTAACATAAATCGGAGTGTGAAACAAAATGCTCAACGTTTTCCAAAATTTTAGAAAGTTTCAATTATCAAAAAAAAAATATATTAAATCAACGTAAAAATATGAGTGCGATTTGTTTTCCTTTTTTTTTTTTTTGTTCTCAAATAATCCCTAATTTTTCTTTAATGTTTCTTAAAACTTATTTCATATTTCATTTTTCATCTTCTAAAGAAGAAAACAAAATCTGGAATATTATGTGAGTGTTTAAGGATTTAAAAAAAAAAAATGAAAATATAAAAGATTTATTTCGCTCATACAAAGTTGTATAAACTTTTTCAACAAGTGATTTGTATATTTTCTTTTTTTTTCTATATCATTTTTTCTTTGTATTAAAGAAAAAAACATAGAAAACGTGCCAAATTTCCTATTCCCATTATTTTTCAATATAAGCTACTAGATCTGTATGTATGTATTATACTTTATTTTATTTTTTTGAACATAAATTATTATATGTTTATATCGGAAAATGTATACAACGTATGATTTGAAAAGAACGCCTTGGTAACTGATCCAATGAAGTGTTTTTTTTTTTTTTTCGTTATTATTGTAAAATTTTATTAAGTATAAAAACATTTATTTTTCCTCATTTTTCTCTTTGTGAAAAAAAAGAAAAAAATTAAGTAGATATAGTAAAATTGAGCATTATTGTACACATCATAAATTTTAAAAATTCATTCAATTTCTGTTTTTTATTTTTTTTAAATTTTTATCTTAATTCATTCATCATCAGATAAATATTGTTTGTGTGTGGAATGTATGTAGTGGATATGTACGATATTTTTGTTATTAAATTGGCATCGATGTTATTTAATTTGATTTAATTTTTTTTTATATTTATGTACATTGTACATATTGTATATTTAAGACTGAAAATCTTGAGAAAGTATGTACATATAGGGGAAAATACCCAGTAACGAGCCCTCCGCAAGTAACGAACCGTAGGCTTTATTTTATTCTATAACTAAGATATTTTTATAAAAATACAGGTGAATATTTACTATATATTTAGAAAAATATGTTATCCTTGCAATGCGTGGATGATTTATCATTACAAATTCTTATTTTAAATATAATTCTAATAAATGTAAAGTACTACCAAAAATGGCATTTTTCTTAACGTTTTCGTTAAGGAGATGAATTTTTATTTTCTTTATATTTTACTACAAAAAAAGAAGCGATAAATAGCTAATTTTTTTGAAATTACATTTTAAACTAGTTAAAATTTAATTTCTAGCACTTTATAACACTTTTATTTTTAAAATATTTTATTTTTGGCACGGCTCGTTACTGGCTCAAATATTGTATATGAAATTCAGTAACGAGCATAGGGCTACAATTCAAAAAAACCAAAGTACCAGTAACGAGCCCTTAAAGAAAAAAGCAATAATTCAATTTGTTGTGTATTTAAATCTCACCTACCTAAATTTTAATATAAATGTAATATTTTTAAATAAAAATAATTCAAATTTTTGGTTTATTTTGCAACCCATTTGGATATTTCAATTCTCTAAAACTACACGTACCTGACAAACAAAATATTTTCAAATATTTAAAAAATGGCAAAGAAAAATGGAACAAAAAGAAAAAAATGAAAACTTAATAAATAAATAGTTATATCAGTTACATAATAGTAAATACAATTAAATAACATATATTTTTTTTCATATTTAATATTCATAATAGTATATATATACATATAGGTACCTACTATAAAAACAATAAAAAATACTTTTTGTATTAAAATTTAAGAAAAAATCCTTTTAATTCAGTTCAAAATAAAGGGCTCGTTACTGGCTCTTTTCAGGAGCTCGTTACTGGCGAAAGGGGGGGGCTCATTACTGGTCTTCACGAATTTTGAGTTATTTTCTTAATTTTAATAATTTTACTGAAATAAAAACATATTTTTTTGCGTTAAATTACAAATCTAGACCCTTCAGAAAGTTTATTTTGCTCTTGGTTGGAATTATTAATCAAATACTCTTTAACCGTGGTATAAGGAAAAAGTCAAAAATTGTCCTTAATGGGGCTCGTTACTGGGTATTCTCCCCTATGAATTTCATAAAATAAAGAAAAAAATATGCCACTTGTTGGCGGTATCTACATGATATATTACATATTACTTACTAGATGTGCTTTATGAATACAATTTTTAAATCAGCATGCGTGTCATTCACATTAAATCATACTTTATCGTAGTAATTATTAATATGTATTTCAGTTGAGCAAAAAAATATTTAAAAAACAGAAAAACACAAAAATTATAGCAATTTATTAGCTGGAATTATAAATTATGTATGTAGTTAATTTTTTTTTCTTCTCAAATTAACTTTGTGTGTGATTTAAAATTAAAAAGGATGTAATTTTTTATTTTTATTTTTTATTTTTTTAATTTTTTAAAATGTTAAAATTCATCACATTTAATATATTTTTTCTCATCATAATAAAACATTATTTAGAAAAAGAAAAAAAAAATACACACACATGTGTGTTTAATGCATTAATATATTTTCCCAAACATATGGTTGATAAAAAAAAAATGTTTCTATTTGAAATTTTGCGAATGGGGAAAATAAAAATTTTTTTTTATACATATAGGATTATACTTACATACTTATTAAAAAAAATTGCCTGTGGAAACCAACAAAAAATCAAATCTCTTTTTATTTTAATTTTTGTTTTTTATTTTTTGTCTTGTGAAAACTACCACACACCACTACCACCGAATTTTAAACTAACAAAAAAAAAAAAAAAAAACTAATGACAAAAAAGAAAATAACACAAAGCAAATTTTTTTAAAAAAAATAAATAAATAGACTATGTGGTTTTTATTAAAATATTTCGATTATACTTCAAGAATAATTTAGCCGTTAAATTGTGCAAATAAAAAATTATTATTATTATTATTTTTTTTTGTCGTAATGTAGCGCGAAAATAATGCAAATTTTTATTGTTATTGTTGTAATTGGATAATGTTCAAAGTTCTGTTTTTTTTTCAAACGAAATTATTTTTTAAAAATCTAACTGCTGACACAAAAATAATAAATTATTGATTATTATTTTTTTTTTTTATCAAAATTATATGATTTATAGGTGGTGTTTCGGTAATGTAATATTTTAATTTATTAATTTTGTTTAATTAAAATTTTTTTATAGGAAATTTCCTTTTAGGTATGTTTGGCTAATTTATGAGTTTATGATTTTTTTAAAAAAAATATTGTATATTATTCTCAAAATACACCTAATTGTTATAATGTACATTTAAAATAAATTATAATTAAATATTTAATATAAAAATTATTTATGATTATTATTTTACCGATGGTTTTTTTTTTCTTTTTCAAAATTAAGACCCAAACAGCGCCTACAAAATTATGATTATAGACTATATTTTATAATATTATCTTTATATTGTATTGTACTTGTCATATAAAGTAAATTAATGAATTCAATGGCACGATATCAACATTATTATTTAAGTACTCTCTTTTAGAAAAGAAAAAAAAATTCTGGTTTTTTATTTTGTTGTTCGTTTGTTTGTTTCTTATTTTAGTAAATCAACAAAAAAAGTACATAAATAATTTCGTTGTTCACAAATGTTCTTTTTTTTTTACTTCTTAATATTTTTATGTTTTATTTGCTCCACATCAATATAAGTATTTTTTTTTTTTGTGTCTGTTGGTTCTGTTCTGTTGCTCTAAATAATTGCAAATAATAGTAACATGTATTTTTTTTTTTTTTTAGAAGGAAATCATCAATTAAAATATTAAATTCATTATTCTATCTATATTCATCATAAATGTATAAAATTTAATTTTATTTGCAAAATCACTTTAAATTATGTATTTGTAACACACTAAATTCTAATTTTAAAAAATTAAGAACTGACTCTCGTATTTTATATTCTTTTTAAGTTTTTTTATTTTTTATTATTGTACATTTAAACACATCGTGTATAACACAGAGCTCTAAATTGATGAAAACAAAAAAAAAATTAAATAAACTATGTAACCACATTCACTTTTAATATAGAACTGTGAAAAATTTGAAAACTACTAAATGACTAAACCAAAAACCATCATCGACAACATCATCATCATAACATAACATAATCATAAACCGTCCGGCTCCAATATATTATAACAACCGACTTATTCGACTAACCGAAAGATAATATCGAATCGACAATAAATGCGAATACTATGGACTATGGTATTGCTTTGCTTTGCTATCATCATCATCATCATCATCATGGAATTGGATTACATATTTTGATATAGATACATTAGATACACTTACTTTTACTTAATGTATATAGAGAGGGTATATGAACGTGTGTACAATATTCGTACGTACATATATACATATTATTATTATTTTTTTAATTGAACTCTCTGTTAATTTTATAGAAAGAAAATATTTTATGTAGGTTTTAAATCTGATAAAAAGAACAAACATACAAACGTTTTATTTTATGAGTGTGAAATTTAAAGAAAAAAAATAATAAATTCTTTATTATTTAATTAATTTAATTAATAATAATTTAAAAACGATGGTAGTAGATATACATTTATTTATTGTATATGGTATGGTTTTTCAATTATTTTTTATATGATACATTTTCTATTACTTATCTTTCAGGATATATGTACCTAATAAATTTTACCAATTACTTTTTTTTTTTTATTTCTTTAAAAATATGTATATGTATATATAAATGTATATATACACCTCTATATCTAGATTTTTATTCTTCATAAAATTTATTTCATTTTCAGTTTTTTTTGTTAATTTTAGAAATTTCAGGAAAAAAGAAATTAAAAGTAAAAAGAAAAAAAATCTAAGTTGGTTTTATTGTTTCCAGATTATATTTCTTATAAGGAAAACCTATAAAGTACAACAAATTTACTTTTAAATAAGGATATTATAAGGATTGTTAAAATACCAGATTTTCTTTACCTTAACATACTTTGAAAAGAATATTGTACTACTTCTTTAACATTTTTGAAGCTTTAAAAACAAATTTTTATTTAAAAAAAAAAAATAAACAGAAATTCAAGTAATTTTTATTAACAACTTCATTGTTATTTGACCTTTAAGGATCCTTCTTCGTTATTAAAAAATTGATATAACATGAAATACTAAGTCTTTTTCTTTCTGGAAAATGATTATTAAAAAGAAAACAAATCTGCCAATGAAAAATTTCTGTTTTTTTTTACTGGGGCAAAATTCTGAAAGATAATTTAAAAAAAAACTTAAAATTACTTAAAATCCAGTTAAGTATGCTTAGTTACAAGTTCCAGTTTATTTTTTTCTAATTGGAAAAAATTGTAACAGAAGTAACGGACCAACATTTAAATAATTTAAAAGTGATGCAATTTCGAAAATCGATGTTAATTATTTAACTGTTGTTGTTGAATGTGCTGAATTAGGTTTATGTCTCTGATTTCCAAAATAATTCACCAATGACATTTTACAGCTGTTTCATTCAGTGCGGAATAGCGGAATTAGATAGTAAAACAAAGTCAAAAGTTAACTAGAGTTTCTAAAATCCTTTAAAAACAAAAAATAATTATGGAAATTAAAAAAAATAAATTTGAAAAAATCTTCATAACTGTTGGAACTACAAAATTTGATAAATTAATTGAAGTTATTTGTTTCAAAGAAACAATAAATGTTTTAAAAGAATTAGGTTGTTCTAAACTAACTGTACAATATGGTAATGGAAAAGATTTCGATGAAAATAGTTCAATTTTTAATGGTATTCAAATAATTAAATATCGATTGAAATCAAATATTATTGATGATATAAAATCAAGTGATCTTGTAATAAGTCATGCTGGAGCTGGAAGTTGTATAGAAATTTTAAGAGAACATAAACCATTAGTTGTTGTTATCAATGAAGAATTAATGGATAATCATCAAATTGAATTAGCTGAAAAACTATTTGAAGAAGAATATTTATTTTGTTGTAATCCAAATACTTTAAATGATACACTTAAAAATTCAAATTTTAATAATTTAAAACATTATCAAAAAGGAAATATGAAAAAATTTATTGAAAATTTAGATATGTTATTTTGTTAATAAATTTGAATTAATTTTTAAAATTATCAATTATTATTTTTCACTTTAAACTATCATGGGGTGAGTTTCTAGAAGAATAGAAGAATAGATGAAAGTGGTGATCATCAGTCATCACTAGTCACCACCACCATTCACCATACAGAAACTCACCCCAGGATAGTTTAAAATTTTCGCATAGAGGTGTTCTACATTTTTATCCTTTGCAAAGGTGAAAGCTTATGGTACTCAATCTATTGCAGGTTGTTTAATGGTGTTTTTTTCCATTGTAATTGAAACATCGGGATGGAAGGTGGAAGGGAGTACATAAGTTGTTTCAATCGACTCAGCAATGACTGAATAATCGATTCAGCTATTAACAAGTCGATTGAAATAGCTTACATTCTTCACCCGTTGAATATTTAAACGTAGCCAAATAAAAGAAAAATCAAATTCGACGTGTAAGGACAATTTCTTCCACAGAGTTCCTGGTGAAGATTCTGGCATAAAAGTGTTTCACATTCAACTTCTTCCTTCATTAGGAAGTTTCCACTCTACTTTAATCTCAAAAACACAAAAAAAAAACAATTTGCTTTTAATTCTCTACTTGTTTTTTTAAATATATTTTCAACCATTAAATATTTTATAATTTCATATTGTATATATATATAATCCAGTATAATTATTAGAATGTTTAAATTTGTTCATAAATTTTAATAAATATGCTATTCGAAATTTGTCTATAAAGAGATTTCATATAATAATAATATGTAGTTATTATAAAGGGAATAAACATTTAAATTTTTATTTGAATTTAACTATTGAATAATCTCAAAAATTTTTGGGGCAAGTACAATTTATTTTATTTTATTTTTTAATAATTGTCATTTTAAATGAGAGATGAAATATATGTTTATTCTTCAGCACCACCACTTGCTCCATTCTCAAGAATCAATTCAAATGAGAAAGGTGTAAAAGCATATCCTAATCCACCATAAAATTTACTTTGGAACTCCACCCTAAATTTAAAAAAAAAAAAAAAATTAATTTTTAATACTTAAATCAATTTTTAAAAAAAACCATAATTTTATTTATCATACCAATGTAAACGCAATGTGTGTAAAAATGCTGAAAGACCTTCCATTAACACCAAAATACCAACTGTAAGTACTGCCCAGAATGCAAATATAAACCACAGTACAATTCCACCGTACCATGAATTTGATGATAATCCAATTCTTAATACCATATTCCACAAAACTTCAGCAAGTTCTACAAATAAAAACACCAATATTGAATTAGTATCTATTTTAGATCAATAGAAAAAATATCCTTTAAAGCTTACGTGCATGAGCCAGAGATAACGCCCAAAGACGTAAATATGATGCTGTATGAGAAACTGATCCAAGTACATATTCAATTGTATGAATTCCTTGATGTATGAAAATTTCTGACATTTCTTCTTCTCCATGTCCATGTGCACCACCAGCACCACCAGCTGTTTCACTATGAACCATACCATCAGGATTCACACCAGATTCTGGATCACCATTCTCAATTGGTGTTATCTGTTGCATCTGTGCAAATAAAAAAAAAAAAACCAAATATCATTTTAGAATTTCACATTTAATTTGAACACGCTCATAATATTTTTAACTTACACTTTGTTTTTTTCTTTCTTTCATAATATGCATCGGTTTTCCAAGTAGCATTACTGGAATACAAAGTAAAGCCAGCACAACCAATAATGGTTCAAAAAATGATTGACCTCCATACATTGTTGAATCACATCCTTCCTGTGGTTTTGCAGATCCTTTAAATAATACCATATTAATGAATGTGATAAGAATTGATGGTGCACATCCAGCTGAAAGTGGTGCTACAATATATGAAAAAGAACAAAAAAATTATTATTATTTTTAAAGATTTATTTTTTATGTTCAAATTATCGATACATACGATCACTTTTTGCTGAATATTTTGTCCATTTAATAAACATTAATAATACCATATAGAAGAATAGAAATATTAAAAATATCATTTGTGGAATGAATTCAAAAAGGATTGATAATTGATTTTTGAAATAGCGATGATTAAAATAGCTCATTGTTACACCAAAAACCATATGAATAACACCAAATATAATTGAAATTTTCATTTTATATGCATTATGAAATATAATTTTATTTCCACCAGCAATTTGCCAAACTGGATCCATTCCAAATGGATATGGATAACCAATATAATCATCTGTAGTCGGATTTAATTGTAAATCTTTATTTGACATTACAGTTGATATATTATAATTAATTTCCCAATGTGTTCCAAATATATTTAAAGATTTTGAAAATATATCATTATAAATGAGACCAGTATACATTGAAAAACATCCCATTAAAAATATTATATAACGACCACCAAAGAATATATTCCAAATTTCATTATCAATTTTTTTAGCTGATAAAGGTTTTTCTTTTAAAATCATCCATAATCCAAATAATGCCATAATTGCACCATGTCCTAAATCACCGAACATAACAGAAAATAAAAATGGAAAAGTTATTATAGTATATGGTGCTGGATTCATTTCTCTATAAGTTGCAACACCATATGCATCAATTAATGCTTGAAATGCTTTTGTAAATTTATTTGTTCGATTATAAGTTGGTGGATTTTCAAATGTTTCCATTCGATTTAAAATTGGTGGAACAGATGATCCAGAACGTTCCTAAAAATTTAACAAACAAATAAAAAATCAAATTTTTGCTATTTATTTAAAAAAAAAAATAATAATAATTAATACTTACAGTTCCTCGTCTAAGAGCTAATTGTATAGTCTCAATATCAAGAACTGGTACCCAACATTCAGCAATTAAACATTTTTGTGTTACATCCAAATTGAATAAATTCAATGTATGATAGATTGCTTTAATTTTACGTACTTTAACAAACCAATTTTTTAAATTTTTTGCAGCTGCAACTAGAACACGATGACGATGATCTTGTGTTTGTCCTAAAACTGTATTTAAATCTTCAATACGTGTCATAACACCCATTGCCATTTCACGACGATCAGCTGGTGCTTCTGGGCATGGATATAATGTTGCACGAAAACCTTCACATATTTTCTTTACACGGGTTTTTAATTGATCTCCTTGGAAGAAAATTATAAAAACAGATTTGTAAACTTGATCACCCTACAAAAAAAAAGAAAAAAAAAGTGTAGAATTAAGCACATTTTTTAAATTAGAATAATGATTTTTTTTTTATTGATTTTATTCGGTGCTTACATTAGATGGATCTTCTAAAGGTGTTTCAATCATTGCTTGACGAAGGAATACATTTCCGCGACATGCTCTCCATAACATTCTTTCAAAAGCTGGAAGTCGTTCACGTAAAATAACTCCAGCAACAAAACTGTTAATTTTTTTTTTTAAAAAGTATTTATTAAAATTTTCATTAAGAAAAACAATGAAAAAACAAAGATTTATGTAAAAAAAAAAAAATCAAAAATCAACTATCAAAATACAAAAAATTACAAAGAAACACATACTTCGGACGTTGATTACAAAAAATAAAAAAAAAAAATAAATATATAATTATGAAAGAAGTATACATACATATTTAGGAGTATACATATATAGAAAAATTTTAATTAAAAAAATAATTAAGTAATTAAATAAAGAAATATTGTTTGCTTATGATTTAATTGTACATTACCAAAATTGAATGACTATAATAAAAGTTAAACTTCTTCTAAAATCTTCTAAATTAATTAAAATATGTAACCAAAAAAATATATATGAATTTATAATGAAAATTGTTCATTCTCAAACTACATACTTAATTTTTACTAATTCTATTTCTACTTTTAAAAGAAAAATTCATATTTCAGAAATTCGAAAGCAAACAATATTCCTATGTCGTTGAAAATATATATTTTTTATTTTAAAAAAATGATAAATTCATGAATCTAAAAAGGAAATTAAATTCAGATAAACATAAAAAAAAAAATGTTCACAAATTATTTTGTAATAATGAATTTAATAGAAAATGCACATATTTTATTATTTTACAATAATTTCAAATATGATTTTCAAATAATTACAGGAGATTTTTTTTAAAATTTCAGAAGAAAACAAAAACCATGACTAGAGAGAGAGAGAGACAGGAAAAAAAAAAACGTAATAATGTAAAATGACATGATGATATACCACAAATTTAAAAAAAAAAACTTTATAAATCTCAAACATTCTCACATTAATTCAAATTCAACAATATTTTTACTGTATTTTATTTTTTTACTTATTACTTTTTGTTTAGTTGTATCTTAAAGGTTATTATGTGTTTAATTGATGTGGTGTTAAACATTTGAGACTTATTACCCGTTAAATGAATGATAACTGAAAAAATTCGACAACATTCAAAGCACATGAATAATGAAACTTTTTCAAATTGAGAACATTTACGTTTACATATTTTTTTTTTTTATAAAATTATTATTAATTTTTTTTTTTTAAACAAAGATACAAAAAAAAAAAAAAAATTAGAATTGACAATATTAGAAATACTTGTACTTTTCTGAAATTGATTTTTATATACCGACCATGGAAGATATTCTTCGGGCTCATGTGGTTTCTCCAGGAAACTATATATACATATATAAAATTATTTAAGTACAATGATTTTTTTTGTCTTTTTCTTTTCTTTTCTTCTTAAACTAATTACAGATACTTATTAGTTTTTTTAAATATTTTATTTGAAATTGTCTAATATAAAAAAAAAATAAATAAATGAAGTGCTTTTATTAGCTTTTATTACAATTCAATACAGTTTTTTTCATTATCTGAATTGAATTCTGTTAAAATTTGTTTCTTTAATTTAAATTTAAATTAAACTACGACATATTAGACTTAACTGTTTTTTTTTTTTCATTCAAAAGCACTTCATAAAAAATTTAATTATTTTAGCAAATTGTGATTTTTTAGAGTTTTTCATATGGTTAATTTTTTAAAAAACTCTACCCGATTTTATAATTGTTGAAAATAATTTAAAATATCACATTTTGCAAAATAATTTCATAACTTAATTTCTATTATAACCATAATTTTTTTATTGTTCTTTTAAATTTCTTTTTGCTTTGGGTTAATTTGTTTTCTTTTTTTTTTTTTTTCAAATTATATTTTTTAGTAATTAAATTTATAAAAAAAAATTGATATTCTAATTAGTATTAACTTTTAATTTAAAGTTTATTTAAAAAATTTGTTTGTGTTTATAAATTTTCCTAAAAAAATACCTACCCAAGTTGAACAGGTCCCATTGAATGGCCAGTTCGAGTTTCATCTGTAATCAAGGCTCTTGTCATCGATTCAGTTTGTGTATTAAGACCACCTTCTTGCTATAAAGTTTCAATTATTTTGTATAATTTTTTTTTTGTTTTCTTTCTAAAAACATCTTTTTTTTCTTTTTCTTTTTGAATGTTTTCATTGTTTTTCATCATATAATATTTTTTTGTTAATAAAATATTTAATTTGCATTGAAATTTTTTTTTGTGATATTTCAAAATATACTTAAATGAAAATATTGTTTTCATAAAAATTATCAGGGGGGATTCATTTGATTAATTGCCTCACTTGCCAAATCGATTAACTCCATTTTTGATGTTTTTTTAAGTTTTAGTTCCAGAACTTGATTAATTCTGTGTGATAAGACGTTAAACTACTAAATTAAAAATATTTTTTCGGTCTTCGAATCATAATTAATTTATTATCGGAGCTTATTTATTACTTTTCTAGACGTTTTTTGTATGGATTTAATCGATTTGGCAAGTGAGGCACTCAATTCTTATTCCTTTCTTGTATCCTTATAAATGAAAAATTGTCTGCTTTACAAAGAATACGAGTATGAAGGATTTGAACTATCGAAATGAATCCCCATCTTGATAATCTTAAATTTCATATTAATTTGAAAATTTACAATTCTAAATTATTACCCGTACGGCGGGCTTGATTAAAATTATATAACAATTTTGAAATATCGATTTTTAATAAATGATTTGATTAAATATGAAAAATTAAAGAAAAAAAAATAAAAACAAAAATATTTTTTAATTACAAATACACCATTATTTAAATTTATTCATTTCAACACCCTTTTGCATAGTATTAATATAATTATTTGTTTTTTTTACATAAAAATCATATTTGTTATTTATCGAAAAAAAAAAAAATGTGTGTAAAATAAAATAAAAACAAAAAAAATAATAATACAATAATACAACAACAAAAATAAAATTATACATAGGTATACATAAATTTATTTTAATTAACCCAAAGAAAATTCTTCCTCATGCGATTTTATTTTTTTTGTTTTTTTT
Organism: Bombylius major; assembly: GCA_932526495.1. NCBI lineage: Eukaryota > Metazoa > Arthropoda > Insecta > Diptera > Bombyliidae > Bombylius > Bombylius major. The sequence goes on along the minus strand of OW052044.1, from coordinate 10,503,801 downwards.
GTTTAGAATTTTTCGCATTTTATACGTATTTATTTATATTATTTTTTTTTTAAGCATAACTTCGATTATATAAAATTTTTAAAGCGTGCATATATGATAGCCATGTATGATGTACTCAAAAGTCTATAAAAAATTTCATTTAATTCTTTTTCTTTGTTGAATGTTTTACTATTTTTTTCATTTTCTATGAAATATGAAACAGATTTATTTAAAAAAAAAAATAAAGTTATGAAGATGAATTGCATTATATATGTGCACGTATACATATACATATATATAAAATGTATGTATGTGTGACTATTTTTAATTAAGAAAAAAAAATATATCATGCGATGAAATATACAAAAAATATGTGCATTTTCTTTTTACATTTAATTATGGAATAAATTGGAAAGGACAAAGTTTATTTTTATTATATTATTTTTTTTTTTTAAATATGTAATTTACCATTTTCTTTTTTTTATTAATTTATTTTTAAGTGTTCTTTTGTTTCTATTAAAATTTAAAATTTGGATTTGTGATCTCTATATTCAGAAACAGTTGGTATAACTCACAAAAAATTGAAACTTATCCTTTTTTTAAAAATCAATTTAACGTTTTACAAACTAATCAACTAAAAATTTGATTATTTTTTTTTCCTTCTTATTCATAATTTTTGAGAAGAAAATTATTTATTTAATTGTTTCAGTACCTTCTTGTTAAAAAAAAAAACACAATTTTTTATGAGAATAATTGATTTTTACTATCATCTTTCTTCTTTTTTTTTTTTTAATATTTGAACTTGTTGAATTTTGTTTTATTTTTTTTTATTTTTCATATTTACCCAAGTTTTAGATTTTGTCCTTGTTGGCTAGCACGAACTCCCTCTTCAACTAATAACTGTACTTGTTCTTCTTCTTTTTGGGAGTCAGCCATCTGTTGATAACGTGAAGTTCTAGTTAAGTTTAAAGCTGGCGCTGCCTGGCAACACAACCGAAAAAAAATTCAAAACGAAAACCAAAGAAAAAAAAAAAAAAAACAACAACGAAAAATTCCTAACATTGTGAAATTTTTTGTATTTACATTTCACAAAAAAATTACAATTAAAATAATTTATGTCTAACATACATATATACGTACATGTAATTTAACTTTATATATTTTCATCAGACTCCATTTTGTTTCAAATTCTTCAAAAATATTATTCGTTTTTATTATTTTTATTTTTTAAATAAATTTTTTACAATTTTTTCATTTCTTCATTTTATAATTAATTTAAAAAAAAAAAAAAAAATTGACTGACACATTTTTTTTTTATACCAGAAATTTCAGATATCCTAACAAATTAGTGCAGAATAAGTATTAAGTATAAAAAAGCAACGGCACTTTAACACTACAAGAAGCATTTAAAAAAAAAAAAAAATACAAATGCTAATTTTTTTTTCTTAATTTTTAATAATTCCAATTTTAACAGAAAAAAAGAAATACATAACATAATTTTCATCTATTTTTGATTGAGCAAGCACGCAATTTATTTAAAAAGAAAAGTAAAATAATTGTTTTTTTTTTTTCCAAATAATAAGTTATAAAAAAGCAGGAGAGTAAATGCACTGCATTATTTTTATAAGCAAATTATAAATAAGTCGTAAAACATAATACAATACATAGGTATATATAACTGTTTTCAATCACAAATTTAATATACATTATAATTTCAGGATTCATCTCCTATGAATTTAAAACTTTTTAATTGTAGAAAGAAAAACATTACATATTCAATTTTTATCTCAAAACAATAGCGATTTTTATGAATTAAAAGTTTGTATGTTATTTGCAAATTTTTTTTTTTTTAATTTGCCCACCTTAACTTGCATTCAAACTTGAACTCATGAAAACCCCTTTGAAGTTTTATAATAAAAAATCAAATTTTAAATGAATTTTATCATGCGACGGTAAATTAATGCAAACAAGAAAATACTTTTTCAAATATTTGATTTTTTTTCTCTCTTAGTTCTCCAGAGAGAGTTTTTTTAAATACCTATAAATATACTTAAAGTCAAAGAACAGATACTTAATTTTTTCATTTAAAAAAAAAAAACACAAGGAAAATCATACTTTTTTTTTGTAAAATAAAATTTCAATTTTCTACTCAAAATATATCATAGGGTATAACTTTAAAAAAAACTGTGTTCTTATCTATCTAAAGGGTTTATCTACATTACATAAATTTTTTTTTATACTATTAATTTTAAACTTTATTTCAGATATGTATGTATAAAAAAATGCACATAAATTTTGTAAAAATTTCTAATTTTCATTTTTTTTTTTTTTGTTTGTTTTGGATTAAAAAAGATGATAAAGAAGATAATGAAGTATAACAATTTAAAAAAATAAAATGATTTTGCGTAATATTGAATTTTGAAAAATTATTTTTACTTTTTCCAAAAGCCAACTACAAATTAAAATTAAGTACCTATACGTATGTTAAAAATCATTAAACAAACAAATAAAAAATCTTGTGTAAGTGATTTATAGATGTAAAAAAAAAAATAAAATAAAAACTACAAAATTTTTATATATTAATCATTTTTATGAATAATTTACTTTATACCTCAACCTTTTTTTTTCTTAAATTGTGAGTTATATACTAGACAGAAGGAACTTCTAAATAAAAAGTAAAAAAAAAATAATAGCTAATCATTTTGTACTCTTTGAAACGTACAATATATTAATTTTTTAAATATGTATATACATAAGTAATTATTTCATATGCAAAATATTTTAAAAAAAATATATATATATACACATACATATATACAAAATAAGTACACATAAAATTTTCATCAATTCATTTTCATTTTCAAAAAGAAAAAGCGTATCTACAGATCTTTGATAATTATAGTTTTGTTTTGTCTTGTTTTTTTTTAAATTTTTAATTATCAAATTTTTATCCAAACCGAAAAACATTTCTGTTAATATAATTCATAAATAATTGGGTGTTGAAAATTATGCATAAAATTATTATTCATGTTAGAATGAATTTAAAAAGAAAAAAATATAATATGATTTACTACTAAAACGCATGCGTATTTTATGAGAAAAAATAATTTCTTTATTTGAAATGATTGAAAAAAAGTATATAGTATCAATAACACGTTAAAAAAAAAAAATAATTTAATAATTTATTAAATGTTAATTTTAAAATAAAAGGTAAGAAAACGGAAAAAAAGGAGGAGAAAAAAAAAACTTTGTAGATATGATAAAATTTGTGTGTATGTGAGGGGGACTGGTTTAAAAATTTTCTATTCATGTAATATATCTTTTTTTTTTTTTTTTTTTTTTTAAATTTAAAACAAGGATTAAACATTGAGAACAAAAAAAAAATTAGAACTTTATTTTTTTTTTTAAATATTTCTAAAAGAAAATCCAACACATAAATATTCAAAATTTTACAAAAAGAAAGGAAAAAGAAAAACTGTTAATATTCATTAACCATCTACAAAATTATTAATGTAACGTTTTTAAAAACAAAAAAAAGGCATATATACTAAATCTACTTTACAACAAATAAAGGTTTTCTGTTAAATATGTAAAGAACTAAAAAAGAAAGAAATTTGTTAGGAATCAAAAATCTATTTTCATTTTTTTTTTTGAAATTTATATCTCGATAAAAAAAATTTTTCTCCAATATTTAAAAAAAAAAAGTAAGTACATAAAGATTTTTTTCCGTTTTTTTTTGCACATTAATTAAAATACAAAAATACTATTAATTAAATAATAATAATAATATACCTATGTATAAAAATATTTTCAGTTGTGTTGTCAAGACATTTATTATAAGGAATTTTATTTTTATTTAAAAAAAAAAGAGAATATTTATTTATTTTTTTTTAAAAAAATATATATAAAACGATTTTTATAAGACTCACAGTTGTCATATCTACAAAATTAAATTTATTAGATAATTTTATTTATTAAAAAATTCAGTAAATCAGAATGTTTTTCAGATTAAATAAAAATGTTGTTTATTTTAGAATTTAAAACTGTTTTTTCAAATTGTATTTATTTTTGAATGTACTGCAAAATTAAGAAAGAAACTTTTCTTAAAAAATAATAATAAAAATTAAATTTTATGAATCATCTTCAAATACGTTTTCTTTTTTTTTTCGATAATTTTTCAATATTAAATTCTTGTTTAAATCACTTTTTTTGATTAAATCCTTTTGATTACCAATGGTTTCAATTCATGTAAGAAATAAATAATCTGTATAGAGAAAAGTTTCTTTCTATTTTGTATTTTAAATAATGGTTGTAGAACTTTACAAAAATAAAATTAAAATACAGAAAAAAAAAACAAAGCAATAATTTTAAGACAAAATAAAAAAACAAAAAAAAATTAAAAATAAATTAATAAATAAGTCAGTGATGTTATACAAAATGAAATTGTCAAATGTGAAAATTTGATTATTTAATAAATTTGCAAAATGAAATATGGAAAGTGAAAAAAAAAATTACTTACCTCATCAAAGAAAACTTGTGTTTTTCTCAATATATGCTTAAGTTCTGTTAATTCCAGATAATTTCGTTTAAGAGCTTCAGCATTTTGATTAACTTCACGTAATTCATTTTCCAATTTTTCAAAAGTTGCCTATAACCAGAAAAAAAAAATCAAATAAATTACATAACATTTTTCTAAAAATTTAAAATTTTACTTCAAGATCAATCATTTCTCTGGGTTGTGGAGCCTCTGGACTATCACCAAGATCAAACATTGGAATACCATCTTTTTTAATTTCTTTTTCTAAATAACGAAGTTTACGTTCCATTTCATCACATCGACGAACTTCATTAACAAATTTACGTTGAAATGCATTCACATCAGGATTTAACTAAATAATTAAATAAATATATTTTCATTAGAATTTTTATTATCTAATTCATTATTATATTAGATAAAAATTTACATCTCTGAATTGTACAAGTCCTAATTCACCAAGTTCAGATACGCATGCGTAAGCTGCTTCACTTTGTAGAAAAAGTTGACATAATGTCATTTCTTCACTTCTAAACAACGACCCCATTATAACCAAGTCGTCGTTTTATTATTTGAACGTTGTAAAACTGAAAAATTAACATAATTAAAAATGTATAATACAAAATCATCTTTTATACTTTATAAGGAAAAGTATCTGTTCATTTTTAAAATTACCTATATGTATATAAATATAAAAAGAAATTAATTTAAAAAAAAAAAAACGTGATATGTTGAAGAATTATGTATAATATACAATTTGAATGCCAATGGAAGTTGCAAATTTTGTATCCAATAAATAAAGTCTATTTTTGTATCAAATATTTTTTTTTTCTTGTAAATTTTATGACATTGAATAATGAATGCAGATACAGATATAAATTAAATGCAAATATTATAAATATTTTAATAATTAATTTTACGTTAATCAACAACCAATAATTTAAGTTATAAAGAGTACATGTAAGCATATATGTATTACGTAGTTATGAAATGTAGGTAGATGAGGTAGATACATAAAAATTTTGCAATATAAATGTAGGCATTCATATTTGCCCAATATTGTCGCATCTTTTGTCTTTTCTAAATTACAGAAATCGTGCATTATCACGACTTATACAAAATATATGAATTATGAAATCAAATTAATTGCTTACGTTTTACAATTTAATGGTAATTAAGGATAAATTTTTTTAAGAAAAAAAAAAAACATGAAAAATTACATTGTATAGGTATTTAAAGAAGAAAAAAATGAATCACATAAGGAAGAAAATCAATATTTTATAAAACCAATTACGCCCCTTTCTTTCTTTTCACTTTTTTCTTAAACAAAATAAATTTATATATTCAAATATGTAAAAATTTTCTTACTTGATTTATTTAAGAATAATTTACTAAAAATATTAAAAGATTTTCAAAAAAAATAATTTTTTTTTTCTAAATCCACTTCACTTACTTTCACAGGAAAAACAGAATAGAACAGAACAGATGGGCTGGATAGCTGGATATCTCCGTTCGACGATAGCACACAAAAAAAAGTGATGCAGATGCAAAAAAAGACACTCTTACCAGATCAGCATTTTCGCTTAATTCAAATTTTAAAAAAATACCCCATGGCACCAATTTCGAATGTGCACATCGCCGAAAACGTCCAATGTGATTTGATTAGAATTAGAAAAAGAAAAGAATAAAATACCAATGGGTAAGTTATAATTTGCTTTCATTTGCATAATAAAAATTTAAATTAAATTAAAAAATTAAAAAATTACAACATGTTTGAAAATCCCCTATCGAGACAGAGCGAAATGCAAATTTTCACAATGGCAATCTTAAAAAGAATATGTTAACAACACATGAATGAATTTCCTATGTCAAAAGTCAAAAGTCAAAATGACAATTGGTATTGGATTTGGATTTGTATAGTAACAGAACAGCTGATTGATGATGCTTCGTTGTTTGCATTTTGAAAGTAAGAAATTCGTTTTAGAACATATTTTTAAATAATTAATCCAGTAGAAAAACATCTTCAGGTATTTATTCGTAAATTTTCAAAAATGGCTGGACCAATTGAGAAAGCAATCACTGAAACATTAAAAGAAAATCTAGAACCAGTACATTTGGAGGTTATCAATGAATGTTATATGCATAACGTTCCAAAGGATGCCGAGTCCCATTTTAAAGTTTTAGTTGTATCAGAGAAATTTGAGAATGTTCCATTAATAAAGGTACTTTAATAAACAACATTAACAATTTTAGAGTAAGAAATTTACACAAATTATTTATAGAGACACCGTATGATAAATGACTTGGTTAAGAAGAAACTTGAAGGAGATTTCGTCCATGCACTTTCAATTGAAGCTAAAACTCCAAAACAATGGAATCCAGATTACAAGGTTGAACCTAGTCCCAATTGTCGGGGAGGTTTTGGAAAATAAATAAAAAATACTATTTCAGATCCGTAACAAACGTATATATTCTTAAATATTAAAAAAACAAACAAAAAAACTAAATGTACTTCGTAATTAAATAATACGTATTTTATTGAGATAATTCAAGTGTTTCCTACTTCAATTAAACCGTCTGTTATTGAATAGACTGTTGTTTTTGCTGAAAGTATAACATCATTCACACCTACTCCATCATAGGCAGCTCCACATACAGAGAGTGGTAAATTATGTTTTTTAATATAATTACGAATATTCTGAATTCGAGCTTTATGACCAACTGTGTACTGAGGAATACATTTCCTTAAAATATTTACTTTTGAATTTTTAGGCATTATATCAATTTTAAGAATTTCCTTAACATATTTTAGTGCAATATCTAATAAATGTTCTTCTGTAGGATTACTACCAAAATATTCTTCAAACCACTTTCCACCCATCATAACTGTCAAAACGGTATTTCCTTTCATATGAAAACAGCAACTATCAAATATTATTCCTAAAATAGGCAGTTTTTCATCGGGAGGTACAAGAAATCCAAATGCTTCTTCCTTTAAAAGATTTGGAATATTGAATCTTAGATTCACAACAGCTACATCCACATATGGTATTGTCTTTAACTGATTGGCTAACAATGGATGTTGTTGTTCTATAAGAGATGCTAGCCTATAACTTGGAATCGATGAAATGATGTAGTCGGTATATTCATCTCCTCCATTTATGTTTAATATCACTTTATCCTTAAAAAAATTGATTTGCAAGCATTCAGCTTTCGTTTTTATATCAATACCGTCATTAATTAGTTTTTTAGCAATAGTTAAAGGTAAAGTTTGAAGACCACCTTTTAATGAATAAATACTCCATTTTTCGTCTTTTGCTTTCTTAGCCATCTCACATGATTCTGCATCTTTCGCGTAAGTATTTGTTAATTTTTCTTTTCTCTTAAATTTTCCCATTATTAATCCTTTTATTACACTACCAAAAGTTTGTTCCTTCTCGAAAAGATCATTCATTAAAAATCGTACACTAATTTGTTTAGCATCACCTGCACAAATACCACATATCATGGGACTTATTGCATATTTTGCAATTTCAGTTCCAAATCTTCGTTCAACAAAATTATAAATTGATTCATCATCAATTTGTTTTTCAAGTTTTGGTGCTTTTAAATCGTGAAATATACCAGATATTAACGGTTTTGAAAATGGAGATCTTTTTAAAAATAATCCTCCTAAGCTTGATGGTAAAGGATGAAGTTTATTATTCACGTAAATCATACGTTTTTTAGCTGCAGGATGTGTTGGAAAAATTGGATTAACTAAATTACCTAAATCAAGTTCTTCAATAAGTTCCAAAGTACTTGGAGCAGCTGGTCCTTTAGGCCTTATAGTTCGTGGTCCAGATTCAAATATAAAATTTTCTTTTTCAAAATTTTCACTACGAATCCATCCTCCCAAATGTTTTGAAGATTCATAAACCGTTACTGGATTTATATGACGTTTTGTAAGATAATAAGCTGCTGCTAAACCACTTAAGCCTCCTCCAAGTACCACTGGCATTTTCACAAGTATTACTTGAATTTCTTATTTTATCAAGACGATACAATAAAAATAAATATTAAAATAAAATTTAACCAAAAACAATCTTTTCCATACTTCTCTCATTCATGAGTGATATTCAGTGTTGGTAGATAATTTTTTTTTCACATCGGAAATTTTAAAATCTAAGAAATTACCACCAGGGAATATTAGAATTATATTGTTTTTCGGATTTTATACATATCAATATCACCGTCGGGATACAGACCAAGAATCAGGTTACCAGGATACCCCCTGGGGTCAATTCGGTTTCGGTGGAGTGAAAAAATGAAAAAAAAAGTTTGCACTTCACACACTGTTTTCACTTTTTCACTGCACTGTACCCAAATAAGCGATTCTCGTTGCGTTCGTGCAAACATAGTGCTGAATGGGGCGCTGAATTAAATTTTTTCACTGACGTGACGTGATATGAGAAGTGAAGTGAGAACTGTCAAATCAAGTAAAAAAAAGTTGTGTTTTTGTATTGTTTATTGTAAAAACATATTTGTAACTAAAATTGTAAAATGCCTTCTTTTATTATACAAATAATTGTAAGAAATGAAAAAAGAAACAACAGAAGGTAAATTTATTCAACATTATAACATAATAATGTGATAGTATTAACTTAAAAATTTGTTTTTAGACGAAATATGAGAATTTTACGACGAAATTTGCGTGATACTCAAAATCCTTTTGAGATGCTTTCGGATGAGTTTTTTATCAATTTGTATCATTTTCCCAAGCATTTATGTTTGGAACTGTTAGAGGAACTTCGTCCGTACATCACAATATCTCGCAAAATACATGGAATTGATTTAAGTATCAAAGTATTAAGTGCTTTGCGATTTTTTGCAACGGGAAGCTATCAACGTGCAGTAGGGCAAGATAATTTGTCTTCTTTGTCACAAACATCTGTCAGTCGTTGTATTACCGAAGTTGCAATAGCTCTTAACAGAATAGCTCATCATCATGTAAAATTTCCTAATGCAGAACAGTATTCTGATATAAAGAGAAAATTTTTTGAGTTCGCATCTTTTCCAGGTATAATTGGTTTAGTGGACGGAACACATATTAAAATAATGCCACCAAAAAAGGAAATAGAGCATGTGTATTATTGTAGAAAAGGTGGTCATTCTAAAAATGTTCAGATAGTTTGCGACGCTGATTATATTATATTAAGTGCTACTGCACGTTTTGGAGGAACGGCTCACGACGCGTACGTTTGGGGGTGTTCTTCAGTAAAAATAGCTCTTCAGGACAGATACTCTAGTGGTGAGAGAAACTTCTGGCTACTCGGAGACAGTGGGTATCCATTACAACCATGGTTGATGACGCCTATCGAAGATCCAACTTCAGAAGCTGAAAAAAAATATAACATTGCGCATAAAAAAACAAGAAGTCACGTCGAAAGATGCATTGGTTTACTTAAAAGTAGGTTTCGCTGTTTATCTAAGGAAAGAACATTGTGCTTCAGTCCAGAAAAAGCAGGCCTAATTATAAATGCATGTATTGTACTTCATAATATCCTAATCAGAGCAAAAGTACCAATTCCTGATGAACAAATTGTAGAAGAGGAGTTGAATGGAAATGAAAATGAATCGGAACAAGAATTAAATACTGATAACTTATTAGGTGGAGGCCGAAGGATACGATCTTCTATTGTTACTACAAATTTTGCTTAAATCGCTGCTAAATAACTGATGAGGAATTGTTTTTGCTCCTCGCTTGCCCTTTTGCATCGACAAGTCTTTTCCATTTCTTTTATTTTATTAATAAATAAAAATGTTAATGACAAATTTTTTTTACACTTGATAATGTTTTCACTTCACCGAAACAGAATCAACCCCTTCAGTACTATTTAAAGTTTACTTCATTTTCAAGGTAAAAATTTGTGAATAAAACAAAATGGTTCAGAAATTATAATTACAGAGTGAATTATAAAAGAAGTCAAGATAATTACAACAATATTTAAGAGGGATATTGTTATACACAATGATGTGCTTCTAAAATACTTCAATTCAGTCCACAACAGTAGTAAGTTTTTCTTAAATGATCTTAAATTTATCTATAAATGAGACAATCCTTTCTATACCAACATTTTAATAACATTTTTTCACAGTTAAAGTACAATAGGAGTTCAATAATAGTTTTAGAAATTTATTTTTTTTGGTCTTTGGTACAAAAACAAAACAGTTCCATTTGTTTAAAAACCTATAATTATCACATTTCAAGTTCAAAATTCAAATCCAAATAACGAACCAATTTATTTTTGTATTGCCACAATGGACAATTGATAAGTCATAATGGCAGAATTGAAATTCAGCTAAAAAATAAATTTGTTTCAATGAAACCATGGAAACACAAAAATACCTAAACAAAATCGAATTTTATTTTCTGATTTCCTGAAATTTTGGATTTTTAAAGGTTTCATAAAGTAATTAAGAAAAATAAAAAAATTTTTAAAGTGAGAAAAACGTAAAATACAATAATTTTACTAAAGAACATGTGATAAATTTGTGATAATTTAAATACATATGTCATCTAAAAAATTTTATAATGAAGAAAGTTCTGATTCAGATGATTTAAAAGAAATATTTTCATCGAGTAGTTATGATCGTAGTAGTATTGGATCAATTCCATGGGCAGAAGATGCTATTAAACAAAATCAACAAGAATGGGATCATATTGAAAGAATGTTTTATGGTGAAGAAGAATTACCACAAGAAAATGATTTAAAAAATGAAATATTAGAATGGAGAAAAATATTTCCACATCTTCGTATCAATGGAACTAAAATAAAAATATCTAAATTTAAATATAATCCTAATCAAATTCGTTTACTTGAAAATTATGAAGAAATATTTATTTCACATCCATTACATACAATAACAAATACAACAAATAATGAAAATATTAAAATAAATGATAATTTTAATAAAGATATATCTATAACAGAATTTGATAAAAATTTAAGAATAAAATCTGTACCAATTGTTCTTAGAAATCGTACTATATTAACAAGAAATCAAAATGTACAAGATGATAATATAAAAGATATAGAACAACATAATAAATCATCTTTATTGAATGTTATTAAAACAGGATCAAAACAATCATTATCACAAGTTAAATCTGTTTTCTTTCCAGATTTAATAGATAAATCATCATTAACAACATCAAATTCAGCAAGTACATTTCGAATGCCATCAATTATGAATGTAATAACTATTCCACAAAGAAATTATTTTACACATCCACCACCACCAATTAAACATAATAATAATAATAATTCATCAATGTTATCATCAAAACCAAAATCAGGCAAATCAATTTTAATTTTACCAACAATTGATTTATATAAAATTACATCATCATCATCATCTGATAAACACAATTGTCGTTCAATATCTGCAGCTGTTTCTAATCGAAAAATTTCTTCTGATTATATTTTACAACAACAGCAACAGCCTCAAAAATATAGTGCTCCAAAATTTAAGAAAATTTCAGATAATGAAATCTAAACTAAAGAAGAAAAAACAAATTCTTAATTAAAATATTAAAAAAAAATTATTTAATTAAATTTAAAATTTATTTTTTTATTACACCTAAATGAAAAAAAAAAAAAATGTTTTGTTATTGAAATTTCAATTACATAAATAAAATAAAGTGTTTTTTTTTTCTTAATACATATTATTATAATTGTTTTAAGAAATTATTCTTAAATACATAATTGTTTTATTTCTTTTAAGTTTCTTACATCAATCTTATTCAAGAAAAAAAAAAAAAAAGCAAACTTCATTTTATATATTGAAAGTATCTAGCCTTAATCTTCCATCATTTTCTGTTAAATAAAGAAGATCGGACATTGTTTGTTCACAAATAAGATCTTCAACTTTTTCATTCATCTAGAATAACAAAAAAAATAAAAATTCTCTTTTCAATAAATAAAATGACAAAAAAAAATAAAATAAAATATTTACCCCTTTTGCATTGAATTTTGTCAATATTTCAGGATATTTAAAATTTGGTCCAAAATTTACACTAACTGTTGCACTCTTATGAATTGATATTGTTGGAAAATATGCACCAGAATAGATATCAGTGAATGCAATACCTTGTGATTCACCATTTTTAAAATTAATAACTTTACTTCCTGGTAATATTTTAAGATTTTTTAATGTCTCTTGAACTTTATCTTTATCTTCATAATATAAATGACTTTTAAATTTTACTAATGGCTAAAAAAGAAAAAAGAAAAAAAAGAAGTATAAAAATGATTCAAAAAAAAAATAAAAAATGTTTTCTTTTAAACACATACTCTATCCTTAAAAGTATTTGGAAGATAATTTGCAAAATCTGTTTCTGGTAAATCAATTAAAAATCCAAGTGTATCACCTTCTCCGTATGCTTCACTATAATGTTTTCCATGGCTTTCATGAAAACGTGTACCTTTTCTGGAACGCCATGAATAACCAAATTTATCATATCCTAATGGTGCTTGTAAATTTCCATATTCTTGTCCCCATCCTAATCTAGTTGCTGATCCTTCTGGCATTTCTTCAATAGTCGCTTCAAAATACCATTTTCCACGACAAACAGCTAAATAAACAGTAAATTCTGAATATACATATGTACATTTAACAACGATTTTTTTTATATACTTACAATGTGTAGCTCGTACCATACAATATCCTTTTTCTCCAGTTACAGCTAATCTATCTTCAGCTATTTTTAATTGTGGTGCTCGATCATGTAATGCTAATAAAACTGAATTTGGTGTTAAAACACGATATAACCAACCTGGTATTGGTTTACCAGCCCAATCAGAACTTTCATCAAATTCTTGACGAAATGGTGCATGTGGATCGGGTTCTGCTAATATATAACGATATCCATCTTTATTGAATGGATGTTCCAAAGGATAACCATGAGCTGGAAGTTTAACATTTGCTGTAATATCTGAACTTGGTCTTCCTTTTTTACCAGTTGTTCCAGTTTCAGTTCCAGGTAATTTTCTTTTATTTTGACGACTATTCTTAGATAATGAAGCTAAAGAAAATGAAAAACAAAAAATAATAAGTTAAATTTTTTTCATACTTTAGGATATTACAAAATCTGTTGTAAAAAAAATCCTGACTCTGTACTTTTATTTTAGTTTAATTGAAATTACCAATATCTGATGATGAATTAAATGTAGCAATTGGATAATACGACATTCTGTCAGAAAAATTTTTGTGGACATATGTCTGTACTACTTAAGAAGATTTAAATAAAAATTTTCTATTGTTTTGTAAAATTTATACTTAATAAAAGACAAATGAAAAACAAAAGTAAACTTTGAATATATGAACTGAAATCTTCAAATATTAATTATGCCAACTAGGATAAACTGTTACAATTTTAGTTTTATCACACCATCATATTACACACGTTATTTTCATCATATATCATACACATTAAATTGCAAAAAGGACACCTACATTTGTACATATTAAATCTGACGAATGATCAGATTTTAAAAATTTTTAAATGTTCTAGAACTCTTAAAAATGTCGTAGGTCGTATCTTTTTGCATTTTATGTTTTCATGTACTCAGCTTTTTCGTGCCTAAAAAGAGTTCGTAATAAAATTTTAAAAATTTTGAAATATAATAAATTTTAATTTTTCGAAGCAATTCAGTTTTACATTCAAATTAAAATAATTTATGAAAATTTTAGTTGAAAGACGTTAAAAAAATATAAATTTTTACTAAACATATGCGACACATTATCGTAAAAAAAAAATTTTACATTGTACTGCCACTGGATAAAGCTCAATTTGTACTTTTATTTGTTTTTTATATAAAATAAATTTTAATAATATTTTGAATCTAATAGTTTTTTAGTATCTATAATAAAAATATTCATTTGTATAATTATTTCAATTGTTCAATTAATTAAATACAATATCTGGGATATGACTAAGAATGGGTAAGAGTGAAAAATAATAAAAAATTTATTGTAATTAAAAAGAACATAAATCAAGCAGAAGCTTACTATTGCATAAATGTGGATAATGTACATATTTTCTTCAAATAAAAAGTGCATGTAATTTTTTTTTCACTCATATACCTACAAAGAATAAAAATTTAGTATCTAGACTTAAAATTAATTAAAAAATACAGAGATTTCTATTACAGGAAACATTTTCAAAGATTATTTAAACACACCTATGAAAAAATTAGAAACTTGAAAATTGTAATTTTTTCATATGAAATTCATAATTTTAAATTTAAAAGGTGAATTGAAAATGTTTGAATAGAGTATTATTTTTAGCTACATACATACATATAGATAATAGGTATGTATATAATATATAATAAAAAGTATGGTTAGTATAGGGTGTATGTACATACATACATATATCTTATCAACGAACTGTAAAATTTTAACTACGTATGATAAAAAAAAATGTAATTTTTTAAACTTAAAATGCTACTTTTTTGGGGTAGGTAATTATTTTAAAAATTAATCAAATATTTGCGGTGTTGTCTAAAATTATTAAATAATATTAGCTACTTAATTATATTGTAAAGATAAAAATTTAATTAAAAATATAAAATAGGAAGAAAAAAAAATCATACTAATTTTATTAATTCTCTTATCCAGTAATAAAATATCTAAAAACTTGATAAAATGTAATAATTCAGGAAATCTATTTTTAAATAATCTGACGTCATTATAAAGCTAAATGAAAGTATGAATAAAATGAAATAAAAAATGAATTTTTTTTCTTAAATAAAACAAGTAAATCATTATAAACTATATATGTAATAATTTTTTGATTGAACTTAATTAAAAATTAAAATATAGGTACATAATATTTTTCCACTACGCAATCACTATAAAATTTTCTAAAATATTAATTTTTTACAATATTTTTTCTTCAGGAATTTAATAATGAATAATAATTATATAAAAAAAAATAAATAACATGATAAAGGTCACGTAATGCGTTTTTTGATTTCAACTTTATCATTTTTTTTCTTTTTTTTTGTTATGTAATAAAAAAAAAAAAAAGTTTATTAATTTAAAAACAAAGGAAATTTATTGCGTTTTTGAATATGTATACATTATTAGATTTTCTTTTTTTTTTTACCTAAATTTTGTAGATTATTATCTTCGTCATTCATTTTTTTTTTTTAAATTAATTATTTGATAATTTTTATATTATATTTTCTGGAAATATTTCATGAATGTTCTTATTAAATTAAAAAAAAAAAAAATACTAATTTATGTAATTTAAATTAAAATTATATTTATTTCACGTTTCTACTATATATTTGAATTACCAAAATTTAAAACAAAACAAAGAAAAAAAAAATTCTATCTAGTATATTGAAAGTAAAATTAATTAACATCAACAATATGTATATACAATATTTTTTTTTTATTTATTTATTTATTTAAATTTTTTTCTTTTTCCTTATATATACATATATGTAAATTAATACATTATAATGACAATATAATGCAAAACAAACTGAAAGACCGGACCGAATGAGAAAATTGTTGTTTATTAAAAGTATACAAAAGTTGATTAGAAAAAGATATATAGGTAGTAAATATGAATGATATGTATAATACATATAGAGAGAACACATATAATACAAATTATAGAGTCATATAAAATATATAAACATACAAATCTATTGCTATAGAGGATGGGTATGCAGAAGAACAGTTTCAACTGAAATTAATAATAATAATAATAATATGTATAATGTACTTTAGAAAAATATGTATACATATGCGGAACGAAAAAAAAATAAATATCAGTGCTTATCGAGAGCATTTTAAACAGAACGGCATAAGTGAAAGCTTTTTTTTGTTTTGTTTTTAAATAATAAAAAAATAATAAATTACTTGAAGTATAGAAAAAATACTAATAATAAGTTTATGGTTTTTTTTTTTGTTAATAATAAAATAAAAATTAGATATGTTTAGAAATAAATAAAAGAACAAAAAAAAAAGATTTTTTTTATGATTATAGACCTCGAAAATCAGTGATTGACAATTAGCCTTAAAAAATATATACACATATTTTTTCATCGGTTAATTATGTCGTATATTGAATCCAAAAGAAAAAAGAATTTAAGATTTAATTGTGTATTTGTATTTTTTAATTGATCATATGTGTGTATATAGTTGAAAACTCTTAATCATCAATTAAAAAAAAATGTACATATTATGTACTAAATGTACATATTTTATTGATCTGATGAACGTACATCACAATAATTCGGGAAAAATCACTTCACATATTAATTTGATACAATATATCAGACACAAACAATATTATAAATTTATCAACAGAAAAATCATCATTTATTTAATTTTATTAAAAACATGAAATTATATTATTGATCAATATCACACTTACATTGATACATCACATCACCCTCGCAAGGTACAGTAAGTACACAATCTTCTTTTTTTATTTTATTTTTAAAAATTTAATAATTTAAATATATTTTATCAGTTCACATTTTTTTCTTTCTTCTTTTTATTCAAATAAAATTTTTTTAAAAATTATAAAATAAAAAAAATGACCATGACTTTGATTATAAATATTATGAAAGAGTAAATTTTTTGTGAACACAGTCAAATAATAATAAATCAATACAGCGCTTGTTTTTATAAAATAGCTTTTGCATAATGTAAACAGTCAAAACTTTTTATAAAGCTTCAATTTGAATTCATAGGCGGAGATTATGTGAATTTTAGTTTGAATTGACTTCAAAGATATTGGACATATTAAGATTTTTAATTAATTAAAATTAAATTTTTAAAAAAAAAAAGTCTACTACGAATTAATTCTAATAGAACGAATTTAAAAAAAAAAATTTACCTTGAGTATATCCATCATCAGTTAAACGTAATAGTCCACCTTTTATCATTGCATCATAATTTGGTTTAACTTGTGTTAAATCTTTAGTAACTAAACCAAACATTTGACCATTTTCTGATGATTCTTCATATGTAAAAATTGTTTGAATATCTTTAACTAAAGCTCTTTGAACAGTTGCATACCTTTAAATTTAAAAAAAAAATTAATTAGAAATACAAAACATTTTTAAAAGTGAAGAAAAAAATAAAATATTTTTATACCAAGATTGTGTTACTCGTCGTGGCATTGTTGTCATTGCTTCCCAATATTGTTCTATATAATCTATAATATTATCTTTGCTGAAAATTATTTTTTCTCTTCCTTCTTTAAGAGCATTTTGTTGCATATTTGCAATTGCGGTAACACACATTTGTGGTATAGCTATCATAAAAGAAAAAAAATAAATATGAAATATTTATGCATGTATTTCAAATATTTTTATTTAGTTTTTTTCTTTTCTTTATACTTACATGCTTGACTTTTCCTAAAACTTTCTAAACCAGTTGGAGAACAATTTTTACATATAAACCAGTAATTTGTCACAAATGGTATTAATTTTCCTAATTGATAACCTATACAGGATTCATGATACCATCTATTGCAACTTGCACATAATAATTCAATTATATTTAAATTTCTATCTTTTCCACTATAAAATAAAAAAAAAAAAATTAATTTTTATTACGTAAAAATATTCAACTTGTGTTTTAATATTTTTTTTCTTTCTTAAAACATTTTCTAAAAGAGTAAAAAACTTCCCGCCTTTTATCCTGTCAGAACATTTCTAATAAATAAAATATTTTATTTGAACAAATTCTATTTATAAATAAAATTCTAAATTCTAATTAAAAATACGATTTTTTTTGAATCAATGAAAATTATAAAAATTATGAAATTAAGAAGAAAACTATAATAAATCACCAATAACAATTTCCAGGTCTATCATCTATTTTAGGTTTCTCGCTTTCCGTAACATTTTCTGTATTTTGATTTGAATTTAGTATTTTTGTTTGATCAACTTCCATATTATATTTTAAAATAAAAACTATTATTTTTTTAAATAATTTTAAACAAACAATGAATTACTCAATTAATTAGATTATTTAACTAGAAAAAAAAAAATAACCAAGCAAATGCTAAATAAATAAATACGAATTCAATACACACATGCATTTGCTTTTTCCTTTTTCATCTTATCTCTAGTACAATTTATTTTTACAATTTTGACATACGACCGGATGTAAGGACTGATTAGTGACAGCTTTTTATTCTGGTTGCCCATAAAAAATTGTACTACAATTTGATTTAGTTAAAACGGTCACACAGATAATAGGTTATGTGAAAAAAGTTAGAGAAGCTAAAATTTTGTTTGTTCTGTTGTCGGGATTTTTGTTAATGAATAAACTAAGATTTATTGGTTTTACTGCAAAGAACTATAAATATTATCATTCGTAAGTTGTTTTCTTTTAAATTTTAGTAAATAAAAAAGTAATTATGTATATTTAAATAAACAATAAACCATTCAAATTAGATATGTACAGTAGCTCCTTTGTTTTTTTTTCTGTTGTCCTATCTATTAGTTTTTGTTTAAATTTGAGAATTTTACTTTTTTTTGGCGCATATTTTACATAAAATTCGATAAATAAAACATTTCAGAGTTTTAATGGATTTAAAAAAACCAAAAATGACTGTAAAAATAGGAACACACGATGGCAATTTTCATTGCGATGAAATTCTTGCTTGTTTTATGTTAAAACAACTTGATGAATATAAAGACGCGGAAATAATTCGAACTAGAAATTTAGATTTACTTAGAAAATGTGACATAGTAATTGATGTTGGACGAGAATTTAATCCAAGTGAGAATAAATATGATCATCATCAGAATAATTTTCAAGAAACTTTAAGCAGTCTAAGACCAGAATTGGGAACAGATTATAATATTAGGTAAATTTTTATTACATATTAATTTAAATAAAATTTAATTGTTTAATTAAATTGTAAAATTCATTGGTTATTTTCAGACTTAGTTCTGCAGGATTAATTTACACATATTTTGGAGAAAAAGTAATAAAAGCTATTTTGAAAAGTAACAATATAACATTGTCTAAAGATTCATTGTTACTACTTTATAAAAAAGTATATGAAAATTTTATAAAAGAAATTGATGCCATTGATAATGGAGTTCAAATTTGTGATGGTGAACCAAAATATCAAATAAATACACATTTAAGTGCTCGTATTGGTCATTTATTTCCATCATGGAATTGTAAAGAAAATACTGACGTTATGGAACAATTTGAAAAAGGTCAGAAAATAGCTGGTGCAGAATTTGTAGATAAGATAATTTCATATGCAAAATCATGGATACCAGCAAGAGAAATTGTTGAAAGTGCTATGAATAATGCCAAAAATATTCATGAAAGCGGTGAAATTATAGAATTATCTGAACCATGTCCGTGGAAAGAGCATTTATTTGATTTAGAGAAAAAACATAATTTAATTGGAAAATTTAAATATGCATTATTTAAAAATGATGAAAATGATTGGCGTGTAATGTGTGTACCACGTCAACCTTCTAGTTTTATTTGTAGAAAATTTTTACATAAAGATTGGAGAGGTGCAAATGCAGAAAAAATTGCTGAATTAAGTGGTGTTGAAGATGCACAATTTTGTCATTCAACTGGATTTATTGGTGGAGCTTTAACAAGAGATGGTGCATTTAAAATGGCATTACTAAGTTTTAATGGAAATTATGAAGATTAGAAAAAAAAATGATGAAGAATTATTTGTCGAAAATAAAAGTTCGAATTTTTCTAAAAGTATAATTTTGTTAATTTTTTTCTTTTCTATCCTTGGGTCGTTTTCCTTAAAGAGGGATGGGGAAAGGTATGATTTTTGATTATTTGGGTAGTCCAATATGTGAGAAAATACTCGAACATGAAATTACCATTATCTCAATGAATTCAAATAAAAACTTTTACAAGCCTGTCTTGAATTAGAATAATAGTTTTTTTTGTTTAAAAACTTGAAATTGAAAAAAAAAATACATAATATGTATATTTTTTATATTTTCAGTTTTTTTCCTCTTCACGGAAAATTGAATTAATGAAATAAGGCTAACAATATTATAATTAAATATTCATCATGTTTAAATTTGATTTAAATAATTGTTTATCGGTTAAAGGAGTATCATATTATGATGAAAAGAATGATTTAAAATTTGAACCACCCGTTTATGAGCAACGATATGGAGCAGTTGCTAAAATTCTTGAACATCAATATTGGCGTGGAAATTTAAAAAAAGTTATTGATTTTGGTTGTGCAGAAATGAAATTAGCAACATTATTGAAAAGAGTTAATGGTATTGAACATATTTTAGAAGTTGATATTGATGATGAACTATTAAAAATGAATTTACAAAGAGTTAAACCATTAACATCAGATTATATTGCACAACGTGAAAATCCATTACGTATTGATGTTTATAAAGGTAGTGTTGATTTATCAGTAAATAATATAAAAAATGCAGATGCTGTTATTGCAATTGAATTAATTGAACATCTTGAACCAGATTGTTTTCTAAAATTTCCTTCAAATATATTTGGTTTTATTAAACCAAAATTAGTTATAATTTCAACACCAAATTCTGATTTTAATGTATTATTTCAAATGAATCTTCCAAATGGATTTCGTCATTTAGATCATAAATTTGAATGGTCAAGAAAACAATTTAAAGATTGGTGTAATAATATATGTCAAAGATATCAAAATTATATATTTAGTATAGCTGGAATTGGTAGAGGACCACCAGATAAACGTCAATATGGTTGTGTTAGTCAAATGGCTGTATTCATTCGTAAAGATTTACTTGGTGGAACATTAATTGAAGATACTCCAAATGTTGAATTAAACGATAATGCTGCTTCAACTATTGAAACATTATCGATTCAGGATAATCAAAAAAATCATTATGAACTTTTACTTTCTGTTGAATATCCCTATTTTAATGATAATAGAGATAATAATCAAAAAATACTTGATGAAGCAATATATCATATTAAAAGATACTCTTTGAATGATAGCTATTGGAATATTGAAAAGAATATTTATGAAATTCCGATTTCAAAAATTTTCGAATTTGTTTTTCCACTTGCTATTAATTTGGATGAACTTAAAACGGTATTATTAGATAATAAATACAATATAGAAAATGATTTAATACTAATACAAAATGAAAATGATGATACTGACGATGATGATGATTATGGTGACCATACAAATGAAGACTACGAAATTGATCATAACAAGCATGATATAGATCACAACTTCGAAGAAATTTGGGATTAAAAGAAAATAACATTTTTTTCAAAATTTTAATTATGTGCATATTAAACTATACACGTATGTTTTTTAATTTTTAATTTTTTCTAAATTGTAAATGTAAAAAATATTTGAATAAATTTTTAAAAACTGTCATTTTTCTTTTTTCTTAAATAAGTTAATTAATTTTTTCACAAGCATTTTATTTCGATTCAAAAATATGTATTTTAAATTTTTTTATAAAATTTGAATTCCTACTGATGTGTCACAAAATGATTTATTTTAAAAAAATGATTTCAAAAAAGTAGACCGTTTCAATTGTGCCCATACAGACACAATTGATCGGATCTACTAATGGTCTGAATCCGCCTCCGGAACGGGTACCATTCTGTTTGTTGCTCTTGTTATTGGTGCGCTTCTGCTGAGCGTTTATGAGGCGAACAGGAAGTGGAAGGACCACCAGAGAACAAGACTGTCGGGGAGTAAGAGATCGTGGAACCTCATCCTCCGCTAACGCTTGATCTACAGGTGGAAGAACTTCCAGACCAACTTTTATTTTACCGATCTCCAAGCCCACTATCAACAATCATCCTCAGGCGCGCCTAACGAGAGGTAGATGATTTTTTGTTAGATCACAAGCCCCTCAGCCACCATTGGAAGAAGGTTGACTCTTGGATTTCAAATGAAATAAAATTGTGAGCAAAATCGAGTCAGATGTACATATTACTACATACACCTGACCGTCCTAACTCCTAACCACAAAATCAAAATCTAGACCGATTCAATTGTGCAATACAGTTGATCGGATCTAGTAATAAAAACCTAAATAAAACTGACGATTGCAATGACAATTGCAATTGTTCTTTTTTTGCTTTTTTTTTTTTCAATATTTCTATTAAATTATACTACCTTCAATTGAACTCATTACAAATCCTTATTTTGCAATATACTCTACCATTAAATTGTTCATATGTATGTATCCCATTTTACCATGATCATTACCCATATCATGATAATTCTATAGTAAATTATATACATCAATCAACACTACCTTTATAAACATCAATACGTAATGGATTTTCACGTTGTGCAATATAATCTGATGTTAATGGTTTAACTCTTTGTAAATTCATTTTTAATAGTTCATCATCAATATCAACTTCTAAAATATGTTCAATACCATTAACTCTTTTCAATAATGTTGATAATTTCATTTCTGCACAACCAAAATCAATAACTTTTTTTAAATTTCCACGCCAATATTGATGTTCAAGAATTTTAGAAACTGCTCCATATCGTTGCTCATAAACGGGTGGTTCAAATTTTAAATCATTCTTTTCATCATAATATGATACTCCTTTAACCGATAAATAATTATTTAAATCAAATTTATACATGATGAATATGCAATTATAATATTGTTAGCCTTATTTCATCAATTCAATTTTCCGTGAAGAGGAAAAAAACTGAAAATATAAAAAATATACATATTATGTATTTTTTTTTTTCAATTTCAAGTTTTTAAACAAAAAAAACTATTATTCTAATTCAAGACAGGCTTGTAAAAGTTTTTATTTGAATTCATTGAGATAATGGTAATTTCATGTTCGAATATTTTCTCACATATTGGACTACCCAAATAATCAAAAATCATACCTTTCCCCATCCCTCTTTAAAGAAAACGACCAAGGATAGAAAAGAAAAAAATTAACAAAATTATACTTTTAGAAAAATTCGAATTTTTATTTTCGACAATGTTCATTTTTTTTCTAATCTTCATAATTTCCATTAAAACTTAGTAATGCCATTTTAAATGCACCATCTCTTGTTAAAGCTCCACCAATAAATCCAGTTGAATGACAAAATTGTGCATCTTCAACACCACTTAATTCAGCAATTTTTTCTGCATTTGCACCTCTCCAATCTTTATGTAAAAATTTTCTACAAATAAAACTAGAAGGTTGACGTGGTACACACATTACACGCCAATCATTTTCATCATTTTTAAATAATGCATATTTAAATTTTCCAATTAAATTATGTTTTTTCTCTAAATCAAATAAATGCTCTTTCCATGGACATGGTTCAGATAATTCTATGATTTCACCGCTTTCATGAATATTTTTGGCATTATTCATAGCACTTTCAACAATTTCTCTTGCTGGTATCCATGATTTTGCATCAGGTGTACCTAACCGAATTTTTTTTATGAAAAAAAGTTCGTTATAATTCATAAACATTGAAGTTTTGTTTTTGTTCCAATTTTATTCGTTTTTTTTCTTTTGTGTTCCTAAAATTTTATCAGCTGTTACAAAAATTATATTTCGTTATTTCCAATAAAAGTTTTTGAAAAGTTTCGTTAATTAAAAAAAAAAAAAAATGAAAATTTTCAGAGAAAAACTAAGGAAAAGAAAACGTTTTTTTTTTTGAGGAATAGTTTACTTGCATTGTGGGTACTTTGTATTTAAATTTAACTAATTTTTTTGTTTTTTGTGTGAAGTTTTGTGTGAAAGAATAATAAATTGTTTTTTTTCTTCTTTTATTTCGAATGAAAAATAAATCCATAATTTATAATTAAAATTGAATAGAAAATGTAGAATTATAATTCAAAATAAATAACTGTAATATGAAAAAGTTTTTTTTTTATAATAAGAAAGAAAAAAAAAATATTATAAATTAGTTTTAAAGAAAATGATAATTTCATGGTAATTATTTTATTTATTTTTTAAATTATAGTTAGAAAGAAATAAGTATTATTATAGATTTTCGAAATCCTATGCGAATGTCCTTAAATTTAATTACTTTCTCAAATTTATTAATTATTTATAATATTATGTGGATATTTATTTTTATTTATGAATAATTGAAGGTATAATTTTTTGTTTTAGATTTTTGTCTTTTGCCTTTTCAGATATATATAGGTACATATATATTCTTTTATGTTAAATAGAGACAATTTTGTATTGAAAATTATTTCAGTACGCCGTCGCAAAGCTAGTCTATGTACTAATTTTATTTTTTGAGTTTTTTCTATTTTTCAAAAATATATTGATTCGTTAAAGCTCTCGTCGCAAATGCTTCGTTTTTCATCAGAACTAAATTTAATTTAGATAAAGAAGGTTCGCATAGTTTAAAAGTGAATTTAAAATATTAAAAGAAAAAAAAAATTAATATATTATATACATATTTTTAAATTACAAAATAAATTTTATTTTTGAAATTGAAAATAAATTGACAAAATAATTGAAAAAAATAAATTGAAAATAAAATTAGATAAAATTTGTGATTTATCGTATTTTGTTTTTTTTTCTTAAATTAAAGTAGAGAAAATTTATTAGAACAGAAAAAGAAAAATAGCTAGTTAAGGTGACCTTTTTTTTTCCATTGGAAAGAAAAAATTATTGAAAAGGGCTTTTTTTTTTTTTTAAAAAAAAAAGAGAAGAATTAAATATTCAGAAGAAAATGATAGGATATTCAATTGAAAATTTATTAATTTTTACTTAAAAAAAAAATTCATAGATAATACGTAACATATCTGTATGTGAAAAATTTTTCGATTTATGTGAAGTTGGGCCATTAAATTTAGGTCATTGTCGTGTGTTAATTTTTCTTATTCTTTTTTCATTCAATATCATTTTCAAATAGAATATTGTATCTTGATTCTTGATATTATGCATTTTTAATAGAATAAATTTTTTTTTTTTTTTTATTAAATAATTATTGAAAAAACAAAAAAATGTGATTTATAAATGAAAATAGTGTCATAATTTTTTTTTAAAATTAATTATAAAATTAATTAATAAAAGAAAAGTGAAAAGAAAAGAAAAATTTTTTTCTAATAAAAGAAAAAAGCTCATCAATACAAAAAAAAATAAAGTAGAAAAAAAAGAAGAAGAACAATAAGCAGAAGAGAAAAAGAAAAGATAAAGAGAACAAAAAAAAAAAAAGGAAGAAAAAGGAACCGATTTTTGTTAATAAAAAAAAAAAAATAATAATAATAAATAAATAACGGATAAAAAGCTCAAATTTTTTATCATTAATATAAGCTTTTATTTTATTTTATTTTTGTCATATTTTTCTCTAGTTTTTCCTATTATTATTATTATTTTTTTTTAAATTTTCATTTCGTTAAATAAATCTAATACACTATTGTGTGTAACAGTAAAATAAAATAATGTTGTTCATGCGTTGATAATACACATATTTTTTTGTTTATATGATTTTGTTGTTGTGTAGTAATAATGCATTAATTTGTGTATCCTTTTTAACACTATAGGTACATACTTATGTATATATGATACAAATGTGTATGTAGTTATCACATTTTTTTTTGAGAAATATTAGATACACGTTCGTTTTTTTTTTTATCATACATATATTAATAATTTTTCCTATTTGTTTTCCTTCTTTCAGTTTTATTTTTTTGAACGAATTTAAGAAAATGGAAAAAACAATAAATTATTTAAATAAATTAGATTGAAAAAATGTGTAAAAAAAAATATTCTATGAATTTAAAATATTACGCTTAACAAATTTTTTTTCTCTCTAAATATATATAATATAGGAATATGTATATATTTTCATATAAAAAAATAATTACACTTGAACTTCTATTTATATATTATCTCTGTTCTGTATTTTTTGTTCATGTACCTACTCATATTATAAATAACGAAACAAACAACAAAAAAAAAGCCTAACAAATACTTATGTGACAAAGTTATTTTAATCTTTTCATCATTATAACAATAAATATGTGTATTTTAAAAATATAAAATATGTGTTACATACATGTTTTTTTTTTTAAATTTTATTTTCGTGATTTTTTGTTTTTTGTTTTTTGTTGTTTTTTTTTTTTTTTAAATGATCATTTATTCAAAAACTATCATCTTTTTAGTGTCATAATATAATTTTCAGATTTTAAATTTTTTCAAGAAAATATTTTTTTTCATTTAAAAATAAAATTTTATCAATATTTAAAAGACAAAAAAAAAAAAAAACAACAATTTAATTTCATTAGTTTTGGTTTGTTAACGCGCTATAATTTTATTATTTGTTTTTGTTTTTTTTTTTTTTCGATTTTTGTGATCTCAAAAAAATATAATTTGATAAACAAAAATTAACTAAAAAAAATTAAGTTATTTTTTAATTTTTAATTATTAGTTATATGTCTAACGGAGATTTTATACCACAAAAAAAAAAAAAAAAAAAAAGGCAATTAAATTGAGAAAATAATAAGGAAATAAAATATTTATAAATAATTCGTATATTTTTTTTTTCAGTTTTATAAAAAAAACAAAATAATTGATAATTTTTTCTAAAGAATATTGGTTTTTTTTAAAAAATTTTTAATAACTAAAATATATAATTTAATACTTATTTGTGTGTAAAAATCATAATTATATATGATATGTATGTGACATAATATTATGTTAATTTAGCTAGAACATTATTATAATACATATTATACTATATACATATATATATTTATCAATGTGTATATTATAAATATATATTAAATTAAACAGAAATATAATTACGTTGTAAAGATTATTTGTTTTTATTAAATTACATATTTAAAAAATATAAAAATTTAATATTAACTATAAATTTTTGTTTTGTTTGTTACAATTTAATCGAAAATTAGTGCTTTTTACTTTTAATAGTGGAATTTTACACAGTAATCGAAATTAATTTTCAATTTATAAATTTTGGAAAAGAAAAACAACAACAACAACAATAAATTTCGTACGCATTTATTCATTATCATAGAAATTATAATAAATTCGAATTAAAATTGTAGTTTAAAAATATAATAACAGTATTTATAAATAAATAAAAAAAAAAACCGTACGCACAAAATTGAAATTCATTTTGCAATAAATAAGTTCATATATATAGTGACTTGTGTATAAAACTTGATAAAAAATAAATTAGATCTAAATTTTAAATTTAAATTAACGATAATTTTTAGAGAGAAAAAATTAAAAAAAATAAAACAAAACAATATTGTGAAAAAGAAAAAAAAAAGAATTATTACAAATTTTAAGTATTTAATGTGCAGATGGTGGTGTTATTTGCAGTAAATATTTTTCAAGTGAATGTTGGCAGCCCTGGAGTGCCTCGGTATTATAGCGCGTACTAGGTAAGAATTTATTTTAATTGTAAAATTAAATTAAATATATATTTAATATTGTACAAAAAAAAAAATTATTATATTTAAAATATTAACTCATGTTTAAAGCGACAGAATATTCAGAGTATATCTACTGAAAATAATTCATTTTACGATAATTTGCATATATCCTTTATATCCGCCTTTAAATTCTAATGAATTTTTAAAGAGAGAACATTTTTAAATTTTCTATTCTAGAATTTATCACAATATCACACAAATAAAGTTGAAGTTTACAGATTGTTGCACATGTGTGTAAATATATGTATATAATTTTTTATTATTTTCCACCTGATATTTTAGCTTAGTCATTAATTAGCCAAAAGTTAATTGTCCTAGAGGGTGAAAAACGAAAAAAAAAAAAAAATAAATAAAAACTGTGGAAGGATGTTAGACTAATGAGATTTAGAAAATTTTATTTAGTATACTTTTTATTTTATCTAAAATCTAGTCTTTAAAAAGTAGAATTTGTTAGCTTTAAAATAATTTTATAGATTCAAGTTGAATACCCGAAAGGTGTAATAAATGAACAGCATGGGGTTCCATTTATTTATAATTGAATATAAATTAAAGCAAAACAATTTTAAAACTCTAATACACCTACTTGATTTTAATTTGAATCTTGTATCGTTCAGATAAATTAAGGTGTGAAATGTCGTCACTACTATATGGTATAGTACACGTGTATAGAGAGTTAATTAAAAGTACGTTACTGTGATGACGTTATAAGTTTCTATGTTAAAAAGAAGAATTTTTTTTTCTCTCCGTAGGCGTAGGTTAAGAGAATGTTTGCAAGGTTTTTAATGGTATTTTTATTTAAAAATAAATTTCTAAAGGGAAATCTTTTTATCTATTTTCATCATGTTCGAGATAGGATACAAGTTAAATTATCAAAATTAAATAGAAAAAAAACTTAATATATTCAATTCATTACAACTGTTAAGCTTACATCGGGCGACAATCAATAATGTCCGATTTGCTTTATTTCATAAATACATATTTGCAAAAAATAATTTCGTACGTTTTCGCCCATTCGAATGGTTTTTTCTTCATATTGTCCGTCAGTACAGGCTTTTTTGTGTTTGTTTTTAGGAAAATAATCCCATATCATTTAACCTTCGTGGAAGTGTTGATATTCTTGATGAACAGACTTTTTCAAATTTCTCTTTTAATTTTTCAGCCAAAGCAAAGCGATTCTTTAAGCATAAACGTTTTAAAAGCCGTTCATCTCGCTCGGTTGTTTTAGTGCACTTTCCGGAACCCTTTTTTTTCTATCTACACGGCCAGTAGATTTATATTTTTTTATTAAATTTTTCATAGCTTTTCCGAACACTCAAGAAGTCGAGCGATTTCACACATATTAAAGTTTTCTTTGTGTAAAGTTATAATTTTTACTTTTTCTTCAAAAGTAATTTTTTAGCACGTGCCATTATAATTTCACTTTTTTAAGACAAATGCACGTTACAAATATTCAAACACAAATGCCACTTCGAAAATATGAAAAAAAAAATCACTGAGAACATTCAAGTATCACATTTTATTGCACTTATCTAATAATTACTTAGTATATTACAATAACGGAATTCCCAAATATTGATAATTACAAGAGATCGGACATTTCATTGTCGCCGGGTGTATCTCACCAAAAAATAACAAAGTCTAATATTCGGATGTCATATAAGGTGTGTCGAAAAAAAACCTTTTAAGGTGTAAAATATTTCATATAAAAATCTTATTCGAGTGAATTTCGACTTTTAAGTCATATAAAAAATTCTTTTTTTCCCCCATTGTTTCGGCATATTCATGATATGATATTAAAAACATGTTTTTTTCATAAGAAATCAAAAATTTTTAAAATTTCAGCCAGTTAATCACATAATTCACTTTCAATATTATTATTCAGAATAATATTAGGAATTATTAAAGTAATTATATCACGTTTTAACTGCTAATTATTCAGCACATTTTATTTAAATTCAAATAAAATTATTAGTTTGAATGAAAAATACGATTTTTTTGATAGATATACAATAATATTCTATTTAAAAATAAATGATGCATGCAAATAATATTTACAAGTATGTATATCTGTATATGTTAGTTGACAATTTTGTCATTTCAGGAAATTTTTCAAATTTATTTTTATTGCATTCATTCACATACATACATATGTACCTATATGTATTTATATAAAATTTATTAAGAATATTAAAGTTCAAGGAAAAGTACAATAATTTTAATTTCATTGTTGACTTTGAATGTAGAGAAAAGACTATTCCCAATCATAATTTAAATTAAAAGTAAAATTAAAAAAAGAAAAAAACACTCAAATGAATAATTTAAATGGAAATTGGAATATGTATATTAGAAAAATGCATTCATTTATCAAAATAAATATATTCTATACTCTGTATATTATAATAAATTTTTAGTAACAAATTACAAAGCTACATATGTATACCATATATTTTTTTGTTTTCACGACTATATAATGATAAATTCCACATAGACGTCGGTTTTAGGTAGAAAATTTAATTTTTTAATATATCAAATATACTTCTATATGTACTATATACATACATATGAATATGTATGTATGTATGAACACAAGGGAGACATTAGATAAAATGATATCATCATTTTTTATTTCTTTCATATTTATATTTTAAATAGTATTCGATGTTGTGAAGAATTTTTCATATTAAGTTTAATAAATGAATTCAGTTCATTAGTTCCACTTCAATCAGAAACAACGAAATATTTATATTCCTTAGTTGTGAAATAAAACAAAAGAAAATAGTATATATTTTGCATTATTGAAAATATGTGATAAATATGACAGAATTTTCTAAGAATTGTTCAATTTATGTAAGTGAAGAAACAGTTTTTCTAAAAAAGAAAATGAATCTAAAATTGTAAAATTTGATTTTAACCCTTAAAACCGTTGCTTACATGAAAATCACGTTTATATTAATTAAATATTTATTTATTAATTGATTAATAAAAAAATAATTTTGTTTAACGTTTTTTTTTTTTTTTTTTCAAAATAGGGGATGTCGGCTTGTGACGAACTCGGAATTGGCACATCATCAGCAGACACAACCGATATACCATATGGCACCGAAGATCCAAATGAATGTCTTAAAGTCAGAAAATGGTGGTGTTTTCTATTATCCAGTATATTCACATTTCTTGCTGGATTATTGGTTGTCCTGCTATGGAGAGCATGCGCTTTTCTATGCTGTCGAAAGGAGCCAGAATTGTCTCCAAACGATCCAAAACAAAAAGAACAAAAACAAAACAGAAATAAACAAGAATTTGAAGGTACTTTTATGACAGAAGCAAAAGATTGGGCTGGTGAACTTATATCCGGTCAAACAACAACTGGAAGAATTTTGGTAAGCTATATTAAATATTAATTTATTTTTATAAGGTATTCCTTTAAAAGAAAAGAGTACTCCTAATGTTACCCGTATCCTTGACGATTATTTTGAGTTTCCAATCAAAGTATACATAAAAATGTCCTTTTCGGTATAAATTAATTATTTTTTTAAATTATGGAAACTTTCAATATTAATTGAATTATTTTTAATTGACATAGCTCAACAGGATAATATTTTTTAAGTATGTATATATGAATACATATACATACATATGTATATATTACCTATTTACCTTATTTCTTATATTTTAAGTATATCAAGTCGATTATAATAATGATTTATGATTAATTAATAATTTCTCATTAAAAAAAATAACAGCAGGTAGTTGATAAATTTAATTTCCTTTTTATTGTGTGTATGAGTCCTTACAGATATTTCCGACAAACTTCTATTTTGTAAATGAAAAAATAAATTTTATCTAAAATGAATCAAAGTTGTAGGGAGATTCCAAATTCAAAAATATGCAGGGTGTATGACTATTTGCAAATTATGTAGGTGGTTAAACCGGTTAAACGCTGGTTGTAACAATAATGGTATAATTTTTTTCCAAACTGGTATAATAAGAATCATCTAGAATAATTTTAGCTTCACTGTTGTAATACACTGCTCACACTCGTTACAACTGATCGTACCCACCTTCAGATGTAATTTGAGCAGTTGTAAAAACTGGTTTTTAAACTGGTTGTTACAACCGTCTAATGTGTACATGCTCTATGTATCGTTTTAAAGAATATTTAAAAAAAGTGATAATTATTAGGAAATCCAAAAACTTTTAAATGTTGTAGACATCCTGTACATTGGACAACAAATATATTTTTTACTATTTAGTTACAATGAGAACATTTTTTCTTTTTCTAAAATTATCTTCGAGTATCATATATTATTTATAGATTTTTTCAATATGTATTTTTTATGTTAAAATGACATGTAATACATATGTACATACATATATGTCAATTGAATTATAAAAATGATAAGAAAAAAACAATAAAGGTTGCGTGTTAGTTTAATGTACCTTCTGGACAATATGTAACTGTTTCGTTGTAATAACATTTTTTTTTTCATATTATATAAAATTCCTAAAATGAATTATTTAACATCTACGTCCATTTAAAAACCATATATGTATCTATGTATATTATTTTTATTTAATTTATTATTTTATACAAGTATGTACCATGTATGTATGTATGTACTGAAATTTATTCTAAGGAAAATTATTTTGAGTACTTTTCATACTGTCAATCAAATGTTTCACTGAAACAAAGGTTTTTCTAATTATTTATTGATGAAAAGTTGATTTTCCAAGAGAAAAATTGAATTTGGCACAAACACACATTCAATAAGGATATGTTTTTTTAAAAATAAGATTCATTTACGATTTTAAATGTTTTAAAAAAAATGTTTTCATGCCCAACTTTTTCTATGGTACAGGAAAAAAAATTTTGTTGTGCACTATCTCTTTAGTCTCCTTACTGCAGAATTTATTAGCGATCAAAGTCAGAAATTTGCAATTTCTTACCAAATCTTTTGGAAAAATCTAATGATTACACTTTTTTTTTACCAGAAATAAAAAGCGGAACTCTTTCTCTACAAATTAGGTTTTTACGCTATGACTCTAGCTACTTTGTTTCAGAAGCTACAGCCCAGCCCATAGAATAAAGTCATTTTTTTGACTCTATCGACCAATGTTGCCTACAGGCAACATCAATTTTTAAAAAATTATAGATAAAAAAACTAAAAACCTTTTTTCACCTTTTTTAAAGTTTTAATTTCACTCACTTTTAATCAATATATTTACAACTTTTCATTTCGATTCAACAATTATTTCAATTATGTATTTTTTTAACTGAATAAAACAGTCCTTTTTAACACAAATCTTTACACATTGGACCAACAAACCTCGTCAACTAAGCAAAAATGCAAACAAATTACCAGTATTCTGCTATCATCAGTACATAACAAAACAAAACGTCATAACAGTTCCAAAAAAAATCATACAAATATTGTTTTATAATGAATTTAAAAAAATGTTGCCTGTAGGCAACAGTGGGCATAAAAGGGTTAATATTCTTTAAATAAAACAAAAAACATACGAGCAGAAAGGTGAGAATTTATAATTATTATTTTGAATAGAAAATTTGAGAAAAAAAAAGCAAAGAATTTGCATTATAAGGACTAGAACGTTGGTATACATAAATTAAACATGAATAAAAATCTTCAATACGAATATATTTAAAAATTTTCTTTATTTCTTTTGAATTTATTATTTAAAAAGTAGGTCAAGATAATAAAAATTTATGTCAAATCGATATCGTAAATTGTTTTTTAATATAAATTATCAAAAAAAAAAAAAAAAAAAAGAAAAAAAAAATACGTGTGTTTCACATTAATTTCATTTTAATTTACATTTAAACTTTATTTTGATTATATAAATGATAGTTTGAGGAAAATTTTGATTTTACCAAAAAAACATTTTGGAATATGAAACTTTATAAAAATAAATGATAAAAACAAAATATATAAAAAAATATATACGTACGTATGTATATTGTTATTAGTCACGCAAAAATGTCTCCATTAAAATTACGAAAATATTTTATTCTTAATTAATTTTGTTTTGCTAAGGGAAATGTTTTCGAAATTTCCTTTTCCTCTTTTTTGTTTTTTATTTTATTTTTAGTTAAAATATAAAAATATACGGGGATGAAAATATATTTTTTTTTATAATATACGTAAAACTATGAGAATTTTTATATACATTCATATATCCTTACATATTTATATGTACATATGTATATAAAAATATACATTAGCTATATATTTTTTATTTTATAAAATGATTTATTGAATGTGTTAGTAATATGAAAATTGCTTGTTGAAGATAATGTATGAGTATGTACATACATACATAATATGTAATATGTATACATTATATAGAAATAAAAATAAAGGAAAAAGGATAATGAAGTTTTAAGTAAATTGCTTATTGATTTTCTATAAGGAATGGAAAAATAAGACAGAAAAATAAAAAAAAGGAAGAAAAAAAATAGAAATATTGTTTGAAATTTGTGGGTGCAGTATATGTACATAAAGATACATCCATACATATATGTAAATATAGGAGTATAAATATATATGTTTGTATACAAATGTGCATATAAGCTTTCTAACGTTCTGAATTTCTACACCGTTCGTTCCACTTAATGGCATATAGATACTTACCTATAATATGGAGAAATTTTAAAAGTTACATCGTTGACAAGGAAATAACAATAAAAATATGTTTGATAGATAAAAATAATGTTTGTATCATTGTTTTGTTAAGTGTATTTCATATAAAAAAGAAATTCCTATACATACATTATATATGAAACTGTAATGAATGCGACAGCGAGTGAACTTAATATAACTTGAAAGTTTAAGAAATTAAAAATTTACAGTAATTTTTTTTATGATCCAGATCCCATATTATATTTTTTCATCTTTCTATTATACTTATAATTCACGTAAGAAAGTACAGTAATAAATATAATTTATTTTTTCTCCTGATAACTAACTTTTCCACCATTTTCGATTTCCACACGCGCTGTTGAAGGAAAAAAAGAAGTGTTAAATATGGGGTATAGCAATTTTTTTTTTTTTTACCCATGATTACAAAATAAGTTATAGCTTGAAAGTAACAAAGGTTTTTTTTTTAAAACACTAAAAATATATTTGATCTATATTACGTACATACCTATATAGATAAATTTACATGTATTTTTAACATTGAATTACGTTATTTAGCTGCTTTTGAATTTTTGATATAAAATTGGTTAATTAATTGAAAATAATATTTAAATTTTTATTTTGAATTAATAAAGCAAAATATTATGTATTTTAAATACGCATTAATTCCATTGAATGAATAAAATCAATTTCTTATTATATACGAGTACATACTTATGTATGCATATCTATGCAGGGTGTTTTTTTTCTACACGTACCACGATATTCTCTGAACTATTCAATGAAAAAAATTGTACTATTGATAATTTCTATTATATGTACCTACATATTTTCGCCACTAGAGGGTGTTTTATTTTATTATACACAATTTTAGCTTTCAAAATAAATAAAAAAAAAAAATTCGGTAGTGAATTTTTCTCTCAGGAACCCAATCAAGTAAGAAAATTTTGGGGAAAAAAATTATAAATTTCAAACATATCACCTTTTTTCTTGAAAATGAAATTATTACATACAATAATTAATACAGTAAATGAAAGATAATTTTAATATCCATTCATAATAAAAAGAAAAATTTCGATACATGGGGTGCAAAAAAAGTTACAGGCGATTTTGTGTTGAAAGGTCTTGTATAAAACTCATAATTTTGAATGCTCTCTAGTGGCGAAAATAGACACGGTAGAAATTCTCACTAGTACAATTTTTCTCATTAAATAGTCCAGAGAATACGTAGGAAAAAAACACCCTGCATACATGCATATATACATATATAATATAAATCTTTTGAGTCATTTCTATCATATATTAGAAAATAAAACGTGCTTTATTGCAGAAATACTTGAATTTCAATTTAATTGTTAAATAGTTTTATTACCACTAGAAATTGATTAATAAAATTGTGGAGAAAATAAAATGAAAATTAATGTTCCAAGAAGAGTGAAAGATATACATATATTTCTAAACTGTAATAATAATCGTTTATTTTTATTTTTTTTTTTTTAAATACTATACGATGTGGGTGTAAATAATTTCAATATTATTAATAAATAAATATTTTTATATACTTGAAATGTACGTAGATATACCTACTGCGAGAACTTGGTGCATCTCATTTAGAAGTTTAATTTAAAAAAAAAAAAAAGTAATTATAAGTTTTGTTTTTATATAAATATTCCTTAACACTGCATTGGCCTTTAAATTTATTTTTATATTTAACTGGCAAATGTCCAATTTAAAAATAAATATTTTATTCTATATAGTTGTAAAACATTATTTGATAGGTTGTATTTTTTTCTCTTTTACTTTTTGTCTAATCCTTTTGAAAACATTGATAATATAAAAATTTCGTTTTTTTTTCAATTTATGATTTTTTTATGATTATTATTATTAATTTAGATTTTATTATTATTTTTTGTTCTTAACTTTTATTGTTTTTTTCTTTAATATTTTTTTTATTAATGGAAATTCTTGCTTTTTGATTATGAGTTCTAAAAAAGGAAATTCTTTCAAAGGATATAAAATGAAAACAAATGAAAAATATGGATTTTTAATTTTATAATACGAAGTATCATGGCTCTTCTTTCGTCTAAATATTTTTTCAAAAAGTCCAACATTAATAAATTGGAAACGTTTGTACGAATTTTTTTTTCTTTTTATTTTATAACTATTTTTGTTTTAATGCAAACGTTCTTCAAAAAATGCAAATAATAAATTGTATACTAAACTTTATATAATCAACTAAAAGAATTAATTTTTAATACTTCATAAACTAATCTAGAAAAAAATATTATTATCTTTCGTTATTGAGGACATTTTTTTTTTTCATCAATTTTTCAAAGTTTTTCTGAAAAAATAAGAAAAAAATCGAATTTTTTCCAACTCATTTGTAAAAAAATGTAATTAACTAATGAATTCAAATTTTCAAATAATTATGATTAGTAATACATCAATAAGGCGGGCAGTGGACGAAGCGGTAGTGTGTTGGCTTCTGATGCTGAAGGTTTCGGGTTCGAGTCCGTCTATGTTCACTCAGCTTTGAATGAGTACCAATTCACTTTGAGTTGGGTATAAGTGCTCGGTACTAAATAGTTTGGTGGCTTTGCTTAGAGACCATAAGTTAAGTTCACGAAAAAACTACAAGTACCCAAGCCCTGTTATACGAATAAAAATTCGTTTTCTACCAACGAATTTAGTGGTTCGCATTCCACTTTAAACTGTAGGTGCATGTATGACAGAAAGGGTTTACAACTCTTTGACTCGACAACTGCGAGGTGTGTCGGTGTGTGGTATCAAAACGGCACGATTTAGTGCTAATTGGTTTTTCGGAAATAATCCAAAGAACCGCCGCGTCAACCAACCAACCAATACATCAATATGTGTAGAAAAAACTATGAAAGAAAAAAAAGTCTTAAACAAAAACAAGGATTCTTTGTACACTTGTACTAAATAAAAGATAATCTACATAAATTGAAAGAAAAAAAAAACGACATTATATTCTCACAATTTACAAGAAAAATTGATTTTGAAACAGCAAGCAATAAGTACTTGTACCCAATAATTTGGCAAGATTACGGTTAAAATATTTTTTGCATTTGTTGTTAAAATTAAATATTAAATCAATAAAATATAAAAGGTCACATATATTTTTGGTTTATTCTCTGGTAACGCAGAAGACATGAATTATGAGGAATTTTATTAAAAAAATTTTATTACTAAAAATCAGTCATTCTTAGTTTATTTTAATTATCAAAATAATAATTATTATAAATTAAACTTATCATTTTCAATTTCAATAAATGTTATATCTTTCTATGGTCACAAATTTTTATGATGTTCAATGTTCAATGTTTAGTTTTTTTTTTTTTTTGAGCTCAATGTTTTTAAAAGTTCTACATTTTAAGAATGCTCGTGAAAAACCATAATCATCTACATATCTAGTTAAATTACTTAAAGAAAAAAATGTATTTCAAATTAAAATAATTAAAGGCATTTTCAAAGAATTGTTTACGGCAACATAAAAATAATGAAAATAAAGTGACAATATCTTCAAAATATTTCTGTAGTACATATTCAATAGCAGATTTTATTTCAATTCTTGAAAAAAAAAACATAGAATAATAAAATGTACTTTTTTTTTATTATTAAACTTTTGAAAAAAATTGTGAAAATTATGTGTAGGTGTGTTTATACTTGTACATACGAGTATATAGATACCCATTTATTTTTGAAATTTGCAAAATTCGTAATTCTTCTCATTAAAATATTTTTTGTTTTGTTCATAAGAGCTTTCTATTCATTGAAAAATTCTTTTCGTATAAAACAAAAAAAAAACTTAATACTGTATACATGAATTATTTTATATACCCACAATTATATTCTATATGAATATGCATATAAATACATAAATGTGTTATATGTATGTAACATACATAAAATATACAGATAGGTATGGTTTGCGTTCAAGGAAATTGCTATGAAAAGAATGCATTTAATTTGGTTATACACATATTTTGCACTTTATGTGTCCTTTTTTTATTTTTTATATTAATGTATTATTATATGTATGTGTTTGTATATAAGTAGGTCAGACTTTTTCTGTACTCCGGTTAGATACGTGCATACATAGTACATGTGTGTTGTATAAATAACACTATTTAAAATTAACAACATAATGTTAAAAGCTTTTGATATTTAATATATAATATGTATGTTCAAAGTGGTGTATCCTTATAATGAGTTTTTTTTTTTCTTGTCAAGAGAGAAATGAAAGAAATAATGATATGCATTTAGATTCATTTCATATATGTACACTTAATACTTATGTACTCATATGTATGTACGTAAACAAATAACTAAAATTTAATGCATTAAAAAAACACAGAATGTGTTTTATTCTCCTTTTTTTTTGTATAATTTCAAGCTGTTGTAATTCAAGAAATTTAAGAAACAAAAGATATTTTTTAATGGAAATGTTATTTCAAATATTTTATTATTATTTTTATTGATGCTATTGTTTCAACTACTACTGTTTATAGTACGTACATACATTCATTCCATTAATTTAATTGAATTGTAACATATGGTTACTCTGTCTGAATAATGCATTTCAGATAATACATATAATGTAAATTTATATTTTTGTACAACATACATTTATTGTTAATGTTTGTACATGTATATGTTATACATATATGCAAATGTATAAAATGGAAATATGTATCTACATAAGGAAAAACTATAAAAAAAATATGAAAATTAATACATTTACATAACAATAACTTATATTTGCTTTTTACAGTAAAAGACGTTGAACACTTTAGTTTTTGTACAAGTGAAGTGGACTATAAGGATGCTTTCATTCATATAACAAGAAATAATAATAATAATAATAATATATTCACCTTTTGTTAAAGGTCGTTAAGGATTCAACAACAAAATGAATTTAGTTTAAAACGATTTAAAATATAAAAAAAACAAACAAACAAAAAAAAGTTTATGAATAAGAAAAATTCAGTTAGCTAATTCTTTATTGTATTGCATATGAAGAAAAGTGGGTGAGTCGATGATACTTGAATAAAATCCGATTGTTCTTAAAGAAAAAAAAGTTTCTATAGTTTGTTTAAGAATCAATTTATTTTCTTATTAAGTTTCCTTTGTTGTTTTCTAATTTATATTTTATTACAAAAAAAAAAAAGAGTGATTAATTCATTAAAAAATATGTGTGTAAAATAATAATGAAAAAATATAATTAAAAATTTTCATGAACGTGATTTTTTAGAAAGTTTTATTCAAGCGTTCTAATTTCATGTTTTTTTTAAATATGTAAGTGTTATTTTATGTTTATTTTTTATAAAAAATATTTAACACGTTAACTATTGCACAAATTATCCATGTCAACTACCTAT
Source organism: Bombylius major (assembly GCA_932526495.1). NCBI lineage: Eukaryota > Metazoa > Arthropoda > Insecta > Diptera > Bombyliidae > Bombylius > Bombylius major. The sequence goes on along the minus strand of OW052044.1, from coordinate 10,463,768 downwards.
CTCTGCTGTTGCCGAGCCTTCTCTAGGATAAGGCTACGTACATGGAACTCAGATCAGATGTAATGAGAATGGAAGACAACCCCTAGACAAAATCCTCTCGTTTATTAAGAAAATGAGAAAATTTTACTAGAGACGGGGTGCTGAGTACAATGGATTCCCCTGTCTAGTGTCTAAGTGCTCGTGGATGCCTCATACGCATCCCCCCACCCACACAAACAATAACAACACCAAACCTATTTCGTCATTGCGATCATGACAGCAAAAAATGATACGTTCTATTGGCTTTGTGCAGTTTTTTTTTTAAACTGAAAATTTTAACGTTTTTTCTTCAACAAATCAATAATTTTTTTTTATTTATTTATTTTTCAACTGAATGAAAGTCTGTAAAATGTTTCAAAGTTTAATTTATTCTTTTAAAATTGTGCTTTAGTTATCAAAAAATAAATAAAAAATTGTTCAAGAATTTAGAATCGAATATTTATAAATGAAAAAAAAAACAAAAAACAATTACTTACATATCCTTGAAATATTCAGAATTATTGTATTGCATATATACAATATGCTGAAATTCGTATCTAAAGAAATTTCAGACAATAGAAAAGAAATTTTTAATATTTTCTGTTTATGTAAACTAAACACAAAATTTTTTAAATGAAAAATTACATTGTTTTTTTTTTAAGTAAAATTTGTATTTGAATTCTATTTATTGTTTTTTTTTTAAATGTTATTTCTTGCATTTTTTTTGTTTGTTTTTGTTCTACAATAAGACAATTGAAAGCAATAATATTTTTAGGTTTAGTTTTAATTTGAAATTTTTGCAATCAAACTTAATAATTTACATAATATTTTTTTTTTATTAATTTTTTAATAAATTTTATAAAATTGTTGTTTTTTTATAACTGAAGAAAAATATGAAAATAAAAAAAAAATATCGATCATAATTATTAAAAACGATAAATAAACTTTATTTAATCACTAATAATTAATTTATAAATAAATAAAAAAAAAAGAATATCTAAATGTTTGTGTTGTATATGTGATTTGTTTTTGATTTTGTATACAGTCACTAAATTAAGAGAAAAAATATGTAGATTATATTATGATATACATTCATATGTACATATGTATGTATTTTATTCGTGTATAATTATACAATTATGTATGTATGCTCGTATGTACATATGTACATAAAAAATATATACTATATGGCCTATACAACAATTCTTATATACATAGTTACCGCATCTGTATCTCATTATTTCTTAATTTTTCATAATTTTTTGTTGTTGTATACGAATTGACCACTTCTTTCGCCAATCATCTAAATTTAGCATGAATTTATTACTTTAAAAAATAAAAAATAAAAATAGAAGAACATCAAGAAAAAGAAACAACAAAAAAATATAAGTAAGAAAAAGTCTACAAAATCTCAAAATATATATTTTTAGATGAAAATTTGTAGTAAATTGTTTTTTTTTGTATTTTATTTTTAGTTTAGTTTTGTATTTTAATGATTTTATGTTGATTTGAATTTACTATATGAGTTCAAATCTGTTTAGATTGCAATCAAAATGTTGTAAATAATAATGAAAAATATAAATAACAGAACAAAAAATGTGAAGAAGAAGAAAAAAGAAAATTAAAGTAATTTTTTTTTTTTATTTATAATTTAATCTGTATTTAATAGTTTTTTTTTGTTTGTTTGTCGTGTATTAAATTTTTCATGTTTTTGAAAACAAATAAGAAATAATGGAGAGAGAAAAAATAGAGGCAAAAATAAAATAAATTTAGAACGGAAGATGAATAAATTGAATATTTTTGATATTAATTAGATTTTGAAAAATTTCATTAAAAGGATACGTGCTTAATTATGAATCGTTAATAATAGTATATACCAGAAAATATTATTAAAATTAGTATGTATATACGAGTAAATGCACTGTTTATTCGTTTTTTTAGTTCTTTCTTACGTGAATGTTGGTACGACAGTTACTTACTGGACTACTTACTCTTTCGCATATCATCTGAAAAAGTTGAAGGAAGTCATGCAAAATGATCCTTTAAATTTTTAGACAAGCGTAAATAAAGTCTTAAAAATTTTGTATTGAAAGTATTTTTAACAAAAATTAACAAAAAAATTATTCAGCATTATATTTCAGGTGTACCTAGTACCTGAATGCAAATGTAATAATTTTAAAAATATTCTGAAGAATATTTTAAATTTAAATAATTTGAAAATCATAGATGTGAGTTTTTTTTTGAATAAATAAATTTAAAAAAAAGAAAATTGTATTGCAAAATGGGAAAGTAAATTTCATTGGTTTATTTACTTTATTTTTTAAATGTATTTTTTGCTTCTGTAAATGTTTTTTTTTAATAAGTTTTATTGACAGAAATTTATGCAAAATAGAAACACATTAATTTTATATTAAAAATATAAGCAGATACTTTGAAAAGTCATATGTAATGTATAATAAAAAATTACATATCGCAAAAAAACTTTTTAATTTTACTTTTTATTTTTTATTTTTATTTTTCCTTTTTAATTATTTCTTGTACTACTTTACGACATAAACATTTTAATTTACTAAATACCGTTGAGCCTGTTTACTTATCGTAATCTTATTTGGCCCTAATAATATCCGTTAGTTAATGAGTTTATTCATTCATTTAACTTTAATACTAAATCGATTCTTGGCAAGTATAAATTTTCTACGAAAAATAATTACATATACATATATGTCATATATGTATGTATATGTATATTCAAAACAAAATCTACTTCGCAATATATGTATGTGAGTTCATGTATATATTTATAATTCAAAAAAGTGTCAAATATACTGTTATAAGGTATAGTATAGTTTAATTTTTTTTTACTTCTATATACTTTCTACTTCTCATTCATTTTTAAATAATAAAAAAGTATGTGTAGTAGGAGTAGAATAATTAGAAAAAGGAAAAAAAAAGTATGTACATGTATCCGGTTAGGCGTATTTAAAATAAATGTACACACAGTAAATCGTTAGTAATTATATATACAGATTACTTTTTTTTTTTCATGCAGATATAAATTATAATTATATAGTACATGTGTGTACTTTTGAAAGAAAAAACTATAAAAATAAAAATAAATACATATATTTATTTATACGTATATATTAATTATATAGGTTTACCTTTTATACATACTACATACATACATACATCAGAAGATATAGTACAAGTAATAATTTGTACCGTTTTAAAGTGTTTGTAAATTTGTAAAGTTCTAATATGTGATACATAATATATTTATGTAGAAAATCTAGGATATCTACAAGTTGTATGGGGTGGGTTAGATGATGTTTTAATAACCTATATCTGCACCTTTGAGATAAAAATGTTTCACCAGACGACCTTAAGTCTGAGCATAAGAATATTATGCATTTGGTTTTGCTGACAATGTTTTTTTTTTCCTCTTCGCTTGCAAGTATCTACATAATATATGCAAATCCATCCACAACAGAATATACATACATAATATGTTTATGTATGTATATCCATAAAAAATATGAATGACATTGGATTTAGATACATTTTGAACAAAGAACTTTTTGTTAAATTTTTAAAGAGTTAAAAATTTTCTATAATTTTATATTTTAAGAAATTTTTGATTTATAACATTTAAAAAAGAAACAATCATTACAAAATTATACATATGGGGAATTCCATATGACTCTTAAATATTGAAAAACTCGTACAGCGATTGCATTCTGATTATACTTTTATGTTCTTAATATGCCTTCTATTCTAGTGAAAGCAAACGACGGTTACGATAAAACAGAAAACTTCAAATATTTCTAATCAGAATCGTCAATTTAGTAGCGTATAACGGGTGTGACGCTGACCATTTCGAATTTCACGGATTTCCGTATATTTCACTGAATATCCTAAAATTTTCATATAAACAATTCCAAAAATTATTTTTAATTATGCTGTAGACACTTGAAAGAATCTTTTGGAAAAATTTGACGAGAAACAATGCAATACTTTTTTCATAATTAAAAAAAAAAATGTAACGGGTGTGACATATATTTGGTAACGGGCGTGACAGCAAAACGAGTTTCTACTGATAAGTAGCAAATAATTTTTTTTAATACGGTTCTCCATAGTGATATTGTAAATAATTTAACACTAGATACACCAAAAATTTATATATACCTATCCAAATCAGCTTCATTCATATGAATTTTAAGGTAAAAAGTGGTAGATTTGCGTGGAATTCCCCATATACATATATGTATATTTAATGATGTTTAATGTAACATAATTTTAATATTACCTATATATATAGGACATATAGGTCGTTGATAATATATAATCATATTATTCAATTTATTTATCTAAAATATAAATTTTCTTTCTTATAAATTAATAAATATATCTATAGAAGATATTTTTTAGAGCAGAAACATTGAAAATAAGAAAAAAAATAGAAGAACAATATTTTCAATGAACCTACCATACAACAACAATAAAAAAAAATTATTTTTTCCAGTTGAATCCTATATGTTTTGTGTTAATCTAATTTATGAACATTTTCAAGGTTATATAGTATGTATCTACATCATTTTCTTTTTATTATTTGTATGTACAAGTATATTTTCTTTAGAATTCATAACTATACACCTTTAATATAAATTCAATTATATGAAAAAAATAAGAAAAAATTATATAGAAGTACATATACCTATATATTTTCTTTTGTTGTTTTCAAATCCAATTACATAAATTATTTTTTAATTTTACTGTTAAATTAATATGACAATGAAAAAATAGAAGAAAAATTAGTTGTTCATAATCGATTTTTATTTATTTATGTATGTACGTGTATAAAATGAATGTAGGTTAATTTTTTTATGAAGGTAAAATTTGAAAAATAAGGAAAAGATAAAATTAGTACAAATTTTGGAGAAAAATAAAAAGATCTTAACAGTTTATTCAACAATTTTAATCTAATGCAATATGGAGCTGCCAAAAAATATTAAGTTTGGATTTTTACTATAAACATCTTTAAATATTTTAGATCTAAGTATAAGTATATAAAAAAAATATATATAGTTGGAAGTATCTTACATCTCATATTTTTTTTTTTTATAATAATTATTTCAGAATTAAATAACTATTGATTATAAGTTCTGTCTATATAGACTTGAAGAAGTTCCTTGTCTGTCTGAGAATTTACCTTAAGTGGTGAAATGGTCTCTAAATGAAAAATTTGTTAATATGTAAATAAAACTGGATAATTTTTAAAATTGAATTTAATGTAGAAATACTGTTTGATTTATCTTGATGGGTTGTCAAAACTATAAATTGTCCTTATAATTGAAAATAAAACTAAAGAACGTAGTCTAGAAATATCCACTTTTATATTCTTCGATCAGATTCAATTTCATAGTTTAAAAAAAGTTTTTTTTTTTCTTTTTCGAAAATATGAAAATATTACTCAGCAAAGGGATACCCTTTTAAGATTTGGCACAAAAAAAATTTAAAAAAAAAAAATTGTTTTACTATTTGGCAAAATGATTTGCAAAACTTTCATTTGAAATGTTTTTATTCATTCAGGCATGTAAAACTATATAATAAGAGTAAACGGTAATATGTACCTACGTAGGTACATAATTGAGTTTTATTTTAAAAAGTAAAATCTGGCAAATTTGTCTAAATACACTTGATTAATTTCATTAAATTGTTAAATAGTACATTATTAGAGAGTATGAGTATTATTTAAAAATAAAATATAAATGATTTTTTTTTTTGGCTATAATATTAAATGTTAAATGAAAATTTATAAATTTGTTTTTGATTCTTTTTTTTTCGTTTTTTTTTTCGAAATGATATAGTTCGAAGGTACTTAGCCAATATCTAAAATCCTATTTGAAAATTTTCATATAAAAACATTATCTAGCGAAATTATATAGAATTTTGGTGCATATATAGTTTCTCTGTTTAAGAAATCTAATTGATGCAGTTAAATTTGGCAAATTATCAAAATTGAAATACATGTATTTTTTGTTTGTGCAATATTTACATATGTACTCTTATATATAAAATTGTATCTATTTAACTATATAATTTCTTGTGTTTTTGTTTTATTTTTATAAAATTCTGTAGTTTTAAATAAAATTTGTAGAACGTATATAATTATATAGCACTCGTCTAACATATAGTATAGACCTATATATGTATGTACATATGTTAAATAATTCTTATTTACATTACTTTCTTACAATTTTCACATTCCTTGAACAAAAAGTTTTTTATCTTATTGTTTTTTTCTTCTTCTTCTTCTTCTGGTATTTCTCGTTTTATAAATATACTAAAAGGTCAAACACACACACATATGTATATAACAAAATGTAATTGTAATATCGTATTGTTTTACTTTATGTTGCCAAAATTACAAAATAATGTACCTAATGTATTTTCATTTTTAAAATAAGTAACACAAACAAAAAAACAACTTTATTTAAACTGTGATCTCGATATAAAGTTCATATTTCAATTTTATACGTAAAATTTTGATTTCATTTTAGGTAAAACAAAAACAAAACTACTAATTTTTTAATTATTTATCATTAAAATTTGTTTATTTTGAATAATTTTTCGATTTTCTACCAGTTTTTTAAAAATAATGACATATTGTAATTTACAAATTTAAAAAAAAAAATGTTATCTGTGATTACTATATTGTTTGTTTGTTTGTTTTTTTCAAATGTTTTTTCGTTTGTTTTTGTTTTTCCAATTTATTTTTAGAATTGTATTTTATGTAAGAGAAGAGATTTGTTAAACACGTACGAATGAACAACATATGTTACACATATGTATAAAGCGTTATATGAAAACATTTTATGTTGTTTATTTACATACTAATTTTATTGTAATAATGAAAACACTAATTAATTGAATTTTGATCTTATTATATAAAATTTATAGTTTATAATTTATCATCAATATATAATTAATCAAAACTATAATAAATTTAATATTATATATTTTATTTGAAGTGCTGAAAACCGATGTTGATTGTTAATAAAATTTTCTGATGTAGATTTTTTTTTTTTTGAATTTATAATTACGTTTCATGATTGATTGAATTAAGTAGCTTTTAAAATAAAAATATTAAAAATTAAATGAAGATTAATTTAGGTTTGAAGTAGTTGCTAATTTTTTTTAGTTCAAATGAAGAAATATGTATTTTAAATATTCGGAGACACCTAATCTTTCCATTTTTTCTTGTTCTTGTTAACATTTTTCTAGAAGAAATTAAAAAACTAATTAAAAATGCGTTATTACTCATCGTTAAAAGTTTCTACGGCAATCAATGAAGTGAAATTATTTTTTAAACAATTTTACTTTTCCTTCGAATTTTCATTGAAATTCCGGAAAGAAAATTGGATTTTAATTTTAAAAGGTGAAAAATGCCATAGAAAAAGATTTATTTATAAAAATTTAGTTGAAGATACATCGTGATTCATTTTTTTTTGCTGCATTTGAAAATTTTGTTTTCTTCAATAATATGAGAAATAAAAAACTTTTCGAATTTTTTGAAATAAAGAAAAATTTTCTATTCATTTAATTTTATACAACCTTAAGTTTTTGTAATAAATATTTTCTCCGTGTATTTACAAATTTCCTTAAGCCGGTACATTGAGTAAACTAGAAGTGTAATATACTTGAGGTGAATGCTATAGCAATTATTTTTCGTAAACTTCTGACTTTTTTTTATAGCTCACTGAAATTTTTACTGTCCGTGAATGTGTTAAAAGAGGTTTTTTATAGAAAAAAAAACAAAATGATTTTTTTTTTAAATTTTTGAAAACATATTTTTTTCGAAATTATTGGAGAAAAGCTTTTAGAATTTTCGAAAAAGTATTTTCTAAGTTTCGAAAAAGCTTATTCTGTTCGAAGTTTTTCTCAAGAGCTTTCCAAAGATTCATAAGTCGAAAAGAAATCTACTATACCTTATAATGGGAAGTCAGTATTTAGAAAAAAAGAGAACTCCAACATTAACTTTATATATAATATACGAGTACATAATATATACCTATGTACCTATATCATTTATATACACATTAACATTTATTGATTAGAAAAATCGTTCTTTTGCAATGTTCTCGACTCCCGTTCGTTATATGTACAATTGTACATATATTGAGCAATGTAGAGGAAATTTGAAACATAAATAGGTTCTCTGTAAGCATTCTGTAAGAATAAATCCCACCATTGAATATTTTTTATTAAAAATTACACACAAAAATAAAATTCATAGAATGATCGCTAAAAGTACCTTTACAATACTTGATTTGTCATATTATGATTTTACATACTATATGTCACTGTTAAAAGTTTGACTGCGTTTACACTGTATGATTTTTTTGAAAGACTATATGGTTAAATTCCTTCTTCTGTTAATTTTTATTGATCCTTTTGTAAAACTTGCAATTTTAATTTTTTTTTTTTTTCGTATAAAAATGTGATAAAAATTATTATAAATTTATGTTTTTGTTTATTTTTAAATTTTGTTTTAGGTGGTGCTCGTTTTTATTCTCAGCATTGCTTCCCTTATTATATATTTTATTGATGCATCAAGCGAAGAAGTCGAAAGATGTCAACAATGGAGTGATAATATTACACAACAAATCGATCTCGCATTCAATATATTTTTTATGGTTTATTTTTTTATACGAGTAAGTATTAAAAAAAAAATCATTTTTTAATTAAACTTAAAAAAAAATTGAATAGATAATTAATCATTACTCTCTTTCATTTTTGTTTCTCAGTTCATAGCAGCATCAGATAAACTTTGGTTTATGCTAGAAATGTACAGTTTTGTAGATTATTTTACAATACCCCCGTCCTTTGTATCAATATATTTAGATCGAACATGGATCGGTAAAAACAAATAAAATTTTTTTTTTACATTAAATTTAAAATTTTTAAAATAATATTTAAATGTTTTTTTAAAAATTACGTTTTTTTTTTTTATTTGTGTTCTTTTATTTTTTAAATTTAATGTACCATAAGGTCTGCGATTTCTTCGAGCACTACGTCTTATGACTGTTCCAGATATATTACAATATTTAAATATATTGAAAACGTCAAGTTCTATACGATTAGCTCAATTAGTATCAATTTTTATATCAGTATGGTTAACAGCGGCGGGTATAATACATTTGGTATGATAACATTTTCAATTTTTCATTATAAACAATTTTTTTTTTTTTTTTTAATAAAATAAAATTAAAATTTATTTATTTTCTTTCTTTTTTTTTTGTTTTTCAAATTTTAAAAATTTTATAGTTAGAAAATTCCGGTGATCCACTCGAATTTAATAATCCTCATCAATTATCCTATTGGACTTGTGTCTATTTTCTTATCGTGACCATGTCAACGGTAGGATATGGTGACGTTTATTGTGAGACTGTTTTAGGAAGAACATTTTTAGTATTCTTTCTACTTGTCGGTTTGGTAAGTACACATAATTTTCACATATTATTTATTATTGAATTTTTTTTTTAACTTCAAATTACATTCAAAATTTATTTTGAATTGTGTATAGTATATATTGTCGTTGTATAAGTGAAATATTGACTAAATACATACATATATAAATTTTTATATTTTTTTGTTGTTGCAAATTTTCTAGTGTAGTCCCAAAATAAAGTTTTATTTTATTAACTAAATTTGATTGAAAAAAAAAAATTCTTAGTCATTTTTCACTTGTATAACGAATTATATATGAAATAATCCATTCTATTTTAAATCAGTTCTATGGATGATTTATCTCTAATTTTCAATGAAAATCAAATTAAATTAAAATTTTATTGTCTTTAAGTTTTGTTAGAAAAAATTCTTTCATGTAAAGATTGATTCTGACCGTGTTAAGAATATTTGAGACATAAATATGTGGAAATTGATTCAAAAATTTCTATTTTCTTTAATATAAACAAGATTGCATTTCATTAAAATTAAAGATATAATCATTCACAAGGACATAATGAAATAAAATTGATTATTGTATCTAAAGAAATAAAAACAAATATTTATTAAAAAGAAAAAAATAATATAAAAATTAATAAATACATATTATAAGTTCACATATTTTGTGTGTGAAAAATAAAATGATGGAATCAACAAAAGATAAGTACAGTATAATATAACAAATTGTATTTTTTTTAGTAAAAAAATAAAATAAAATATTATAATAATGGCTATTACCTATGTATAATAATATGATAAAATGATTAAATTCATTTTTATTATCTATGAGGTGTTTTATATAGTATATACATAAACTAACAATAAACTGTAAATTAAACAAAATTTTCTATTGTTAATTAAAAAAAAAAAAAAATTGTTAATTTCAAAATTACATACTTCAAAAAGAAATAAAAATTATTGTAAATTAGGAAAATAATTAACAATGGAGAAATAATTTAATTTTAAGATGAATATTATATATGTGTTTTGTATTGAATATATTGGAACAGTTAATTTCAACGTATACATATATTTTTATATATAAAAAATTAAAAAACAATATCTTAAATATTATTAAAAAAGTTTACTTATATGTATGATATAATATGAGTAAATTGATATTACTAATACATTTTTTTTTTTACATATGTTTCGTTATACAAAAAACTATAACAAAAATATTTCTTTTTAATTATTATTATTTTTTTTATCGTTTAATTTCTTTTTATTAATTAATTAATATAACAATTACCACATTAATTTTACTCAATAAAAATTTTTTTTAATAAACATTTTGTTGCTTTGCATTTTAACAATATTCTTCACACACAATTTTCTACTTTCCTAATAATAATTATTCAAAAAAAAAAAAATTTATGAATTTAAAAAAAAATCATAAACAAAAAATATTCACAAATTTAATAAATACTTGAAATTAATTTCAATTTAACTACACAATTATAAAAATATATTATTTATCTATTCTTATTTTCAAATGATTTTTTTTCATTTTTAAATCTTAATAATACTGCACATAAATAATTGTTTTGTAAATATATTTTACTGTAATTAAAATATAAAGTACAAAATATACTTTATTGAAGAAAACAAAAAATAACATTACATATTTGAAAAAAAAAAATAATATGTATTTCAATAAAATAAATAAACAAATTAAAATTTAATTGCGTGAGTGAGTTAAAATAATTTAAATTTTATTTATCATGATAAATGCATTGATTTTATTATCCGTTATACATGTATTTTTTTTTTTATATTTTTTTAATTTTAAATTTTTATTTTAAAATTTAAAAAAAAAAAAACAAAATTTTTCAATACAAATATATTATTTTGATTATTAATTTTAATTTATTATTAATTTTCTTGTTTATTTTATTTTATTTTTTTTTTTTTTGGTTGTTATTATTTTGATTGTATATATTTTAAATTGAATTTTTTGTTATGAAATTTATTGTAATGTACTTTTAAAAACAATATATATCTATTTTATCATTATTTATTTATTTAAAAAAAAAAAATAAAATTTTAAATAACAAATTAGAATATACTGATGATGTGTATGTAATAAATTAAATAATTATATCTACTATATATCCTTGAAAACAAAAAAAAATGATACTTTCAGTTTTAGTGTAAAAGTTTTAAAAAACAAATAATGTTAAACAAAATATAAACAAAAATATATATTCTGGAAAATAATAAATTTAAATATAAATATTGTAACAAATAATTAACAATGTAAAGAGAAAAGTGCGCTTTAAAGCTTTTATTGCTTCATAGAATATGTATTTCTCATTGAATTTTCGTTTTTTTTTTTTCGTTACTTTTGTTTCAAATATGTCATTAATGACGTAATTATTGAACAGTTACACTGTAATTTGTATCATTTCGAATAAATTAATTTTTTTTCTTCAATCAATCATTCAATTTCGAAATAAATTCTAAATCTATTACAGCAAAATAACATTTATTGTATTTATTGGGTTGGTGGGAAAGTTTTTTCGTTTTTTTTTACAATTAAAATACAACGTCAAGTCTGGAAACAATATTTAGCTGGTGCAAATGGTCTAGAACTGTTGTGTGGTCAACGTTTAATCGTTCCGCTAATTCTCGTGATGTTTGGCGTGGAATTTTTTTTGTTTTTTTTTATCGCCTAAGTCAAAATCACCGGAACGAAACTTTCTAAACCAGTTTTGGCAAGTGCGTTCAGTAACAACTTCTCGACCAAATGCTTCGTTAATATTTTTCGCGCAAGTTGTAGCTTTAACAACTTTTTTAAATTCGTACAATATAATCGAAAGGAAACACACTTTCTCATATTCCATATTTACACCCTATGCAATGCGTGATGCAACTGCTTTCTTCAATATATGTAGGTATGCCTATTTATAGTTCATGCATTACCCGAGTATCCTCAATTGTTTTAATGTTAAGTTTAGATAGAGTAATTAAACAATTATAGTGTTTTTCAAAGGCATGTAAAAAACGAAAAAACTTTCCCACCAACCTAAATTAGTTTTTAATTATTATTTTTATATTTTTAATTTCGAAAAAATCAATAGTTTTCGGAAAATTCGAAATTTCAAGGGCAGCTTAATTCGGTATATCACAATTGTTGTAGTTATTTAAAATTAATGAAAAAAATATTAAAATTTTCTTTCTTTTTTTCTATAATTTCTAAAGCTAAAAAGCTTTAGGTTTTATTTCAAATGAAATTACAAAGATTTCAAAACTTCAAATTACAAGTGTAACTGTTTTCATTGTTAAAAATATGAATAGAATAATAAAAAGTACATACATACATTCATGTATTATATTAACAAAATATTTCATTAAATAATTATTTTACAGATATAAAAAAATAAATACTCTTAAATATATAATTTTGTTTGACATTATCATTGAAGGCTTTAAAAATGCATGCATCCTGTAGAATTATAATATTATTCATATATTCATAATAAATACATACGAAAGTATTTTTCATGTAAAAATTATTACTATAATTAATTTTTTCATAGTTATATAAAAAAAAAATGTGTCTTATCTAAAAAAAAAAACAATTCGTGAGAATTCAAAAATATGTTTTAAAAAAAACATACTCTAAAATTGAAAACTGGTGATGAGACACACAACTTGAATTTATGTAGGACATAAAATTATTATATAAACAACAACAAAAAAATGAATATAATTTAGAAATATTGTAGAATATAATTTTCCATTCAATATACGAGAACCTTAATTTAAAAAAATTAAACAAACAATAAAAAATTAAAATTTGAATGGAAAATAGGTATACTACTAGGTCATCAGTAAATAGATCATAATTTAGTAAAAAAACTTATTACATAATTTTAAAAGTATTTATACATATACATATATTTAGTTAAATATTAAAATATAGTTTTTAAATTTAATAAATAATGTAATTTATTTTTTTTATAGTAAGTATTCTTCATATAGGTATAGATTTTTATCAACATCATGTATCATATTTGAATATATGTACATACTATATTATTTTTTTAATGCATGTAATAATGCTGGCTGCCGCATATAATGTGTAACCGCTTTTTCTTCTTTACTTACAAAATTTTAAGATACTTTAAAAATGATTAGGTTCACTTTGAATAGGTTTTAAACAATTAAGTTATTTTTTTTTTAAATTACATACATATATCGAAAAAATTAAAAAAAAAAAAAGGGACAATTCAAACAATAAATAAAAAGTTAATTAATTTCCATTAAGGTGTTAAATCTAAGACAATTGAATTGCTGAAATTATTTTTAAAGTGAAAAAATCGTGTTTAATTTAAAAAAAAAGAGGAATAGAAATTTGTAAATTGAAAATTTTAAATAATATTTTGGATACCTGAATTTGAAAGAAAAAAAATGCGTTTAAAAAGTAAAATTGTATGGAAAACATTAAAAATCCTTAAATTAAGAAAAAAAACCGAAATAAATCCAAAAAATATTTGTAAATTGATAAATTTTATAAAAATAATTTTTAGGCAATGTTTGCCAGCAGTATACCAGAGATTATTGAACTTGTTGGTAGTGGATCAAAATATGGAGGCGAACTAAAAAGAGAACATGGCAAGAGGTAGAGCAAATTAACTAAAAAAAAAACATAATAATTAGAAATTATTATACAAAATTTTCTCATCGAGTCCACAATGTTTTTTTTTGTGTAAAAATATTTAAAAAAAAAAAAAAAAATTCAAATATATTTCAAATGAAAATACGCGTTTTATCTGCAACTTAATTTTCATGAAACATCATAATATGTGGAAATATTCAAAACTTTTAAACATATATTGACGAAGAAAAAATTTAGAATATTTTTATATGTTTCATCTGTGGTTACACAAATCGAATTAAAAGTCCAATTAAAAAAATTTAAAAAAATAAGACTAAATTCATATTTTTTTTTTCAATTATTTGATCATACAATTTTTAGTTACATATGTATGTGATGTTATATACATATACATATGTATTATAAAACTGTATTATGATATACATATATATATTTTTTTATAATTTGTAAATTCATAGTCTGTTACCCTTTGTTATTTTTAATTTAAATCAACAATCCTTTGAAAAATAAAAAAAAAAATTAAAAAAAAAAAAACATTCCAACATTTACTTTTTCATATAATATAATATATATACATATGTATATACATACATATATAAATTATAATAAAAATTTCACTTTACATCTCAAATGATATACTTTTCTTGTTTTTACATTAATAAAAAAAAAAACTACCTATATATATATTTTTTTTTTTCAATTATGTATGTCATAATTTCTAGAGTTTTGTTACTTTATTATTATAATTTTATTTTTTTTCTTGTTAATTTTGTTCTTTTATAATCACAATTTTTTTTTTTTTTTTTTATGATCCTGTCACCACTCTATTTTTTCTTTTCTTTTTAAGTTTTTGTTAATTTATGAATTCATTAAAAAAAAAAAACAAAAAAAAAAATTAAATAATATATAATTAATTATATTTTATTTATTTTTTAATTGACGTGTTATATAATTATTTATTATAATATATAGTTAAATGTGTAATATCGCTATAGATAGGATTTTTTTGTTTTCAAAACAATATATAAGCAACAAGTATCTATATATACTATTATTGTTATAATTTTTTCATTGTAGAAATTTTTAACTGCATTTCATATTTATTTATTTATTTATTTTTTCTTTTTATTCAAAATAATGTTAAAAAAAATATATTTAATATTAAATTACATTTTGTTAATATTTTTAATTCTTAATACATGTATTACATATATATTCCATTTAAAAAAAAAAAAAACAAATTTATATATTTAATAGAGAATGTAAATTAAAGAAAAATTACTTTGTTTTGTTTTTCGTTTTTTTTTTTGTTTGTTTTATTTAATTTTTTTTTTACAAAAAAATTAATTGAAAATTAATTAAAATTTAATTTTTTTTTTCAAAAAAATTAATTAAAATTAATTTTTCTATTGTTTTTTTTTTTTTTGAATTATTAAACGAAATAATATAATTTTATTTCCTTTACTAATTTTAATTTGAATTATAATAATGTTCATTGTCATTTTGTTCTGTAGCCTATAAGTTTTAATTAATTTTGTTTATTTATTTTTTTTTTTGTTAATTATTTTAGTGATGTTTAAAGCAACGTAAGAAATATATATATATATATAAATTGTTATATCGTTAAAGTTTGATTGTTTATATTTCATGTTTTCTCGTTTTTTGAAATTTAATAAATAATATTGTTTATAGTTTTAGTGATATACTTAATTAAGTTCATTTTTTTTTTTATGTCCAAATGATAATAATTACATTTGAATAATAACTTAACTATTGAAAAATGAAATGTGTTATTTGGTAAGAGCAAAATAAAATCTTTAAATGAGAAATATTCAATTTTTTAATGTTTATAATTATTTTCGGCCACGCATTATAAATCATCGTTTAAGAAGAAAAAAAAAAAAACCAAAATTCAAATACCGTTAAAATTATGTATTATAATTTTTTTAAATGCACAATTAATATATTGAGATCACAATGAATATATTTTACACAATATGTTTTACACCTATAAACAATATGCATATAAATTTAATGTCATATATCTCTTACGTTGTGAACAAACTAAATCTAAATCATAAATATATACAAAATACTTGTTTAATTTATTAATTAATTTTTAATTATTTAATTAATTATTATTTTGTTTTTTTTTTTAACACTGTAAAAAAATGTTTATGTATTATTTGTTTATTTTTTTAATAATTTTAACTACTTACTTACATTGTTTTTTTTTGTTTGTTTTATAATTTTAAAATTTTCATATAAATTTCAAATTTTAATTTAGTTTTTTTGTTTTCGTATTTTAAATTAAAATTCATTATTTTTTGTATCATTTGCTTTGATAAATTATTTTTCTTAATCTAAAAAAAAGGTCAAATATGTTTGAATATTTTGTACCTATTTTGATTTTTTTTTACAAGTTATACAATCTAGGGGTCCTATTATGAATTTATTTTTGCATAATACGACCAATACTCGTCATATGTACTCATAATTTTTTTTTTTTTAAATTTTATTAATATGTACTTTTTTTGTTTATTATTTCATTTTGTATAACAAATTTTATATAATGAGTGAAGATAACAATATAAAATTTTTTAACAATTATATTGTTACATAATACATATTATGTTGGAGTGTATGTGTGAGAAAATGTGTGTGTTTTTTGCAGCTATATTTGTTAATAATTTTTTTTTCTTCTAAGAATTAAGTTTAAAAATTTAAAATTAATTAAAATATACAATTTATCTAATGTAATTATGTAATTAAAAAAAAAAAAAAAACAATAACCTAAACAACCTACAACAAAAAACAAAATATCAAATTAATAAAAATAAATTGTTATACATATACAATATATTAGAAATAAACTACGTATACATAGAGTGTAGTATACTTTATCTATAGGTATCTATCTATATACTATAATATAAATTTTATTTAATTTTATTTAAAAAATTTTCTTATTAATTTTTATATAAATATAGAAATAAGCTGAAATGAATATGAGTATTTAAAGATAACGGTATATTGTGTGGTATTTACCAAAACAAAAATCAAAAAAAATGAAAAAATAAAAAAAAAATTATATAAACCAAAAATACAAAAAACAAAAATAAAAAATAAAAAAAAAACAACATACATAATATTATGAATATAAAAAATATAAAAATATATATTGTTAAATATATTTAGGCTGTGTTCGCTAGTTGGATACCAGAAATCACAGAACTGGCTGCCCAGAGAAGCAAATATGGTGGAACATACAGCAAGGATATTAGAAGAAGGTACACATATGATGTACCAAAAAATTTTAAATTATAAAAATATAAAAAATTTAAAAAAAAAAAATCTTTTTTTTTCTTTCGTTTTTGAAAAAATTCATATAAATATAGTTTTTTTTTTCCTTATCTTACTTACTTACTTCATTTAATTATTTTTTTTTCTATTTTTTTTTTTTATTTTTAACTTAATTTCCTCTATTTATAATTTTTAAATTTTATTAGATTTGAATAAAAGAAAAGAAAAAGTATTTCATATTGATATTAATTATTATTAATTTTTTTTTTTTTAACAATTAGTTTTGTTTGTTTCTTTTAAACTACCTAATTTATTATACTTTTTTTTTTTGTTTTTTGTTAATATCATATAACAAACCTCCTAAGATTTTCTATCTATCATAATTTTTTTCTCATTTTTCGTATTTAATTTTTATTTATTTTAAAAAAAAAAAATAATTGAAATAATTAAAGCATTTAAATGACACTTGCTTATGAATTTTTCATCTTAGATTTTTGTTATGAGCTCATATAATTGAAAAATTGAAAAAAAAAAAAAAATCATTTTGAATTAAAACAAAAAAAGATTATCTTTCACGTTTACAACACAGCAAGAATTTATACATAAAATTCAGTTTCCTATATTCCATAATTGTTTTTTTTACTTCTTTTTTTCTTAAATTCAATTAAATCAAAAAATAATATTGAATGTAGATTTTCAGTAGAAACACAAATTAAAATTGGATTGTTTTTTTTTTTAGAATTTTTACAAAAATTAATCACATTTTTAAAATTATTCAACTGTAAATTGAATTACATTAATAAGGAAATTGAATTTTCTGATATATATCATTTTTTTTTTAAATGCTCATAAAAAATTTCACTTCAGTAAGTCAGTTCAATTTTCAAGAATTAATTTCCTAATTGTCCATTATAATATTTTTTTTTTTTCTTAGAAAAATTTATTAGCAAACGAAAAACAAAATTGAAATTGAAAATTATTTTTATATTCTTGAAAATTGCTTTCAATCATTTCATTTTAATTTATACATTTTTAAGTATTCTCATTATTTTATTTTTCATTTTTTTTAAAAAAAAAAAAGAATTGTTTTTCAAAAGGCATTGGTTTCTTGGCGGCATGTGTCTCGGCTCGGATTTTAAAATATACATAGCTATATACATACATATATATAATTTATTCCTTCTGTAAATTATTCCACATCAGAGTATGCAATATGTAGATAATCAAGCAAAAAAAAAAAAAGTTGAAGTAATGAAAATATATATACTTTACATTTTATATAATTAATAAATCTACAAAAATAAGCGAAAAAAAAAAAGAAAATTTATTTCTAAATTTTTAAGGCAATGTTTTTTTTTTTTTTTTAATAAAAATAAAAATTCTAAAGTTATTTTGAAATCTAAATTAGACTTATTTACCATGTTACA
The DNA here is from genome assembly GCA_932526495.1 of Bombylius major. Lineage (NCBI taxonomy): Eukaryota > Metazoa > Arthropoda > Insecta > Diptera > Bombyliidae > Bombylius > Bombylius major. Next base: position 10,444,889 of record OW052044.1, on the reverse strand, counting down.
TTTATGTTATAAAAATGCAAAAAAAAAAGAAAACTACGTAAAAAATTAATTCGAAGAAAAAAATTAAAATTATTATTTTTTTTTTAGTATAAAATGTGGCGTATATTGAGCATGTTCATTCGATGTATAATAATAATCATTTAATAATTATGTATTACAAAATTTAATTTTAGCTTTATTAGAACAATAATTAAATTTAAAAAAAAAAAAATAAATAAATAAATAAGCAATAAATAAAACAAAACCACGACATATTATGTATCTATTCAAATCATTTAATTTTTTTTCTATATTTTTTTTTTCTGTTGATTACAAATTTCATATTTTTTTTTTTTTAAATATTTGCAAAAATTTTTTTAACGATTTTAATAATTATTATTTTTATTTTTTTTAAACTTTAAAAAGTATTTTATTAGGTGTTTATAAAAATGCATTATTTTATTATAATTTTATTGATTTAATTTCTGTATGGTATAATTTACAGAAGAACAACGTTTCATTTAATTTAAAATAAAAAATTTTTTTTGATGTTTAAAAAACAAAAAAAAAAACAAAATAATTAAAATTCAAAAAAAAATAATAATAAAATTTGCAATGAGCTTAATATAAAAAAAATTCGAAATAATTAAATATGAATATACTTATTTAATTAAATTAATAATTAATTTTTGTTTTTTTTTTTTTATAACTAAAGAGAAGAAAAAATAAAGAGTTGATTAAGTCGTGAATGCAATGGAAATCGATGAAATTTGAAAAATTATTTTTTCATACAAAAAAAAAAAAAAAAATTATACACCTAGTATAACATTATAAATATTTTTAAAATTAATTTGAAACAAATAATTAAAATTGAAAAGAAAAAAAAGTTCAAAAATCAGTTCATTGGCACATAAATTATCTTCCATTTCTTTAAACAAATCTTTTTTATCTATATTTAATTTTTTTTTTTTTTTGCAATTATTTATCATTATATAAATACTAATTACTTAGTTGGAAAGAGTTTACGTACAAAATACAAAAAACATTACAAAAAAAAAAAAAGCAATAAAAATAAATAAAATAATGCTTTTAAATATTTTTATTTTTTTAAAATTCGTTTTTTTCTTTTCTTTTTTTTTTTTAATTTAACAATTTTTCTTATATACTTACTCTTAGATAAATTTGTTTTTCCCTAAAAAAAAAAAATAAACCCAAAACTAATTTTATGATTTTTCGAATTATTGTTTTTTTATTTTCTAATAATTTTTTTTTTTTTTAGATAATAGAATATTTTTTCAATATTATAAAATATACTTAATTTTCATACACTCTGCACTGATTTTTGTCCTGTTTGTAAAGTTTTATATAGGTTCATGCAAATTTCTATAATACTTTATTTATATACAATATATATATTTTTTTTTAAATACTAATTAACTACATAATATACTTTTATATACGAATAATTTGAAAAAAAAGGATAATTTTTTTTTTTTTGGTTTCGCTTTTTATTTGAGGTGTTTTTTATCCTTAATTTATGTTATATATTTTTTTTTTATTCTTTTTTGTTTTATAAGAAATTTGGTTGAAAGTAATTTTCAAATTATGTATAAAATTTAGTATTTTTTTAGACCTTATTTTAAACATATATAGTCCAGATTTTGTATTGATAAAAAAAAATAATTGAATATAACATAAATAATTTATATATACATTTTTTTTTTTTGAAAAAATTATAATATAACGTAGATGATTTTATTTTTAAAATACAATAATTTTTTTTTTTAAAAAAGAGTTTTATGCTTGCACAGCCTGTATGCCGCAGCCACGCATCTTAGTAATTTGTTGTTTTCTTTCTTGAACAAAAAAACCAAAAAATAAATATATAGTTGATTTATTTTGCGCAAAACAAAGAAATTCAAAGTATTTTAAAATGAATTAAAAATCTATTCTTTGAATTAAAAATAACATGTATAAATTTCATACAACGAACGACATTAAAGGTTCTTAAAATGGAACAGAGTTAAAAAAAAAGCCTATACAAAATAAATTATAGTTAATTATATAATTGGAAAATAATTAAGTATTATTATTATGTAAAATCTATTTTTTTTTTTCACAAATTTACAATCACTCGCTATCTTAAACACTTAGACAAAAAAAAAAAAAAAATTTGAAAATACAGAAAAGTAGAAAATTTTTATTTTTACAGGAAATACAAATTTAAAAAAAAAAAACAATCTTCGTTATGATTTTTTTTCCTTGCAAAAAAAAAAATAAAAAATTGTAAATAAAATCACAAAAATAATTAATTTTTCGTTAATTAAATTTAATCGTAATTAATCGAATAATAAATATATATTTAATTGAATAGCACTAAGTCCCAAGAAATCGACGCCTTCTTAAAAAAAAGAAAAAAGAAAAAGAAAATTAATTAAAAAACTGATTTAAAGAAAAGATTTTACAAATTCATTAATTTATTTAAAATTATTTAAAATTAAGAAAAATTAAATAAATAAAATAAATTATATTATAATTGGAGATACATAAATCAAAATAACATCTTTTCTTTAAATTATCTCTTTTTTTTTTCTTTAAAATTTGAACAAAAGATTTATGTTTAAATCATACATAAAAAAAGAATAATATTAATCATAATTTAATCCTTGAACACATACTTATAAGTTTGTATATGTACATACATATGATTTTTGAAAATTTGTGTGAGTGTGTTTTTGAACATAACATTCTGTTTTATTTTGTTTCTAATTTTTTTTTCCTTTCTTCATGTTATCAATTTAAGATTTTCACTTATTTATTTATTAGTTAAGTTTTTTTTTTTTTTTTTTTTTTTGTTATATTAATTATATTATTTTAATAATTAATTAAATTTTAATATTTCAATAATTTTAACAAATTAAGGATATCAAAATCGAAAATATTATAATAAAATGGAACAACAATTTATTTAGAGAATAAATATTTGTAATTTTTTATAAAATAGAAAAATTATTCTACTTAAAAGAAAATTTGAATGTATAAGTTTTTTTTTTTAATTGGCTGTTTGCTGAACAATATTTTGACAACAATAATGGAGGGAGTTCAACATCACTAAAATGCAATATATCGTCTAGTTAAAAATTGAAAAAAAATTATTAATTTAATTTAAAAAAATAATAATAATTGAACATGGCCGATGGTAATTACATACCACTTCTATGATGCTTTATGGTTTTCACCAATAAAACATACATATATATATTTTTTTTAAGCTTAACAAAATCAAAATTTAAAAATTTTAAGAAATTTATAGATTAAATTAAAATTATAAGGAATATATTTTTTTTTTTTATATAAATTAATTTTAAATTAGTATAATTAAAATTAGTCCAAACAGAATTAGGCAAATAAAATGATTTTTTTTTTTTTTGTTTTTTTAAAGAAATAACAAAATGACAAAAATTAAATGATTAACGTAAAATAAAACAAAAAAAACAACATTAAAATAAAAAAAAATAAAAAAAAAAAAATTTTATTTAAAAACAAACAAAAAATATATTTCATATATACATATAACAGGCGATATTTGCAAGTTGTATACCAGAGATAATAGACTTGATTGGAACAAGACCTAAATATGGGGGAACATTGAAGAACGAAAGGGGTCGAAGGTGAGAGTCAATATATAAAAATAAAAAAAAAATTTGATTAAAGATAAAATTGAAAAAAAAGTTGCTTATGAAAAAATATAATAAAAAAGACATCTTTTTCTCTCTTTTTTTTTTTTTTTTCTTAAAAAAAAAAAACTTTAAGTAACAAAATATTGAATGTTAAATAATACATTATATTGGTTTCTTTTTTTTTTTTTGTTTTTTTTTTTTAAATAAACACCAATTTATTTCTTTTTTTCATGTATAGTTTTTAATTATGAGAAGAAAGTAAATTTTCTATATAATAAGTGTTTTAGAGGAATCTTACATATATTAATATTGTGTTTATATACTCGTATAATACATATTATTTTTATTATAATTATATATATTTTTTTTTTCATGTGTTAAAGATATGGAATTTTATTTTTTTGAAAATTATTATAAAAATCTATAATATCATGTATTTTTTTTTTAATTTTCGATATATTTTTATATATATGTATAATTTATGTATCAGGAAGGAATTATAATATTTATGTTGTTTTATATTTATTTCAGATACTTTTTTTTTTCATTTCTGTTTTTAAGAACACGTATTATATGAAATCGATTTTAAAATAATTGTTTTATTGTTTTCATTTAAATTTGATCTGGTATAATTAATTGATTTAGATAATTGGATGTCTTTGTATTTTTTTTTTTTTTAAAGTTATTATTTTTTTCTGTTAGTTTTTTGTTATCTCCTTTCATAGATAATGAGTACAATGATGGATGATTTTCTAATAAAATAAAAAAAAATTGTTGTCCAATATATTTTCTAAAATCCTTTAAAAATCATTTTACTCTTTATCACTATTAAAATTTTAATTAAACAAAAATTGAAAGATTCTTAAAAATATGAATTTGATATTGTAATGCTTTTGGTTTCGTGTATAGTTTTTGTTTTACTTTTTTTTTTTAAAAGTATTATTTTGAAAAATTGAAAAAAAAAAAAAAAGAAGATCGTGTTGCACGTTTTTCCCTATTTTTTTAATTTTTAGTTTTAATTTTTTTAGGTATGATTTTTTTTTTTTTGTTTTTCAAATTTATTTTTGAAATAAATTTTTTAAATACAAAATATAAAGTGTATGTGTAAAATAGTAATATAATTGGTGTTTATTTGTAAAATGAATATATTTTTTTTTTTTTTTTTTCGTTTATGTGCTAAATCAAATTTAACATTTTAACTGTTTAGTTTGTATTTTCTTCGTGAGATTTTTTTTTACTAATTTATACTAACAAATAAAAGGAAGACACACACATATACACACAGACACGAATATACATCTAAGAAAATATCATCTAACATATAAAACATAAATCTAATATCAATAAATCACAAAAAGTTAGCAACAATATAAAATTTAAAAATAAAATAAAATTTAGAGATAGAAAATAAAATTAAATAAAAAAATTTTAAAATACTCAAGAAAAAAAAAGGAATGAGTAGTGTACAACAGTAAATCAGAAAATTACATAAAACTAACATTGAATAACGAGAAATAAATTTAAGAAATATTAATGTATAAGCGTTGTAATACATTTTATTTCCATACAACAATCATAATATTTTTGTTACTTACTCTATGTGCCAAATTTTGTTTTTGGATGAATTGTATTATTCCAGAGAAATAATCTTAGTAAAAATTAAATTCAGAGATTATTCTTTATTTATTCTTATATGTATGTGTCTCTCCATAGATAGAAATTGTTGTTTTATAATTTCGAAATTCGAAAATACCAAATTACCTATTTCTAATCTTCTCATAAATTAAATTTCGAAATGAGTACTTTAGTACTTTATCGCTAAGAGTTTTCATATATTTCTCATAAATTGATTTTTAAATTATGTCATTTTATTTGGACATTCTTTAAACTTCTGAAAAATAAATTTTCAATTTCGAATTAATTTAATTTTCACTTATAATGGCCAGTTCCTCAGTCGAAGCTTAAGCAGAGTTTAACTCTTAAACTAAGTTTAACCACTTTTTTCAGTTTCACAGTGAAGGCTTAAGTGTTAAACTGAGTTTATCTTAAGTCGTACGAATTGAGAGCTTAAACTCTATTTAAGGTTTAAGTAAAAGTCAAAAATAAAATGAAAAAACAACTGCCATATATCTATCTGATTTGTCCCTAAATTTATTATAAATTGAAATTTATATAAAAAAATTTAAAATGTCACAACAATTGCCACTGCCATCTAACGGCTATACAATGACATCTACAAGTTTTTCAGGTTTCAACCTAAATTCATTCAGAATGATAAGTTTAACTAAAGATAGTTAAGCTACAAATATAAATTGACTGAGGAACGAAAAAAAATATTATTGAAGCTTAAGCCATGTTTTAGGTTTAACTTAAACTCTGATTAAGCTTCGATTGAGGAACTGGCCATAAGTGGTTTTTTTTTAACTGACCTTGTTTATGTGCAATTATTAAAAAAGAACATTTCTTAATTATATATTTCTAACATCAGAAAAATTATATTTCTCTTCCAAATATAAAATTCTATTCAGCGATATACAAAAAATAATAAACAAACTTTCACAGTACAAAAAAAAATTTAAAAAAAAAATTCACACACAAACAAACATTGAAAAAAACATTAAAAACAATCCTTTTTCAAAAAAAAAAAAAAAACAGAAATATAATAAGAAAATCTTAAATATTTGTTATTGTTTTTATGTTTTTTTTTTTTTTTTAAATTTAATTTTCAGTTTTGTAATGATTGTGTTATTACTAAGTGTTTATAATATGTTTACTCCTATATTTGTAGTGGAATATCCTACGTAATTTCTTTATATTCGTATTTACAAAAAAAAACAAAAAACAAAAATACATAAAAATATATACAGAAGTTAAAAAATAAAGTTACATTTTTGAAAGTACATAAATACAAAAAAAAAAATCTAGTGAATATTTATTGTACTTTTTCTTTTTTTAATTATGTTGTATTATGATATTTTTACTATATAATATACATATATACATAATTAATAAACAAAACAAAAACAATATATACTGAAAAATAAATTGTTTTTTTTTTTTAATTCGTTCTAAAAGTGATATATAAAAATCACAATTTTTTTAAACTTATTTTGTTTTAAAAAAATTACTATTTTTTTTTAAAATACAATACTTCTGTTTACTATAGATTACTTCATATATATATATATATACGTAATTTCTGTTATATTTGTATTGTGTGAAAAAATTTTTCTTCTAATATTTTCTTTTATTAGTTTTAAATTGTTATTCAACTGTTTTTTTTTTTTCGTTATTGTTTTTGTTTTTATTTTTCACTTTGTTCTTCCTATTCTTTTACTTTTATTCTTATACATTTCATTTTTAGGTCCTTTTTATTTGAAAAAAAAAAAAAACATTTTTATTAAAAAAAATTTAATGTCAATGTGCGTCAGTGAAAAATTGAAAAATTATTTAAAGTATAAAAAAAGTAAAAAATAAAAAATAAAAATACATAAATGTTAGATTGTATAAAAATTTATGATATTTTCAATTTCAAAAAAAAAGGGATACATATTTTAAAGTACCAAGATAATTTCAGTATTGGCGATTCAATTCAAACTTCTTTTTTTTAAATTTCCACCAAAAAAAAAAAAACACAAAAGGATTGAAAAACTCTGAAAAAAATATCATAAATTTCAATAAATTTTAGTTGTTATTTGTTTTATAAAAAAATAAATAAAAAATAAAAATAAAATTAAAAATAATATATTATTATATAAAATAATATACATAAGTTCAGTGTGTGATTATGTATTATTTTTGAATTTAGGTATGATATAAATTGCATTAGAATAATAAAATCATTAATTAAAAAAAAAAAAAATATTACTTAACATATTAAAATATTTGTTTTTTTTTTGTATGGAAATCAATAAGTGTGTATTAAAAAGAAAAAAATAGCACTTTTGTATGAAATGCTGGAAAATAAATAAAAAAAAAAATTCATTAAATTAGGATGATACGTTTGGGTAAAAATAATGTATGAATGTCATTCATATACTTATACATATATGTAATTGTTCTTTATGACGTAATTATTATTTTACAATATATTTACATAGGTATATACATTTTGTTTTTTCTTTAAATTTCATTATTTTTCTTATTTTATTTTATGATTGTTTTCATTTCAAAAACTTAAACATATTCTACTTTTTTTTTTCTCTAATAATTATATGTTCTTCTTAAAATCACTATATTTAAATTATTTATATTCATGTTTTATTTTGCATTTTATAATTGTAATAATCAACTGTTTTAAAACTTTAAAAAAATTAGAAAAGAAAAAAAAACATAAACAAGTCATTACAAGAATTCGTTGATTATTGTTAAAAGTTCTTATAAGTCTGTTTAATAATAAAATATTTTCTTAAATCATTTTTTTTCTGCTAATTTTAATCAAATAACAGATCAAAAAGACAAACGATTTAAGCGAAAAAAAAAACTTTAAAAAAAGTACACATGGAAGTGCAACATTTTCTAAATAATATTTTGTAAATTTTTTTGTGTTTCCTTTCGAATATTTGAAAAAAAAAAAAATAAATAAAAAAATAAAAATAAAGCCAATTTCTTATTAAAATTATCAAAAATTATCTATTTTAATTGTAAAATGTGTATTATGTGTATTGTAATTTATATGTATATGTCGTATAAAGTAAATTGTGTGAAATAAATGTTTGTCTCGATGTTGAATGTATATTATTAAATGTGCTTTTTATATGTAAATACATAGGTGTATTCTTTTTTTTTCTCTCTCTTTTTTAAATCAACATATACTATATATATATATATATTTTTTATAATTAGTTTTTCTTTTATTAAAAACTCAAAAATAATTTTAATCTAAATTTTCTTTTCAATTTCATTCTTTATTTTTTTTATTATTTATTTACTTTTTTTTTCGTATTTATTATCCAATTCACTTGATATTTACACAATTAAAGTAGCAATAATTTAATTATGTTTTTTTTTTTCAAATAAAAACAGAAATTTAGATAAAATAAAAAAAAAAAATAAGTTCAACATAAAATTTTATAATTACATAGTAATATTTTTTTTCTATCATCAAATATTTTAAATTAAAATAATTTAAAAAAAAAAAAAAAAAAGAAAAGAAATAAATATAAAATGCGTGGCCAGGCATCAAAGTATGAAATTTTAACATTATACTAACAATAAATTATATAATATATAATATTTCATATTTATTTAAATATCTAAATAATTTAATAAATTAAAAAATTTAAATTTAAAAAAAAAAATAAACAATTAGTTTTTTTTTTTTTTAAAAATAGATTTTTAGTGATTTTTTTTTTGGTTCTCTTTAAAATATTAAAAAAAAAAAAAATTAGATAAATTTAGAAAGAAGAATATACATACATATATATATTTTTTCAGTATGAAAGCTTAATTTTTTACCCTGTGTTCTTTATTATGATGATATAAGTTTGCTAAAAGCTTAAATATTTAAATCAAAAAAATAATAATGAATTTTATATATCCCTTTTGTAAACAAATTAATAATCATAATACACATGCATTTACGTACATACATATATACACCACATATGAAAATTTGAAAAAAAAAAAAGGAAAAAAGAAAAAACAAAATAGTTTGTTTATAAAAATTGGAAGGAATTTATGAAGCATAAGGGGCTATTTGTACAATAAAAGATGTAGGTAGATTGTAGTTATAGATGAAATATTTTTAGAGTATTGTATAGTTAACACAAATACATGAATAGAAAACATATTTTAAAACACATATTTACATAGTAGGCTACATAAAAATAGTAATAAAAAATTGGCAGCTATTAACAACTTGAAAAAATATATTAAAATTACATACAGACTATAAAATACGTTACAAATTGAAAAATTTAAAAAAATAAATAAAACACACATACATACACAGAAACAATCATTAAACAAATTTTTTAAAGTAATTTAAATAATTTAAATTAGGTATAATTATAGTTTATCGATTAAAAAAGCTCCTTATTCTTATCAAAATTTTTGAAAAAAAAAAAGGAACAGAATCACACAATAAAAACAATATGGCTACAGACATTAATCATTAATTTATTTTTTTTCAATTACATAATTTTAATTAATTATTTATTCTGTTTTGTTTTGTCTATTATGGAATGAAATTTATTTTGATAAAATAATATTTAATAGTTTGTAAGTTTTATACATAATTTTTAAGCATAATTTGGAAATCAACAAAAAAATTAATATAACACATTACACACGTTTTTTTTTTTATTCCTTCGTTTGTATTTATTTTGAAATTGTTTGTCTTTTTTGTAGTGAAATAATTTTTATTTATTTGTATCTACATTTTAATATCAATTTTATTCGATTTTTTAAATATAAAAAAAAAAATGTTTAGTGCACTAAATATAGTATTTGGCTCAACGTGTATGCTGATGTACATAAGAACGATTTTTTTTTTTTTTGAATTTTTTTCATTAAAAATGAATAATTAATATTTATAAATAAATATGTATATATATATCTAATGGATTTAATATACTAATTTTGTTTTTTTAAATTTAAATTCTAGAAGTGTATGTAAATATATGAATGTGTAGTGAAATTTTGCATGTTTTATTTATTTATTTTTATTCCTAATTTTTTATAAAGTGTATTTTTTTATGTAAATTTTTCTAGTTAATTCAATAATTTTGCGTTTGTTTTGAATTTTTTTTTTTAACAAATTTAAAAAAAATAAATATACAATTTTATCACATTTTATTTATTTTTCCATTAGTAATTTTGTTTTATATAGAAAATTTCAATCAAAATGAAAAAAGAAATCCTTTTTACTGGATTTTTGTATTTATTTTCGATTAAAGATTTTTTGCGATTAGTTAACTAAGTAGTTAAAAAAAAAAAGTAATTAAAATTAATGTACATAATTTCATTTTGATTGAAATTCATATATATTTATTTATTTATTTTTGTATAACATTTTATTGTACATAATTAAGGGTAGCAGACTAAAAGTATACAAATTATTTAACTTTTTATTATTATTTATTATAAAAAAAGATACAAATAATGAATAAATTACAATAATTTTTTTTTTTAATTTTCAATATTTAAAAAAAAAAAAATAAATTATCAATATTTGAAATATTATTACATAAATTCAATCACTTTAATTAGGCATTTTTTATATATATAATTTTATTCATTGCATCCATTAAAAAAAACACATTCAAACAAAATTGTTTCAAGTCTAAAAATTGTTTTGAAATTATTTTGTTAAACGAGAAAAAAATTTAGAAGAAGGACGATCAATTTTAAGTAGAATCTAAAACAAATGATGCAATTTTGTATGAATTTTCATAGTCGTTTTGTTTTTTTAATTATTATTCATCATACGCATTCATTTTTTTCTATGTTCTTTTTTTTTTTTTTTCTAATATTCAATTTACCCCAAATTTATTTTAAATATTCTTCATTGAAAATGAGTTTTTTTCTTAACTAATATATACTTTTTTTCTTTATTTTTTGCATTTTTTTTTTCAAAAAAAAAAAACAATTTTCATGTGAACTTACGTTACGAAAATTGAAAAAAAAAAAAACAAAAATGTTCCTGGAATTCAACATTAAAACAAAATGAAGGCATATAGTTGTATGCGGTCATATTACATACGAATCTGTGTCACATTTCTTAAAAGATTTTCTACATGAAGATCGTGAGGATGTTGATGTTGAAGTTGTATTCTTGCATCGGTAAGTGTATTATGTAAATTTAATTTTTCTCTTGAATTTTTCTTTAAAGATTTTTATTATTTACTTATTGTTTTTTTTTTTTAAATGTTTTTATTATTTTTTTTTTTGAATTTTTGAAAACATAAAATTTTCATGATTTGTGATAAAAAATTTTCACTAATTTAAAAAAAAAATACAACACTTCTTGTTGAGGTTCAGAGCAAAACTAAACATGAAAATTTTATTATCGCACAAAAAAAAAGTCACTTTTCCAAAATATTAAAAAAAAAAAGAAAAGAGCTACATTATAGTTTGGATCTATTTATCTTATTTCTTAAAAATATATGAACTTTTTATTTTTAAAAATAATTAAACTATAATTTTCAAATCTACCTAAAATTCAATAATAACGATCCAAATTACTTATACTTCTATTATTTTAGATAGGTAAAATATTTCTTTGAAAATTATTCAAACAAAAAAAAAATTAGGAATAATTATTCAAGAAGAAAAACAATAATTAGAAAATGTAGTTAACATCAAAAGTATTCACGTAAAAAAAAAAAAGACAACAAAAAAACCATGCAGTGTGGATAAATTAATTTTCACCTTAACAAAAAAAAAAAAAAAAAAAAAAGTTAGAATAATAATTTTGTTTTTCATAGAAATTTTTGTATTTTACATTTAAAAAAACAAAAACAATAAAGAAAAGAAATATTGAATCATTATAATGAATGTAATAAAATAAAACTAGCAAGGAGCCTGATCTGGAATTAGAAGGACTTTTGAAACGCCACTATACAACGGTAGAGTTTTTTCAGGGAACTATGATGAATGCTGTTGACTTGGAAAGAGTGAAGGTACAACATAATAAAAGTCATTATGATCTTTATATCAACAATTTATATTTTCACACATAATTATACCTATATACCTATATACCCTATAAAAGTAGTTTACAAAATAAGGAAAATAAATGAATTATTCAGACCATTGATTTTTTTTTTGTTTCAAATATTTTCTCACCTTTTTGAAATCTTATTTATACGTATATATATTTTAATCATAACAAATTAACATATACATACTTATAGCATTTTTTATTTTCAAATTTATAATTTCCATAAATCACCATTTTTTATTTCAATTTTTTTTTATATGGAAATTTTTTAAGGTTCCTAATTTCAAAAATAAGTCCTTTTTTTGGTTTTGGTTTTGGTTTGGTTAGTTACTTAAATTGAAATAATGATTTTAGAAATAATTTAAGTAATATTGGTAGAAAGGTATTTTTTTTAAACAATTTTTTTTAAATTTTTTTAAACCGAAAAAGGATAATTATAATTAGATTAAGATTATACTTGAAATATAGAAATTTAAAAGTTCCAATTTAAAATTGCATTGTGTGTATGGAGTAAAACTTTTAAATTTTAAAATTTCACTTGAGTCTTAATAAAAAAAAAAATTTAGTACAGATTTTATTTTAGGATTAAGAACTAACACACAAAAAGTTTTTAAGGGTTTAATTTAAATTTTTTAAATTTTTTCGCATGAATAAATCTTTTCTAATTAAAGCTAATTGGATTCTATGATACTTAGAAAAAATTCTTAGGTATATAGTATTGATAATTTCAATTCCACGGTTTTTGAAATTTTAAATAAGATTTAAGGGGGACATCTTCGATCAGCTAGCAATTAAGCAAATTGCGACTAGCAAATATGGCGGATTTGCGATTGCTAATTGCGATTACAAAAAATCACATCCTCGATTGTAATCGCAAGTTAACCATTTTTATTTTGTAAGCACTTTTGCAGAATAAGTTTTTACATACATAACCTATAATTTTCTATTATATTACGTTTAAAATTCTTTTTTTTTATTCAAATTTTTGAAATTTTAAAATTTTAAATCATAACCATACAGTCTCATAATTGTGTATAAATTTATAAATTCATATACAATGGTCTCATAAACTAATTCTATCCATTACAAGAAAAAAATATTCAAGTTATATTGATAACATAAGTATTTGGGTTTGAGTTTCTACTTATTTATAAGAAATTTGAGGTTATGTGCTCTGTTAACTGAGTTTGCGACCGCAAATTTTGAGGGTTAATTTGCTTACTTGCGAGAGCAAAAACAATCGAGGATACCAATTCTATCATTTCAGCTAGCAAGTCTTACTTTCTTGCTTGCTAGCCGATCGAAGATGTCCCCCTTAATCTTATGCACTTGAAATGTGTAGCAGTTTTATCTCCCATTTTTTTTCTTTTCTCCAACGATTTTATACCCAGTATTTTAAGGACATAGAATATTTTATAAGTCCAGTGTAAAAGTTTAAAATCGAATTCATTGATTAAAACAAAAACGAAAATAATTTAAAAAAAATATATTAAGACTCAACATTTTATTGCATGTAAGATTTTTTTTATTGTTTTTTTTTTTTTTCTTAGAAAATAATACTAATTTTCTCCACAAAATTATTGCTTAAAATTTTATTTTTTTTATTGATCCTATTATTTTTTCCTATACATAATTTTTATATTAGTGATTTAAATTTTTGGAACACTCATCTCTTAGAAATTATTTTATATAAAAAAAAAATTTTAGTTTTATTTAGAAAATTTTTTAAAGCTTGATATAAATGAAATTGTTCTAATTTTTTTCATATTTAAGAATATATTACATTAGAATTTTTTTTTTTCCTTAAGAAATATCTTTTTTTAAATTGTAAGATTTTTGCATTTATATAATCATTTGCTCTGATGTTCTCGATAGACAAATTTTATTTAAAAAAAAAAAAAAATAAACGTAAGGGAAAAGTGACAAAAAAAAAAGAAGAAGAAATAAAAATTGAGGTATTAATTTTTGAATGTAAAACAAAATTATATTTTCAGTTTTATTTTTTTTGTTTGTTTTTTAAATTAAAGATTTATTAATTAAATAATTAAAAAATTTTCGAAAAAAAAAAATATAGCAATATAAAAACATGTATTTTATTTTTATAATATTTTTCTTCTTTGCTTCTTTTATATGTTCATTGTCATCAACAAAAAACAAAAACAAAAACAAAACAAAAAAAATTATCAAATTATCAAAAAAAAAAAAAAAATTTAAAACAAAACAAAAAAAAAAAAAAATGTTCATTTGTTCATCATTTCTATCGAAAAATATTGATATATCGTTTATTGTACTTGTATATATTGTACATGGGTTCGAATACGATTCATCATTAAATTTTACAAACACTTTATTTATATTCGGAAAACAAAACAAAACAAAAAAATAAATTAAATTTTTCTTTCGACAAAATTGTTAAAAATCAAAAAAAAAAATCATTTTCAAAATATTATGAATTGAAAATAAATTTAAAAAAAAAAATAATGAAGAAAACCTCCTGATCTGGAATTAGAAGGTCTTTTTAAACGACATTTTACTACAGTGGAATTTTTTCAAGGAACTATTATGAATCCAATTGATCTTCAAAGGGTTAAGGTAAACAAACACATATAGTGAAATTATTTTTTTTTTTTTGATGGTCATTGTGTATAATTAATATATATAAAATAAAAATTAACTTCGCTCTTAGATTACAAAAGAAAAAAAGAAAATAAAAAACAAAAGTTATAAAAAAGAAATCAGTTTATAAATTATAAATTGATATCATACTTTTTTTGTTTTTTCTATTGTAATCCAAGTACCTATATAATATTGCGCTTTGAATTCTTAATTTGTGTATAATTGTTTATTAAAATAATTACATAATACAATTCTTTTATTTGTTATCTAAAAAAATAAATTATTATTATTTTTTAAAACTATATTTTCTGTTCCGAAATAGTTATTATATTTGAACACGATATCCTTTTTTTATTTTGGAAAATCATAATCTCGTTCTTACAATACTGTAATGTTTTGGAAATAAAAAATGGTAGCCACAGAAAATTTGTATTCATACGTTTGATTCAGAAACTAAATTATACCACCAAGATGACTGCGTTCATAATGTCATAAATCGATCTCTCAGAATATGTAATTCTAAATATAAAAAAAAAAATACTAAATTATTCGAAAAATACTTTGAAAATATTTTGATATTTTTCAAACTCTTATGCCCAATTTCTTCAGTCTCAACTATCTTGTAGCTAACTTTAGCAGAAAGATAATAAAGAGATTTGCATTTCTTCGCCTCTGATCTGATTAGCACTTAGCTGCCATCTAAGTTTAGCTGGCAAATGAAGTATTGATTATTTATTTAGGTGTTACCTAACTTGATGATTTGGCTTGAAAAATATTAAAATAAATAATACGTTACAGCTTAAAAAATATTCAAATAATAACAGCTGACATAAATTCGACATTACTAAGTTTTAAAGTCTCGATTAAAATTTTATGATTTTCAGCGTTGGGAATCAGAAATGTAGCTGACAGCTGGTTAGCAGAATGTTTTAATGAAGAAATCCAAACCTATATAGTTAGCTGCCATCTACACAGGTGATATCCAGTTAACAGAGACTTCTGAAGAAATTGGGCATTAGATATTTAGATGAAAGATGTTTCAAATTCTTTGAAATAAAAAGGAAATTATAAATTTTATATTTTATTTAACAGGTGCCTATCCATATTTTTGAAAATTCTTTTGTTAAAGTTAAATACCGGAAAACTATCAGCCATTCCCATCCATGAATTTTGGCGTGTCAAAAACATTAATGTTTGAAATTTTCTTTTAAGTCCTCTGACGATTGTTTTTTCATTCTATTGTTTTTTTAATTACAAAATATATTAAGTATTTCGGAACAGATTATACACACATACATTGTCTTTAATTTAATTGGAAAAAATAGGTATTACCTATGTTTTTTTTATTTTGTTTTTTTATTTTCAAAATTATATCTTAATTTTGTTTTTATTTTTTTTTTTTTTTTGAATTTTTTTACAAAATTATCTGAATTTATTTTTCAAAATAATGCTCATTTTGTTAGCTCTAAATGTGTTTTAAATCGTATTCGTTGTAATAGTCTGTATAATAAAATACACATTTACTTGTATACAATTAATAATGTTATCTATAGTCAAAATGCACACATTATACTTATAATAATTTTTAAATTAATTAAAAAATTAAAAACAAACAGAAAACAAAAATGATCAGAACACATCACCACAAAAGAACAAAACAATTTTGATTGTTTATTAATTTTTTTTTCTAAATTTCAAATTAATTTGAAATTTCTTTTATTTCACAAAAAAAAAAACAAAAGAGAAAAAATTTTAAATTTAAGGAAAATTTAAAAAAACTTTGCAGGATATATGTTCATAAGAATCCTCTTCAATATTTGATAATAATTAAATTTCATATTTTTTTTTCTTCAACATTATTAAGAGGGATGAAAACAATATAAAATTTTCATGTGTAATGTTCAATATTTTTCCATGAAAAATAATTTAATTATTGTTGTTGTATAGTTTCGAAAAAATATTGTTGTTTTTATCAAAAGCAAAAACAAAAAAAAACAAAAAAAAAAAAAAACATTTACTATTTCTAAATAATTAAATGTTTAGTGTTTTATTCCACATAATGTTTTAAAGTGTTTGTACAATTGATTTTTGTTGTTGTTTTTTGTTCCATTAGAAACAAAAAAACCAAAATTTGAAAATGGAACAATTTAAAAAAAAAAATATTCATGTATATTTGTCTTCTTTGTTTATATTAGAGTATAGTGGTAGAAAAATGTAGTATATGTTTCGTATACGGTCAAATTTCATTGTATAACTTGATTTGTCAAATTTGCGATTTTAAAGAATTTTATTACGAAAATTGACATTCAGATAAATATTCTTTGAAAAATTAAATTCTATTTATCACATTGACGACTGCATACGAAACGTTTTAATAACAAATTCGATTTTTTTAAAGATGTATTTTTACGAAATTTTACACATTCGCTGTAGTAAAAAAATTAAAAGTTCTTGACAAAGAATTTAGAATAAATAAAAAATTCAATTTGTTCATTTAATTCTAAAGAATAAAGCGAAAGTGTAGAATTTGACTTTAAAAAAATGTATGTTTTGTAGAAATGTGATGACAAAAATTTAGTTGATGTCTCGTATGTTGGTTTAATCCACATTTATCATTTGATAACAATAATTGCACAAGTCAAATAAGAAAAAAAAAAAAGAAAATTTAATAAATAAATAGAAAATTGTTGCGTGTTTTATTAACAGTACTTGTTTATGTGGTAAGTGTTTATTTTCTAAATAATCATGTTTAATGTTCTATTAGAATACATCATTTATTTTAAATAATTGCATGCTTTTACGTGTATTCAAGCCATTTTAATGTTTTAAATAATCTTTCAAAGTTATAAAAGCATATTAGTTTCAATATTTTAATTTTTTTTTTGTCTTTTAAATGTTATGTATCTCATTTAAATTATGTATTGTGCTTTATTATTATTTTTACCATATTCAGAAAATTCCTAATTTGATGTTGTTTATTTAGAAAGATGAAATTCAATATTTTTTGTGGCATTTTAATTTAATCATTGGAAAAACCGAGTAATCAGAGGTCTCAGATACGAATTAAATACAAATTTTTCGTATTGTCATTAAAGGATAAATAAAGATCCTACTTCGAGAAATATAATCATAAAAAAGTTACGTACAAATCGAAATTTTAGAATCTATTGCAGTTCTCGATTGTTTTGGTCCCCAAAACGTATTTTTTTTAAATGTATAGAATATGAAAAATTTTTAAAATGCTACAAATAAATGAAATTTTTTCTTTATAAGAAATTCATCATTTCTAGATGGCTGCTATAGAAAATCTTTTAATTCATTTATTTTTTGTTTTATACGAATAATTATTTTGTTTTACACAAAAATTATTACTCCTAATATTATTTATTATCATTACATACACATTTATGTTTTTCTCACTTATTATTTTTATCTTAACATCATAATATAATTTTATATTCATGTACAAATTGTAAGTCGGTTTATGTTGATAACTATACGAAGATAAAAAATATATATATGTACATATACGAGGGTGGGCTGAAGCTAAGCTACCTGAAAACCCTTTTTGCATCTAATTCGAAACGATTTTGTTTCATTTTTCTTTACAACTTGTCAAACTGCTAACTACAAAATCTCAAGCTTTTTTGTGTTACAACCGTATACAAAAAAGGGTTTTTGTGTTCTTCATAGAAATGGGAAAAAATGAATTTCGCGTCATTATAAAACTTTATTTTTTGAAAGGGAAAACCGCGAATAAAACAAAAACAAAAACATTGATAAATATTATGGTGGATCAGGACCATCAGATTATATGGTAAAAAATTGGTTTGCTGAATTTAAACAAGTGACGAACAATGTAGTCAGTGCCGGATTAGCCATATAGCAGAAGTAGCAAATGCTATCGGCCCCGCGCTTCGACAACCAATTGATCTTTTTTTTTTCTCGTTAGAAAATTCGTCAAAATAAATTGCGGGGTAGCGCGAAGAATTTTTTTTTGAGTTAACAGCCGTAAAATAACATTTGCTACCGGTCCCGCGCTGGCTCAATGAATGATCTTAGAGTGAAATAACGTGAGTTAGCTGATGCTGTAGGGATTTCAAAAGAATTTGTTAGGAATATTTTACATCAATATTTTAATATGAAAAAATGATCAGCAAAATCGGTGCCGAGTTTGTTGACTGTTGACCAAAAACGTGAAAGAGCTTTATTTATTATTAGTCCTATTTTCAACGCTATCTGACTATTTCGTAATTCCAAATATGAAAAAATGGTTAGCTGGTAAAAGATTTTCATTGGATTTGGAAATTATCGCTGAAAAAACACTTATTTTGGAAGAGCTTGAAAAAGATGTTTTTTTTTTAAATGGGTTAAAAAAGTTAGAATATCGTTGGAATAATTGTATCGAAGTTAAAGGGGACAACGTTGAAAAATAAAATATATATTCCGAAAAAACCTATGTTTTTCTTATTAGGTAGCTTACTTATTAGACCACCCTCGTATGTATATAAAAACTTTAAGTTTGTACATGATATAAAATTATGAACATTAAAAGAGCGGGGTTCAAACAATAAAAACTAAAAACAAATACTATTTTTTTTTTACTGTTGTGTACATAATTAATTTAAAATAATTCATTTATAAAACAAACAAAAATTAAAACAATAAATATTTATTCATTAAAATGCATATATAATGTACATATATATAATAAATATTAACTGTAAAAACAATCACAAAATACACATTAATTTCAGTAAAACTAATATTCTTTCCCTTTTTTTTTGTATTTGTAATTTTTTTTTAAATACTTGAAAAAAAAAAGGTACATGAAGCTGATGCCTGCTTAGTTCTAGCAAATAAATATTGTCAAGATCCGGATGCTGAAGATGCTGCCAATATTATGAGAGTTATTTCAATAAAAAATTATAGCGATGATATTAGAGTTATAATTCAATTAATGCAATATCATAATAAGGTAAACTAATACATATATTAAAAAATTTTTAGAAAGAAAAATGAACAAAAAAATTAACATAAATTACAAATTATTTTAATTAAAACTGAGCAATTATTTAATTAAGTAATTATATATTGATTTTTTTATTTTTTTTATTTTCAACAAAGGCTTATTTGTTAAATATTCCTTCATGGGATTGGAAACAGGGTGATGATGTTATTTGTTTAGCCGAATTAAAACTTGGATTTATTGCTCAAAGTTGTTTGGCACCAGGCTTTTCAACAATGATGGCAAATTTATTTGCTATGCGTTCTTTTAAAACGGTAAGTTTTGTAAATGTAGAAAAAAAAAATTATTTTTGACAAACAAAAAAATCATTTTCAACACTTATTTTTTTTTTTTTAAATGTTTTAATGATTTATTAATTAGAAAATACATATAAGGTAATTTAAATATACAAAAAATCCAGCTGGGGGAAAAATAAGAAAACAATTATTGAATATTGAATATTTGAATTTATACACCACTAAATAAGTAATTGTGAAATGTACTAATACTAATTTAAATATAATATTTTAGGACTTAAAAAAAGGATCGTTTCCTATATATAATTAACATAAAAAATTAGACTAGGTTGATGTCCTTAATGAGACAAAATGTGTTTAATACATTTCACGATTTATTTAGAATTTAAAAAAAAATTGAATAAATAATCAAATAGGAAAAATTCGTAAAGTATTTTAATATAAAAATATTATTTGATCCTTAAGGAAATTGTATTAGGTATTAATTTTTGTTTATAAGTTATTATTGAAAAGAAATTATTTTGGAAGAAAAAAACCATTCAATTAAAAATGAAAAAACTGAAAAAAAAACTTTATAACACATAACAAATAAAAAATTTAGTCACCAGATATGCAAATATGGACAAATGATTATCTACGTGGAACCGGAATGGAAATGTATACAGAAACATTAAGTCCATCATTTATTGGAATGCCATTTGCTCAGGCTACTGAGTAAGTCCATAAGTCTGTGCATTATAAAAATATTTGAAAAGAAAAAAAAAATGCTTTTAAAAACATAAAACAAAATAAAATAAAAGCAAATAATACATTTCTTCTTTTTTTGTTTTTGGGTTCCTTTTATTATCCTTGTTGTACATATTCTCTATATATACATATTTTCATATATATTTTTATTTTTATTTTATTTTTTGTTCTGAAACTTTATTTTAAAATCATCAATTTCTATTTCTAAATTCATATGTTTTGTCATTTGATTTATATATATATGAAATTATTGTGTGGCCAAAAATGTTATTTTGTCTATAAAAAAAAAAAATTTATTTTCATATATCTATATGTATATGTGGTGGTGTTTCGGCACTGTTTGAAAAAAA
This sequence comes from Bombylius major, assembly GCA_932526495.1. NCBI lineage: Eukaryota > Metazoa > Arthropoda > Insecta > Diptera > Bombyliidae > Bombylius > Bombylius major. The sequence continues at coordinate 10,423,587 of OW052044.1, read as the reverse complement.
AAAAGAAAAAAAAATATATTTATTTGGTATATGGTTACTTTATGGAAAAAAAAAAAGCTAAAGAGTTTATTTTATTGTGACTGTTTTTCTGCTTTTGTATTCATCTTTTCAAAATATAGTACCTACATATTGAATATTGAATCGTTAATTGTTATCAAATAATAAATTTTATTTCTTACATAATTGTTTTTTATTGGAAAAACAATATTGGAAAATACTTATATCTGTTTTTTTGCAATAAATCGCAACAAATGTGATATTTTATATATATATTACATTACATTTTTAAATATCATATTTGTTGTTATTAATTGTTCAAATTTATATACTGTTTGCTTTAAAATTTATAATATTCCCTTTTATAAATATATTTGCTGTTTTCCTTGCAAAATACAAAAACATTTTAGGGCAATGATATCAATCTTGAGCTCAGACGCCGTTCGTGAGCTCCCTAGCATGAATTTTCTTCATAAACAACGTATGTATAGATATTACAGTACTCTTTGTGACTGAAACATTGTAAAGATTGTAGAGATTGTCTATGAACAACGGAGATACGTATTAAATCCAATTTTTTTTTTCTTAACACACATATTAGCAAGAGCTTTTCTTGAAGCTTTCACATTGACCTGTTCCAGTTTTGTCCAGACAACCTATGTATGAATGTTCCAAATTTCTTTCAAGGTAGTAAGCAGACGTGTTGTTAATGCACCAACATGACGCGTCATCATTTAGAAATTATTTTAAAGGGGCTCGAGATTGATATCGTTACCCTATTTTTTTGTTGTTTTTTTCCCTTTTTCAAAATTTTGTATAAAAAAAAGAAAATAGAAATTTTCTCAATTGGAAGGAATATTACACGCTTTTCAACATTATCAGTGTTCAAACCACAAATTATTTCTGTTTTTGGGTTTGTTGATATCTTCTCCTCCAAAAAAATTAATGAAATACAAATTAAGTTATTTTTTTCTTAATTATTTATTTTTTATTTTGAAAATTAATTAAAATTGTGTATTTTTTTTTTTTTTTTAATTTGTTTTGAAAATGTCCAAAATTGTGATCGTTTTTAGAACCCCATTTTTTAAGAAAATATTGTACGACTTTATAGTAAAAAGGAATGAGACAATGAAAATTTTATAATAACAAAAATTTAAGAATCATAAAATTGAATTGTTTTTTTTTAATTTTTGAATGTTTAAAAAATAAATCGAAATCATAAAATGAAAAATCAATTATTTATTGAATGAAATCCTTAGATTAAGATTACAAAAATGCTTTAAATTGAAATTGAAGTTTAATTTTAGTTTAAAAAACAAGGTAAATAAAAAACAATAGATATGTAAATAATATATATAACAAACAAAAAAAACAAAATAAAGGATAATAGAAAAAAATAATAATAAAATTTAGCAATGTGATAAATAAAAATTTAGAATCCAAAGAGGAAGTAAATATGAAAAATTCTCAATAGAATTAGAAATTTGTACCTAATTAGTGTAAGATTTATAATTTTTACTTTAAATTTTATTTTGAACTTCACACCAAACAGATTTTATACATGCCAGTGTTTTCGTGTATGTTATTATTTTTTTTTTTTGTATTTGCACCATGATTTCCCGTTTTCTTCTCTTTTTTTTTTTCACCTTGTTTACAGTCACCAGACACTCAGGCTTGGCAAAACGATTATCTTCAAGGTACTGGGTGTGAGATGTATACCGAAACCCTTTCACCTTCATTTACAGGCATGACTTTCCCACAAGCAAGCGAGTAAGCCATTATTAATCTAAATGTATCTTTTGTATGAATTTTATTTTCTTAGAAATTATTAATTAATAATAAAATTCATCAAAATCTTATACGTTTCAAAATAACTTCTTATTAACACAATCTAGTTTGTTTTTTTTTTTAATCAAATAAATTTTATTTTATTCAATGAAAGATAAATTTTATATATGCACTAACAATAGAAATTATTTTTTAATATCTTAATTAGATTACAACATTTTTCATGCATTTTAAAATATATGTATGTATGTATGTTTACGTATTAGAGATAAAAAAGGATTATTAATGTTCAATTTTAATAGATAACGGATATGTTTTTGTTTTTTTCTTAATTTTTTTTTTTTTGTTAATGTAATTTTGTTTTTTAGTTTGTGTTTTTTTTTCCTGTAAATTTTGTATTTTTGTTTCGTTTATTTGTTTTGTCTTTTTTCACTAGAAAATAATTTATTAGAACACAATATAATGTCATGTAATAGAAATAGAAAATATTACCCGTTTTTTTTTTCTTCTCTACTTAATAATTTGCATCTGTAAAAATTATATTAGAAAAGGAATGTTTAAATTTTGATATTTTTCATTTTCACCTTTTTTTTTTTTTTTTTTGATTATAAATTTTCCAAAAATAAGTATTTGCATTATTTTATTATTTTTTTTTTTTCAATTAGTATAATTAATATTTTATTTATTTAAGATATTATAAAAATTGAATAGCCAGGATTGTCATATCTTGTCTTACCAGGTATACCCTTTTTTTTTTCAATATTACAAAAACTACAATTTATGTCGAAAAACTAAACAGTCTAATGTGACTTCCTAAAGGGATGTTTATGTTTTGCAAGGGCATTTTTCAGGGTAGAAATTTCAATAATAATCGTCAAAAGATACTAAACTAACCATTTTACAAATTGATTTTCGTTGTTTAAATTTTATTATCGACGATTTAAGTGGAGGAAAATGTCAGAAGATTTAATTCCTTTTTTTTCTTTAGAGTAGAAGAGAATCTTTAGTAAAAACATGAATAATATCGTTATATATATGTTTCATTTTTTGTTCATATGTGTCTGTAATAAGTATATCCATGTGTATGTGTATATTTTGAGAAATTTAATGTTTTTTTTTATCCAAAACGTAAATGCTTATTTCATTTTAAGTAATTAAACAATGGTAATTAAAAAAGTAAAACATTTTTTACATAAGTATTAATTTACATATTTTTTACTAATATTTTTCTATTTTTTATTGAGCATAAATTTCAGTTTTAAATGCATGATTTTTTTTATATATATGTACTACTTTGTATTGTGTAGATAATTTTATCTATTTATCAAAAAGAAATACATCAATTTTTTTTTTTAAATCATTTATGTGTGCATGTTGTAACTTTTCGTGATATTTTTCATTTAAAAATTTTTCGCATATTTTTTCAAATAAAATTTTACTAATTTTTTTTTTATTTTGTTTAAATTGAAATATTTTAGTTTTTTTACTAAAATAAATTGATTTTTCTATGTTTTTAGATTATGTTTCACCAAATTGAAACTTTTGTTACTTGCAATCGAAATAAAAGCAACAGAAGAAGGAGCTGATAGTAAAATATCAATTAATCCAAGAGGTGCTAAAATTCAAGCAAATACACAAGGATTTTTTATTGCACAAAGTGCTGATGAAGTTAAAAGGTTGATATTATATTTTTTTCAAGTTCCATGGTGAAAATTTATACAAATTAATTTTAATTTATGATTGTTTTATTTTTTTTTTTTTTAGAGCTTGGTTTTATTGTAAAGCATGTCATGAAGACATTAAAGATGAAACTCTCATAAAAAAATGCAAATGTAAAAATTGTAAGTATTGTTTTGATTTTTTCCTTTTTTTTTTTTTTCTTGTCAATTTTTGTCCTTTTTTTCGACATACCTTTTTGAAAATAAATAAAATAATAAATTTATAAAAAAAAATATAATTTCTTTAAATTAAAATAATTAAAACAACATTTCTTTTAATTTTTTTTCTTAACTTAAATTAATTCTTAAATTTTAACAATGTTTTTTAAAATAAGATAAACAAAAAAAAAAAAAAATTGTATTTGGAAAAGAAAAGAGTAAACAAAAAAAACAAAAAAATGAAAATTATAAATAAAAAAATTTATAAAATACAAAAATTACAAATTACATACATAATATACAATTTAATACAAAAAAGAAGAAAAAAATTACACACTAACAAAAAGAAAAAGAGAAAAACAAACACATACGTATATAAAACAAACAAAAATTTTTATATATATAAATTTTTTTTGTTCTTGATAATTTTAACATTATACCATATAAAATATATGTATAGTACATAATAATATGTATTTATATATCAATTATTGTTAAATCAATTTAAGTTTCTTTTTTTTTTTGTTTGTTACAAAATATGTTTTTTTTTATTTTTACTTATTAATTTTTTTTTAAAATTATTTTTTATACATATATAAGAAAATTGAAAAAAAGATACATTTTAATTTATTTTACTTCATTTTTAAAATTCTTCTTGGCGGTCACCAACTATAACCTTCCTTTACTTATCTAAAAATAATACACAGTGACTGCACAGCCTAGGAACAAATTTGGTGATTTAGGTAACAATACAACCTGAAGTTTAAAAAAAAAAAAAAAAACGATATTATCTTATACCCTCAACCCTTTTTTAATATTATTTTATAATATATATGTATATATTTTCTAATCTTATATGATGTGATGTATTATAACAATTTTTTTTATATTTTCATTTTAATTTATTTCCAATAATTCTTTTTTTTTTTGTTGTTTTATAATTTTTTTATTGTTTTGTTTGATGATTTTTATTTTTTTATTTTAGTTTTTTCTTTAAATGGAGTGTGTTTTATGAAGAAAAAAAAAAGAAGAAAATTCCATTATGATATGTATTATTTTTTCTCCTTTGTGTTTCTTTACTTTGTTTTGTTTTTGAAAAATCTATATACCTAGCTTATAATTTAAAAAAAATAATAAAAATTACACAAAAAAAAAAAACAACCTTAATTCCACTGGTTGTTGGGTTATGAATGCATTATGCAATTTTCGTCTGAATTTGGTTTTTTTTTTTTTAAATTTGTTTTTCCTTTTTTTTAATTCAGTTTTTCTTCTTTTTTCTTATTTTAATTCTTTTTACTATGAAACTTATATATACAAAATTTTAACTTTTCTTGTTTGTCTTTTTTTTCTGTTTCCGTTTTTTTTTTTACTTTAAAAAAGACACATTCAAAGGAATGCATATATATAATATATATACATAAATTTATAAAGTTTGAATTTTTATTTGATAAAAAAAAAAGAAGTAATTATCCTTTCATTAAAATTCGATTAACATCTTGTCCACGAAATGTACATGAAGGCTTTCAGAAAAAAAAAACAAAATCAAAAATAATTCGTTTTCTTTGAAACATGATTGATTATTTTTAAACTGAAAAAAGCCAAGAAAATTAAATTTAAATTTAATTGAAATTCGAAAACATTTTTTCTGATAGCTCCTCATTACAAATTTTCATAGTACTTATATTCTGTATATATGTTTGTAACAGAATGCATTTTATACCTATATATTATAAAACATCAAACACAAAATTTTATTATAATTTTTTTCTACTGTAAATTTTTTTCTAATTTATAACTTCTAATTAATCACGAATTGGTAGAATCTCTAGCAAATTTGGCATTTATTATTATTAATAATAATGATAATACATATTATTCAAATGTATAAAACAAATTAACTGATTATATTATTTTTTTTTAAATAAGATTTGCATTTGAAAATTCAGATTTTTATTGAAGTTTAAGTTTATGTATAATACACAATTTTTAAAAATTTGTACACAATTCCTTGTTTTCTAATTTTTTTTTTTTATTTATTTTCAAAATATGTATATAATATCTATTAATTTTTATTTAGACAATACAAAAAAATTGATACATTTTATGAATGTCTATTTTACATATGTATTATGAGATCATGTGTATATGATTTTTTTTTTTATTGAAAGTATTGAAAGTTATATAAGCAAAATTTTGTTCTTTTAAAAGCCTATGTCATTTCAAATATTCTATTTTAGATCTCTCTTTATAGAAAAGTTTTTCTATAAAAAAAAAAAATCAACAATTAATGGGCATGATATAAAGTAAGAAAAAAATAAAACAAATCCTTAAAAAAATATTATTAAGTATATATACTCATACATATATAGCATCGATTCATTTTATCCTATTCACATCCCATACGTCATACGTGTATATACTTATATTATTCATAATTCAGCAGAAATTTTTTATTTATTTTATTTTTGTTGTTCTCTTAAGTCAAAAATATAGTTTATTTATTTACTACATATATGTTTAGGAAGCTCATGATACTCGTAATTAAATTTATATAAATCCAAACACTTTTATTACTTATTTTAATTTTCAAATGGCTGATAAATTTATATACCGCATGATTTACCCTTTTATACCCTTTTCAGATTTCAGCTCAAAATGGCATGTTGATAATAAAAAACAAACTTTAAAATAAATTTCTAATTAAAAATGTATAATTTCAAATAAGAGCAGATATAGTACTGTTATTATGAATTAAAAATTTTATGATTAATCATATTTTTTTTGTATACCTACACATTATTTCTTTGCTCTGCGTGCTATATCTGTTTTTTGTTTCTCTCTTAAATTATTCTTTCTAAATTCAATAATAAAAAAAAAATAATTAAAAAAAAAATTTAAATATATGAAAAAATAACATAAGAAAAACTTGCACATTTTTAAAACTTACTTTTTGTTATAAACACACATTCAATTAATTAATTACTTATTTAATTTTTTTTAAAAACACTTCAAATCATTATATTTTTTTTTTTTTATATAAAAATAATGGCCGAATTTGCTGAATTCTATCAAAAATATTTTACAATTTGAACAAAAATATAATTTATTGAAGCCTGTATTGTATTTTAAATTTTTCCAATAAAACTATAAGGATCTTGAACCAAAAACATTTTTATACAAAATAATTTCTAATAATTCTATAATATTCTACATTATATAGATATTTTTAAATGAATGCAATATATTGCCATGCAGCATTTCCTATTTTCATATTCATTAGGAAAAATATATATATAAAAAAAAAAATCATCTTTCATATTTTATTTATAACCCATTCATTGGTATTTTACAGTAATTATTTGAAAAATTAAAATTATTTCACATTATTTGAAATTCAACATTTCCAATAACCATTATTTTATCAAGAAATCAAATCATACATTAATTCTTATTCATATAGCACACATATCTTTCTTCATAATTTACATTATTTGAAAAATATTTCATTCTATAAAAAATTTTCTAAATACATAATTACACCGTTGTAAAATAATTAAATAAAAATTTAATGATTTGGTACAAACCTTCGTGGAAATTTTTGAAAAAAAAGTTCTTATTTATGAAATTTATACAACAAGTATAATGAAATTTTTGTAAAAAATTTAATTTTTCAAAGAATATTTCTAATTTCTTTGATTATTATTTTTTTTTCTGATGTTTGTTTTAAAATTGAAACTATTAAAGGAGGTTAATTAATTATTTATTTTTTGTTTTTAATTACAAAATTATAAATTTGTATAGATTACACAAAAATTCTTAAAAATTCTAAATGAAAATATTAGAAAAAAATATATTTTATTTTATTAACTGGTACCCTGGGGCGATGATGTAAAATAATTATTAAAAAAAGAAAATCTTCGTATTTATTGTGTGTTTTAATTGTATGTAACATTTATATTTTTTTTCATTAAGCAGAAAAAAAAAATTAATAATAAATAAATTCTCATGATTTGTATTTTTGTTATAATTATTAAAAAAAATTACCAATCATGAATATTTTATTATTTTTGTCTTTCTTATTATAAATAAATAAGTCTAGCTTTTTATGTACAAGTAATGAGAATCAATTCTAAAGGATTAAATTATGAATACTTTCATTTATAACTTTCTTTTTGTATTTTCTAGTTTATTATTTTACTTTTAAAATTTAAAAATTTTGATTTGATCATCGAAAATTTAATTTAAGGATGCAATTTTATTGAATAATTAAATTTTTTTTGTTATTGGCAAAGCTCTTTGTAAATTGAAAGAAAAAAATTACACACAGACACACAAAACCTCATTAGAAAAAAAAGAAAATATTGATTCTCATTCACTTTGAAAAATTTTTTTGTATTTTACTTTTGTATACTGATTTGAAAAACAAAAACAAACCAAATTAAATTTTATGAAAAAAATATTTTAGGTACTCATAACACTAGTTTATAAAATTTCACTTTTCGTCTGTTGCCTCGAATTTTATACCTGATTATAAATATTTTTAACACGTTATTTTTAAATCTACCCTCAATTTTTCCGCAGCACCGCGTTTTAGTAATATTCTTCAAATTACAGTACAGCCAAATAAGATTGGCGAAGGGGAAGTGTGCGCAGTAGGATCTGCGTATCCTTTCCACTTAAATTTCACTGTGATGTAAGCATCCCATTTTACAAAAATCCTTCTTGAAAAGAGAAATTCGTATTTTCTTCCTTAGGTAGGAATTTATTATTTACACGATCTTACATATATTTCCATTTTCTTATTCATAAGAATTTCCTATTTTAAAAGGATACTTGTCATCACTGACCACTCATATTGTTTTTGTTATTCTATATTTACTTCACTTCTCTTTAAATTTTTTTTCAGTAGTATGGTATTCGTCATACAAACAACATCGGATGGTAGGATGTTGTTATTTTTTTCAGCTAAAAAGAGGATATGCGTTGTGTGTGCGATAGATGATCGCTAGATTATACTTACTGAGTGGAAGATTTAATCTTTATTTTCTTTTGCTGTTTTCTTCAAAAAAGGGGAAATGAAAGGATATTTTTAATATTTTTAAAATTTCCCCCACCTGCGCGACTTTTCGCCAATCTTATTTGGCTGTACTGTACCTTTTTCATTATTTAGTACTTATAGTAAGTTACTGATTGTTACTGTGTTGAGACTTGAGAGTATTACTGGAATGGTATGAGTAGTTCAAAAAGGTGTTGTTTAAACAATCCTCAATGTTTTTGCTATATATGTGGAGAATATATTTTCAAAGAAAGTAGAAAAAGTATTTCTGATTTTATTAAAAGTACCTATCTGCTGTATTTCGGCATAGCTTTGAATAAAAATAACAAACCGTGGGCTCCTAATTGTGTTTGTAAGTCATGTGTCGAGTACTTAAGATTATGGAAAAATCGTAAAAGAAGTTCCTTCAAATTTGGAATACCAATAATCTGGCGGGAACCTAAAAATCACCTGTATGATTGCTATTTTTGTAAAGTCATTGGTTACCCGTTGCTCGAAAACTAAATCTGATTGAAAAAATATAATAATATTTTCGGAATGAGCGTGTTATAATAAGTCGAAAACAGTTGAAATATTTGAGGCAACAGATGTTGTGTAAACTAGTGAATTTATAGATTAAATAAAAAATTGGCAGAAAAAAAAATCAAATTAAAAAATAAAAAATAAAAATTAAAAGTAAAATACAGTATTTTTTTTTTTTGTTTAAATTTTTGTTTCAAATAAAAAAAAATTATTTAAGAACAAATTATTGTATTGTACTTAATGCATTTTATTTCACTTAAAAATCAAAAAAACAATTTGAAATTTCTATTTTGAATATTTTTTTCTTATATAACATTTTTTAAATTCATCATGATTCGAATATTGGTAGATTTTCACCTGAAATTTTGAAACAAAAAAACAAATAAAAATTAAATATTATTTAAGATTAAAAAAAACAAATAATTTAGAATTAGATAAATATTCTGAAAATTTGAATCATCATCAATTTAATCATATTTTTTGTATATTCTCTTTTTTTTCTATCTTGTATATGATTTTTATATCTGTTTTGTATTCTAACTAATTTTATTTATTTTTTTTTCAATTTTTCATAAAATTATATTCACGAGTATTTAATATAATATTAATAGATTTTCATGTGAGAAGTATTTTATATAACAAAATATGGGGTAAATAATATTTACATGTTAAATAAAAAAAAAAAGCAGTTATAAATTATAAAACAGACTCATCATGAAATGTATATTTGAAAAAAAAAAAAAAAACAAAACATAAACAAATAACGTTAATTTATGTAAATTTTGTAAATTGTTTTTTTTTTTTTGTTGTTGTTGTTATTGTTCAAATGGTTTCTCATATTGATAAAAATGTTCAATATTTATTTTGCGACTTTCAGATGTGGGCATGTTAATGATGCAGACAGGAATGGTGAAACAAGGCCTTAATACAGCCTTTACTCACACGTACATCGATGGTACGAATTTTTAAAAACAAAATACAAAAAAAAAAAAAAATTAAAAAATTTAAAAAAAAATTCATTGCATATTTGACTTAATTTGGTAAAAAATAAATTTGTTTTTTCTTTTTAAAGAAAAAAACAAAATTTATGTATCGATAATATACAAAATATTCAAATAAAAATCAAATTTTAAAGAAAAAAAAAATAAATGAACACATTCTATTGGCCAAAACATATAAAAACAATAAACGAAACTTTAAAAAAAAAAAAACATAAATTAAATAGAAAAAATTTATGTTTACATAATACACATAATATATAAAATCATATTAATTTAACCATAAAAATTATTAATAAATAATAATTGTTGTTTATGGTAAAAGTATTTATTTAACCTGTATACATTTTTATTATAATGCCTATATATATATAATTTGTTTTCAATGTAAAATGCGAGTTATTTTGTGGCCAAAGTATATATATTCCTACTTATTTATGCATATTATTCAAAAAACAATTTTTTTTAAAAAAATAATTAAATAATCTCACTGTTAAGCATTTATGTGAACGTTTTCGCATACATATAACATAAATGCGAATCACATTTAATTATACTTACTTGATAATTTTTTTTTTTAATTTCAAAGACGTTTAAAATACTATTTTAATCACTACAGAAATTCTATTATCTTCACAGATATTTTAATAAACTTTTTTTTTTACATCTTAAACATTTCAGAAAGTTTTATCTTCAATTTTATCCTTAATGGACTTAACATTAAGGTGCCTATTTTTCTTCGTAAGAGCTTGAAGGCTTTCAAAAAAATAGATTTCAGAAAAATTGACTTTAAAAACGTAATTCAAATCTTTTGTCCGATAAATGTCTGTTCAAGATAATAGATTTTATACTTAATTAGATTTAAAAATATCTGTTGAAGATTTCTTATTATTTATTGTTAAAAATAGTTGCTGATATTCCTTAACGGATATCTGGTTATTCATTTTTTTTTTAAAAAGCTTTTGATATATTCTCAAATTTTTGAAATTTTTCCTCAGATGTTTCATTGTTTTTCTTTCCAAAAAATCATCAGATAATCAAACAGGAAAAATAAAAAATGACAATGATATTTTAAACGTCTAGAAATTGCTTATCTTCATTTATGTAACGTGTCGATATTGTTCAGCTGTATAAGTAAAATTTAAAAAATTAATATATATTTATATATACAAACAATATACATATATAAAAAATAATATTTAGAAATAAAATAATATATTTTTTCAGATGCAGCTATACATAATAATAATTGCTTTCGCTATATATATATATAACAATCTTATTATGGCTATATGTTAACAATGTTGAACGTAAACGTATATATGTATACACAAAACATAAATTATAATATGTATTTGTATAAGCTAAGCTTTCTACTATTTCTTTTTTTTTATGTTTATTATCACTGTTATACTATTTTTATGTTTCAGCTTAAGTTGTATACAAATTAATTCACATATACGTAAAATACTTTTTGGAGTAAGAATTAATAAAAATTTCTTATGTACCAAATCGAAAATTACAAATGGATATTTTGAAAGTTAACTTTCTATTATAAAATTACTTTCAGGTTTGTCAATCTCTTCAAATTTAAATTTCAAAATAAATGATACAATCGAATGGTTTTTTCAACACCGATATTCATACATTTAATCCAAAAGGAAAATTTATTTTCTTCAATTTTAAAAATAGAATATTTTGGGAGGTTATTAAATCGAAGGGTTATTGCTGCGTTAGGGTACTTTAGAGAGTGCATCTTCGAAAACAATTGATCATTCAACGTTTTCGAAGATACACATACTTTCATGAAAAGAGCTTAAAAAATAAATAAAGAAAAGAGTTTCTTTTCAAGGACATTATTCTAATAGTTTTTATTTAGAATTTCTTAAAAGGATCAATTTGGTACAAGGGGTTTATTTTATTTATGTAGAATTTGTCTGATGCAGATGCAACAACGTTATCTAACAGCATTTGAAAAGAAAAGAAATTATTATTAAAAGAAAACTAATAAAAAAAACAAACTCTTATGGCCAGTTCCACAGTCGAAGCTTAAGCAGAGTTTAACTCTTAAACTAAGTTTAAGCACTTTTTTCAGTTTTACAGTGAAGACTTAAGTGTTAAACCGAGTTTAACTTAAGCGTTAAACCGAGTTTAACTTAAGCCGTACGAATTGAGAGCTTAAACTCTATTTAAGGTTTAAGTAAAAGTTAAAAAGAAAGAAAGAAAACAACTGCCATATCTATCTGTTTTGTCCCTAAACTTATTATAAATTGAAATTTATAAGAAAAAGTGTTAGAATGTCACAGCAATTGCCACTGTCATCTAGCGGCTATACAATGACATCTACAAGTTCCACAAGTTCCATTATAAATTCATTCACAATGATAGGTTGACCTAAAGATAGTTAAGCTACAAATATAAATTGACTAACAGCCAGTTTAATCACTTTTTTCAGTTTCACAGTGGAAGCTTAATTGTTAAACTGAGTTTAAATTTAGCTAAACCTAAGCGGTCAAATTTCAGAGCTTAAACTAAGTTTAAGTAAAAAATATAATGAGTCAACCAAATGTCAACAAATATAAAAAAAATCAATCGTGTTTTCATTGTAATTTCTTGAAAATTAGTTCTTAAAAGAATTAAGAAAAAAATACAAGAAATGTAAAAGCAAGAAGTTGATAATTTTATCATTTAAAAAAAAAAAAAATATTTAAGAAAAAAATGCAAAATAAAAAAGAAATTTAAAAGCAGATTAAATAAAATTTAAAAAATAAACAAAAACCACCGACATATTATTACATACATTTTTTTATTTTCACCAATTCCGTACGACATTTTTATATATTTTTACTAATATTTTTTAATAATTAATAAAATACGCATGACACTTTTTATATTGACATAATAAATTTCAAAAACAAAGCAGCCGCAGACATTTCTTTTTTGTTAAACTAGGTTTAGTTAAGCTGCAAAAAAAAATAAACTGTGAAATCTAGTAGTCTTTATCTGAAGCTTAAGCTATATACAAAAGCTTAGCTAAACTTTGGCTTAAGCTTCAACTGTGGAACTGGCTATAAGGAACGAAAAAAAATTTAAGTGAAGCTTAAACCATGTTTTAGGTTTAGCTTAAACTCTGCTTAAGCTTCGACTGTGGAACTGGCCATTAGTAACCAAAATTAAAATGTATTAAAAAAACAACATATTAATGATCATTATACGAGTATGCTTGTATTTTCTACATAACTCTTACATACTTAAAAGACATATCTGAGCTTTAAGTGTAAATTTATCATTTAAAAAAAAAAACCTTTTAAAAATAAAAGAAAACATTTTATTAATAACATATTATGTGATACTATAAATTGATTAAACTTAAAAGGAAAAAAAATACAGTTAAACCTCAATTTGTCCAAATTATTTTATTTTATTTTGTACATTGCTTTATTATTATTTTTTTTTTTGGTTATTTTTTAAAAAGGGTACAATTTAGTACATGAATAGAGTACTTTTGGAGAAAAGAGGTTTTACTGTACATTATTTTTTGTATTGTAGTTATTGAATATTATTTTATTTATAATTTATTTTGTTTTTTTAAATATAATTTTAAAACATGCTGATATATGTATGTATATTTAATCAAATAATTTAATAATATAACCCAGGGTATACAGTTTATTTTTTTTTTATTATAATAATAATATAACAAGAAAGTAAAAAAGAAAAGTAAAAATACTTTCAATATTTATTATGAGCTCTCACGCTTTGTATATATATAATTGTAAATTGAAATTTTCTAATATACCTACTATATATAATACAAAAAAAAATATATAATTTTAATTTTTTTTTTAAATTTAAATGCAGCTTAATTTTTTTTTTTTTTTTTAAATTCTAATTTTCTTCTTAAATTAAAATTCTTTTTCTGTTCTTATAATTTTATCATATTTTTTTCTATATTTACCATTTCTAGAAAGAAAATAAAAAAACTTATATCTTCCAAATACTTAAAAAAGCAAAAAAGCAAAAAAAAAAAAACTATCTTTGGTGTAGAAAAAAAAAACTCAAACTTAAAATCTGTAAATTTAGGTAATTTTTACTTGAAAAGAAAATAGACAAAATAATTAAAACATTACTATATAGACAATCTCATATATACATACATAGAAAACACAAATCACATACATACTATATAGATACATTATACTCATACTTACACCCACATATATACAATTAAAATGTGTAATTAAAAATGGTGCAGTTGTTTAAAAAAAAATTATTAAATAATTAAATTAATTAATTTATAAAAAATACAATATACATGGATAATATATAAAAATAATTTACTTTAAAAATGAATATTATAAAATATTGAAGGAAAAAAATAAAATAAAAATACAATAATATATGATAATTGCTTGTATAACTGTTTCTATGTATAAAATACTTGACTAATAAAACTATCTCTTTTTTTATTTTTTTTATTTTTATACATTTATACATATAATGTATAATTATATATATATATATATTTTATTGTTTATATAAAATTTAAAATATTCGACAAAACGATAATTATGTTAGTTAAAAAAAAAAAAATATATATATATAATTAAAAAATAACAAATTTAAAAAATTAAACGTTTTCTATATAAAATTATTAAGTATGTTAACCCTTTTTTTTTATGTTTTTTTTTCTTCTAAATTTTACTTTTTGTTTTTGTGTTAATAACTTTTTTTTTTGATTTTTTGAAATTGTTAATATGTTTAATTTGTTTTTTTTCTTTATTCACACCTTCTATGACCCTAAATATGTTTTCTATATTATTATATGAATACAGTGGCGACCTTCAGGAAAGGTGTTCGAGCCGTCCAATTGGTAGGACGTGCAAGTACGTATAATATCATACATTATATTCATTATTAAATATAAAATGTAGTAGAGAAATTAAAAAAAAAAAAAAACATTTAAATTTATTTTTTATCCACGTTTTTTTTTTTCCATTCAAACATTTTTGTTTCCATTTTTTTTTTTCAATGTTTTTATTTATTTTTTGTGTGTGTGTAAAACGAAAAAAAAAAATTAATTGAATATAAAAAAAAAAACATACATATTATGTTAAATTTTAGTGTGATATAATTATTATTAACAATTAATTTAAATGTGTATTTTGTAGTAAAATCGAAATATATTTAATATCCTTACATATTTTTTATCATTGTTAACATTTATTTATTTATTTTTTTTGTTTTTTTAGTCCTAACAAAAATTGTTTTATATTTTTCATTTTTATGTGTCTTTATTCTTTTTTTTTTTTCTTTTTATTAAATTAAATCATGAATCTTAAATGTTAAAAAATTCGTTTTTTTCAAAAATTTATCAATTAATTAGTAATTTCAAAAATAATTTGTGTGAAAAGTTTGAGAGTTTTTTGTGTTTATCCTTTATTTTTTTGTTTTTGTTTCGTTTTGTTCATTCTCATGTTGAAATTTCATGTTAGTTAGTATATTTTTTTTTTTAATATATATATTAATTGATGTGGTAAAAATTGGAAAATTTCATTGTTTTTAACATGTTAAAATTGGGTATTTTTTTAAATGTTTAAAAAAAATTAGTTTTTGAGTATTAAAGTGTATTTCATCTTAAATTTTTTATATTTTGATGTTCGTATTTATTTTATTTTTTTCAACATTTATATGAATATAAATCTCAGTATTTCATACATATAAATGTTTTCAATTAAAAAATTCTTCAAAATAAAAAAAAAATATCGACGAGATGATCTAAAAATATGATGAAAAAAAAAAAACAAAACACATAGTTTAACACTTGTAAAAAAAAATAATCTAAATATTCTTATAAACACTATAAAATCTGATTTACATACTAATATTCTTTAACTTTTAACTTTTTATATATGATTTTGTTTTCCACAAAGAAATATCTTTTTTATACGTATTATTATTTGAATTATTGAATCCAGTAAAATGCATTCGAGGTATAAATATTGTTTGAACTTTATTACATGCCTTTTATTTTTTATTTTTTTTTTAATTTTAAACAATCTTTTTTCTCTAAAATTAAGCCATAATTAATATTTTCAATTTGAAAAATTATGTCAAAAAATAAATAATTTAATTAACTTTCAATTTTAATTCTCAACGAATTAAATACCCAAATAGAAGGATTTATGTAAAATTATATATTCGTATCCACGTATATTCATAGGTACATCTTAGACACTTTTTGTAATTTAGTAAGTTACGAATTAAAATAATTATCCTATCAACTAATTCTTAATTTCTCAGACAAATTTTTCAGAATTTTCATAGAACAAATCGTAAACTTAAAACAGGACAAACATCCTGAGAAAAATAGATAGTTGATCCCCACTTTAAGTTGATTAACTAAGCAAACGACAGAATGTTGTTCAAAATCTTTATGCACTTGGTTATTATCTTTTAATTTAATTTTATAGTATGAATTAAATTTATGTAATTAATCGGGTTTATTTGTTCTATACTTAAATAAGTATGTATCTACAGGTACAGACTGAAAGCAAAAATCATATAACTACAAAGATAAACAATTGCCATATATCCTCATGTCACCATTAATTTTTACTTCTACACCTGATATCAGGTGGCTACATGTTTACTGAGTGTTATCAACATTTTATGCTTAAGCAACAATTTTAAAATCCAGAGCAAACCAAAAATACGTTGATGTTGCTAAACATTATAATGTACCCAATAATGTGTCTGTTTACCAAATATAAATAATGGTTGTTGCTACGGCAACATAAATTACGATTTATACTTTTAAATTTATTTTCATTTTGAATAAAAATACATATTTGCTTTAAAAAAAAGAATTTTTAAAATCAGAGTTTGCTTAGATTAAATTTTAATGAATAAACATTATAGTATTTCTAAAACTAGCATATCTAAATATTCTATAATGTAATAGAAAATGAAATAACGTGTCTATTGATTCTGATCTCCTGATTCATTACGAATAAAATTTTCATATTTCTCAATGAAGATGAAAAATATTAAAATATATTTTTAAAATTTGAAAAATAAAATGTATTTTGTATATAGTATTTGTATATACGAGTATGTATATAGTATGTATTTAGAGGTATAATAGAAATAATATTTCAAATTAAAAATATGTATTTTTATTCAAAATGAAAATAAATTCAAAAGTATAAATCGTAATTTATGTTGCCGTAGCAACAACCATTATTTATATTTGGTAAACAGACACATTATTGGGTACATATAATGTTTAGCAACATCAACGTATTTTTGGTTTGCTCTGGATTTTAAAATTGTTGCATAAGCATAAAATGTTGATAACATTCAGTAAACATGTAGCCACCTGATATCAGGTGTAGAAGTAAAAATTAATGGTGACATAAGGATATATGGCAATTGTTTATCTTTGTAGTTATATGGTTTTTGCTGAAAGGCATAACAGTAAATAAAGTCAATAATTTCAATTATATCTTGTGATTTAAAAGACAGGCTATATGGAACCTTAAAGTTTTTTGAAAACTTGGAAAAAAGAAATTTAGTTTTAGGAGATTTTTCATTTTCATTTGATTTTCTTTTTATTTTTTTCTATTATTTTAATAATAATTATTTTATTTGTGATTTTTGTATTTTGAAATAAAAAGACATTTCATATTCTAGTTTCATTTAAAAAAAGAAAATTACTATTTTCATGTGAAAGTAGTGTTTTTGTGAGCATCACAAGTGTTTGACACATACAATTTAGTTTCACTTCAATTAAGTATCATACATTTGGTATTCACCCTCACAATGTTTAATGTATTTTAATTACTAAATACCATATATATATATATTTATATTTAATTCATGTAATTAAACAAAATAATTACATTATATTATATTTTTTAATTACCCCTTTCTTTCTCTCTTCTACTTCCTAAAAATTAAAAAAAAAAAAAAAAACAAAACAAAACATATCAATATTTTATATACGTAAACTGTAAAAAAAAAAAATAACCCATTAATTTAAATGGATCATAATTTCAAAAAAAAAAAAAAAACCAATAAAATAATTAAATGGAAATTAAATAGAAGACGAAGACTACATCATGGCAAGTAAGTTATTAATTTTAAAAGTAAAACAAATTTTTTTATATTATTTTTGAATTTTGAATTTTATTATTTTTATTTCTTTTAATTTTGTTCGTTCCTTAAAATTTTTAATTTTTATAATAATTGTTTTATTTTTTATTTTTTATTTTTCAATGAATCCTAAGAAAGTTAAAGTTTTTATAGTGTAGAGTCATTTTACTGTATCTGAAATTTAAAAAAAAAAAAAAAAAGAAGTAACTTTTCAAGTGAATTATTTCAGATTCAGTAATTTTGTTTTGTTTGTGTGTATTTTTTTTTATATACATTTTAAATAAAAATAATTGTATATCTAATTTTTACAGTTATTATATTTATAAATTATGAAAATAATAAAGAACGATATAGAAGAATTGAAAAAGAATGACTGGAAAGGATTAGTATTATAATACTGATAAAAAAAAAAGGATTAAGGGGATTCAATTTAAATGCATGAATTTTAATAGTTTTTTAATTAAGTAGGGTAACGTTAAGTTATCTTATAATGAATTTTTTAAAAGAAAAATAGGTCTTGTATCAGAGATATGTAGTTGTAAGAGGAAGGGTAGTTCATGGAAGCTAAAACCTTGCGCCCAATGATAACGACAACGACAACTGCTTTCCGACGCCGATAAAATTAGAAATAAATCTAAGTGAACGACAACGTTGTCATTGATTCTAATTGAACGTCACGTTGTAGTTGTCGTTGTCGTTACCATTGGGCGCAGGCTTTAAGTGTTAAACTGAGTTTAACTTAAAATCTAGCAGTCTTTATCTGAGGCTTAAGCTTAGATAAGCTTTGGTTTAAGATTCCACTGTGAAACCAGCTATTAGTATAAATAATAAACATATCAACGAGATTAAAATGAATCCCCTTATTTATTATTTTTTTATTTTTCAGACAGCTATATATTGTTTTTGTTAATTTCACTATATAAATGTGTAATTGTGATAGTTAATTTAAATTGAAGAGAAAAAAAAAGGAAAAAAGAATGTGTATTATGATTTTATTTTTAAATTGCGCTTATTTTCAAACAATGGATACATCGCAAATTGTTATTAATTTTTAAAAAAAAAACAGCAATAATATATTAATTACTACTTAATATAACTTGCAAAAAAATAAAAAAAATACAAAACAAATATAATCATTTTCCACAGAAGAAAAACTTATATAGGTATATAATAAATTATATTGAAAAATGCACCACACACACGTATACACATATACTTTATATAATATGCTACACATATAATTTAAAGAGAAAAAAAAAGCAAGAGTAAAAAAACATAAATAAAACGAAATCATTTCTTGCTTAAATGTTAGTCAATTTATATAGAAAATATTGATCACCATAATGTCTTTAAAAAAAATTCACAAATGCTCTATTTTAATTTTATATATGTACTCGTATATTATTAATTTACATATTATTATCTTTTCAAAATTATGTGCAAAATGTTATGATATAATTACCAAAAAGGCACAAAGTTTTTTTTTTTTTTATAAAATGCATATTTAAAAAAAATAAACAAATAGAAATATGTATGGACACGAAGTGAATATTTGTACCAAAAACAACTATAAAAAAATATTAAACATACAAAAAAAATAGGAAAAAAAAGAAACAATCCTAAACTAAAATTGTTTTCTAGAAAACTACTTAAACAAAAATATCTGTTTTTTTTCTTGTTTTGTAAACTTTTATTTAAAGCTTTCTTATTATACTTTTTTTTTCTTTCGAATTAACGTATGAATTCCTATAAGGAAAGACATAACTCTTTATTTATATTTTATAATTAATATTGCAAGCATGCTTTCTTGTTTATTTCTTTTTTGTTTTTGCATTTAAAAACAATATTAATTTAATAAATTTTTCTTAATTTGAAATTAAAATATTTAAAAAAAATATATATATGTAAATTAAAAAGTAGTTGCACATTTCATATACCTATATGCATTTTTTAAAAGCTAAATTAATTATGCGCAATATTTAGAAAAAATCTTAAAATATAATAATTATGATAAATTAATTCAATTAATTATGATTAAATGTTATTTTCTAAATAAATATGATAAATATTTTAGATGAATGATAGATAAAATTAAATTAGAAATTTATGTATAGTAATTTTTAATTAATTTGATATTTGCAAATTAAATAGAACAGTTATAGAAAAGAATGCTAACATGCTTGAAAAACAAAACTTACTATGATATTAGATTTTTCAGAAATGATACAGAAATATTTTTTTTTTGATATGCAGAATGAACATTTTTACCATTAAAAATGCATCTAATATATTTTTTGAACAAAAAAAAATCCAATATTCTTCTTTAATTTTTTGTTCTTAAAATTTTTAATTTTATTTTTTTATTTTAACGTTTTTAATAAACGATTAATTTAATTTTGAAAGGAAAACGAATGTAATAAAAAGAGTCAATATGTTATTTTTATCGATGGAAAATTAATAAGAAAAATCTTTTTTTTCCAATTTGTATAGTTTCTTAGAATTAATTATCATTTTGAAATTTTTTTTTTGACTCTTTTTATTAAAAATCCTTTATTATTGTTAAATTTTATGTTTTGTGTTTTGAATATCCTTCTATTCTTTTTTTTTTTTTAAATCCACTTGTTTTACATAGTTTTTCCCTTTTAATTGAATTTTTTGAGTTTTTTTTTTTGTGTTTTTCCTTAATTTTTTATGAAAAAAAAAATCATAATAAAATATGACATTTGAACTCGTCGTTGAGGTTTTGATTTAATAAATGTTTTACAGATGACCATCATCCCGCACCCACATTCACTCCACCAGAACTACCCAAAAGGGTGCATGTGCGCGGAATAACATCGGGTAAAAGCATTTTAAATGAATGAATTAACAAGAAAAATTATAATAATTTTTATAAATAACAACTATTTAATTTAAAAAAAAAAAAACAACAAAAACAAAACAAAATAATTGAGTAAAAAAAATATTAAACTTTTTAAAGCAAAAAATAATTTTAAAAAAAAAATTGCAACTACCATAGAAAAGCAAAATCACATACAAAATAGCAAAAATATGCAAAAATATACAATTTTACATACACATTTTATTTTTTTCTAAATAATACTTAATAAGCATCTACTATATATATACATATGTATAAAGAAAAATGTTTGGCTATAAAAAAAAAAAAACCATGATATTTTTGTTTTTTTGCTTGACAATAATTTATTATAAAAGCGCAACAATACTAAAAAATACTGCAAATTAGAGGAAATGTATATAATATACACACGTTTGTGCACATAAAACTTCAAGTATAAAAAAATAAACAACATATTAACACATCATATATATACGCACATATACACACAAAAAAAAAAAGGACCAAAAAAGAAATTTTTAATAAACTTTATGCACTCACATTGAATTCTCATCATCATGAAATGCTGCTGCTCCTGTTATACAATGGCTTACATTGCGATTTTTAAAACTATTTAAAAAAATAATAATAACTGTGTTTTCATTTACATTTTAATTTTGAAAAAAAAAAAAATTATTAAATAATAATAATATGCAAAATCATCACTGTGTTCATTCATAATTATTTTTTATTCAAATTTTTTTTCAATTTTTAAATTTTTATTTTCAATAACAATATTTTGTGAATATTTTGTCGAAAAGAATAATAATAAAATTTGTGGGAAAAAATTTCTTACCGATCTATAATCTAAAATAGAAAATTAGATACTTTTGAAAAAATAAAAAAAAAAGGATATTCACCTAATATTAATTTTTATTCGTTAAATCCTTAATTAATTTTTTGTCTATGGAGTATTTTTTAAACTCATTTTTTTTTTTTTTAAATAAAAAAAAAACTACACTTTATTTCAAAATATCATCTCGTCAAATTAAACAAAAAAAAAAAAAAAAATCTCATTTCATATTAAAATTTATTTAAAAAAAAAAACAAAAAGAATTAATATTAAAAATTAATTAATAATTAGGTATTAAAATATTTTAGTAAAGTTGAAAATTCTAAGCATGTTACTATGTATATCTATATATTATATCTTTTAATTGTTAAATAAAACTCTAATCATTAAAAATTAATATACTGTATTTACGTATATTTTTATATATTGTATATTATTAATTAATATCATAAATATCAACGCAATTTATTTATCATATAAAATCTTGTAATCTCATCTTTTTTATAATTTTATTTTTTATATTATTAAAAAATAAAAAAACATATTATACTTATGTAATTTTATTCTATAATATAATTGCAGTTTTTTTTTATTATTTAAATTATAATCTTTAATCATATTATTCATCGTTATTGTTATCATTGTGCTTGTTATTCGTATAAAATTTTTAATTAATTAAATAAAAACAAAAAAAAAAGTAAAAATTAAAACAAAAAAACAAATTTATTCAAATTACAAAATTATTGTAGACAAACTGATATTTTTTTTCCTAAAGTATCTATCTACTTTTATAATTTTTTTTTTTTTTTTTAAAAGAAAGAAAAAACAAAACAAAAAAATATAATTATATATTTTTAATTTTTTTTTTTTTTAAATATTTAATAATTTTTTATCATATGTTTTTTCAAAATAATAATATTTTTTTTTATGTAATAATTTCAGGTGAAATAACTAGAGATCGTGAAGATATTAATTGTAAGTACATACATATCTGAATTATATATATAGATGTTGATGATATTAGGCCTCTATAATACGCCGTTCAGACGAGACTTTTTTATGTAAAGACTTATGTCTCAACATTGAATATGTCCCACATAGACCGCTTATATCTTGTAAACATAGATGGCAATACATCGATGGCAAGACTTATGTCTTTTCCACGATATATGTATGACATTATATTAGATTAGATTGAAATAGGGCTATTGTTGCACTTCGACCTTTGCAGATCTTTTGTACAGCCCGTGCTTCTCATAGATTTAGGCTTTTTATAAATCGTAAGATTCTATTCGAAGGTGCGCACTAGACTCCCTCAGGAGAGAAAAAACTGATGCAAGTATCGAACTCACTTGACTGATTTGGAAGTCCTTAAATTCCTCAAGGATTTTAAGGTTATGTGTTAGATTACCAGGTTTCAGTTTCCTGGTTCTCTGCAATTTTAGGGCCCAGTTCAGTGCTTCTTTCTTAATTTGTATGCTGTCTGACATTAGCAAACAAAATGAAGGTTTTAGATGTTTTATGCAAAGGGTGTATCAGATTTATGGAGATGGAGATTAAAAATTGTGAATATGGAGTTTTTTTTTAAATAATTTTAAATTAATGTTTAAATTTACAATGTTATTTCAACAAAATTTCACAAAAATATATTTGAAAAATTTTACACTTTACAGTCACTTATTTGACAATCAAGAATTTGACCAGCTACAATAAATGAAATGGCAAGACATCAAATGCCCAGATATGAAAAAAATGGCAAGACATAAGTCTTGACATAAAAAAGTCTCGTCTGGAAGGCGTATAATATCACGTATTTTATATTTCGAAAATACATATTCAAGTACATATTAAAGTCGTATCGAAATGTTAACAAATGAAAGTTATTAACGGCCAGTTATTATTTTTATCTAATTGATTTTCATATTAATTAAAATATTTTTTCCAAATTATGTATTTTAACTTTTACATTTTCACATGTATGTATTCAAAATTTTTTTTTTCTATTTCTTCTTACAGTAGTGAATCGAAATCGTCGATTACCAAATAGCACAAATGGTGTTAGTAATACAGGATCTACAATTCATATGAATTCAACAACAAAACAAGTTAACAAAGTTAAACCTACGGTGAATCGACAAAACGCTGATAATGTTGTTTCACCGTCCAGTTATAATAGGTATAATTTTGTTTTTATTTTATTTTTTTATTTTTCTTCTTCTTTATATCAATAAAAAAAAACACATTACAATTGAATATGAATATATACAATTAACAAAAAATTATACATATACATGATGTGCCTTTTACAGAATTTTATACTAATTATTATTATACCAAATTACATACAGATACGAGAGTATTTTATTATTTTTTAATTATTAAATTTTAAATAATTTTTCGTAATAATTTTTTTCATTTATTTTTTTTCTTTTCTTTTTTTTTTTTTTTGTGTTGTCTTATTTATTTTCCATTAATACATTATTTTAATTTCTATTTTAAAAAAACATCATACAATGATTGTTTTTTTTTTTCAATTAAAAATAATTATACAACAATAAAAAATAAAATCCTACTAACAACATACACAAAAAAAAAAAAAAAAATTAAATATAATAAAAAAAAACAAAAACTATTATTTTTTTTTTTTTGGCTAACTGAAAAATTTTTCAGGCCTGCTGAACCCGAAGCAAATCCGTATGCGGGCTATCAACTTGCTTACGAAGTGAAAAAGCTCATGTATGCGTCTAATAATTTCCTATTTTAGAAAAGAAAAAAAAAATAGAAAAAATTAAAGTTTACATTTGAATGTTGTTTGTGTAAAAACCAGTATTATTATTTTTTTTTTAATTAATTGTTTCTGATTTCATTCACCTGATGTTTTTCGTGTTTTTCTTTTTAAATAATTTTTAACTGTTAGTATTTTTTTTATCACATCATTTATGCCCGATTTTATACATATAGTTAAAAAAGTTCAATTTCAATCATAGTTTAGCTACTTAAATCAAACTTTACAATAATATATACATATACATACGTCGTTCAGAAGGCAATGTTATTATGTTTATAAAATAAAAATTGGAAATTTTTAACGAGTTATTTAAAAAGAAAATTATTTTAAATGTGAAAAATTGAGCATGAATTGTCTTGGGTTCCATTAAAAAACTATCTTGTAAATAATCCTGGCCAGAAGTTACTTTGTGGAAATACTCACAAGATAGCACGTTTTTTTTTATTGACAAACAGTCTAGAGATCCAGGTTGAAGTACATATTTTTTAAAAAAATCGGAAGGTAAACTTGATCACATTGATTTCTGAACGGCTCAATTCTGAGTAAAAAAAAAAAAATGAAAATTCTAATGCATTGTATAAATATTTTGTTCTTTGACATGTGTTATTTGTTATTGCTATTCAATTTTTTCTCAATTTTGTACACTCATACATTGAATATTTTGGCATTCAAGTTGAATTCAATTAAACTTGGTTTGATTAAGTTTGAAAATAAAATCCTTAAACTTAGATTTAAGACCTTAATGTTACTTTTTTTGTTGTTTTGAAATGAAAAAAAGAAAGAAAATAGCTTTTTATTTTCTCTTTTTTTTAAATTTTCAATTTTAATAATTCTCTTGAGTATAAAATTAAAGCTTAGAATCAAATAATGTAATTCACTTTACTTGTTAATTGTTAATAAAATGCATATTGCGAGTATTTGCATGTTTATTTTTTAGTGTAGAATTTTCAATTTTCCACTTAATTTTTTTAAATCGTTTTTTTTTTCTTATTTTTATTAATATGTAAAAAAAAATTTTTTTTTTGTAAAGGCCAACAAGCCGAGGTAGTGGTTCTGGAACTCAAAATCAAAATGGTGTTTCATTACCAGCTGGTATAGCTGATGATCAATCAAAAGATTTTGATTTTGAAAAAACTGAAATGAAATATGATTCAACTGGTATGTTTCATTGGAGTCCAGCTAGAAATTTAGAAGACTGTATATTGGTAAGTAGATAAAAAAAAAAGGATTATACATATGTATAAGTATATAATTCCAATTTAAAAACAAAAAACAAAAAAAAAATACATTTTCAATTGAATAATAGGATCGTAATCAAGCGGCAATGACAGTACTAAATGGACATGTTGTAGTTTGTTTATTTGCTGATCCTGATTCACCATTAATCGGTCTTAGAAATTTAGTAATGCCATTAAGAGCATCAAATTTTCATTATCATGAATTAAAACATGTCGTTATTGTTGGTTCAGTTGATTATATACGTCGTGAATGGAAAATGTTACAAAATTTACCAAAAATTTCTGTATTAAATGGATCACCATTAAGTCGTGCTGATTTACGTGCAGTTAATGTAAATTTATGTGATATGTGTTGTATATTATCAGCTAAAGTTCCTAGTAATGATGATCCAACATTAGCCGATAAAGAAGCAATCCTAGCATCATTAAATATAAAAGCAATGACATTCGATGATACAATAGGTGTATTAAGTCAACGTGGATCAGAATTTGATAATTTGAATACTGCCGGTAGCCCGATTGTGTTACAAAGACGAGGATCTGTATATGGTGCAAATGTTCCAATGATAACAGGTAAAAATAAATAATTTAATTTTAAATTGAAATATTGTTAATTAATAATTATTAATTTAAAAAAAAATTATAATTTAAATTAAACAGAATTAGTTAATGACAGTAACGTGCAATTCTTGGATCAGGATGATGATGATGATCCAGATACTGAATTATATTTAACACAACCATTTGCATGCGGCACTGCATTCGCCGTTAGTGTCTTAGATTCTTTAATGTCAACGGTAATATACAAAAACAAATAAAAATATTTTCATTGAAATTTATCATATTTATGAAAATTTTCACAGACTTATTTTAATCAAAACGCCTTAACTTTGATACGATCACTTATAACTGGAGGAGCGACACCAGAATTAGAATTAATTTTAGCTGAAGGTGCTGGTCTTCGAGGTGGTTATAGTACAACAGAGAGCTTAAGTAATCGAGATAGGTTAGTTTTACAAATTTTATAAAAATTAAATACCAAAGTGATAAACATAATGATTTTTCCTCCTTTAAAAAAAAAAAAAAAGATGTCGAGTAGGTCAAATTTCCTTATATGATGGCCCATTGGCACAATTTGGTGAATGTGGAAAGTATGGTGATTTATTTGTTGCAGCACTAAAATCATATGGAATGCTTTGTATTGGATTGTATCGATTTCGTGATACAAGTTCAAGTTGTGATGCTAGTAGTAAGCGTTATGTTATTACAAACCCACCCGATGACTTTTCATTAATGCCGACAGATCAGGTATTATTATTGTATTTTTTAATTATGTGTAATTTATTGTTTCAATCTTTCTCTTTTTCACTTTCTATTTTTTTTTCTTCTCAAATATAAAAGGTGTTTGTTCTTATGCAATTTGATCCTGGTATGGAATATAAACCACCTTCTGTACGAGCACCATCTGGAGGACGTAATACAAATACACAAGGTTCTGGTGTTGGTGGCGGAGGTTCAAATAAAGATGATAATTCTTGACTGCTACTGTGTAGCGCCTTAACTGATGGTCCCTATTCGTACATATGAACGATGGAGAATTCTATTTTGTACAAAATAAAACATTTTTGGCAAATTACAATTAAAAAATTTATTAAATATTTTTTTATAATTATTAAAAAATTTCGTCCATAAAACAAAAAACAAAAAAAAAAAACAGAAATAATCAATCAATCAATATTTTTATGTTATTTAACAATATTGTAAACAATTTTTATTTGAAAGAGACTATATGTATTCTGTTATTTATTTTTTTTTTAAATGTCATTTTTATTAAAAAAAAAAAAAAATAATAAACGGTTTTCTTTTTAAAATATTTAAAAATAAAAAGTAATATACATATGTATAACGAAATTTATAATTTTTTGTTTTTTGTAATAATTTTTTTTTTATTTAACACAAAAATGTCTTATTTTGTACTAAAATTTGATATGATATTTGAATGTGAATTAGTAATGTATACCAAATCTTTTTTTTGTTTTATAAAAATATAAATCTTAAACGTAATTTTTTTTTTTCAAAAAAAAAAAACTTAAAACAATTATTAAAAAATTAGTAGAAAATAGTAATTATATTTTTAAATTTTACTTTAACAAGAAAGACCTTAGAAATTGTTTTAAAAAAAAAATAATAATAATAACAAAAATTCGAATATCATATCAAATTTATTAAAACGAATAATAATTCTCTGTCTATCATTCATGTGTTGTATAGATTGCTTCCCACACCATTCCGAATGCCTTAGTCAATCCTTTTTTTTTTTTGTTTTTTTTTTGTTTTGAAATTTTATTTTAATTTAATCCTTTGTAGTATATACGTAGTTTTGTTTATAAATTACCTTTAATAATTTTTGTTAATTTATTTCTTGAAAATAATCTTTTTTTTTTTTTTGTTTCGACTTGAATTTTTTTTAAATAGAAAATTTAGTTCATCATTAGAAATTATCATGTAGAATTATACTTATATACATATATAGAATTATGTAAATATATATAATTTTTTCTTATTGATTATTTGTAAATTATTTTTATTACATATCAATTATTATTTTTTTTTTCTTTAATTATAAGTTTAAAGAATTTGTAATGTTTTTTTTTTCTTTCTGATAATTATTATTATGGTAAAAATAAAATTATTTCATATTTTATAAAAAAAAATTTCTTTTTATTTTAATCATCATTTTTTTTTTATCATTATTATTAATTTGTTTTTGATTTTTTTTTTGTATTTCAATGATTTAAAGTCTTTATTTGAAAATTTTTACAGAAAATGTTTTCGATTTTTGCGTATTTCAATTTTATTTTAAATTATTATTATATTTTTCAATTTTTCCATTTGTTTTTTTTTTTTAATACCTCTTTTTTCCAATTTGCATCGGCATTTCAATTTTACAACATCTCAATGGTGTGTAGAAGGCAACTGGGAACTATCAGTAAGGAAAGCTACACAATATTAAAAAACCAAAAAACAAAAAAAAACTAAGTAAAACAAAAAAAAACCAAAATGAAAATAAAAAAAAAACTTGTAAAGTAAAAACAAAACGAAAAAATTGTTTATAAGACTATGAAAATAAATACTTAACATACATTTATGTACAAAAGAAAATACATAATGTGAAAAAAAAAACAAATCAATGGAATAAAAATTAAATAAAAAGTAAAAAGAAAAATCTTTTGATTTTTATAAATTTCGGTGTAAAATGTTATATCGATGATTTAACAAACAAAAACAAAAAAAAAATGAGAAAATAAAATAAAATATGATTAAAAATGGATAAAAAACAAATTTGTGCTGTGCATTTTATATTATTTATTATTATATTTATTTACATGAGGTAAAAAGACGTGTTGTAAATAAAATTCATAATTTATAATATTAAAATAGATACATCTAATTTAAATGAGAGTTTAAAAAAAAAATGTACATGTACGACGTACGTACACATTGAAAATTTTCAATAAAATTTTGTATATTCGAACGAGCAAACAAAAAACATTTGAACTATAAAAGCAAATAAAATCAATTAAATAATAAAGACGTTATATGTATATAGATAAAATCATGTTTAAATATGTTACAAAAAGAAAGCTTTCTATAGTAAATTGATAATCTTTAAATTTTTATTAAAAAAAAAGTATTTAAATAAAAATCGGAAATAAAAAAGGATTAAAAATAAAAATAAAAAATTAGGTATATCTATTAAATAAATGTTTAAATGCACCACAATAACTTGAAAAATAAAAAAGGCTTATGTGTAATATTAATATGGATAGGTAAAAAATAAACTTAAATGATTTTTTTATATATACATATATGTATGTAATTAAAAAGAAAATTTTATGAGAAAAAATGTTTACGAAATATACATATTTAATAAATAAAAAAAATATATATATAGAGAAATTATTATTTTGCCAATTAATTAAAAAATTTACAAAATTAATAAAATTAATATGTAAACATAAAATAATAATTGTTTTTACAAATTCATTATTTAATTAATATACAAAAATATATATATTAAAAATTTTCAACGTTCTTATATAAGTAAATATACGAATAGAAAAAAAAAACAAATATTTTAAATTTATTAAAAAAAAAAAATAATAATTTATATCGGATACGAAAATATTGAAATTTGAACGTTCGTTACTTTAAAAAAATATTCCTGAAAATATTTTTTATCGATTTTTTTTATGATTTATCAAACAATTAATTTTTTTCAGTAATTAAATTCAAAATAATTTAAAATTTATTCCTGTAACAAATAAAATTTACTTATTTTCTCATATTCCTTATTTTTTTACAACAATTTGTAAATAACATAATTGTTTTTTTTTTAAACACAGAAAAAACCAACAAAACAAGACATATATTCTAAATAATATGTAGTATAAACGGATAGATAAGAATAAATACAATCGAGTAAAAAATGTGTTCTATATATTACAAAAAAAAAAAAAAACTTACAAGAAAAAAAATATATACATACATTAAATTACATGGGATCCGGAAAATTCATCGCCAGCAATTCTTCGCCAGCAATTCATCGCCTCAACAATGATGAATTGCTGGCGAAGAATTGCTGGCGATGAATTTTCCTAGACCCAAATTACATACCCTTTTTTTCTAAAAAAAAAAAAAAAAAAAAAAAAACCAACAACAACATTAATAAAAATGGATAAATATCATGCATAAAAATGTAAAATTTTATTATTAAAATCATTGACAATTTATATAATGCACTTGCACCATAGTACTTAATTAAAAAAAAAATTTATTAGGAGTAAATATTTTATAATAAAAACCGTTCATTCGTTAAAGGAACAGAAAAATAGGACGTTCGAAGTTTTACATTTACCTACTCTGTATTCTTAAAAAATAAAATAAAATAAAAAAATGAAGATTTTTATCGAATTTCAATATAAAAATACTTTCTTCCTGATTAATTCATGCTTTCAAAAACGAAACAAGAAAAACCCAAATTTCTATATTCCTTAAATTCAAATACCAGTTAAGATAGAGGACGATGATTAGTAGATCAAAAAAAAAAATTTTTAAATCTGAATGATAAAATTTAAAAAATAAAAACGTTAAAAATTATTCAAATATAAAAAACGAAACAATTAAAATAACGTGAATAAAAATCGAAATTTTTTCTCCTCAGATAGAAAATAAAAATTAAAGAAGATAATTAATATTTAAAAGAAAAAATAATGTAGGTATTTTACATTCTGTATGGAAAAACAAATAACGTTATATATGTATATTAATTCGGCCCGAGCTTCTATTTATACATAAATAAAATAAAAATTAACATTAGAAAAGAAATCAAATAACAAATAAAAACCTAAAAAAAAAAAAAAAAAACCAAAATAATAATAAAAAAATGATAATCATATTTCATACAAAAATTATGTACTTACAAAAAAAAAATAAAAAAGGAAAAAAATCAAAAAATATTATAAATAGTGCAAAAATAAATTTAGTTGTAATAGTTACTTAATTATTAAAAAAAAATAGCATACAGGTAAAGGGGAAAAAATAGAAATGAAATAATAAAATTTGATTATTATATACATATTTTGAACATGAGAGTTTATGCATGAGTTATTTAAAAATAGTTTTCAAAAAGAAAACGACATCAATAGAAATTTGTCAAATTTAAAAATGACAAAATACATAATATAAAATTATTAATAAAAAGAACATCGACAATGAGAATAAACAAAACCTAAATAGAAGCAAATAAAATAAGAATTTAAAAATTACCTAGACGTCCTAGACATTACATTTCATGACCATTTAATTACATTTGTTTTTTTTTTTTTGCTTTTAAAATAAAGCACATCAGCAATATTCGAACGCTTTTAACGTGTTGTGAAAGCTTTTATTCATAATTATATAATTAAAAAAAATATATATATAAAAAATAAAATTAATTGTATATGAATTCATTTATCACATTAAATTTAAATTAAAAACAAACACAAACACCTTCAATCATAATTATGTCTGACAAAAATCACATAATTTGAAAATAAAACAATATTTAAGAAAAACGATACTGATAAACAATAAATTTAAATTGATTGTTTATCTTTTGAATAAAATGTGAAATAAAAAAAAAAATTTAAATAAATTATCCATTTTAACAAAAACGATAAATAAAAACATTGATTAAATAATATAATTACATAATTGCCAGCTACCTTCATTATATTAATCGTATAGTGCAACTTTTGAATGTTGTACCTATGTATATTAAAAAAAAAAAACTTAAAAATATGAAAAATTTGCAAGTAAAAATAAAAATAAAATTTAAATTAATTTGTATGTAACTAGATTAAAGTTTTAAGTAGTAAACGAATTTTTTATATAGAAAATAAAAATTTAAAAAAAAAAAAAAACATTATAAGTGATTTTCCTAAATAAAGTAAAAAATATAAAAAAAAAAAAACAAAAAAAAAATACAAAAATTACATAAAAACAACATTTTAATTACTTAAATAATTTATTTTTTTTTTTTAAATTATCCAATATATTATTATAAATTATAATTCATTTTATATGCACTGAGTGATTGTTGATATGTATTAATTTCGTTTATATAAATGATAAAAATACTTTATAATTGTGTATTAGGTTTAAGTATACTTGAATTTAAAGTGAAAAAAAAAAACAAAAACATTAAAAACAAAAATTAAAAATAAAAATTCAAACTTTTATTTGATAAAAGAAAAGACAAAATTATTATTAAAATTTTTATTATAATGAGAAATATTTAAAACAGAAAAACATACACACAGACACACAAAAAAGATGAAATGTTGTTAATGTTAAAATAATTGTTAAAAATCATATTTCAAATAAAAAAAAAAAAAATTTAAAAAAACAAAAAATATTTGAAAATAAAAATTTGTTAATTTTATTTTGAAAATAATTTTAAAAAAAAATTTTAAGGATGAAAATAAAACAAAATTTCTGTAAAAATAATAACTGAATAACTGATTTGTATATTATATACGTTCAATACGTACGGAAGAGGAATGAATTGTTTTTAATGTGAACGACCACAAACTTCATTGTCTCATTAAATTTTTTTTTTAAACTGTTATCTGTATTTTGTTATTCTAATATCTTTTTAATTATCATAATACATGTCCTTGTTTTTAGATTAAATGATGAGAGAATATAAACCATAAATTAATCTTTAAAAGATAGAAATCTAATTTGAAAAAAAAAAAAATTTCCAAAAAATTAAGAAAAAATAAAAGAAAAACAAATTTTATCAAATTTTCGTACTTCCGAAAAGAATGTTCTTGAATTTAAAAAAAAAAAAAACAAATATGTATTTCAAATTTTCGAAAAAGAATTTCCGAAATAAGTTTTTTGTTCCTCTGTTTTTCTCAAGAGCTTTCCACAGAGGTCTACATGAAGTTTTCACCAGAAGACAACATACTTCTTCAGCCAATCAAAGACAGTAATCCAAAAATAACTGACTAAAATACAGTAACACAAAATTTTTCAAGTCTTATATATTATACATATTTACAGTGCTGTGAATAAGTCATGGGACAAACATAATTTTTTTAAATATTTGAGAAAAAAAGCGAATCTTTTCGAACAAACTTTTTATTTTATTAATGATAAATAACTTACATATCATTCTCAAACAAATTACAAAAAAAAAAACTGGATATTTCAACTTAAATTGCTTCCAAAATCCACAAAGTTATAAATAAGCCATGATATACCTGTGAAAAAATGATGGGACATATTATCAATTAATAACGGAATATTGTATTAATTAAGTGAAAACAGCACGTATTCGGTAGTATTCACGTTTCTAATACTTGGTATGATATCCCTTTCATTTAAAAAAGCCTCCGCGATCGTCTTGGTATAGATTCCATAAGGTTTTTAACAGAATCTTGTGGAAGCTTTTCCCATTCGTCTGTTATTATGTTTTTCTGATTTTTTTCTCCAGAAACGCCCAAAAATGTTCTTTTGGGATTATGTCAGGGCTCTGTGGAGGTGTTTCAATAACATGGAGACAATTATATAACAACTACAACCGAAAATTTCAAGCTTTATTCTTTGGGTCCTTATCTTGATAAAAACAAAAGTCATCAATAACATCCAACTTTTAGCACTCCAAGTAATTTTTTTTTAAATATTCAATATTTAATACTGGTCCATAATATTTTTTATAAATTGCATGTTTTCCCCTCCATTTTACCCCATTGCACCCCATAAAAGTGCACTTTTACTACCACGTTTATAGGTGGATTTATATTTTTTAAATATCTCTCTTAACAAACCTTTTTGATCTGAGAATAATAGGAAAAATAGATATAATTTTGCCAAAAATAATAAAAATAAGATTCGCTTTTTTTTCTCAAATATTTAAAAACCATGACTTATTCACAGCACAGTATATATAGCAAAAATCTTATCACACCCCACAAAAGAGGAAATTCCAGTTGTAATTTAAAAAAAAAATGAAAACTTCAACTTTCAACTTTTTAGAAATCGTTCTTTTGTAACATCTCTGTTATATAACGTATATAAGTACTACATAAAGCGATATATTGGTGAAAGGTGGAACTTGAATTTGAACATATAGATTTTCTTGGCAAAACCATTATTTGAAATAAAATTCAGAAACACCAAAATTTAATATATTATAACTGTAAGTATTTAAGTACATGTATATAAAGTGAAGCTTTTTTTTTAATCGAATGAATTTGCACGAAGATAAGAAACATATAGGTAGTATCAATAATCGGAGTTTTTACTCACTACTGATGAATCAAAACTGGTAATTTATTTAAAAAATATAAATAACTTACTTGCTGTTTGTATAAATATTAGCAAAAAACAAGTTTATAATATAAGATATTATTTTTTAAAAATTACACTATCAGATAACCTTTAAATTTTTAATTACTTAGAATCGAATGAATATAGCTTTTTGATGAACAAACACTCATTATAAACTGGTTTAATTTTATTGTTACACTGATAGTTCTACAATGATATTTGTATAATTTTTAATTAATTACAAAAAAAGTGTGTTTTAACAATTAAAATAATATTTGAAAAATTTACAAATGCTGTAGAAGTGATTTTATTGGAAATTCCATACAGTACAGTTCCCTTGCTATTTATAATGGAAGGAACATTCAAAAATTCACAAATATATTTTTATTTTATTATTTTTGGTATGTACATACATAAATGTATAATAAAAGTTATTTAGAAAATTTCATTTTAATATACTGTTCATAATAATGTGATATAAAATTTGTGTTTCTATTGTTTCAATTTAAGCTATAAATTTCGAAGAAATTAAATCATTAACATATTGTTCAAGTACAGATTTAATTAGTTATACAATTCAAGTAACATGTGAATATGATCGTGAACGTATACCATGTGAAACACCTTTATATGTGGGGACAAGAGTAACAATTGCTTGCCATTTTGGTTACACGTTACCAGACAGACGTATAAAAGAGGTTATAGTTTGTAATGAATTCGGTGAATGGGACTATCCACCGTTTCGTTGTGAACCAAATTGTGGCACTGAACCAGATTTTATCACATTCAATCCAATATTTAATAATAATAATGTAGTAGTACCATGGCATGCTTTAATTATTAGAAACTATTTTAGTGAAAAATTTTCAAGATGTTCAGGAACAATAATAAGTGACAAAATATTGTTAGCAGGTAATAAATTAAATATTATTTTAAATTCAATTGAATTATGATTCTCATTTAAAATTTTCACAATTATAGAAAGTTACTGTTTTAGAGTAATGTGGTTTGCTAATTCAAGGCCCAGTACTGAAAAATTCTACAATGGAAGCTCATATCACGTGGAAATTGGAAAGTTTCAAAGAAATAATGAATTAAATGAATCTATACAACATTTTGGAATAACAGAATTATATTTTGGAGTAAACGAGTAAATCATTGTAACATAATATCACATAATATGTATATTTATATATTGTATAATCTAGATTTTTTTTCATTTTATTTTTTATTCAACATATAGAAGTAGTCCTATTGCAATAGTTGTTTTGGATAAACCTATCAAATTTAGTAGGTTTATAAAACCAATTTGTATAGAATGGCAAACTTTCGAGAATCAATTACCTAAACCTGACACAATTGGAAGAACTTCTGGATGGGGTTTAGGTGTTGGTAGAAATGATATGCTCAGTGGAACTAATTTCAAAACTATTACTAAAGAAGTTTGTATAGAAAAAGTATTTCAATACGGCAACGATCTACACGATATCGCATTTTGTGCTGTGTCTCAAATTAAAGAAGACAGATGTGACTATGAAAGTGGTAGTGGATTTTTTATACCAAAAATTTTGAGAGGAATCAAAAAATATTATCTATCGGGTATTATACTCCAATCGCTCAATTATAAGGAAATTTCCGAATGTTATATTATAGTAAGAAATATACAATTATATTCTTCAGATATAAATGAATATGTGACAAAATATAGATTAGAATGAAGTCAAACATATTTTTTGTATACACATACATATATAAATAAATAGAACAATATTTAATTCATGAACAATAGTTATTTCTGATTATAATTGTTTAAAACGAAAGTAAATTCTGACTGAAGTAAATTCAAAAATTTTAAATTTCAGTTGATAAGTGTGTACTTTACTTAAGTCATTGCAACAAATCAGTAATTTCGCATCGCTACAAAAAAAAAAATTAAACATAAACAAACATTTTTGAATTTACCCCATATCACAGTGGTACAAAAGGCTGGCCAAAATTAAATTTCTGATGTCAAAGAATGGCATAAATGGTGTTTAGGTTTTAAAGATAACATTCCAAGGATCATAAAACTACAGCAGAATAAAAAAACCGGGCACACAATTCAATATAATCACTCCTTGTTTGAAGCGTAAAATTTTAAATGCTAATTAGCATATGTACATACGTGTAAAACAAAAATTTATACATTTTTCATTTTTGTGTAGTAAAAGAAAAAGCGTTTATTAAAAAGTGATAATTATGTCTTCAAAAGATACACGTAAGTAGAAAAAAAATTTATTTTAGTTTTTTAAATTCTATGAAGGATATAGGCAGATAATCAAGTGGAAGAGCGTAATAACCAAATATTTCTTTAAAAAAAGGACTTCCTCATTTTCTTTTTAAGTTATGAAAAAGATTCCCGCAAATTCACGCCTTCATATTTACATTATATTGAAGGTAGTTATGTATACTAAATAAATTTTAAAAAAATTAGCTGCACGTTTTTGCACCTTTTTTTAAACAGTAATAATTACATTTTTTGTACCTTGGCAAATATTTTTGCAACTTTTTTTGTGAAAAACCCTGTATTTTTGTTCTCGCTTATTTTATAGCAATGATACGCAAATCTTACAAAAGGGAACACTTTGTCATTTCAAACAACATAAGCATCATCTCTTCAGCCCTCTTACTACAGAAGTTATTAGCGACCAAAGTCAAAGATTTGCAATTTTCTACTTATATTTTTCTAAAAGTTTTCTAAAATTAGAAATTATACACATTTGAAAACTGTAAAAAAAAACCCATATGAATAGTGACAATACTATTCATTACTACGAAATTCTGTAATTAAGAAAAGCTTCAAAAAAACAAAGAAAAGAAAATAAAATACATGATTTTAAAGCTGAAAAAATCTTTGAAAACTTGATATAACAGCAAAAAGCTATGTGGATTTAGTTGAAAAGTATTATTTTAGTCGCAAATATCTATAAATGTGTAGAGCATCTCTTGAAGTATGTGGTTTATAGATGTAAGATTTAAGAAAAAAAATTTTTAAGAACTTTGTAAATGACATAATTTCAATTATGTTAGTAATTTCAAAAAAAAAATAAGCTTGCAATTTATTCTGATTTTTTTTTTTCGAATCGATTTTTCGATTAGAATCTCATTTATTGAATATTTACTAGAACGTTTATCCTGCAATAAGATTTTATTTTATTCATATGTATGTACGGTACATATGTACATATATGTACCTATATAAAAAGAATACACTTTCATATATTCGATAACTAGACGAGATGTTTTTGTAATACATATGTATTTCATTTAAAGACGTTCAATTTCTTCCATTGCATTGCTATATAATGCAGAAATACTTATTTCTTAAATTTTATTCTTTTCTTTTCGAACAAGATGAAATGTACATGTACATGGATATTTAGATGCAATACATATACAGGGTTTCTCAATAGGAATGATATGATGTGAAAATGTAATAATAACATTAGCTATTTGAGATACAAACAATATTTTTATTTTTTTTTTAAAGTACAATCGATTACATTATGTTTTGAATGTAACATCATTTAAGTCACCCCCTCTGCCTCGCTGACAGGAGCGAATACGGTGAACCCAATTTTGAGTAATTTTCTGCAATAAATCTGGTCTTATTTCGTAAATGCAGCGTTCGATATTCAGTTTTAATATTTCAATTGTTTCTTGTCTGTTCGGGTAAAAAATTGATTTTAAATAGCCCCACAAAAATAAATTTCTTAACTATACGACGAATAGCAAGCTCAGATGGTCGCTTATATGTGGACTATAATTTTCTCGAAGTGTTCGTTGAGTGTTTATAAAGGAACATTTATTTTCGTAAAACTTTTGAATAATTTCCAGACGTTGTTGAAGCGAAATGCGAAATTTAACGTTTCTAAAGTTTTTAGTGTTGCCACTATGTCAAAATAAAAACATATCATTCTTAATGATAAACCCTGTACATATACTCGCTTGATACAGTATTCTTTTTTAAAAATTTATAATTTAAAAGTGTTTTCTATTAAATTCCATAATTGAAAAAAATTTGAAACTTTTTTTATTATCATTCAAACAGCGGAAAAATGCTTTTTTTTTTTTTAAAATTGGAAAATAATACACTTTAAATTACAATAAATTTCTATTAATCGAAAATTAATTTTATTCGTACGAAAAATTATTCAATTTAGAAAAACAAATTTAATAAAATGTGCCAATATTATACTATATAGTATATTCATGAGTTGCTGAAGATGAGTACAAATTGTTCTGTTTATTTATTTGTCAATTTTGTATTATTTCTTTAATGAAACTATGTACTAGTTTTATTTAAATGAATTGAAATGAAAAATTGAATTACTCAATCAATTGCAAAAGAGCATATATGTACATACATGTATGCAGCATACGTTGCTATAGCATGTTATTACTTTTATCTATATCACTTCAAAGTTCAATGTTATTTGCCCCTTTTAATTTTTCTGTAATTGAAATAAATTTCATTTGAATTTAACTTTTTCACATTATTTATGTATAGATATGTACATACGAGTACATACAATTCATTGGAATAAAAAATGAATGAACATACTAAAAATATTAGTTTTCTCCTTTAATTATGCTTAAAGGATTTATTTGATTTATAAAAAAAAAAAGTACACATGTACATATTATGTAGGTCAAAGATCCTGCTTTTCATATTTATTTATTTTCAACATTCTACAATATTATTCTACTTGTTTCCCTTTTTTTTCAATTTTCATAGAAAAATATCTCATTATTTTTATTTTCTCAGTTGAAAAAAAAAAAATTATATTCGCAGAGAGCAAAAGTCAAAAGTCAAAGTTGAAAAAAGAACTATTTTCTTTTCTTAAAAAAAAATGTTGCAATTTAAAGGATTTGTATGCATGATAGAGATATTTACTTTTATGTAATTCATAAATAATTCCAGAAAATAAGGAAAATAATAAAACATGACATTTTTTTGTTTATTTGATGAACTTATATGTTATTTAATTAAAGAAATAAATTACTGTAATTTTAAATTCATCTAAAAAACAATTACGGTTTTGATTTACAATCGTTAATTCTACTGAAGCTAAGTAAAAAATCTTTCATACATAAAAAATTAAAAAGAATCAAAATAAAACAAAATTTAATTGTACATGCATACATATATCTTAAATGTTTATTTAATGGCTAAAATTATTTAATAATGCAGAATCTTACATGTATTATTGAAATTGAAAAATTTAAGTGCAATATACTTTTAAATACATTATTCTGTCAATATTTTATTTCATGTACTATACATATAAATACGTATTTCTTCCATAGTCCTTTTTTTATATTGTCTTGTAGGCTTCTTAATTATTAAGGAATTCAATTGATATATTTTGTCATTAAAAGGAATAAAATATACAAACTGAATTAAAATTACTTTATTAAGTTACAAGTACTTTTACTAATATAAATTGTATCCATTTTGTGTATTTGTAAAAACAACAAATTATTGAAAAATAACTACTTTTGAATAATTTACAAAACGACAAGGTGCAATACTTCACACATATTACACATTGATTTTTAGCTATTTCTATTAAAATTGCATCTAAAATATTAATGACTTCTTTGTTTCTTGTAATCTTGGTAAAATGTTTCAGTTTTATTAAATAACATTTCATTGAAAAAGTGTTTTTACCAAGTTTGTATGAGAGAATTTGAACAAAAATACATTGTGTTTGAATAGAATTAACACAAAATATCGATTGACTTGATATATTGTAATTTAAAGAGAACAATAATCCTTCGATGTTTAAAAGTTAAAAAAAAAAATTTTAGTGTTACACTTCATGTGAAGATACAATATCCTTTTGTTTAGATAATTTTTCAAGTAAAAGCTTTCTCAATAAAATCATTCAGTCATACTTATCCACAAAACAAAAAAATTCGGAATGAGAATTTTGAACAAAAAGATACAAATTTTGTATTCATATAGCTATGTATTTAGTTTTTTTTCTGACAACCGTTTCGGTCAGTTTGAATTTATCGTTTTAGTATTGTTATAACTATAACAAAACTTTGTGTTATAAGAAAAAAAAATCTTTTGATATTGAATGACGAAATTTTTTTTTTTTAAATCATGTTGTTTGTTGTTGTTTGTGTAGGTGGGGGGAATTTTTAAATCATACTCCTACTATTTTATTTTCCAAGGAATTAATAAACAAGTGCTCATTGTTTTTATTTGCAAATTCAATAAAAAAAAAACTTAAATCATATTCCTTTCAAAC
The DNA here is from genome assembly GCA_932526495.1 of Bombylius major. NCBI lineage: Eukaryota > Metazoa > Arthropoda > Insecta > Diptera > Bombyliidae > Bombylius > Bombylius major. The sequence goes on along the minus strand of OW052044.1, from coordinate 10,382,289 downwards.
CTCATGCTCAGTACACGAAATTATGTACATGATGGCTACAGAGAATTACCATACTATAAAATTTTACCACCACATCCTGCAGAACAAAATATTAAAAAACATAATATCCTTTACATAGTAATTCACAAAATAAATTATTTTATTTTTCAAAGCTATATAGATACGTAACCATCAGCGAAAAGATTTTATTAAAAAAATATACTTTCGACCAGAAGGGAATGTATTAAAACAACCCCCAAATAGACAACACTCTTATACAACATAATAAAAGTTATCTAGAATTTTTTTTATTTGTAAAAATATCAATACTTTCGAATTATGCAAATTTTGTTTTGTTCATTGTTTCACTGTATACTACCTTTGTGTTTTATAATTTAAAACATTTCCTGTGAAAAAAAGGAAAAGGCAACATTCTTTTAATTTGTAGAATTTTTGTAGTTTCAGTTATTTCCTTTTAATACCCAGACATTAATAAATCAATGAAATGGAATTTTGTAATTTATCCAGCTTAGCACAAATACCTACAAGAATTATTATCAAGGATTTATAATACATAGAATTTTAAAAGCTCACAAGATAATATATTTTTTTTTTACATAGAAGTTTAAATTCTTAATGCTTGTAATTACATTAACTTTAATTGTATACTTCTTTTAGATAATTTTATTTTCTTTTTTTTTTTTTTTTTTGTTTATTTTGGAATAGTTCCAATTTTTTGTTTCTTGTTGTTTGTAAATAAGTATGGAAAAACAAACAAAAATCTTCGCATATAGATAAAAGATATTTTCAAAATAAAATTAAATGTAGAAATCTTCCGAAGAATTTTTATGATAATCAAACGTTTATTCGAATATTTTTTTTTTCGTATTTAATATTCGGAACACGTTCCAAATATTGTAATTATATTTGAATATTTATAATTTTTATCATGAATCCAATGTTTTAAAAAATATATGTACATAAGTGTGGATTTTTCGACACGAAGGAGGGGAGTAATTGAAAATACAATCATGAAATTTCATTTATGAATAAATTTAATATGAACAAAATTGATTATAAATTTTTGAAATATTTAAAATACTAAAAATAAGGATATCATTTATGCATTATTTAAAATTAAAATCTGAAGAAATCTTGCATTTTTTACGAGAATCGATGGAATTTCAAATTTTCGATTTCCATAGAAATCGGAAACTATCATTTCAGGTCTTTTGATTTTAAAACTGAAAAAAAAAATTTCAAATTATGAAAAATTTAAAACTCAAATTAGAATATCGAATTTTATTGAATTTGTAAGTTTGAAATAAATGCTTTAAAAATCCTTAATTATACTTTTGATAATTATGTTGATAGACAATCAATATTCCCCTTTCTCTTTTTATTGTTATGATGAAAATTAAAAAACAACTAACTGCAATGCAGATTCAATTAAATGAAATTAGCATAATATGTATGGATTGTACATACAATAGTACAAAGGATATGCGCAACAGGTATATAGTATTGTTAATATTGTGTGTGAATACTAATATTAATTAATATAAAAATTATGAATAAAAATAAAGAACTTTTGGAATTTCTTATTAAATTCCAAGTACTTAAATAAAAATATAAAAATATTTTCTTTGTATTTTAATTAAATTTTAGAATACGTATAAACAAAGGAATGAAAATATAACACCTACATACTGTCCTCCAAAAGAAAAAACGAAAATAATTAATTTCACACAAAAGGTAAATTGAAAAAACAAAAAAAGAAGAAAAAACTTCACTTTTTTTATTTTCTTTTTCACTTCATAGAAAATCACTACTGTACTGTAGAAAATCAAGACAATTTTACATTTTCCGCTTTGTGAAAAATTAAGTTTCTTTTAACTTTGTTTTTTTTTTTTTCTCAATGTCCTGTAATATAAATTTAATAGAATTTACATTTGATTTAGTACACTCAAAAGTAAACAATTTCATTCTTTTTTTTTTTTAGATATGAACAGGTACATTCTACTCAAAATTGAAATTATAAAAGTTAGAAGATCCTTTTTTTCAAAACAGAAAATTATATTATACATTATACATAATCTATGTGACACTATAAAGAATCATGAATTATAAAAATGCTGGAGGAAAAAAAACAAATAAATTTGTTTTTGCAAATTGTTAACATTGCAAAAGTTAAAAAGAAAAAAAATATAATGTCACTTTAACTTAATTTTGAATAAAGATTTTTTTTCATTTTTTTTTTTAAAGATGATAAAAAAATGTGAGAAGCAAATTAAATTACAAGTTCAACGATGATGATGATGATGATGATAAAGATGCAGACGTTGACAAGACTGTAATTCTTTTTCTTCATGTTAAAAAATTATTTTGAAGAATAACAAGAAAAAAATTTTAAATGTTAAATTCTTGAGTAGTCGTTTCAGTAACATTTTATTAAAAAAACGATTTTCATGTAAATTGTAAAAGAAAGAGGTACCTAGATATCTATGTAAAAATTAATCTTACAAGAAAACATCTCAAATTTACGAGAAAAAACTTCAAAAAAATTTTGTAAACATAGAGATTTTTTTTTTTTTTCGAATTATATGTACATGAGATGCTCGTTTTTTGCTCGTTTGAAAATTTGTCAGACAATTCTGGGGCCCCCCGTGCATAACATTTGCCACCGGCCCCACGCTGGCTTAATCCGGCACTGATGAGATGATCAATGAAAAGTTAAATGAAATAAGATTAAATATTTTTTCAAAATAATGTGTAACAAAGCCAAATGTATTTTCTTATAGTAAACGCACACATACTTTCAACACTAAATGTTGCACAAAAATGAAAATAAACTGCTGAATATGAAATTCACTTATGTACATACTTTTTCTATTGTTCTCGTCATTTTCATACAGATCCTTCAAATTAATTTAAAAGTGTTTTTTTTTTCAAGTACATATTTAAACAGCATCCTTTGAAACATAAGAAATAAACTTTGTTGTACCGTTTTTTTGCAGTATTTGCACCTTAAGACAAAAAACAAAGAGAGAAAACAAGTCATATTTGCAAATTCAACATGAAATTACACTTTCAACTCTTCATTTATATAACAAAAGTTATCCTGATTTAATATTTCTGTTCCACCCATAAAATAAAACTACATAAATTTTGTTGTTTTTTCTTTCTTCCTTTATTTTTTCTTCATCTTCTTAACACATTAGTATTTATTTTTGAAAGGTGTAAAAAAGATGTATTCGTAAATTTTATTATCTTGTTAAAGCTTTACAATATTTTGGTGTGTTATACGAGTATAGTATACATACAAGCTTTTTTAAAGGAAAAAAATTTATGATATTCAAGGAATTTACAAGAATGCAATAACATTTTCACAACATTTTTATAGAATTTGCTATGTGGTATAGAAAATAATAAGAAAAACAAAATAACATTGTTTTTGTTTAAAACTGTTCTTAAAATAATGAGGTAGAACTTTAATCGTAAAAAAGTAAAATGTATGTTGAATGTGTGAAAAAAAAGAAAAAAGAAAACATAGAAAAGGTGTATAAAAATGTTTTACAATGGAGTTTTTTTTATTATTATTTTATTTTAAAATGCATGTCGATCGTTTATCTTTGAATTAATGTACAGTAACAATTTTTAAAGTTTTCAAATAAATTTTTTGTTTGTTTTGTTGTTAAAATGTTCACATAAATCTTTGTTTACATCACTGGAATTAAGAAAACTTTGAAAAATTATATACTGCTAAATACAAGATATTTACTACACAAACAGTTATGTGAATGGCAAAGTATTTAATTGTTGTTAATTTTTAGAAAAATTTCTAGAACAATGATCTGGGAAATGGAAAACTTTCTTTGGTAATCAATTGTCACTATATATAAATACCATTTCCAGAGGTCTTTTTCATGTTTTATTCTAATCCTTTTTTTTTTTTAATTAATATCTTTTTGAAAAATCTTGTAAAATTTTATTTTTTGAATGGGTAAAACTTAGATTTATTTTTTTAAAATATAATCCTCTTGATTGGAATCCTTTTTAAATTCCATATTTTTGCAAAAAGAATTCTATTTTTTTTCCTTCTACAGATTGAAAGGAATTAAATCTATTTTTATATTTAGAAATAAAAACCAATAATACATATCTTTCCAATTTGTAAATCTTTTATTTATATTTTTTTTTATTGTAAAATGTACATATACATATGTATGTACTCATATGGTTGCTATGTAACGAGAAAAATTTTTAATCCCTTGACATTTTTAATAAAATGAATAATAAATAAACAAATTGGAGTCTCACACTTAATTAGCTTTTTTTTTTTTTTTTTTAAATAAAAGCTCTCGTGATCCTTATGTATAGTTAAGAAGTTAAAAATGTGCTTCTGTAGATTTTGTTATATGTATTTAAGTTTTTAATTCTTTTATAAGACTTAAAAATTCATAAAATAGTAACAAATTACAAATATCATTTTTTATTTAAAATTTTACACACATAACAAAATTTATTATGATTCAAATTTAAAATTTATAATTTATGTATGTATGTATAACACAGACTTGTGTGCATATGCACTTAAGGCTTAAAGACCTAATTACTTTTGAGAGTTTTGAATATTTTATTATATCCTTGACATGTATGAAAGTTCAAAAAGAAATATCTTAATGTAAATTAAACAATTTTTATGAAGAATGTTTATTGTATGATTTAAGAAATTTTTAATTGTTTTCATTCAGAAGATACCAAAACAAACAGAAGATTTATTCTTTCATGATTTCTATTTGAAGATAAATATATAATAAAATTTAAAAACATTGCTCAGAGCAAAACACTGGATTTTTGTTTATTGCCTTTTTTTCAACTTTCAAAGGATATTGCAAAAATTAATTTATTACCATTATACGTTCAATTTCTATTCGAAGCAAGTAAATAAGAAAAAAAAAGTAGACGTATCGTACATATTTTAGTCATTGTATATTTTTAAACCTTTTATTTGTTACAAATACAAATTAATCAGACATGTAAAAGGATAAAAAAAATTGTTTAACAAGATCTAACAAGATTTTTTCTTCTTTTTTATTTTTTTAAATTGAAAAATGATAAGTCTAGAATCACAATACATTATATGGAATGATTCTTTCTGTATCCCTTGATAGATTCGAAGTCATTATTGATATGTTTCATGAAATGTATTCGATGAAAAATTTATCGTGACATAAAAATAATTTGAGAATGTGATTATTTTTCTTATCTGATGTCCTTATATGTATAAACGTATGTAAACTCGTATATGCTTGTGCTTCCAAACTATATACAACATAAACAAAACAAACAAAAAATGTATCTATACGTATACGTAAACATAAGGGATGTATGTGTTTTTTTTTTTAATTGTCCATAAAATGTTATCTGACACGATGGCTTGTTGTTATGTAGCAACAACTTGAAAATGACCGAGTTCATAAATTTGAATTTAGCACAAGGATAATTTTTTTTGAAGTGTCAATTATATCTGTTTTGTTAGTTGAAGTACACATATGTATGTATGTACATAAAATATAGAACTTTGTGTCTCAGATTTATTTATAGAGTGGTGTCTTTAATGTAGCGATTCAAAATCAATATGAGTATTTATAAGGATATAATCAAAAAATACTTACAGAATATAATCAATAGTCAAAATAGAGTTGAAATTCAATTTCTTGTAGATTGTAGATTTAAAAATTATGATTCTTATAAAAGTGACATCTAAAATATTATAAAAGTACAATTTTCAATTAAAACTACTAAAAAGCAGACATTGATTATATTTTTTAATTATGTTTATAAACAAAAGGACTAAATTCTTTCGAACTTTCAATTCTAATTTTAAAAGTAAAAAAAAACTTTATGATTATTCATATATGTATTTAGATATTTTTTGTACGTCTACGCTTAATATCCTTTTCAGCTTTTAAATTTTATTTAATTTCTTTTTTGTTTTCATTTTATAGAATGAAATAGAAAAATCAGAAAATTATTATATACGTTGACGACGACAACTAGAACGATGATTTTAACAACCGCAATGCAGATTTAAAAACTTTATACTAAAAATGAAAAAAAATATACTATATGAAAGAAGAAAAGAGTATATGTACATATGTACATATATGAGGATAAATTATTAATATGTAATATGTATATAAAATGATAATGTGATATAAAAAGGATATAATATGATACATATAATGAAGAAAATATCATAACAATATAACGAATAAAAAAAATATAAATGTAAATGATAAGCTTATAAGAATGCGAATAAATGATATGTGATGTAGTTGTGAAAAACCAATTTTTAATGATGATAATCGATATGTGAGTATGTACTGAATAAGTACTTTATTTTTCATTTTAAAAAAATAAACCTTATTTATGATTTTTACATTTTTATGTGTATGATTTTAATGATTATTTTTTGTCATTAAAATTCGTATTCAACAAAGATATTGCATTTCATTTACTCGTAAGTGCAATTTTATAAGCTTATAAGCTTTAGTAAGTTCAATATTGCAAAAAAAGAAATAAAATCAAAACAAAAAAATTCTCCATTTACTCTTTGTTATATAAATTTTATATTATAAAAAGAAAATTTTCGTACAATATCCAGCACATTGGTGATTCTTGTATTTTTTTATTTGTGGAATACATACATTCATAGCTTTGACCAAAAGGATATTCACACAAAATACCCGAAATATATTCCAAAAACACAAAAACAAAAATAAAATTGCTGCTGGAATAATTCCAAATTTTCGTCCAAACAAAACAAACAAACAAAAAACCCTCATTGAATTTTTAAAAGCCTTACAGGCAAACTAAACAGTCTGTGAGTAATGAGATGAAAATGTCTGACTTTTTAACGTATGCATGGTTCAATTTTTTTTTTCTTGTGAAATCATTATTTTTAATTTTGCAAAATAGGCATTTGAAAATATCGAATTTTATAAGTTTTCATAACGAGTTAAGGATTTCGAAAAGAATTATGAAAAAGATTTTTGGTTTGTAATTTTTCCATTGCATTGGTCATGTTTTCACAATAATTTGTGCTCAAATTTCAAATTCGATTTAATAAATTTATTTTGCATTTAAAAAAAAAAAATCAAGTTAAATCGTTTATGAATTGTATATTATATAAATAGTCAAAGGGAACTGAAGAGATGTATTTAAGATGTTGATGTTATTTAATTTTGTCATTATTTTGCTCTTATTTCTTCCTGTCAACGAGATCTTACAAAAAGTACTTAGCTTTAAATACCAAAATAAAATATAAAAATCCAATTTTTTCTCTAAAATATTTTACATTGTCTCCTTAAAGATCAGGCGTTTTTTTTCTTAAGAACAAAAAAAAAACATCAAACAAAATTTAATATGAAGGCTTTTTAAATTTGTCACATTATAATAATCACATTAATATCAGAGCGAAAGCATTCATAATAAATTTCAAAATTTATTGCTAGGAAGTAAAGAAAATAGATTTTTTATTCTTTTATCATAATTTTTTTTTTTACACTGACATCGTATAAATGCCGGAAAATTGAAAACTGCAAAAAAGAAGAATCATAACTGTGTAAAAAAAATATTTTTTTTTATTATGAAAACGATACGATAAAACTTCTTTTCTACTTCAATTTTATGCAACGTTAAAAATATCTCATTATTATCCTTTTACTGTAAAAAGTAGAGAAAATATTTTATACAAGAAGTAACTTTGGACCTTCAATATAAGAAAAACTTTACTTTTTTTCTTTTTCTTCATTTTACAGATTATATATTTATAAGTTATGGACACTTTTCTTGGCTTTTTTTACGTTTTTTTTTATTTATGTATAACTAAAAAATGTTTACATTTTTTTTCTTTTAAATTATTTTCTCACTTTTTTTTTTTTGTAATAAATTTCTCTTGAAAATTTATATTTTCAATTAATGTCATATCGTTTCTTCTTTAAGAGTTCTTAAGATCCAAAAAAAAAGTAGTATTCGTTTACACAAAAATACTTTTGACCTTTCATAAGAATGATTAACAAGCTATGAAAAATCCTTAAAGGATTTTTTTCCTCTTTAAAAAAAATATATATATATATTTATTGTAAAATATTTTAACATTAATAATTTTCTATTTCATTTTTCCGTTGTTATGTAACCTATTTTTCTTTTACCCCATATTTAAATTACATTCTGTCATTTACATCATTATTGTTATCAGGAAAATAACAGTACAATAAAACATATTTTTTCTTCAATTGTTTAACATTATAATGAAACATTTCTTTTGAAATTTCCTTGTAATTTTTTTTTGTCACTACAAGTTTAATTACTCTTAAAAAGTTCTTATCCTGACAACAACAATAAAATTGTGTCGCCTTTAAATAATTATCAAAAAAAAAAGAAAAAAGAAAAAAAAATCATTATTTTTCTCCTGGAGAACTGTTTAACCACATTTTTATAAACTTCATCTTTGTTATTGTTGTTGTTTTGTTTTATGTATATGTATATGTATATACATATACATAAAATAGCCAAGAAAATGAAATTTCATATAAATGCAATCAAACTTAAGAAAGCAATATAAAAAGGTAGAAAATTATCGTATTTTTCAATTTTAGTGAAATGTTGAAAGTTTAATTGTTTTTTTTCTAATTACATTCTTCAAGGATTTTGAGAAAATCTGTACTGTGTGCTCTTTTTCAACGTGCTTTGATCCTTACCAATAATATTATGTTGTAATGTAATACATATATATGTATGTATGTACCTAACAATTTTAAATTGAAAATTTTTCGAAATTAAAAAGCTTTTAAGAAATTATGTGAAAGCTTATAGATTTTCTCTTTTTAAATTTGTGATCTTTTGAATACACATTGAAAAGAGAATATAAAGCTTTCATTTTTATTTGAACTTTTTTCTTTTTTTTGAATTTTCCGGTATTAATATTCCGCTTGTTGATAAGTTTCACTATTTAAATATCCTTTATTCACTAATATGACTCCTATTTTATATTACCTACCTTTAAAAAATAAAAGTTTCTCAACAATTTATTTTTTTCTAATTATGTAATTAGGAACTTACAGAGTTTTTCTTAAGTAAAAGTAAACAACTAAGTAAATAAATTAATAAATAATTAATTTCAAATTAAAGCCATGAAGCATGGTTCTCTGCAAATACGTCAATGTAAAATTGAATATTACAATTTCGTCATTTGATTTTTATACACCAGAAAATTTAAAATTTAATCCCTAATGATATATGTTGTAACCCTATTATATATGTATGTACTCGTTCAAAAATTTAAATTATAATTATATAAACAGACCACTATTAAGAACTTATTATACATATGTATGTACATAAATGGTACATGGCTAAATTCTTCACATCACTAAAACCTCAACCTTTTCTACTTCCAAAATTTTTTTTTTGATTTAGCTTTATTTTGTGATACGATATGATAATTCGAGATTTTCTGATTCTAAATCTACAAAAGGATTTTACTGTAGGACTGTGTAGCTTTTCAAAATATAGTACAAAAGTATCGTAGAAATCAAAGAGCTCAGTTTTTTATTTCAAACTGAATATTTGACTTGGTTGTTATGTGATGACCACAGTTAATCTTTTCCATGTTTTACCACCGGTTCTCTGCTTACATCGACAGTCATATACCTATATGTATTTTCATTTTAATACCTCTAACACTTTGAACTAATTGAAAATTGAAGTCATCCAATATATTGCACTTTGTATTCTCTTTATAAAGACTTTTACATTTATTTATTTATCTTATTCTACTTTTTAATGTGTTTATTCGAAAAGGGCAACAAAAATTTGTTTTCTATTTATGCACATAACATGAATAGGTTATGATTTTATTATTTTTCTGGCATGAAATTCCTCAGGTTAACCTCATGTGTTAGTTATAATTTATTCGGTATCAATATATTTTTCATATACATACACACATACATATGTTTGTATTTCTTCAGTTTTAAATTCGCATACGTATGTAGTTGACTCAATTCAATCGTTTCATTGAATTTTTAAATATGTATACATTTTTTCTTGGAAGTTTTGAAGATATTTTATACGTATATATCTCAATTTATGCATATTTTATGCCTTTTTCTATTTTATCCTTAACCATTTACCATTTACATACTCAGTTTGTATATTCTACCATGTTACACATTCATATCTACATACATACATATATTTGAAGTGAACCATCTTCACAATATTCATTTAGGTACTAACAACACTTAAGGATTCCTAATGTGCATTCAACTGTGTCACAAATTCGAATCGATAGCAACCAACAGAAGTTGCAATAAATAAAAGATCCAATTTCATGAATTTTCAAATTCTAAAAATACTATCATCCTAGATAGTTATCAACTCTTGATAGTTGTTGTTGTCATTGTATTTTTGCATTCTTTTTTTTTTTTTACTTCTTAAAGAAATTTTATGCAATTTTTGAGTTAACTACAAAATGCAAAAAAAAAAAAAAAATAATAAATCATTTTCAAATTTTATAAAATGTGGCATTTGTAAGGATACAAATTTTGAAAATTTACTAAAACACTTTAAATTCTAAATTGTTGATGACGTTGTATATTTTTGAAAATATATTTATAATCTTACAGTTTATGGTTTTTTAATAATTGTTATTATTTTTCATTTTTCTTTTTTTTGTGTTGCACTTGTTTCATAGTTTGTTGAAATTGATGTCAGTTAACGTAGAAAAATGAAAATAAATATTTTGTTTAAAATAAAAGATTTTGTTTTTCTCAATTTATAAAATGAAGAAAATTCAGGACATCCATAATTTTTATTTTCAGTTATTTTTATGGAAATCTAAACTACGAAGATTTTCGTGAAAAATTCAAAGGGGTTAGTCTTTGATTTTTCTCGATTTTTGGGTCAACAATTTTTTTACACGAAATTCAGTTGAATGGAGTTCCTTGTTATAGATTTGAGTCTTAAGAATTCTGGGGCCTTACCATGAGAATCGATTTCATTCGTAACACAGGCGTTTCTATATTATTCCTACTATCACTTACGAAGTCGTTAAAATTAACGAACGAACAACATTCTATAAGAAACGATATCGAAAAAGAAACGCAATTTTCGTAATTTCTATGTCTACTCATTTGATAGCGTTGTTTTGTATTTGGTAGTTTTGTCTACAAATTACATTAGAAATTGAAAATAAACAAAACTTAATTGAAATTTGGAACAAAAATAGAACTTAGAAATTTAAACGACTATCGTTTATCATAGTAGCATTTTCCTTTTCGTTCGTAACTTCACTATCGTAAATTAACGAACGAAATCGATTTTCATGGTAAGGCCCCAGAAAACGTTACCTTTCCGGATGAAGTTTGATTTTGTTTATATTTTGATTTGATCGCTTAAAAACTTGTACAATAGAATATAATTGAAAATATTTAGAAAATGAAAAGTTTAAAAAAACTTTAACAACTATGTAAGATATAAGAATATCATGTATTCATTTGTATGCATTTCGTGTCCTCATATGTGTACTTAAACATATAGAACACGATTATGCTTATTCATTTTTATCTCGATTTAATTTAATCAAAATTTTAAGAGTCCAAAGTAGTTTTTAATGTTCGACTATTTAACTTACTGCTGCACTCTACATCAAATTTAAACATATTTCATATTTCAGTTAATAATTTTAAAACAATTAAATTTATTGTTTTTTAATATAAAAAAATTTCGATATAATGTAATTTGAAAAATGACTTCTTTCAAGTAAAATAATTTTTAAAAAAAAAATCCAGAACATTTTTAAAAAATGAATTTTACATCAACTATTTAAGCTTCATGCAATTTTTAACCTTCATTTTTTAGAATATGTTTTCATTTTTAAAAAGAAATGCCTTATTACAGACGAACTGAAGGAACACATTTTGTTTCCTTTTTTTTTTTTTATTGCTATCCTTACTTTGAGAAATAGTAGTGTAAGCACATCATTTATCTTAGTAGTATATGCTATCTAGTAATAATACAAGTGGTTCAAATAGATAGATTACACTTGATGTACATGTATGATGGAATTTTGATTAAGTAAAACCAAAACAGTTTTTAAAAAGTTACGTATTTTTTTTTTTCGATAGAAGCTGAACATAATGGAAGGCTTTGATTAATGATAGAAAATGAAATGTAAAAATAAATAAATAAAATAAGGTAATGGTTTGAAAGTCTTTTTTCTAACAAACAAAAAAAAACTGAGATAAAGAAAAAAACACAGTATCTATATATTTTCAAAAATAAAAAACAAAAAAATTGTGATTTATATTGTTTTGTGATCTATTACACTTTTTTTCTACAATTTGAATGTGGTTAAAAAATTTGTTCTGCTCTTTTTCCTAGAATATCCTTTAAAGTCGTATTACATGATGACAGCTAACATCAGTAAAAGGGAATAGGAAAATATATTAGTATTTCAGTATTTGAAAAATGTTTGTTTTTTAAACAATTTTTTTTTTTTAATATAGTTGAAATGGTTTAATTCTCATTAATGAACTGAAGACTGGGCACATTTCGTTATTTTTTCCAAGAATTTTAAAGGGTTTTTTTGAGAACAGATCCATTTTTATATTTTAAAAATTTTAATAAGCTATAGAATTAAATTAACGAAATTTTCAATATAGATACATAAGTAAAATTACAAATTTCATAAGAACCTTCATCTATTGTTGAGCTTTAATGTTTTTTCAATTTTAAAAAGCATTCAAATGAATTCATTTTGAATGAATAGGGAAATTTGTACTTAAGAAGGAAAATTTTCGTAAATACAATGAAAGCTTTTACATTTTCGAAATGTGTATTTTTAATAGCTCAAAACTGAACTTTCTAAGAAAACTTTCACTCATTTCTTTTTCGAGCACAACAAAATCAAATTGTAAATATTGTACTCAAGTTTCAAGTATTTTTTTTAAAAATAATTGTTTTATAATTAAATACAAAAAAAGGATATAAAATTAGTTTATATCATTCACAAGACTTCTATCTAATTATTCTCAAGGACTCAATATATTCTTGGAAAACATTTTTTAACAATTTTCAAAGTGGATTATTTTTGAAAGAATAACTGAAATTGTCGCATAATAATATTCCTTTTTTTTTTTTTTGTAATCGAAAATTTATCCTTAATTTAATTTTTACTAAGTTATGCTTCTTGACCGCACCTTTTTCAAAAAAATAAAAATAAAAAATAAATAAAAAAACGATTAAAATGTTTTTTTTTTTCTTTTTTTTTCTACACGATAAAACTATACACTCAGACATAATATAGGTAAGTATGTATGTTTTTTTTTTTTGTATTTTATATAAAATACATTTCCTGTCATATTCTTGCATGTGAATTTGATGTGATTTATTTAAAATTAAATGTCCGATCATAGTAATGACAAAAAAAAAATATACAATAATAAACTTGTTAAATTTTCATCAAAAACACACGAATTTCAAATAATACATGGTAAATTTTGTTATAAAATTACCTGTCATTATCATAATCACAGGTGGTAGACAGAATTTTATTAATATAATAATCTTATATACATACATACACATACACATACATAAATAAAACAACCCTACCAATGTAATATTATGAATAAAAGGTATGTTTAAAGTAAACATTCAGAGATAATCACATTAAATAAATAGATTGGGTGTGACTTACATGAAAAGTCATTCGAACTCGTCAATGTAATTTAAGCAACAACAACAACACATCAACAAAAAATGAATAAATTAAGGATAAACGTTTAAAACGAAATATTTACGAATAATATGCACTGTAAAAGAATTTGCATATTCTGCAAAATTTTTTCGAGATTCTGAAATTACAATATAATAAAATACTTTTATAATAAATCGATAAAATAATAATTTTAAAATATATTTAAAAAATAAATAATTTAAAATTACATTACTCTGATGTTTTAACAAGTAATCAAGTAAAACTAAATTTTAAATAAATAAAATTTTAAGCATAAATAAATGTAAATAGACCTTTACTTATTATGTATATTTTAACTTGTTTTATACTCCTACACATACCATATGTCCATATAGTCTTTTATCCTTCCATATTTTTTACATGAATACCTGTAAAAAGTTTTTAAATTTTCTAGGAAAATGATTTTGAAAATATAAATTATTTTCGTAATCTTTTTTCTTCAAATCACTATGTACTTTTGTTTTTTTGTACTATACTCTCAGGATACAAAACAAATAACAAATAAATAAAGTCTCATGTGTCATAAAATTGTAAATTGTTTATATAAGAAAGAAAATATATGTAATTTTTATAAATCTACAATGTCATTATTTTAATGATAACGATGAAATATTATAAGACAAATTTTTGTTGTTATTTATTTTGAAAAAAAATTAGACTTATTACCTATATCATTTTTATAAAAATTATCAAATTTCATTATTTAATTTCTTTTAGAATTTTTACGATTTTTTTCATATTTATGATCGAATGATAGATACAAGATATTTTTAACAACTTCTTGTATCAGTGTCGTATTCCCCAAAAATTGCAAAAAAAAAAAATTATCTACCTACGATTCGGCTTATTCAATGAACAAAACAAAACCAAAAATAAAACGGATCGAAGAGTTAACTTAATTTTGAATTAAAAATACATAGAAAATCTCATTCTCATTCGTGTTTTTTTTCTTTTTCGTGAATATGTAGTACCATCTGTTCACAATCTTTTTTTTTATTCACTAAATAAATTACAATGACTGTCACAAAATAAAGTAATATTCCAGTATTATTATATATTTTTTTGTTGCATAATTTATGCACATACGAATATATCTTTATGAATGTGAAAAATATTCAAGTGAAAGCACAGAAGGTCACATATTGCAGATATTAAACAAAAGAAAGAAAAGGCATACATACTACCATACATAAAAAATAATTATACAATTTTTTCTCTTGACTTTTCTATGAATTATTATTTTATTTTTTAATCTTCTACAACTAAGGATTTCTGTTTTATTCTTTCACTTCTAATAAATAAACACATTCATAGAATTCCACATACGAAAGTAAGTACGACTATTTTTGCACATTAATTATAACAATTTTTTTACCCAAATAGCTATTTTTGAAAATAATTAATTTAATAAAAAATGCTTTAAGAATTTATTCACTAATAAAATTTGAATCATTTTTTCATTGTATTCGTACAAATTTTTAAAAGACGCACAAAAATTTCACATATCACATATCTGTGTCTATAATAAAGTAAAAAAAATTCAATTTTACGATATAAAAAAAAAATCCTATTATTATTTTTTTTTTTTTTGGAAAAAAAATCTAAGCTTTTTTATTACTATTTTATTATGGGAAAATAAAGAAGATTCATTCCTCCTAATTACATGAGTTATGATAGTCATTCATATCTCATTTTGTTGACATTTTTTTTCTTCTTTTTCTTTATTTTATGATTTTCTAGTGAATGGAAACTTTTTCTTTAGCCTTACATATATCCAGAAAGATTTATGCTTTCAATTAGTATCATTTCTTTTTCTTAAGTAGGTAGTGAAAAAAAAAGATTTGGAAAAAAATCTTTTGAAAATGTTCAATAAAATAAAATAAAAAGTTGAAACTACTGAAATTATCGTAGGAAAAACCTGATTAATATTTTTTTTTTTTTGTACTTAAATTGTAGAGAAGATTTTTTTGTTTTTCATAACATTAAAATAATAATGCCATTTGAATTATTTCACAAGCGTAAAAATTAGATTTTCAACATTTTCAAAAAAAAAATTTATAGCAACAATTGGAATTAGCCACATAAGACGTTAAGACGTGGACGTTATGACATGAATTCGAATTCGAACAAAGAAATATTCGATAGTGAATTATTTTCAATATTTATTCTCAAAACTTCAGGATTAATTCTACTCGAACAATACTAGTTAATACATTTTTTTTTAAATGTTGTATATTTATTGGTTCTTTAGTAGTGATTGATAGAGTTGAACAAAATTACATTATGTATAATTCTTTGGGAAAAAAAATTTAAAAAAAAAGAATTATTATTCTAATTTTCCTATTTTTTCATATGATATAAAACAGTGTCTTGTAAATGATAAAAATGTGAATCCAGGAAATGTGATAAAGTTTATGTCTCTCTCAGTTTTATTTTATCTAATTTTTAAATAATTCTTGTTGTTTGATTATTCATGTAAAACTACTATTTTACTATACGTGCAGTTGCAATTAATGTTATTGAATATTCGAATGTTTGTACAAAACTATAATATTTTTACTTCATTTGTACTAAAAAGTTGTAGTAGCTGTATGCTCCTTGTAAAACCTAAAATCAAAAAGCATAAAGAAAAAATTAATTTACCTACCTCTTTTGCAAAAAATTTTTAAAAATAATGAGATTGTGCTATGTTGAACACCACATCAAAAGCCTATACTTTTAGCAATGTCTCCGAATTCAAATCGATAAGAAGTGCCTTCATTTGTATTGTTGTGGATGCAGTCATTATAATTAAACATAATTTACGTAAATAAACTGGATATGTGTACCAAGGACAATTATAAACGGCATTCGATATTGCACTACTCTGAAAACAAAACAAAAATAAAACAAAGAAAAAGATTCAAAATCACAATTTTGGTTAATTTATAGATAACCTTTTCAACAACAAGACTTCCATAAAACGTATAGATCCATAAGACTTGTAATTTAGTAAAAATAGCTGAAAAATTAAACGTTATATTATACCATGTTGAATCCTAAAAAAAAAAAATTGAGAATTTTATGGACAAATTTTTTAAACTTTTTAAAATCTCACATTGAAGGTTTGATAAAGCATAAAACAAAATGCTATGGAACATGCAATTAAATCATAAAACACCGGTACTAAAATTAATTTTTCAAAAGTTTCAATAAATCTGAAATAAAAAATATGCGTTAAAAATATTCCACTTTTTTTCTCTCTCTCTTTTATTCTCCATATTTACTTCTTCACTTTTAATTGATATTCAACTGCAGCACATAGAACTTTGTAACGTAATTTCATCACATCATCCATTGATAGTTTATAACCATTCTTTGATTTATACTTATCCACTAATTTTGCAACAGTATCCTGGAATATATAGGTAAATCGAAATAAAATAAGATTATGAAACGTACTTTGATATCATTAGATACAATTTTACTTCAACATTTTCAATTTTCAATTTTATAACATCCTCCTGAATGCTAATATGAGTAAAAAATGCAATCAATAAAATATTCCATGGTATATAGAATGTAAGTAAACATGAACAAGCAAATAATGCACAAAAATAACTGAGAAAAAGATTGTTAGTCATTTTATTGAACGGAAAAAAATGAAATAAAAGGATGTAGCCATGAGATTTCTGTAAAAAAATATAAATAATTAATTAACGCATGATTTTATAGCTAATTGCTAAAAATAAAAATTTCTAATAAGTTTAGATATTTAAAAATACATCATTGAAAATTCACCTCATTGAATCCAAATGTACACCAAACAATAATCATATTCATTATTAAAGATGAAAAAGTAAGACCAACTTGAACGACCAATATTTTTGAAAATTTCTTAAAAAATCCCATATTTTCATTGCGTGCTTCAACCATTTCTAAATTGTCAACATTTTTTTCCGTCATTTGGTATGCTTCAATTATCAACTTTTTATAAACTGTATAAATAAAAAAAAAATTTGTATTTTTAAATAATAATCATAGTATTTTTTTTTTTTTAAATACCTGCACCATTTTTCAACAAACTAAAAATTCTCATTGAAAATCCGAAAAAAATAATTATCCCTGAGAATAAAAGAGGTGTTTCATAAAGTTGATCGAAATGACATAATGAATAAATACCCTATGTGTAAAACAAAAATCTATTAAAAAATTTAAATTCGAAAAATATTTTTAAAGTTTTTAATTACAATGAAAAAAGTAGAAATAAAACAAATCGCTATGAAAATAAAACCACGAAAATAATTGATAAATTTATATTTTTGCAGCCTGGGTTGAATCAATCCCAAAATTCTAAAGATACAAGTAAATATTGAAAATAATTCACTATCGAATATTTCTTGTTCGAATTCGTAATTACTAAGAACTTTCATTGTTAGTCCGTGAAAAAAAATCAAATATTAACTGAATTAGAATTATTATGATTGACATTTATATATTATACCATTAAAGTCTTTAGGTCTTACGTGGCTAATTTCAATTGTTGCTTTTAAGTTTTTCTTGTAGAATATTAAAAAATAATTTAAATGCCATAATTATGTATTTATGAAAGTGTTATTTTTTTGCATTATTACTTTGATTTTTATTTTTATAAAAAATTATACGACAACTTTAAAACTTTTTACATTGAAAAACATATGTATTGGCTCTCAAATTAAAAATTGAAGTACTCAATCGTATTGATTTCATAATTATTTTTGCATTATTCAATTATTTACTAATTTGAAAACTAGAATTTTATTTTTGATTACAAAATAATTTTAATCGATAGATAAAAGGATTAATTAGCTACAGATAAAACAAATGTGTTAGAGGACAAAAAAAACAACAAATTAATAAAACTTACATAAATTTATTCAAATTACAACGAAATTTTTATTTATATTTGTTGTTATTTTTTTATTATTATTTAAATACAAAATTGAAATAAATAAATAATTGAATAAAACATTTTTCTTTTGTAAATATTTACATACATACGTACACGCATTCTAGCAAAAATTATTTAATTATTTGCATTTTGAAGTATTTTTGTAAATATTTAGTAGAAAATTGTTAAAATTTATATGCATGTACATATTATGTATGTATGTGTGTGCATACGTAATTATACTGTACGAATTTATGTTTGTTTATTTTATTTTTTCAAGCATTATTTAAACACTGAATAATGTCTACAAACTGTGCATTAATAAATCAATACAATATTTTTAATATAAATAAATCAAAAATTTTAGAATAAATTATACACAAAATTATATTTTTCGTTTTATATGAAAATTCTGTTGAAATATTATGTATATAGTGTACGTACGTACATACATACATAATATGCATACATATCTGTGTACATGAGTTTCACTATATAATTCAATAATTAAGGGTTTATTATTTCAACTTTCGACTGACCAAATTTATACTTGAATTATACAAAATTTTTCGGTATTGCTAATAAACTAATAAATAAGAGAATTTACAAATTAATAATTTGGAAATTTATACCAAATATTTGTAAATTGAGTTGTTCACAAACCAAATCGATTATTTCTAAACAAGAAAAATGGAAAAAAATGATAAAATGACTTCTATGTACATATGACAAAAATTACCACATATTAAAGCCACACCAAAAATTCTATAAAAAAAATGGTAGTTGGAAAGGTGCACTTCCTACTGGGAAAAAACTCCCGGTAACAAAACAAGCAAGCGAAGGAGTTTATTAAACCTTCGACTAATATTGATAGGAAACTAATCAACCTCAATAGAAACGAGTTAAGGACAATCACGGGACTTATCACTGGGCACTGCCGCTCAACTACCACCTGAGCAAGATAGGGCTAAAAGAGAATGACAAATGCAGGTTCTGTGAATTTTATGTGAATGCGAGGCGCTGGTCTCAAAAAGAATGCGACACATGCACCAAATTTCCTTCTATCCTCAAGCCTGAGGAAATTTGGTGTGCACCTTCAAATAGAATCTTAGGATTTATCAAAAGCCTAAATCTATAATAAGCACGGGCTGTACAAAAGATCTGTAAAGGTCGAAGTGCAACAATAGCCCTATTTTAATCTAACATTTAACATGACAAAAATTAATTATTATTTGATATCTAAGAAAAAAAAATTTCCATTTAGTACTGTGACACTTAATTATCACAAAAACTAATCTTGAATATATAAAAAAACTAAGGAACAATCGAGTTTTGGCACTAAAATTTAATAAAAATAACTCAAAAAAGTGCAAAATTTTTGCAAAAAACGATGCCTTAGTTACTTTTTTATTTTAAGAATTCAAAAACAAAACCCATATTCTTAAAAATAGATAACTCTAACTGTTATAACATATGTGTAGTTTTATATATAAATATATTTAATATTTAAGATTCATAATGTACTTTAAATCATAACTTGTTTTTAAGACTTAAACATAAAATTACACTTTTAAGTTTTTCATTGTGCAAAAGTTGCTTTTTATGTATACGAGTACTGAGTACATATGTATATGTATGTATGTACATATTCTACATGTGATTTCAACCACATAAATACATATACACGTTCTATTAATTTGAGCACGTATTTTTGAAAGGTGTGAAAGATGTTACTTTTGTAAATTTTTATTATCATTGTATACAGTTTTCTCTTACATAACATTCATATGTTATACAATTGTTAAAAAACTCTTTAAAAAATGTATGTAGTTTTTTAATGAATTACAACAACAATAAAATTTTTAAAACATTCTTTATGAAGGTAAAAACAAGAATACGTACTCTTTTTTTTTCAAATAATTTTCTTTAAATAATAAAGTAAAAGTTTCATCGTAAAAGTAAAATAAATGTTAAGAAAAGAACAAACAAAAACAAAATATGTAGAAAGAACAAACGGAAAGGTGTAAATGTGTTGCAGTGAAAAATTTTATAACATTTGTTTTAAAATATATGTCGATCGTTTATTTTGAGTTAATGTACAATAACGATTTTTGAAAGTTTAAAAGAAAGTTGTGAAAATAATCACATAAATTATATTATTTCGAAGCATTAAATTTTTTGAAAAATTACCTTCATCCTTTCGTAACTATGTAATCAATTTTGTATGGTTTTTCAACTTTAAGCAAATTTGTCTTTCAAATAATTCAACCAAAATTTCAAAATTGATATTTATTTTATTTTCAAATGAAATTTCTTCCTTTTTACCATATCCTTATTCAAGGAACAATAAGATCTTTATTTTACCGGAAAAAAATCATAATTTATATGCATCTCATTCACATCTTAAAGCTCCTCAACCCACAGAAATTTCTTCCTGTATATTTAACAATGTCATTATTCCATATTCATTATTCATCAATAAACAATTAATTCATTGATTATGACCTACAATCAAAAAAACTTACAAATACAAAAAATAATAATAAAAAAATAATCTGCATAATAATCACGTAGTACAAAAAAAAATACGACAAAGGACATTAGGTATAATAAATTATTAATGCATTGAATAGGCATATTCAACAAAATATGCAATATTTATGCAATTATTACTCAAAACTTTAACATGATATTTTACAATGTCCCCATTTTCACACAAATCAAGGGAAATATAAATTAACTATACTTTTGATGTAATTTACACAGGATGATTTTAATTTTAATTTTAATACGTACTGACATCAAACTGTTGCACCATTATGGAATGATGAATGACTTTAATTTTTATCAATTGAAAACAATGTTTTTTTTTAAAGCAATTGTAATTGAATAATAAAATTTAATGCTTTGAAAAATTTCAAGTTTCAATTAACAAGTACATATGTACGTACGAATAAAGGTACGTATACACGACAGGAGACTTTGGTCTCTAGAGACCAAAAAGTGATATCTAGAGACAGTAGACTTCGTGTATACATTCAAGAGACATGCAAATTTCGAGGAGACCAGTGTCAGTGGTCTCCGTAGGTTTCCGGAAACTTTTGGTCTCTTGTCATATAAACGGCTAAACGATGGTCTCCATTACTGGTCTCTGGTTATTTAAACGTTTAGATATTTGTCTCTCGGTCTACGGAGACCATTTTTGACGTTTGTCTCAGTTTGTTTTTTTGACTATTGTATGTGATTTTGTTTATATTCTTTATTTTATAATTGTTTTTGAACGTAAGTTTTAAATGCATATTTAAATGAGAAAATATCTGAATTGATTTATATTTAAACTTTTATTGTTTTACAATATAATATTATAAGAGGGTTAACTGTTTCAAAATTATTTTGTTTATTGAATAGAATTTTTCGAAGAAGATTTATATATAATCTCTACCATTAACTCTGTTTTGTTTTAAAAATTCTTCAAAAAACAATATTGTTATCATCAATGAAAACTTTAAATCTCCAAAGATATAAATAAGAGATCTAAACCAGAGACCTAAATTTAAGTCGTGTATACACGAGAGAGACCGGACTGTAGGAGATTTTTTTTATGAGGTCTCCGGAGATCTAGTTTTAGGTCTCTTGTACCTTAACCCTGTTATTATTATTGAATTTAATTAAATATAATTTCAGTTTATTCAAGATTGCACATATGAACTAATTAATTATTGAATTATTATTTGTTCTATGGAATTGAGTAAATTGATTTATTATTAAAATTAAATTATTTTACAATTAAATATATAGTATACATATACATATATAATAAATATAATTAACATTATTTCGAAACAATAAAATTTAATTTTAATTCAAATGATAAATTAAATAAAATTAATAAATGAAAATGTTGTTATTTAATTTTAAAGAGAACAAAAATTGCCTTATTGTACTTATGTACTTGAAAAAATGATTGACATAATTAACTGTTACTTAAGCAACAATTCATTAACCAGTAACCTTAAGTTAAGTATCATATATCAGTTTTATAATTTATCACTTTATATTTTTCAAGTTTTATAATACCTACTCATATTTCTTTTTTAATCAATAAATTATGTTTTCCATTAAACTTAAATTAAAATTTAATCAAAATAATTTTCTGTTTAATTTATTAACTTTTCCTATTTTAAAAATTCTTTGTAGTTATTTTTTCAAGAATAAGCTTCTTTCTGATATTTTAAACTTTAAGTTTAGATATTTTAAAATACCTACTTGAAAACTTTTTATTTGAACTTTATTTAAAGTATGCTTGAAAATTTAAAATTTTCATTTTTTTTTTTTGTTTTACTTTAAAAATAACTTTTTATATTAAGTATCTAGTATAAAAATTGAGTTTGATTATATTATAGTTATACCTACTGATTTTTCTATACTTGAGATAAAGTCAATCAATCAATTCAAAAAGAATCACACATTTAATTGGCTCTAAATATACTATCTGAAAAAAATGCTATCAACTTATCTGAAACCAGATAAAACATTATAATAAAAAAAAAATACTCAATTGATATGATTTAAAAAACAAATAAAAAAAAAAGGAATTTCAAAAGTATAAAATCGAATTAATTTTTTCATTTAATTGCAGTTTATAAAATTAAACACTTTCAACTATCTACTATAATTTGAAAAAATAAAAATCTAAGAAAAATGCATTTTTTCAACTTTTTCGTAATTTTCGCAGTTTTATTTGCTGCAGTTTCTGCAAATCTAATGAATTCTTTTGGAGAATGTAAGTAATATAAAAATTACTCAAATTATTTTTTAAAGTAAATTAATTACTATAAAAATAAACACTTTTATTTATATATTCAAAGCTGCTGAAGAAAAAAAAATGTTCGCAAGAGTTCAACGTGATATTGCTAGAAGTGATTCACCTTGTCCTGTTAATTATTGTTACTGCCATTGCCAATAAAAAAATTATTAACTTTGTAACTTATTAAATGTAATGGCGAAAATTGATCAATAAAAAAAAAATATTACAGTGTTTTGAATTGTGCTTTTCTTCATTTCTTTTTATTTCTATTTTGTATTGTTTTTTCTCATGTGGAAATTTTTACGTGAACGAAAACGAGTTTTGCCTCCAGGAAAACTAAAATTTCTGTGAGCATTGACATAAAAGTTGTTTTTTTTTTCAAGGTAGATAATTGAAAACATGAATTATACATCTCTTTTAGTTTTTGTTTGTTTTTGTGATAGCAATTATCTAAAACTCTATTTTTCTAATAATATTCTACACAAAGGTAGTATGCCTTTTCATTCTATTAGTATTAGTTATTTTGTGTGTTAATAACAAATTTTTTTCTTTTCAAACAAAAAAATAATAATTAAATTCTTTAAATTCTCGTTGATACTTTTTAAAACTTTTTAAGTTAATTAAATTATTTTATTGTTGAAATTCAGAATAAATTTTTATTTATTATTCTTTTATCTGATGATTTTTCACATTCCGAAATCATATAAATTTTTTACAAACTGAAAATATAAATAAATAAACGAAAAGATTCAAAAAATAATTTTTCATCATAAAAACAGTACGATAACATTTTTTTGCTTTAATTTTTACGATACATAAAAGGTATCTTATATCATTGTCCTTTAAACTGAAGTACGAGTATGTATAAGAGAAAGTTTTTATTAAATGAATAGAAGAACTTTATTGTAATTATGTAAATTTAAATAGTCTTTGAAGCTATACAAAAATTCTTTTGTTGCAAGGACTTTAGAAATATTTCTGAAATTAATAAAAATACTTAAAAATTACAAATTATTAATTAGTAAAAAATTATTTAAAATGTAAGAAGTATCCTTTCGAAAAAATAGAAAAAAACTTTTTCAATACACATTATATTAGTATTGTGCTCATGTGTATGTATCCGAGAAAAATTGTTCATTTTATATCTATTATTGCCTCTTCAAGTATAAAAATATAAAAAAATTAATAAAATTTCATAAAAATAAAACACCTAATTAGAGTATGAATTAATTTTTTTAGTTCGTTTAACTTAAATACAAAAATTAATTTTATTTCGTTCAACAAATTATTTTATTTAATTAAAATAAAAATTTTTCGACCAGAAATTTTTCAATACAATATCTACTCATCATCTGTATTATTATTATTATTATTCATTGCTTAATTAAAACGTAATACCAAATAATTTAAATTTTTAATTTTCTTTCAATTTTTTGTTGCTACCGTTTGTTTTTTTTTTTTTTTGTTTCAATGAAAACTTTTTGACCAGAATTTTTCATTATTGTTCATAATTTATTTTCATTATTCATTGTTGAATTAATATAAGTCGAATAAATGAATAATTGAAAATTATAATTCCCAAAAAGAAAAGTAAGAAGAAGAAAAAAATAACAAAACGGAAAATGTTTTATATGTATATAACTACTAATTAAAGTTTTTGCATAAATTTTATAAAGTTTCAAAATACTTTGAATCAATTAAAATACAAAAAATAAAAAATAAATAAACAAAATTTTGCAAGTTATGTTCAAGTAAAATTTGTAATTTTTAATATTTTCCTGAATTTAACCCTAATTAATAATTTAATTGATTTTTTGTTGAATTTAAATTAATCTTGTGTTTTTATTTTTCCTCAAGAGTTAATATTTAGAAATAACATGAAATATTTAAAAAAAAAACTTCGAAAATTTAAGTTTGAAGGACTTTATAGATTTTTTTTCTCTTTCGATTTTATTTATTTTTTAATTTATGGAATTTTTAAATAAAGTTTTAATCATTTTCTTGAAATTAAATTTGGAAACAATTATGAGATGAACAAAACAAAAGTCCTATCGGATGGTAAACTCATGACTCTTTCATTTTTCAAGTTTTATAATACCTACTCATATTTATTTTTTAATCAATAAATTGTGTAATCCATTTAACTTAAAATTAAAATTGAATCGAAATAATTTTCTGTTTAATTTATTAGTACGTTTCCTATTTTTTATTGTAAATAAGAAATACTTTTAAAAACAATATTTAATTATTTTCAAAAAGAAATCTGTACTTAAATATTTTTTATCTTTCCATCATAAATTCAATTTTTTTCTAAATAATAAACTAAGTATGTTTTACATTTCATGAAAAATAAATATATTTATGTAATTGCATATATTCATTCGTTTTAAAATTAAATGACATGAAAATATGCAATAACAAACATAAGATAAAAATTTTCATTTAATTTCTAATGAAATTTAAATTTAAAATTATGTAGAATTTTTTCTGCAAGTTCTTAAAAACTGAAGACACTTTATCTAATATACATTTGAGAATAGTTATATAATATATGTATGTATGTACATAATTTCATTAAGAGAAAAACTTCGTTAAAAATATTTGAAAAAAAAAAAAGTACCTTACTTATATGGAAGGATAGATATACTGAAATGATTATTATTAAATTATTCAACATTTTTAGTTTTGACTAAAAAAAGGGACGAAAAACTAGAAAACAGAAAATATTCAAGTGTAATGAATGAATATTCATGAAATTTCTTACATGCACTTAAAAATCTTTCCTTTTTATCCATTATTTTATTTCCCAAAAAAAAAAAAAAAAATTTTTCTTCAAATTTAATTTATAATTTTATTCTTATCTTTGTTTTTTTTTTTTGTTTAATTGAGAAACGAGTATTTTTAAACTCTGGCAAATATCTTGAATGAAATAAATAGTAAAAAAAATTTTCTTTTTTCTTAAACTTCACAATTGAAGAACGAGAAAAAAAAATCGAACAAACACAGAAATATATTTTTAATGTTTTGTTAATATTTTATTCTCTCAACAAATTAATCGTTTCAATTCAAGGGATAATTATGATTACTGTTTTTTTTATCTATCCAACCTATTTCGTAAAAACCTAAAGTGTTAAAATCTTCCTAGATTTTTTATTAAATTAAAGAAAAAATAATTTTTCATAATGAAAAAGTTTGATAAATTTCGATCAAAAATGAATTGAAACAAATCTCGATTGAAAACAAATTAAATTAATGCCTGCAATATATTAAATCAAAGTATACTTTTTGTCAATCAAATCAATTTCATTGTTACCTTAATTTTACAAAAACTAAAAAAAAAGAACATTAAAACAAAGAAAGAAAAGAAAAAAATGTTTCGACATTAAATGACAAGGATAATGAATTTTTAAAACATTTCAAAAGCATACAATTAATGTGTCAATTGCACTTAATTAATTAATTTTAGTTCAATGAAAATTATGTTCTGGATAAAGAAAGAACAATTTCATTAATTTTTAACACAGAATTATTAAATTTTTCTCTGTTGAAAATCATATCATAAAATTTCCAGCCAGGATAATTTTTTTTCAAAAAAAAATACATATATTATAGACCAGACATACATATATACATACATACGTACATAATTTATTAAATGCAAATGAACACTATATAGGTACATATATATAAGTCAATCTTTTATCCTTTATGTATTTATTTTTGCTTCCCTATTTAAATAGGAATTTAAATTCCAATATTGTGTGTGTGTATTTGATTACACTTTAAAAGTTAACACATCATTCACCCAAAAATGTTTTTTACGTATGTTTTTGTGTTATACATTTTGAAATTTCTAAAAAAAGGATTTACATGAATTTTCAACATGGTGGTATTTTTTTTTTTCAACAAAATAAAAATAAAAAATTTAAAGTAACAAGAAAAAAACAAAAAATCGAAAAAGGTCTGACAAATAACTAATCGGTATCTACGAATGATTGATATGTATTGAGCTTTTATTTTTCTCACTTTCTTGTTTTTTGTTTTTTCTTTGATTTATCGTTTTTATTTATTTTTATTTTCTTTTACTAAAATTTTTATTATTTTCTCGTTAGTAGTTGTGGGTGTGTAATATAAAATTTAAAAAAAAAAAAACAAAAAAACAACTTGCAATAAAATGTTTTATGATAAAGGACATGTAATAGAAAAAACTAAACAAAACGAAAATAAAGTACAAACTTTTTTTTTTTTTATAAACAATAAATAAAAAGAATCAATTTTTATTGGAAATGAAAATGATAAAGGATATAATGTATAATATAGAAAGGGTTGAATTATTTTTTAAAATTGTTAAAAGCATAAAATCTTGTTATGTTTTTATTTTTTATTTTTGTATTTACTGTACTATCTTTGTTTTAAAGGAAAATATCTCTTTTTTTTTATAAAATTTAGATAAGGTACTACAAGTAAAGTATTATTGGAAAATAAATTATAGATACATAGCTATTTCGAAAAAGAAAATATATTTTATATTCTCAAAAACTAAAAGAAAAATATTCTTGTTACAGAAAATTCTTTACAATTGAAGTTTAATTTAAAGATCTAAGATATTTTTACAAATAAAAAATTCATATTAAATGCATTGATTTATATCTTTATCAGACACAAAACAAACAAAAAAAATCTTTACAAATAAAAATTTACAAAAAAAAAATGTAGGTATATTGTATATAATTTGTAAAGACATAATATTTCTGAAAATATTACACCTTTTGTCCACAATAACAATGAAAATCTCTTTTAGAATTTTCTTTTATTCAAATTTTACACCACTTTATATTATGTATGATGAAATATTACACTGTATACTCTTTTATTTTATTGTTTCTATTTTTCTGTGTATTTTATAATTTTGTAATACAATCACAGTTTTGCATGCATTTATTTTATCCATATATTCTTTTATTTGTTTTGCCTTTTTTTTTCTTTATTTCTGGTTTTTAAAAGGGCTTATGTATTGACATGAAAAGCTTTAGGCTATTATTTTACATAAAGAGAATGAAAATGAAAACCATGAGAAACAAGAAAGAAAAAAAAAACAACAAAGAAACACGTTAGCAAGTTTCATTTTATGTTCTAATACACAATGTACATACAATACAATATGTATATACAAATTTTCTGCTACTATGTACTTATTTATGCATTTTCCACATGAAAACTTTCTTTTATGTGTAATATTAAAATTTTTGTTATTTGTCAAAGAAATTTCGTTAAACAAAAGAAAATGATTTAACGAATGTATTGTTGTATTGTAGGTATGTAAGAAAAAATTCATAAAATATTTAATATTAAGTGGAAAAGGTAATCTTCTACTTCTACATTTTTGTAACTTATGTATTTTGAAATGAGAATATGTTTGTTTCTAAGTTTTCATCTATTTTAATTTGTATTTCCACTACTTATGTAGTTTTTCTATGTCATCGGAAGTTAATCATCAACACTATTTGTTCTCAATGACCTTTTTTCCACCCACAACATTTTTTAAAATAAAATTGAATTGAATTTATTCTTCTCTTTTAAAAATTCAATTACATACTTAAACAAAATCCTTATCCATATACCCAAACATATTTATCATTTTATCCTTTCTGTGTGAAAAACAAAACACTTTGATAATAATTTTCTAAACAGGATATTTTTCATCAACTAATTTCTCGCTGAAATAGAATTTTCATTGTTCTTCCAATTTATACTATTTTTCTATTTCTAGCTGATTTAATTACGTTTTTTATTTTTATTATTCATTTATTTATTTTCTTTTCGAATATTATATTAAAAATGAGGGAAAAAAATATTTATTTGATTCCCAAACTTGTGATTATTTTAAGAGTTATAAACATTTCAAAGAGAGTTCAAATTTTTTTTTTTTATTTTCTGAAAAACAGCTTTATTTCCGATTTTTATAAACAAAAAGTAGTTGAATGGGTACCACTTGACCTTTTTTTTTAGCTATAAAAATTATTTTAAGTGCAATAAACCTTATCTTTTATACATTTAATATTTTATGTACTAATAATGTAAATGAAAATTATAATTTACTTTGAAATATTATACTAAAAATATTCATTGAAATTTGAAATGAATATTTAAATAACTATGAAAATGGAACACCTATACATATAAAATTTTCATGAAATTTGTTAGTTATATTTATATACATTTACATAACATGTTATTGTTATACCTATTACATATTTAAACATTGAATGCATTTTGAATAAATTCTTAAGAATTTATTATTTATACAGATGATTATGTAACAGAGATATACGACATAATACTGAATTAAAATAAACAAATCTTGTCTATGTGAAAAGAATTTTGCATTAAATTGTGCATTTCTGAATATTTTATTAAGTTTCACTCAATTTAATTAAAAATCTTATGAATTTGGTTTTTTTATTCATGAATAAATTGAAAAATATTTCTATG
Source organism: Bombylius major (assembly GCA_932526495.1). Lineage (NCBI taxonomy): Eukaryota > Metazoa > Arthropoda > Insecta > Diptera > Bombyliidae > Bombylius > Bombylius major. The sequence continues at coordinate 10,352,271 of OW052044.1, read as the reverse complement.
TACACACTACACAGGGTGGTCTATATTGGGGATGGAGATGTATTTGTTTATTGAAACTACAAGTAAATATTCAAGAGACTAACAAAAAGTTAAAGAAAATTAATTGATCGACAATTTTGGTAGAACAAAAACCAATTTTTTGGTATAAAATTAGTTGAGAAAATAAATCAATATTATTAAATAAAACTTTTTTAGCTTTTAAAGTCATTTTTTTACTCCTTGTTCCAAAAATATAATCTTCAAAAGTTTTCCTTCAGTTTTTTCTTTTATTTTTGTGTCTTTCAAACAATTTGTTTTTGTTTCTTTTCCAAATTTCCTAATATGTAAGGATATCCTTAATTCTTAACAAATTTGAACTTGAATTTTTTTTTTTATAAATCATTCTATAGTCTTTAAAAGTTCAAAAAAGGAAAAGAAAAAAGAAAAACAAAGTATGTCATTTATCTTGATAACACGTGTGAATAAAATTTTGATTTTTTTCTAAACAAATTTCACGTGAAATTCATATAAAAACAAGAAGATAATATGTATAAGGACTTTTTTTTAACTACTCGTATGTAAATAAAATCTTCGTTCTAACTTTTTCATTCAATAAATTTCAAAACGATTTAAGTGTGATTGATGATATTGAAAAACTAAGAAGATATAAAACATTTATAAAAACTGACTAGAAATTTGATGATTTAAAAATTTAATAAGATTCTTTGATATATATGGTTTACTAAAATATTCAAAATGTTGGTTTCACTTCTAAGAAAAAGTTTTTTTTTTGTTTGTTGAAGGTCATGTTAGATAATGTACTTAGATATACAGCATAAAATTTATTTGAAGAAACTTGAAACGATTAGGATGATGGCATAAAATTCACATCTTTTACATAAACTAGTAAACAGGAAAAGCTGTTTTTAAAGAATATTTTTTTTTTCTTGTAAATCAACTTTTATTACTTCATTTAAATTTCTCATGTAGGTATTATGATTTTCACTTAAAATCTTTATATTCAATATTCAATCTTATTTTATGATTTTTTTATCATAAAAAACTATGAAATATGCACATAAAATTTTATATTATTTACTAATACTTTTGAGATGTTTTTAACGGACTGATAAAGTAAAATTTATATTCTTTAACAAATCATTAAAAAGAAAATTTCTTTTCTTGATGATTTACGTAACGTACGGAAATATTTTTATGTTATATAGGTATCTCATATATTGATTTATAAGAAGATTCTATAAAAATAAAGATTTTAATATGAATAAAACAGAAATGCACACAAATATCAACCAATTCTCATGCTTGACTGGTGAATACAATTAAGAATAACGATCGTAGTTCCTTTTTCAAATTTTCTGACTCATCAAAAAGGATATAAGAATGATAAGTATGAAAAAAATTGTTTAAAATTAATTGGGAAAGTAAACATATTCTTTCTTATGTGACCTTTTAGACACATCGTCACTGGAGACATTCAAAATAAACCCAATCACAAACTTTCCCGTCTTACTTTGTGATTCCTGTTAATAATTATGTCCATTATTATATCAAATTCCATCTAGAAAAAAAATTTGAAATTTGAACATAAAGCTACCAACACGATTAATTTAAAAAATTTATTATCTACCTGTATTATTTAATTAAATTAAGGTGGTACTTTTTTTTTAACTGAATGACATTGAACTACTTGAGATAAAAATTAAAAATTTAAATTGAAATATAAATTTTATCAAGATTTTTGAATTGATTTTTTTATTTAAAAAAAATAAATGATAAGATTGGTAATAATTTGTTTATTTTATGGAAATGATAAATTATAAAAATGTATTTTATAAATAAATAAAAATCTTTAAAAAATGTCTTCTTTATTTGTTTTAACCAAATTTCATATTTATACTTTATAAAGTCTTTATGAAAGATGTTTGTTTCGATCCTTCAAAATGTATATAGTTGTATACACATCCATATTTTAGATATTCAGAGATCTTTTATATAAAGATATTGAGCAATAAAAATATGCATGTACTTTATTCAATGTTTCCTTTAAAAATATGTGTATTAGTAAAAGTAGAATACCGAAACTTCTATACATTATTTCTCATTTGAATGATTGAAATCTGTTCATTAGAAACTGAGTTATAAGGTGAAAACTATAACCAAATCGACTTTTACAAAAGACTTTCGTTCAATATTCATCCATTAATCCTGTTTAAGTATCCTTTAATGTTCACTGTCAGGTGTCATCAAATCTTGAAAAAATTCCCGATCTAACAGCGTTTGTTTCATTGAAATTGGCCCACAGAAAAACATAAGTATGTACAAGAAAATAAACTTCGTATTAATTTAGTATTTTAAAAAACCATTCCTTAGCAGATTCGAACCTGGTAAACACAATTTGTCTGAGACTAAACCAGCAACTATAGTAAAAACCAAAAAAGTTGAGGAATCGTATTATACTAGAAAAATATGCGCAGAACAAAATATACTTACACACATGCATTTTTGTGTTGTAAATTCTATTTTAACTTCCTATTTCGCAGGAAGGTTTCGTACTAATTCATATGAACACCAATCATGAAAGTGTAAAATTTAAAAGAAGTCCTAAATTCTTTAAAGGATAGAATCAATCAATTTTGTACGAGATTTTGCAAAAAACATAAACGACATTTAGTATCCCTTCAGTTACACTGGAATATTTTACTTAATGTTTACATATCGAACCAACAATTTTAGATGTTTTCCTATTAAAATTCTATAAAAGTTGAATTCGAAATTGAGAAAAATATCTCCTTCATAAATTTTAAATTTCATCAATTTAGTAAAAATAAAAAAAAAATAAAATAATAATAATAATAAAGAATAAAATCGTTTTTAAAATTTTATTTATTACGTTTGAAATTGACTCGTGATTCCATTATAAACCATATTTTAATCAAAATTATTATTTAACGGCAATTGCAGACTTTGTGTTCATCACACCATCCTCCACGATGTCCTTTTGCAATACAATGAACAGCACAAAGTGCATCACTTCCAAGAATATCACATGTTACTCTTGGTTCAATTTCTTCTTCAATTTCAGCTTCCATTAAATCTACAAATAAAAAAAGTTAACTAAATAAAAGAAATGTTCTTTTATTTTTAAAATAATCAAAATAATTACCATCTTCAACTTCAACTGGTGTTGCAGCTACTGCAAAAATAATTGCGAAAATCAAGAACAAATTGAAGAAACGCATTTTTGTTTTTTTTTTTTTACTTTTTTTGAATTGTTTTACTTTGAAACTTGAAATAAAACTGATAAATCCACAGTATTTTTGCACGCTTTTATATTTTAAAAAATGTTATTTTTTTTCTTTATCTCCTTGAGTTTTTGTAAATCACCATAACAAATTTTAACGATAATATCTTTTTTAGGTTTTTTTTTTTTTTTGCTTTAAAAATATTGATTGTTCAAGTGCATAAAATTAGAAGTGGTTTTTTTTTTTTTTTTTTTTGATGAACTCTGATTTTTTTGTGTCTTTTTGATAGGAAAAATTTGGATTTTAATTTAATATTTTTATCTTTTCTATTCAAAAATCTAATTTATTCTGAAGAGTTAAAGATACAATCTTCAAAGATAACATGTACTTCTTTTTTAATTTGTGCAAATTAACCATGGAAATTACTGGACTTGTACATTTACTAAATTCACCTGATTTAATATATTTTTTTACAATTATATTTTATTCATTTATTTATTTTTTTTTTCAACACATTTATTTCAACAGATTTTTTTTCAAAACGAAAAATATAAAATTTTAAAATCCCAACGCCTTTTAGATTTCCAGTGCTTCCCAAATACATTATCCTAGAAATCAAATTTTTTTACTAATTTCGTCTAAAAACTATACCTAAAAGTATGCAAAATAAATTCAAACAAACACTGACACTTCTGGCGCCACTGTCAGCAAAATAAGCAATAACGGATATTCTGAACAAATGGCAGCACAGTTGCTTGAATTTTTTTCAAACTTTACAAATGTTGCTTAATCTTAAATCCTGTTGTTGAGTGAGCATATAGCAACTTAATTGCTAGCAACATTATTGCATGTTATCTCAATTTAAAAATTTTTGTGCTATCACAGCTCTTTATAAAAAAATAATGGCTTTTCTTCTGAAACGAATATCTAAATATTAACTAATTATCCGAAAATCAATTAACTGTTGCATTGACACACTTGAACATGCCAGGAAACAAAGAATAATAAATTTATGTTCTTGTGAACAATAAGAATGACTAATTTTAATTTTAAAAATTAAAAAAATGACAGTTCAATTGGATAATTTTTCTACCTTATTTTTTCTATCTACTCAAATCCCTGTGCTCGCCGAATTGCCACAATTTCCTCCTGTGAATTCATTCTTGCATAATCATGAGGTTGCATAGTTATAACTGCATTTCCCGAGCTAATTGTTCTTAAAGCAGTAGAATATCCAGTAAGTTCTGAAAGAGGGGCGTGTGCATCAATTACCTGAAAAATTGCAGTTGAAAAATATATTATCTTTAAAAAAATTGAAATAAAAAAATAACTAACTTTATTTTTTTCTCCTTTAGGTCGTATATCGTTAATGGTTGCACGTCTTTTTCCAAGATCACCTAAAATTGATGAAATAACTTCTGATGGTGCTGTAATTTGTAAAGACATAATCGGTTCAAGTAATTTCGTTCCAGTTTTCATAAGAATCTATAACAACAACAAAATACTTTAAATTTTTAAAAATGTACGAATATATATGTATATTTATTTTGTTCACCTTTTGGACACATTGTGCTGCAGCTGCCATTAAAAATGAATCCGCAGTTCCACGTCCAATTATTATATTATTTAATTTAATCGAAGTGTTGATCACTTGACCACCAATTCGAGGTCCTCTTTCTAGTGCACCTAATGAACCTTTTTTAATTAATTGTATTTGTTTTGGTCGTAAAACATTTAAATTTTGTGAATTTTCTGGTGATTTATCTAAACTAAAATATAAAATTAATTTGTTCACAATAATAAAATTAAATTAAGTGTTTTAAGTGAATAAAAAACTTACATAAATGTTTCTTCTTTATCTTTGAAAAGTGTCATACAAATTTTTATATGTTGTTTTGATCCTGCAATTTCTTTCTCAATTTCCAAAATTTCTTCAGCTTCATTATCTAAAGTTTCTTTATAAGCAATTTGAAGTGGTCCCAAATCAGCATCAATTTTATATTCAGTTAGTATACGTGATTTAACTACTTCCAAATGTAGTTCTCCCATTCCTTTTCAAAATAACAATAAAATAAAAAATTAAATACATATATAAATTTATTTTTATAGTATCATGAAATTACCTCCCAGAACAATTTGACCAGTAGCTTCATTATAGGAAACTCTTAAACTCGGATCTTCTCTTTGTAATTGACGTAAAGCGGTATCTAAAGCATTTTGATAAGCTAAACTTGGTGGTTCAATCGAACAAAAATACACTGCATCAGGTATATGAGGTTCAATTGATAGCATCTCATTTATTACATCATTCTCTTCTTCATTACTTTCATTCGAATAATTCAATGTTTTTTTCAATTTAGCTTGAGCACTTTTTAATGAAGATACACTAGATACCAAAAGATCACCAGTTACTGTGTGCTAAATAATTTAAAAAAAAAAAAATGTTTAAAAAATATTTCAAAAGTATGTATTTGTAATTTCTATAAAACCTTCAATCCACTACAAACACCCACATCACCAGTTTCAATTGTTTCAACTTCTCTGTATTCATCAGCTAAAGGTTCATAAAGTTTTTGTAGTGTTTCACTTGATCCTTTCATTGTAACTAAACGCATTCCTTTTTTTAATATTCCATTAAATACTCTAATTAAAGTTAGTGGACCTTTTTGTTTATCATGAACTATTTTAAATACTTTACCTACAAAATCATTACTAAAATAAAATAAGAAATTTTTATTATAACAAAAAATTATCAAATAAATTTTCATTTTTACCCAAAACAATTATATACTGTATTTCTTTCTTGTGGTGATGGTAAAATATTTATAATTGAATCCATTAATGGTTGTATTCCAATATTTTTATATGCTGAACCTAAGAAAACTGGAACGATTTGTTGATTACATGTGGCTTTTTTAATTGCATTCATAATTAAATTATTAGGAATTTTTTCATAACTTTCATTTTTTATAACTGCTTCGGCTAATTCATTATTTATATCACTTAATTTATCAATTAGATTATTTCGTTTTTCTTGTATTTCATCAATAAGTTCATTATTTACAGGATGTACTTCATATTCACGACCTAATGCTGTTGTTTTCCAAACAATCTGTTTTAAATTGATTATATCAATTACACCTGATAATTAATAACATATATTTAGTATAATCACTATTTAAATATAAGAATATACATTTTTACCAGATAAACGGTCATCTTTTGTTTTAATTGGATATTGCATACATAATGGAACAACATCTAATTTCATTTCAATATCTTTAATGCAAGCTTCAATATTTGAATCGATTCGATCCATTTTATTAACAAACACTAGTCTTGGTAAATTATGACGATCTGCTTGTGTCCAAACAGTTAGTGTTTGTGCTTCAACTCCAGCTGATCCATCAAGAATTACAATTACTCCATCAACTGCAAATAATGATTGTTCTACTTCCATTGTAAAATCTATATGACCTGGTGTATCTAATAAATTTATTCTAAATTCATTATTAACAATATTTAATATAAATTCCACATTTTTAAAATAATTTAAACTATGTACCTATGTTTATTCCAAAAAAACGTGACTGCTGAACTACATATAGTTATTCCACGTTCTCTTTCCTGCGTTAAGTAATCTGTAACTGTATTACCATGATGAACTTCTCCTAATGTTCTTGTTTTACCAGAATAAAATAACATTCTTTCTGTTGTTGTTGTCTTCCCTAAAATAAAATCACAAGAAAAATACTAATTAATATAAATACATATAATTATTAATTTAAAGAATGGATATTTAGTGTACCGACCGGCGTCTATGTGTGCCAAAATTCCTATATTTCTGATATTTGTCGAATATTTTCGTTTTATCTGATAGAGAGAACATTTGGTGCAAATTTTTCTTAGACTCAACATTATAATTTTAAATTAATAATTAATAAATAATAATTTTTATACTCTAGCCGATTCGACAACATAAACACAAAATTTAGAAATACTATACATACTTCTTCTTCTTCTGATGTTTTCTGTAAGTTACTAAATACGTTTGCATGTACTTTTTTAATCCCAATTTTACCGTTTCTACGCTACTCCCAATTTAATCCATAATTCGAATTATTTTTTCACCGTATAAACTGTTAAAACGTGAAATATAGGTTTGAGAATGATTCTTGCAATCAATTTTTTTTATATCGACTCTTTTGTGATTTTTAATAAAAGTTAAAAGCACGGCATACACATTACAAGGCAATGTAAAGAAATTTTTTCATTTGTTTTGTGACGTCACAATGCTAACGGTCACTACGATACTAACATTGCCTTGTTATGTGTATGCCGTGAGTTAAAAGTACATGTCAGTTGTCACTTGTGAAGTTTATGACGTTTATGTCTTATGACTTCTTGATGACTGTGTACTGTGTAGTGTTTGTGCTGTGACTGAGAATGTGTGTACCAGTTAATCCAGTGTACCAGTACAGTACCACTAAGAAGCCAAGCCGTCAACATTAATTGGATACGTGCGTGTTCTTATTTTAAAAATCGAAAAAAAAATGGAAAAAATTATAAAAAACATTATTGTATTGTATTTTGTAATTTATTGTGCTGAAGCTATTAAGTTTACACTTCATCCAAATACTCAAAAATGTTTAAAAGAGGACATCCAAGCCGGACAACTTGTTATGGGAGAATTCGAAGTCTCAGATGCCCCTGGTCAAACAGTTGATTATATTGTAAATTTTTTTCTATGAATATTTTTCCATTTGAGTATTCATTTATTAAAAACTAAAATATTTTAGGCAAGAGATACAAAAGGACATATTTTGTCTCAGCAAGAACATATAACAAAAGGAAAATTTAGTTTTATGACTGAAACCTATGACACTTATGAAATTTGTTTTATTTCTAAAGTACCGCCACGTAAGTAAATAATACACAAACAACAATAATTTCGGATTAAACTACTTTAACTTCAATACTATTAATTTCTATTAAATTATTACAGATAATCGAGGAGTTGAAACTGAAGTTTCTTTGGTAACGAAAAAAGGTGTTGAAACTAAAAGTTATGAGGGTGTAAGTATTTTAATTTTAATATATTTTTATTCAATGAACATTTTCTATATATTTTTATTATATTTATTTTTCAAATGATTCTTTTCTGGCATCTTTTTAGTCGGTAAATATCTAAATGAATGGTTTTTTTTTCTTTCTTTTTGTTTTAATTTTTTAGTTCTCACTAATTTTTAATTTTTGTTTATTTTGACTTTTGAGTGATTAATCATTATTGGTAGTTAAGTACTGTGTGTTTTTGTAATCTCTAGATTACTTATCCTTAATAAAACTCGTCCTTCTCTTCAAACAAATAATGCTAAATTAAAAATAATAAAATCAATCGTATAATTATCGTAATCACAATTCATTGTATCTGCGGCTTAATAGAATGAATTAAAGCATGAACATTTATCATTACGCATTATTTATGTATTATTTTGTATAAATGTATTTAATTAAAATATATATATATTTTTTAGATTGCAGAAGCAGCAAAATTAAAACCTCTTGAAGTTGATTTAAAACGGTTAGAAGACTTATCAGATTCAATTGTTAGAGATTTTGCTTTAATGCGAAAACGTGAAGAAGAAATGAGAGATACAAATGGTAAATTTTATGATAAAACAATTAGAAGTAAAATTTAATTAATATTTTTTATTTATTTTCTAGAATCGACAAATAGCAGAGTATTATTCTTCAGCATTCTCAGTATGTGTTGCCTTCTTGGATTAGCTACATGGCAAGTTTTGTATTTGAGAAGATATTTCAAAGCAAAGAAATTAATCGAATAAAATTAAATCTACAATAGGACAAAATCAAATTAAAACTAAAACAACTTTTTTTTTTTTTCGTTGATTCGTTTATTATTTTTTTTTTTTTTCAAATTATTTTGTATAAAACAGTAATTTAATATTTAAAATAAAAATTGCGTTTCGACTCAGATCAAAAAATTGATATATTTATTTTATTATTCATTTTGTGTATCATAATTTTCTTCAAAAAAGTATCTTTGATATATAATTGCATTTTTATTCAAAAGATAATCTACTGATTTTTTAAAAATCGGATCCAGTTTATACCGTGAAATCTATTTAGAAAAAAAAAAAATCAAAACTATTGTATGAAACAACAAAGGGTAATTATGTATATGAAATACATATATACTTACAACATATCTTAATGCTAATTTTTTTATAATTTGGATTACATCACCTATTCGTAATAATTCCAATGAGTTTTCTTCATTTTGTACCTAATTATTTTGAACTATGATAAAAATTGTATTTACAACTATAATGTTTTTATTTCTTTATTGATTTATGGATAAAATATATGGATTTTCTTTTTTTGTTTTAAATTAAAATAATTTTTATAATTACCATTAGTTTTTGTGTCTGACATTCATAACATTCAATCGTATTATAAGTATATTGTAATTTTTCTCTTAGATAAATATTTTCTTCTTGAAATGTTCTTATAATAAATTCAAGTCGTTTAATTTCTTCATTCGATTCATTAGTTTTTGTCTGTGTGAAAATTATATATGTAGGTACTTTTTTTTTTAAAATGAACTAATAATTATTTTAAATTAAATTATGATTTTCGTTAGAATCAGTTTTCGAGTGAAATTACTCGCTAATCGCTATCAATGGCACCGAAAGAATATATAATAAATAATTCCCGTTAGAAATTTGATTCAAACGGAAATCACAATTTATTTTCAAATTCACCTTATCACATGATTTATCATTATTTTCAATTTCAATATTATTCTCTAAACATTTTTGTAATTTTGGCTTTTTTAAATCATTTTGTAATGAATCTTTTAATTTTTTCAATTCTTTTTCCATTTGATCATCTTTCAATGGCTTTTCTCTTACTGTTTCAGTTTTATCGAATTTTTCATTTATGTTATTAATTTTTTTATCTAAAGCATTAATTTTCTGTTTATCCTTTTTAGATTCATCTTTTAATATTTTCAGCTCTTTTTCCAAACGATCAGCTTTAATTGCTTTTTCTCGTAATTGTTTTATTTTACTTTCTATGCTAATCATTTTATCTAATTGATAACGTAATTTATTTCTTTCTTCAATAATTGCTTTAACATGTTTTGCATCTTTTGTAATTAGATTTTGTTTTTGTTGTGTTGTCATATAATCATATTTAATTTTACTATAATTTAATTTCATTCGTGTAAATTCATCTTCCATTGAACGTAATAAACAAATTTCTTGTTTTAAATTATTTATTGTATCTTGTAAATATGGAATATTTTTACTTGTTTCTTTTTCAATTAAAATTTCTGGTATTTGTATACGTGCAGATAATTTTTCTGTTAAATATTTTAATGCATTATTTTCAGCTTCAATAATTTCAATTGATTTTTGTCTATCACCGATTTGTTTACGTAAATTTAATAATTCTTCAACATCATTCTCATTTAATTTTCCAAATAATTTTAATTTTTTTATTTTATTTTCAAATTCAATTATTCTCGATGGATCTCCATTTTTTAATAACTCTTTTAATTTTTTATTTTCTTCATTTAATTTTTTTATATCATCCAATTTGTTATTGTTATTTATTTCTTCTTTGAGTTTTTCATTTTCTTGAAATAAATTTTCAAAATCAGTTAATTTTTCAGTTATTCGAAAAAGAAGACTATCCGTCTCAGGTATTTCTAATAATTTTTTTACCTATAGAAATTTTTTTAAATTAAATTCTCTCAAAAAGCCAAACGCAATTACAAAAGTACATTTTGCCTAAATATTTTTTTTTAAATTTCGAATGTTCATTAACCCACCGATATAATGTCTTCTGATAAATCATCACTATGATCACCTTGACCAATTCTTAATCGTGGCTCAGATTGAATCTCTAGTGATTTATCTTCAGTGGAAATAATCTGATCTCCACTATACTGAAATTTACATAAAAACCATTATTATTTGATAATTTTATTAATTTTAATTATTCAAAAGAAGTACTGTTCTGCAAGCAAGTAAATCAACTAAATATTGAGCCTGTGAGAATCTTCTAGAATCAAGAGCTCTTGTATCCGTTGTAGATGTATATGTTTTAAGAGCAGTTTTTGTTGTTCTTGAACATGTCGGATCTAATGTTTGATTTAAAAATCCCACTTTAATAATATCCTTTTGAGTTGTGAAAGCCATTTTTTACTAAGATTTTTTCAATACAGAAGATTTAATAATTTACTTGTTAATTTAATTTAATTATTAAATTAATTCAATTAATGAACTATTAATTTTTTTTTAATTTGATCACTTTCTGAAGTTTTAAAAATAATTTTGACAAAAATTAATTCACACTATTTCCAGTTAACTACGTGAAATAATAAAAATTCCCCCTAATCATATTTTTAATAAATTATTTACATATTATAAAGTGGGGGTTTGTTTTCCCTTGGAAACAATTTTCAATGGTTAAAGCTTCTTTTTATATAAAGCATTTTCCCAATGGCAGTGGCAGTTTTTTTATTTTTTTTTTGCTTGCTAGCTGAAGATTTTGCCGCCGATTTGTTTTTCAAAAAATCTTGAATACATTTTCAAGAATCACAATTTTCGAATTATGATAAAATAATATGTACCTCAAAATATTGGAAAAGGGACTTAACTTTATATGTATTGGGTTGGGACTTTATAGAGTATTATTTTGTAATCTTTGTAACAATAACAACATTTAGAAAAGAACAAAACTTGTATGACCGTCTCCGCACTTTGAACACTGTACTGTGGAAGTGGAGTTCTGTAGCAAAATTTGATGATCATAAACACACGATTAGGAAGTTTTTGAGAAAAAAATCTAAATCTGTACAAAAAAAAAAAATTCATTACAAAAAATATAATAGTAAAATAAAAAAAAACGAATTTTAGTTTATTCAATTTTTATTCCTACAAAATTTAACTTAAGTTTTCTCGATTATTCTTTCCTATTTTTTTTAATTATTTTGAATAATACATTTAAATTAGATACTTATCTTTTATTTTGTAGGAGTTGGACAGAATACCTACCGTAAATCTTTTATTATTTTTATTTATTCCAAATAGCAAACATTGAATCAGTCTCTTGTCACCTGAAACTTTTCAAATAACGGTGAAAATATTTTGTTTCAATTTCAAATTACATTTTATATATTACAAAAATAATAATAAACATTTTTCTATTTATTTTATAATTAATTTTTTAAATATTTATTTAAAAAAAAAAAAAAAGAAATTTAATCCAAATTAAAATTGATTTTGAAAAGAAAAAAAAAATGTATATATTTATTATTATTCTTGTGTTATATATATTTTGTGAAATATATCATTTGGAACGATACAACACATTTTATTATTTTTATTGAAAGACTGATTAATAAATGCTTCTCCAAAATGCTCACAGCAGATTTCCTTATATCGACAATTCGCTGAAATTGTATGAATCTATCAGATAAATTAGTACATAAAAAATTTTCAAAATATTTTAATTATTAATTTCAATTTTTGATTTTATAAAATTAAAATATTTTTTAAAATCAAAAATTGAATTTCGTTCAGTAATTAAAAATTTTTTCATATTATTATATTTACATATAATTTTTAAATTGTTTAGAAAAGTACCCTTTTTCAATTTATCTTCAATTTAAAAATCATTTTTAAACACCAATTATTAATTTTTTATAAAAAATTGAAAAATGGGTTAAAAAAATTACAATTAAACATTTAATATGAATGTAAAGAATTTTTTTATCCTTTTTTTTTTAAACATTTTTTTTAACTGTTACACAAGTTTGTAATCAATAAGTAACAGAAAATTATAATAGACTACTTCTGAAACCCCCCAAATTTTAATAGAATTTTTTTTTTATTAATATAAAATTTTAGTTAAGCATTAAGCATCACCTTAATAAATTATTCTTTATAACAAAAATTTTGAACATTAAATTTTAAGCCCTACTTCAATGGTGAATTATAAATATATTTTTATTTTTTTTAATTCAAAATCTCCTGAATTAAACCCACCTTTTTTTAAAATTATTTTTAAATTATGCTGATTTGAACATCCTTCCTGGAATGTATAAAAAAGAATATTAAATATCTTATTGTAATTACTATTCTATCAAACTCCTACTATTTAAATAGAAATATTAAATATGAAATATTTATATATGAAAATTTTAAATTTTAGGAAAGAATTTGATCGATTACAATATACTTAAAAATAAATTATTAAAAATTAATTAAAGAACGATACAGACATTTTTGTTTTGTTTTTCTTATTCTTTGATTTCTTAAAAATCCGTAATAAATGGTTTTTTAGAATTATCATGACATTTTGTGCAAAATTCCAATGAAAATTTTCCTCCAGATATATGCAAACATACACCAGAATCATTTAAATCTTCTTCTTCTTCTCCATCATTAGTTCTTCTTGAACTGAAATAACTATGTTCATCATTTATCATTGAATTACTTAACTTTTGTTGTTGTCTTTCATTTGATGTTTCAAATAAATCAAACGAATATGTATTTGTGTTAAGAGTATCACATAATAAATTATCCCAACTGTTACAATCACTAAATGGTTCCAGGTTAAAATCTGTGGAAAAAATATCCGAATTATCCAGAATTGGAAATAAAAATGGATCAAAATTGTTGTTAACTGTACCATTATCACCATCACAATCTGATGTTAAACATGCTTCTAATTGTTGTGCTGCTGGTGATGAATTTGGTGATAAAATTGAAGATTTATCACTACCAAGTGAAATAGAATTTGAATTTTCTGACTGTGGTGAAACTGATGCTGTTCTAACTAAATTAACAAGTGATAATATTTGTGTCTTATTAGCTAAAATACTTTTAAAATAATTCTTTTCATTCCGTAAAGTTTGAACATATTCTGCTTGACGTTTTATTATTTTTTGTAATTTTTTATTCATTTTACGCTGTTCTTCAATGTTATTTTCAAGCATTTCAACGTATTCCTTCTTTTTACGCCGATTTTCTCTTGCCATTATGGCATTGCGATTGAAAACGTTTGGATTCGGTCGTCTTGTTGGAAGTCGTGAAACCGCCCTTGAACTTGATCGCGAGCGTGAACTATTTGTTTCTGATATTTTTACTAGATCCTCATAATCACAATCACTTGAATCATCACTGCTGCTATATTGATCTTCATCTACATTTTCATCAATTGCAATTTTACTCTTCTTTTTTCCAGAAAATGATGCCATTTTAAATGGTGTCTCGTACAATAAGTAGTATTAAAACAAAGAAGTATTAATTGTTCCTTTTTTACAGAAGTAATTTACTTACACTTTATTAGATGTTAAATAAACCAAAAGTCCAAAATTATTGAAAATAAATGCCGATATTTAATGCGAATTTCAAAATGGTGGTGCCATTCGCCCAATGCCCAATTAATTAAATATTACGCAAAATTTGTAAATGTCATCATTAGCGCATGACACTGACATTACATCTGTAAAATACAATGCTTGCGTTGGCATCAGTTATAGTTAGAAGGCAGCAAAACGCAAACTATTTACTGCAATATTTTTATGTAGTTTTTTAAATATGTATATGAATGTGATTTTTTATAATTGCAAGCAATTGTATAATCAAATACAAATTCCAAATTGAAAAACAAGTTTATTTTTCCGATAGTCAATAGATTATTTAATGCTGCTGCTGTCGGATGCCTAGATTGTACTAATTTTATTGGTGACAGCCAGGCAGTTTGTAGATCAGTAAGATGGTAACTTGCTACTAAAAGCACTAACAATAGTGCTTTTTTTAAATAAAAACGCGGAGCAAATTTTGCGACGCGACGTAGTGCTTTTTATGGTACTTTTTAACTTCCACTATTTTAATCATTTTTTCAATATAATACAACGAAATTTTAAAATTTTAGTTAAATTATGTACTGCTGTTATTTATTTTTTTTCATTTTAAGTACATTTAATTGACTAATTGTTCATTTTGTCTCATCACTGTTACTTTTGTGTCATCCCTGTTACTTTACTATTTGAATTTCTCCAAACAAATAATTTTTATGCAAATATTTTTGTTAATGTTCAGTATAGGTATCTATGTACATGAATTTTTATATATTTTTTTTAATATTTTTCAATAAATTTAATTAGTTCATAAGTTTGAAATATTTATTTGAAATAAAAGTACAAACTAAATTCAAAAAATTGCAAATGTTTTTCGTAATTTTTCTTCCTTTTTTGTGGATAGTGCTTTTTTGTCTGAAATACGCGCTTTTAAGACAAGTTTAGTGCTTTTTCAAAATGAAAAGTTATCATCACTGTTGTAGATCGGTGTAATTGTGTTTCCAACATTAGTCGTGGTTGATGGCTGATGGCCGGAATTGTGTTTAGGCATATACATTTTCACAAATTATCAACTAATTTTCAATTTATTAATATTTTCCATTTTAGCATTTAAAGAGTTAAATGGACAATTTATTGTAGAAAATATATATAAAAAATGGAAGTTGGTTCAATGCCTTTTCTTTTGGTCACAGCAAATGTGGGAAGTGTTTTTGAAGATGTAAGTGCAAATTATTATTAAATCAATATATTTCCTCTACATATGTAATTTTTTTTTTTAAAATATATAATTAAATTTTTCTTTTTTATCTGATAAATTAATATATTTCATTTTTTCATATTAAAAAAAAAAATAGCCTTCAAGACTTCTTAAACCATGGATAAAGGAATTTTTATTGAAAATTGCATTATTAAGGCCTCAATTTTTGGCATTACATTTACAAGAAGTTGGTGGAAAAACATATGAAAAATCGATGGAATATGTACAAGAATTTATTAAATATTTATGTGAATCTGAAGAATTATCTGATTACAATCGTATTCGAATTTATTTAGACGAAGATTTTAATTCAGCAGAACATTTCACGGTAATTGATAACGTTCATATTGTTGACGTACGTAATGTTTTCATTTATTTTATTTTTTCTTACTTTTTTTTTTTTTTTAATTATTTACATTATTCAGTTATAGTTGTTATATGTATCTAGGTTTTGGTAAATTATTATTATATTTATTTTTGTATGTACATACAAATATACTTTTTTTGTTGTTATTGTTGTTAAATAGTCGACGTTTTAAAGAATTTATATTTTATTGTTTCTCATAATTCGATTTACTTTTTTCTTTTTCACGCTATTAATATATGTATTCACATTTGTAAATACATTTAAAAAAAATACATAGGTATATGTATATAATAATCGCTTTATTTAACATATAGTTTATGTAATTTTTCTTTTAACATTTTGATAATATTAAATGGGTTCGAAAATAGTGTGAAAAAAATTTTTTATAAGAAAATATCGAAGCCGTATATGAAGAAAGAATGAAAATATATATTTTTTTCTAGAAATTGAAGCTCTATAACGGCTAAGGCTACAAGAATATCTTCGGATTTGTTAAAAATAAACGAAATTTAATCAATCCCGAATTTATTTGAGTAGCAGCACTTTGCAATAAAATTTATTTTTGTGTATTGTTTTTTTTTTTTAATGAAAATTTTTTTTTACAGGCTTTAGGGAATGTTTATTTTATTCATCAATCATTGAACACTGTGAAAATTTGGAATTTTTTAACCCATGAGTGGGAAACAGCTGAAGGGAAATCTATTTACACTGGCAATATTGAAGCAATTGCAACCAAAGAAAAAGCAAAATTTCCACAACATTTCTTTCCAGAGGTATTTAAAATTTAAAAGAACACTTTTTTTTTTTTTAATTTATTTGCTAACGTGTATAATTTACTTTTATTTCAATAGTGTAAATGGTCTCGAAAGGGTTTTCTTCGAACTAGATGGGAACTTAATTGTACCGTTATTGATCTCGTTAATATACATTTATTCCATGATGCATCAAATTTAGCTGCTTGTGAAGAATTTCCTTCGGTTTATTGTAAAACAAGACGTCGAGCATTAGTTCACACACTTGAACGGTAAACTAAATTTAATTTAATATTTTCCTTTAAAAATATAAATTTTTGTAAATTAAATTACATTTTTGTCTTTTTCATATTTTAGCTTTCATACAGATATTAAAAATGGACTTGCACCTTATTTTGTTTTCGGAGATTTTAATTTTCGATGTGATACAGAAGGTGTTATAAAAGTAATACATTTATATTTTAATAATTATTTTTCTTCTATTTTTTAAATGAACCTTTTTTTTTTTTTTAGAAATTAACAGATGACTTAACAGCACATCGTGTACAAAATACAAAAAATGATAATACAAAAGTTCAATATCGAAATTCAGATGGTGAAAATGTACTTACTGTTGGTAAAAAAGAATTTAATCATGCCGAACATCAAACAAAATTTAAAGAATCTTGGGTAATAATAATAATATAAAATTTTAAAAGAAGAAAAAGTATTTTCAGAATAATTTTTTACATGATTTCTATTAACAGTTACAACAATTTGATCGTGAATTAGAACCTCTTCGTGAAGTATTGGTTGAATATCCGATTACATTTCCTCCATCATATCCATATGAAGAAGAACCAACAATGCCAAAAAATTATATGTCAACAAGATGTCCAGCTTGGTGTGATCGAATATTAATGAGTCCATCAGCAAGAGATCTCATTGTAGATGAAGCATTCTCATCAACTGATTACAATATAATTGGTGAAAATATTTGTATGGGTGATCACAAGGTAAATATTAGAAAAATATAAAAAATTAATTCTTTGGTGTATAGACAACATTAAAAATGCATCTTTCTCAAATGTTAAACTAGAAATTATTTATATATATGCCAAAGAATTAATAATAAGTAAAATTAAATAAAATATTCAATGAATAAAATTACTGAATTTTTTACATTATTTTTCTCCTTTTTATTTTTTCAATTACATATAATGATGTACACCCCACATTAGCCAGTTTTTCTAAGCGTACATGTGAAAACATTACAAGGTACAATTCGATGTTGTAGTTGTCAAGAGCATGCTAAGCCACCAAATATATCTGAATTTAATAATTATAATTTAGTAAGAAAGCACGTTGATGTTGGTGTTAATATTAGTAATTTTATTAGTGATAGCGATGTTGTTGATAATAATTTGAATGATAATAATTACATTTTTAATCATTATAGAAAAAGGAATGCTTTTTATTATTGCTTATATTTGAGTAATAATTTTAATAATATATTATTTGAATGCCGTAAATTAGAAAATAAATTATTATGTGAAAAATATAATAAAAATAATAATTCTAATAGTAATAATATTATATTATCATCATCAACAACAATTGATGATACTGTATCAGCAACAGCAATAAAAACAGCAACAACAACAACTAATAATAATACAAATAATATAAATAAATATCCTTTAGTTAGTATTAATATCACAGATACAGATAATTATAATATATGTTTATGTCAAATGTATCTTGATGATAATGATAATAATGATAATAATGAAGATAATATTGATAAAATATGTTCAGTATGTCAAAATATAATTAAAAAACAACCAATTGAACATAGATGTACGCTTATATCGAAACGTTTAATGTTAACAGATAATATTATTGTTAATCGTATTGATACACATTATTTAAATACATCATCATTAATTGATAAACAAAAATATGAACCATATACACCAGAAAGTGTTGAATCTCATTCACCAGTACCAGAAATGATTGAATATGATAATGATTTATCATCAACATCATCAAATCCTTTAATAAATTTACCAAATAATAATATTAATAAAATTAATAATCAATCATTAATTTCAAATAATTTAAATTCAAATGATACATTAAATATAATAAAACCATCAATAATATCAACAACACCACGTGGTGTTGTATCACCAAAACAATTAAAAAGTCGTCTTGAAAATTTACAACGCCAATCAAATAATGATATCGAGACTAATGATGAAAATAAAACAAAAATATCTTCAAAATCTTCAATATTATATAATAAAAATTGTTGTATGATATTGTAGCAAATTTTTTATATTGTGTGTAATCGAAAAAATTTGTGTGGCTTTTTTTTAAAAAAAAAAAAAAATAGACAACTTGAAGAGTGTAACAACATTTTGTTCATCTTCTATTGTTTTTCACTTTCTTTATGATTAATTTTAAATTAATCTTTTATTGATAACAGAGAGTCTTTCTGAACGTGATGCATCTTTTAATTACATTTTTATTTGCAATACACGTTCATTTACTGTGTTTCTTCCAAATATCATTCCTAAAATTTTTTTTAGTTTTTGTAAGAGAAAAAAACAGAACATCACGATGAATCTCATTGAAAATCACATGAACATTTTCGATTACTAGATACATATATATATATATAATAATTACAAAAATGATAATCAATTACTTAAAATAATCCCGAAAATATATTATATTTTTTTATTCCATCACTTAAAAACTTATTAAAATATAAATTCAATATATACTTAGTCAAGTTTATTTTTTTAGGATAATTTTTTTTGTTTATTTTAATTTTTAGTTTTTAATAATCAAACACTTAAAAATGATAAGCCTATTCAACTTCCTAAATTTAAAATGAAAAACAAAAAAAGAATTATTGTACTCGCCAATGATAATGTGGTTATTAATCATATATCAATATACATATATATATATATTTTTTAAAGTGTCCTTAAATATTTAATAATTTACTTAATTTTAAACTTAAAATGATTATTTTTTTTTTTTTCACTGCTTTATTATAACTCTTTTTTTTTTTTTTTTTTTTTAATTTAAAGCATTCCTCCTTTTTTATTTGTTATTAAATCGTTTAAAGCAAGTTTACCAAGAAATATGTAGAAAAAAAAAAGAAATATTTTTAAATAAATTTTATATCGCGAATTTAATATTAATTAATTTTTTTTTTTCTGGTTTTTTGTACAAATTAAAAACTTTCTTCACATTTAATGTGAAAATCAATGCCAAAAAAAAAAAAAAAAAAAAATTTCATAACGAAAAATAATTATCTAAAAGATAGAAAAAATAAAGTAAAATTTTTATTTTATTTTTTCTTCATTATTTTAAATAAAATTTCAAAAAAAAGAAAAAAATGAATGTATATAACATAAAAATAAACCAAAGTGTGTAATAAAGGAAGACTTAAGCACAAAAAAAAAAAAAAAATGATAATAATAACTTTTAAAATATAAATAAATTTCAGGTATGTAAATGTTTAAAAACAATATAAAAAAATAGTGGCATGTTTTTATAAGTTTTTTTTTTTTTTTAAATTTTATATTAAATATAAAATTTTTATATTAAGAAATTTATAAAATTTTACAAACTTTTTACATGTATTTGTACATATAAAAAACTTTTTATTTTATTAAAATACATCAAATTAAAAACAAATCATTGTTATTAATTATATTTTTTTGAAAATTTATTTTTATTTTTTATTAAATGTAGTTAAAAATTAATAAATAATCTGTATATGTACTTACATTATTACTTAATCATTATGTAAATATTAGATTGCTTGAGATAGAAAAACAAAAAAAAATAATAGTGCATCTTCAAAAACATCATATGATCGTCAATTGATGAAATTCAGCAATTCAAAATTTTAAACTGATTTGCATCAATTGATGATCATTTAACGTTTTCGAAGATCCCCCCCATATACTTTAAAATAATTTTTATTTTTCATTTTTTTGTATTAATTATATTTTTTTTTGTTCTGAAAGAATTTAAATTGAGTAATTTTTCTAAATAATTCTCGGAATATTTCAATCAATAAATAGTTTATTATTGGATTAAAAAGAAATTGTATCATTTTTATCCCATTTTAATTACACGTGAAAGTAATAATAGAGAATTGAGAATTACTCAGTTTTTTTTTCTTTTTTATTTTTAAATAAATATTTTTTCTCAATTTTTATGTTATACTTCTTTTTTTTTTTAGAATTTTTCTTTAATTTGTAGATAAAAGTTAAAAACTAGCTATTTAAAATTTCTAACAAATTTTTTTTTCAAATTAAATTGGGATTTTCTTAGAATATAATTTACTAAATTACATAATATTGTTTTTAACTATTTACCTAAAATTGAAGGTTTAGTTATTAAGTTTTTATTTGTGTTTTATTTTTTTTTTAATTTTTCTGTTTTTTTTTTTTTTTTTTAAATTTTAAAATGCTAATTTAAAAGTAGATATTTTATTTATATGTTTTATAAAGTAGATTATTTTAATAAATTGATTAAAATTTAATTTTTAGTTTTTTTCTTTTTTATATAATATCGTAAAAAAAATTAATTAAAATCTAATTCAGACATCGTTTTCGAGAATTACAAAGTGTAAATTTTTTTTTCTTTTACGTTTTGAACACAAATAAACAACTCTAAAATTATAATTGCGGCTTTGGTTGAAAAAAAAAAAAGAAATTTATCAAGTTTCGAAAGAGAAAAAAAAATTAATATCTTAACGATTCTCGACAATGATATGCAAATATGTATTCATATTTGAGTTGATACATCTATAGCACCTTTAATATGTTTCATCAAGGTATGTACAAGCTAAAGGAAGATTGTTTCCATGTTTTAGTTATCAACCAATTAAATGCGACGATTTAGGTGCTACACTACAATGTTTCATTCATGAGTTACATCTTTAAAAGACTAGTTTATTTTTTATGGTTCATCTAACTCTTTTTTTTTTACTTTTTGTTATCTCGACATAGTGCAATAGATGTATCAACTTATATGAATATTCTTCACATAAAATTTATATTGCGCAATAAATTATTTATTTTATTTATTTTTTTTTCAGATCGAAGTACAAAACTACCATTAATACCTAGTGAACTTCATGTACTTATTAGAAAAATATTTGCTGAAGAAGATGAATTACCTGATCAATTACCAACAATTGGAAAAGTTAATTATATACAAATTAATCCAATTGATAATGATGATGATTCAAATGAAGTATTAAATTCAAATTTTAATTCAATACTACTTAAAGAAACAACTCTATAAATATGATTTTTGAAATATTTTAATAACAAAAATTGTGTTAATTCCACCATTGATTTAATTTTTAATTGAAATGAACAAAAATAGCAAAATTATGATATTTTCAAATCGAGAACTATTTCTGATAATAAAATTTCACAATTTTTTAATTTGAAGAAAGAAATTTTTCTTTTCTCATAGAAATTTCAAATACATTCTTATAAATAACATTCATTGATTAGAAAAAGAAGAAAAAAATTAGACAAATAAAAGAGAAAAAAAAATTGTTGATTTTTTTTTTTTTAAATTCGAATTAAATGTTATTACAAAAAAAAAAAAAACAAATAACCATAATTAATAATCGTTGTTGATGTTCATGTAGTTTTAATAGAAGAAGAAAGAAAAAAAAACAAAGATAATTGTGTCAATCAATAGATATCAATTTACGTAGTACAATATTTAAATGTAGTACACATATTACATTGAAATAATTCCATAAAATAATTAAATATGGTAAACAAACCAAAAATAAATAAAAATATATATAAATGTTATGTACCTAGCTTGTACTTAAAATTATAAGTACAAAAAGTTGTATTTAATATTGTATCTTAATTAATATTATGAATTATGTTATTTTTCAATATTATTTATAAATTTAACTGTAATCATTAAATAACAATATACTGTTATCGTTTTAATGCAGAAAATTAAAAAAAGCAAGCATCACTACATTTTCGAAAACACCGAAATAGTTCAGATCTAAGTGATGCATCATTCATAACGATTTTGTTGCACTAAAATTTTCTTGTTTTAGTAAACTAATTAATTATTAGTTTACAAATTTCAATAAGATTTATTGTTTTCTTTATTATTTTCTTTTAAATTTTACAAATTTGCCACCGAATAATACTGTCAAAAATGATATTTTCGAAAATTCAATAATACGAAATTCAGCCCAAAAATTTTTAATACGCTGAATTGTTTATTACGGCAGCATTACTGAATTTTCGAAAATACCAAAAATATTGTTTATCTTCATCTAAATTTATTTTTATGAAGAAAAAAAAAAAATATATTACCGATTTAAAATATTGTGGACATATACCACATAAAAAAAAAAAACACAAAACAAAAACTGAGACCATAGTTTCAGTTCCGTCCGTTACATTGAATTTATTTTTGAATAAGATTTGTTTTTTTTTTATTATTTTAGTAAACAAGCGTTTAAAGCTCGAAATTATTGAAAAATATACAATTGATAATAATATTGAAAAGAAAACATATGTTAGAATAAGATAAATGAAATTTTGTTGTTGTTCCATAAATATTGTTGCTGCAATTTTTAACAAGTACACTAAATTTCTGATATTCCATTTTTGGAACATATACATAGTACATATTTCGAAAATAAAAACTTGTGGATTTGTTCAAGAAAAACTTTATTTGTTAGGATATTGTACTTGATTCCAAAAAAAAATTGATGTCAAACCTCATAAGTGAGTTTTTCCTTCACTAAACAAAATTTATTCATTTTTTTTTTTTTTCAAATTACATGAAATTTCAAAAAGCAATGTTAAAAAATGGAAATACAACTTACGAGGTTTGATAGTTAAGCTTCTTTCAATATTTATAATTAGCTTGTGTGTAGTGAATTTGAGACCGAAGAAATAATGTATGTACGTTTTTTTTCATTCATGTTTAAATGGAAATTATTGCAAACAGTAAAAATAAACAAAGGAAGTTAACAAAAATATTTAAATTTATATGAGTATATATAAAAATATGAAATAATTAAATGATATTATGTACTTAAGTATTTTTACAGTTAAGCAAAGAAAATACTAATTCTTTTCTAATTTTTAAATATAACATATCAAATTCAATTTTTTATTTATAAACAGAATAATTTTCTGTTTTTTTTTTTTTTTACACAAACACTATTTCTATAATATTGTGATTATAGAAGTTTGAAAAATAATTCATACATGATACAAAATAATAAATAAGGAAAAAGGTGTATTGGTTCCTTACTTTCTAATGACATTAAAAATATAATAAAAATAAGAAGATTAATTACGATTCACAAACTCCTATTTAACGGTGTTCCTTCAAAAATGCATAGCTGCAAAGTTGATGCAATGCTGATGCTTGTCACAAATTCAAAAATGCAACGTTACTTTTATGATGCATTGTCACATATTCAAATTCAAAAAAGCATTGCATCAAATCAAGTATTCAAAAATGCAATTCAGTGGTGCATTAAAGTCAAACAAATATCAATAATTGCATCAGCATCAGCTGTCATATAATAGAATTGCATTGTCATTGTAACACATAATGTTCACGCATCACTGTCAGAAAAGAATTAGCATCACCAAAGCAGCGATGCATTTTTGAAGGAACACAGCTTACAATTCTTTTTACGATTCTTTTTAAAACTCTGATAGAAAACCACCAAAAAAAAAAAAATTTATTGTACGATAGAAAAATTAAGTAAATAAAGATAATCATTTTTTTTTTTTTGTTTCTTTAAATATTTAATTGAAAATACATTATTAATTATTGATATATGTATTTAGGAAATTCTCTAGTCAAATGTTATAATGTAACTGTTATGAAAGGATTCTTCATATATGTATATATATATTTTTTTTTAAATTTTTGATTATTTTTTTTAAAAATGCAGTTTTTTTTTCAATTAGAAAAAAGAAAAGAAAACCAGAATTAAATTTTTATTTATCTGTGATTTAAAATATTATTTAATTTTAGTTTAAAACAATAATGAAGAATTTAATTCAAATTATATTTTGCTCTATATATATTTACAATAATTTTTCAGTGAGAAAAAAAAATTATAAAAATAGAAAAAAATGAAATCTATTACTTTATTTTGTTTTTTTTTTGTTTTGTTTTTTTGTTCTCTTAATTAAAAGACATATTTTGGTCTTGAATTAAAAAAAAAAAATTTTATTAACTAGCTATACTTAGATATTGTGGTTTATTAGATGTATGTTTACAACAGAATAAATGAGAAAAAGTATTATAAACTATGTAATAAATAAAATAAATAAAAATATCATATTAATTGATGTCTGGAAATAAAAAAAAGAAGAAGTATTTTTTATTTTATTAATTTCATAATAAATTTAATAAAAACACGCAGAAATTTATGCGACTTGAAGAAATATTTAGTTGTTCTTTTTTAATGAATATCCTTTTTTTTTTAATTTTATTTTTCATTAATTATTTCTTCAACAGATTTCCTTTTTTTACGTTTAAAAATAATAATAAAATTCAGATGGATTTTCGAAATCTTCAATGTATTACGTATGAATGATTGATCAATTTTAATAATTAATGAAAATTCTCAGAATTTAAAAGTTTTTTTTTTTTTTTGCATTTTAGTATTTGAATAAGAAAAATCTTAAAACTTTCTCATTTTCATGTTTGCTGAAATAATTTAGCAAAAAAAAAAAAAAAAGCTTTTGTGTAAATAATGTTAAGTGTGTATTTAAATATGAATTGTATTGTTTTTTTCTCAAACTAAAACTTGCATATTTTATTCATTATACAAATTGTTGTTTGAATACATTTTTTTTTTGTAACATTGAAAGAATTGTGCATACTTCAGCTGGTGCTATACATATACATAAATAATGCATACCTAATTTCTTTTATTTAAAAAAATAGAAAATTTCAAAAATAAATCTCTTACAGAATTTCAAATGAATAAATAAATATGTATACAAAATATAAATATTTCATTTGGAAATTTTGTCTTAAATTTATAAAATTATTTTGATATAATTTTTTACTTAATTTTATCCACAAAAAAAGAAAAAAAGAAATCATTTTAATTTTAGATTTTTATTTTTAAAAAATTAAACACAAAAATCAATCTAGATTATGTATCTGTACATACATATAGGTGGGTAGGTATACATAGATATCTGAAAAAAGTTCCTTATTTTGGTTTAACTTTAAATAAAATTTATTTATAGTCATATCAGTTCAATGAGCTGTAGAGTATATTTTATTATAAACATATATTTTGTATCTAGATACAAAAAAAAAACAAAAAAAAATAAATATAATAATAAGATGCGAAGGAGGAGAATATAAATTTTAAGGCGCATGTGATGAATAAAATCGATTGTAAAAGAATATTATGAACGGATGACAATCTCTTTTATTAAGTACTTTTAAAAAAATTTTGAAGTGGAGAAGACAAGTATTTCAACAAAACATTTAAAAAAAAGAAGAAAAAAAGTAATAATATAAATCTGTTTTTTCTTATTTCATATTTGAAAAAAGATATATTATATATTTTTTTAAATAATTTATTTTTTTTAATTTTTATCTTTCTATAATTTATTTTTCTATAAAAGTTTATATACAGTAAAATACATTTTTTTTTTTTGTGTTGTTGTTAATGTTAATATTATAAGTGATGTGAAGAAAAAATACCTACATGTTTTTTTTCTTTTCTATTTTAATGTACAATGTGATATTTTAATTAAGTATAAATAATTTTTTTTTGAAGAATTTTAAGAAATGATAATTAAAAAAATAAAATAAAAGTGAAATAAATACAAAATTGTATATGTATTTCAAATAATTTTCTATAGATTTAAATTTAAAGGAAAAAATTTGCAATGAATTTGATTAATATCGATGAATCAAAAACAGTTATTTAAAAAAAAAACTACTACCTATAATAAGATACAACAGCAACAACAAAATAAATATAAAAAAAAAATTTGGAAAAGTAAAAAAAAAATAATTTCTTCAAAACAATGGTAACGATGACTTCTGAAGGGAATGCAGGGAATAAATCTACCTCATCAGCATCAAATACAACATCTACTGCTGGTTCATCATCCTGTACATCGGTGAACAGAAATGAAGATGCACCTAATATTTTGGTTTATAAAAAGGTAAAAACAAAAAAAAACAAAAAAAATGAACACAATAATTACTTTAGTACATTTTAATTAAGATGGAATCAATAATTGAAAAAATGCAAGCTGAACAAACTGGAGTATCTGTACGAACAGTTAAAGCATTTATGAGTAAAGTACCATCAGTATTTACTGGAGCTGATTTAATATCATGGATATTAAAAAATTTAGATGTTGAAGATGTAACTGAAGCATTACATTTTGCACATTTATTAGCATCACATGGTTATATATTTCCAATTGATGATCATGCATTAACAGTTAAAAATGATGGTACATTTTACAGGTAAAAAAAATAAAATTAATTAATTATGTATTAAAAAATCAAATAAATTTATTTTAGAAATATGGTCGAAATATATAAGGAAATTTTTTCAATAATAATAATTTTTTTTATACCTACTTAGATTTCAAACACCGTATTTTTGGCCATCAAATTGTTGGGAACCTGAAAATACTGATTATGCTGTTTATTTATGTAAACGCACAATGCAAAATAAAACTAGATTAGAATTAGCAGATTATGAAGCTGAAAATCTAGCTAGATTACAAAAAATGTTTTCTAGAAAATGGGAATTTATTTTTATGCAAGTAAGTAAAATTTAAAAAAAAAAAAAAACATTTCAAATAGGTAATACGTGTAATAACTGAAAAATATAAAATAAAAATTTTCGATTTTTTTGTTATTTAGGCTGAATCTCAAAGTAAAGTTGCTAAAAAACGTGATAAATTAGAACGTAAAGTACTCGATTCACAAGAGAGAGCATTTTGGGATGTTCATAGACCAATGCCAGGATGTGTAAATACAACTGAAATTGATATTAAAAAAGCATATAGACGTGGTGGATCTAGCCATGGTACAGGATCAGCTGGTGCTGCATTAGCAAATAATCCAATTGAACAAGTATCACGTATAATAGCATTACGAAAACAAAAACTTGAAAGACGCACAATTAAAGTATCAAAAGCTGCTGAATCGTAAGTTTAACAGAAAAAAACAAATTAATTTACCAAATATTAAATTAATTATTTTTTTTTTTTTATATTTTACAGACTTGTTTCCTACTTTGAACAATATACTGAATTTGATTACTTTATTACATCGCCAGAGCTTCCAAATCCTTGGCAAACTGATAATACTGAAATGTGGGATGCAGAAAAATTCACGTAAATAAAAATACCGTTATTTATGTTTTTTTTTTTTTTTTTTTTTTTTTTTTTTTTTTTTTTTTTTTTTTTTTAGAAGAAAAAATTAAATTAAATTTTATTATTTTAATTTTTTAGAAAGGAAGTTCCTTTACGTCGTGTCAAAAGATGGGCATTTAGTTTACGTGAATTGCTTAATGATCCAATTGGACGTGAACAATTTGCAAAATTCTTGGAAAAAGAATATAGTGGAGAAAATTTGAAGTAATTTTAATGAAATAGAATAATTATGATTATTTGAAATGAAATAATTTCCCTTTTTGTTTCGTTTTTTTTAAATAAAGATTTTGGGAATCTGTTCAACAAATGAAAGCACTACCACAATCTGAAATTAAAGAAGCAATTAATAATATATGGCATGAATTTTTAGCACCAGATGCACCATGTCCAGTTAATGTTGATTCAAAATCAGTTGAATTAGCTAGAGAAGCAGTTAATTCTACAAGTGGACCGAATCGATGGTGTTTTGATGTAGCTGCATCACATGTATATCATTTAATGAAAAGTGATTCCTATTCAAGATATTTAAGATCAGATATGTATAAAGATTATTTAAATTGTTCACGAAAAAAAATTAAATCAATTCCAAATTTATTTGGTGTTAAACGTTAAACAGAGAGAAAAAAAAAATTTAAAAAAAAACAAACAAACAAATAAAAATATAATAATTAATTTCTTGTAAATTTGACAAAATTAATAATAATAATATAAATTTAATTAATTTAATAGTAAAATATGTATGTGAAGAATTGTTGAGACAAAAAAAAAAAAAAGAAAAAAAGATAAATACATAAATAAATAAATTTAAAAAAATTAACCATGGTAGATGCTATTGTAAATTAAAGCATTTAAATTCAAATTAAATAATTTACTATGGTAAATATCATTGTTATATTTCCAAAATGATGTATAGAAGAGAATATAATCCCAGATAACTGCCATTTGAAGCAAAATTCTATAGAAAAAGATAAAGAATGTTTGAAAAAAAAAAAAAAAAAATTGAAATAGGAAAGTTGAAGATATAATACAAAAAAAAAAAATGTTAAAATAAATCTTTAATTTATTTATTTACATATATATTATTTTTAATTGTAATTTTGTTTTTGTTTTTATTTATTATGAAAGTATTATAAAATATGTTAAGTGTATAATACACAGTAAATGTAAAAAACAAAACATAAAAACAAAACAAAACAAAAAAAAATTGTGGTAAGTGTTTGTTATTATTATGTAGTGTCCTTTAAATGATCCTAAATCACAAAAAAAAAAAAAAATGTTTTGAAACAATAAAAACATATCGTTTTGATGTTGAATTAGTTTAAAAAATAAAATTCTCTCTCAAAAGAATATAAATAAATAATAATGTCGATTCTATTGAATGGAATATATATTATATAAAAATTGGAAATAATTATTTGCATTTTATTTTTAAAATAGAATTTTTAATGGTTTTTATAAAGATGGAACCGATAAATATGTATGTATATCGAAAATCTTGTGAGTAATGGTTTTATAAATTAAATTGAATACATACTTTAAAGCCAATAAGGAAATGAAATATGACCGTTTTCAAAAATTCAAGCTTGCTTGCATGCATAAAAAACTAGAAAGCATGCAAGACAAATTTACAAGCAAGATGATTTGCATTTATGAAGTCATTTCGCGATTTTCCGAACAGCGCTGCAGCTATAAACATTTTTTATATTTCATTAATTCGGTAATTTCTTTGTATGTAAACTAAGTGCTGGAGCCTTACCATGAGAATCGATTTCGTTCATAACACAGGCGTTTCTGTTATTTCTACTATCACTTACGAAGTCGTTAAAATTAACGAACGAACAACATTCTATAAGAAACGATATCGAAAAAGAAACGCAGTTTTCCTAATTTCTACGTCTACTCATTTGAAGTGTTGTTTTGTATTTGGTAGTTTCAAAATATCACGATTAAAACGTCTAAAAATTACATTACAAATTGAAAATAAACGAAACTTAATTGAAATTTGGAACAAAAATGGAACTTCGAAATTGAAACGACTATCGTTTATTATAGTAGCATTTTCCTTTTCGTTCGTAACTTTACTATCGTAAATTAACGAACGAAATCGATTCTCATGGTAAGGCCCCTGATTACTAAGATGTGCTAAGCTCTGATTAAAAGTCAAAATTCAATGAAATGCTGAATAAGAAAAATACGATTTTATTTAAGAATAACTTGCTTTTTTTAGTTTACAAAATTTGATTTGATCAAACCTTTGATAAGTCAATATGTTGCGGTAAGCTTGAATTTTTGAAAACCGCCCACATAAATCTGATTAAGAAACTAATTGTTGAACTGGAATACTTCAAAAAACTAATTCTACAAATTCTGAAATTTTTTTTTTTAATTTAGTTTCAGAAAGAAAAAACTCACAAATCAAACGTCAATCAAAATTTTCTAAATTAAATTCATTTAAATGTTATTTTAAATTCTAACTGTATTTTTTTTCAAAAGCTGTTGGCCTGTTAATGAAATACGTACTAATAATAGTTAAAGCTTCAATTAAAAAACTTCAAGATACTCGATTGACTTTTTTTTTTTAAATAAAATTGAACTAATTAATAATTTCTTCGCATTTATTTTTATGATACAAATTTTTACAAGTGTGATGTTTCAAAATTGTATATACAAAAAAAAAAAAACAAAATTATTGTTTTCAAGATATTCATGAATAAATTTTAATTTTCTTTCTTTTTTTGAACAAAAAGTGATTCTTTTTTTATAAAGTAAAATTTCTTTTAAAATTTCTACTTTTTCGTAGAATTAATTTAGAAAAAGCTTTTCATATTTTATTAAAATCTATAATCTAAATGGCCATTATAAATTTCTATAATAATTTATTAATGAAATTTTAATTTTTATAATTTTTTGTCTGTTTTAAAATAAATTAAAAATGTCTTTCAATTTTTTCTTGTTTTTTTTTTTTTTTTTTTTGTAAATTAAGAAGAAGAAAAAATATACTTATATGTATATCTTATTTTATATTTAAATAATTATTTATATTATTTCAAAGAAAATTTTTTAATTGAAGTTTTTTTCATATAATTATTTTTTATTTTCGAAAATTTTACCCTTAACTATAAAAATTGACCATAAATTCACATAATTTCAATAAAAAAAAAAATATTTTTTATAATTGAGCACCAATTCGTTGAAAACATTCGTTTTTTTTTTTTTACAAAAATCTCTTTTGAATAAAAATGGAATTTCATAGTGAATAATAATAAAAAAAATTTTCAAATAATTTTCAGTATCATAAATAAATTAATATTTTATATAATAATACTTTAAATATGAGTGACAGCCAAAATTTTAATTGAAAGCAAAAATTTTAGAAAACAAGATAATGTATGTAAAAATTCTGGAATTTCTAATAAACTTGTCTTTGTTGATATTTTTTTTTTAAATAGTAATTTCGAAAATCTAGTAATTTCAAATACAGTATGAAACTAAAAAATAATAAAATAAAATTCATTTATGGAGTATTTTATATGTATGTAGATAAAATATGTTACAAAATAAATATGAAAATTAAAAAAAATAAAATATAAAAAGCAATTCTTCTTTATTTATTTTGTTTGAAACTTAATAAAAAAAAAACATTAACAAATAATAAGTTTTTTAGTTTTCATTTAAAAACTTCTAAAATTTGAAAAAAAAAAAAAAAGAAAATATATAATGAAATATGAACATCTTCAGTTTAAAGGTCGATTCATACACATCCGATTCGATATGTTTGTATGTGATTTTGTGACCGGAACCGGACCGGACCGCCAGATGTGTGTGAATAGATCACATACAACAAATTACAAACATGTAAGAATGCCCTGAATATGATCGGACAGAGGAGGAAATTTGATCGGATATTGTGTGGATCGATCTTTTATACAATATTTTTTGTATACAATTTTAAATATGTATAAGAGATGACATGATAACATAAACAAAAAAAAAAAAAAACAAAAAAATTGAATTTTTAACCCTTTAATAGACATAACATCAATGTTATTTATTATAAAAGTGAGAATAACATTACCGGGTTTTTGATAGACCTTTTAAAAGGATAAATGTCCAAGTAAAAAGGTTAAAATATTTAATGAAAAATTCTTTTAAAATTTTGGAAATTCTTCACCATACGAAAATTCATCAAAATCATATTGTCTTTTAAAATTTTAAATCATATTTGTAAACTGTCAAACATGAAAGATCAATATTGAATAAATGGTCTCATTTTTTTAAGATTTATATTTTCTTGTTTGTTTTTTTTTTTTAAAAAAATGAATAATTTTCTTTTCTCATAATTATGTCAACTTATTTATTAAGATTTAAAATTGATTAGTAGCACTTTTTTATTTTTATGTATTTTGTTTATAATGAAAACATACATTCAAATTTCTATTAATTTAATTAGGTAATCAAGTAGAAAAATATCAATTTGAAAATTCTATCTTTATTATTCTTTTGTTTGTTTGTTTGTTTTTTTTTCTTCTCTTCTTTTTCATGAATTTCTTCAAAAAATAATAAAAAACAAAAATTATAATTATTCAATAATTTCATAGCTTTTTATACAAATTAACATAAAATTCATTTTCTTTTACTTCTTCTTCTTTTTATAATATAATTGTTTTTTTTTTGTTTGTTTGCTTGTTCTTCTTCTTCTTCCTCTTTGCTTCCTATTATAATACACATAACATATATAACAACAAATAACTAAATAGATTTTTTTTTTTATTATTAAAATAACAATCTTTAAATTGATTTGGATACATATTTATTTTCATTTTATGTTTATTATTTTTTTAATTCATTTTTCTTTTTAAATATATGTATATATTTATATAAATGTATTTTTTTTTTTTTAAATTAAATAATCATGCTTTTTTTTTCATGTTTCCAAATTTTTTGAATACTTATTTTCTTGTTTGTTTGTTTTTCTCACTTTTTTGTTTTTTTTTGTTTTTCTAAATTTCTTAAAATAATATAGTTACATAATTTCCCTTTTCCAAAGGAACAATCACAAATTATAGATGAAAAGACACATAAAAATATGCAAATTTTGGGGTAATGGGGACAGTTCTTTAACCTGATGCTTACATTGTTTTTCGTATTTTTTATTTTTTTTTATTTGTTTGTTTTTTAAACAATATTTGATATTGTGCAAAGGATATAAATATGTATTTTATTTTTTTTTTAATTTATTTTTGCATTTTTGCTTGAATAAAATAATTGTGTTGGATAACTGATGTCTATATTTCTTAAAATAAATTGTTTCTTGAACATAATTCATTTTTGCATTTGTTTTATTATTTTTGTTTGTTTTTTTTTTTTTTTTTTTTTTTGAAATTCTATAATTATTATTTAAGAAATTATGTAATTCTAGTGCTATTACTATTTAATCCTCTATCATATGATTTATTAACTTCAGTTGTATGTCGAGTATTCAAAGTATTATAAATTCCTTCACCTGATACTGTTGGTAATTCACAAACTTTAATTGGTGTTGTTGATTGTGTTGATTCTCTAACAACAACTTTATTAGGAATATCTACTGTTGATGTTTCTGCAGCTGAGACTACAGTTCCTGTTGGTAATACATATCTAACACTAGATATTTTATTATTAACATCATCATTTCTTAATTTATCTGTTGTCGTTGTTGTTGATGTTGTTGATGTTGTTGTTGTTGCTGTTGTTGTTGATCCTGATGCATTTATTTTTGAATTTGATGTTTCTTTTGGTATTTTTGGTGGTAATGAACTTTTACCAGATATTGATGATTTATAATCTTCTCGACTTTTACCAGTTAATGTAAATTTAAAAAATTCATATGTTGACCAACAAATTGCTGTTGCTGGCATTGCATATAAAACTCTTGCTCCTAAACCTTTAAAAAATCCTAATGGTCCAGCCATTCTAAATATCTTTAAAAATTTAAAATAAATTTCTTGTTAATACTATAAATTCTTAATAAGAATTTTGTAGTAATTTTGGAGAAAAAAAATTACATGAAATTTAAAAAAGTGTAAATTTTAAATAAAATATTACCTGTGCGATGGCCTCACGCATTCCCTTTGTAGTACTTTCTTGGGTATTTAAAAGTGTTTTAATAACATCCAATGGTGTTGTTAGGGCTGAAGATGCAGCTCCAGCTGCAGCACCAGCTACGACATGTACTGGAGGATTATATCTTCTTTCTCTATTTAACTTTAATTTAAATTAATTATTATTGAAAAATTTTACAATTGAATTGTGTTGTTTTTTCTCTAAAATAAATTATAAAACTTACCATATTTTGAAAAAATTCATATGTTGTAAAATGTATTGCCTGATAAGGCAAATTCATTATTAATTGAGTTGAATATGAACGATAAAATGCTTTTAAACCTTCTTTTTTATATATTGTTCTAGTACATTGAATAACTGATTTAAATGGTGAATTATACATTTGTAAACGTTGTTTTATAACTTCTGTAGGATTTGAAATTGCATCATGAATTAATGTAGCGGTAACGGCTGAAATTACTAAATTTACAAAATAAATTAATGATTATATTATTATTTTTTAATTTAATAAACTAACGAATTTTACTTACTATAATTCAGCTGACTATGTGTTGTAAATTTAGTTAAAAATTCTTTCGTATATTCGTATGTACCAAAATAAAATGCATGAGCAGGACCTGCTCCTGCTACAACTGCTGTAACACCTCGAACTGGCCTAAAATTTTAAATTTTTTTAAATTTCTTTTCTAATTTTCAAAATAATCAAATTATAATCACCTTAAAACACCTTCCTTTTTTATCATATTAGTGAATGTTGTAGTAATACTATGTCCAGATGTAATTGGTGATAAGCTTTGCATTCTTGTCTATAAAATAAAAAGTAACAAAGTACGTGCATTAATTTTCATTAATAATCAATATTTGAAAAGAAAAAAAAAAAGAAAATTACATGACTTTCAAAGAAATGAATAATTTTTTTCTTATGATTTTGTTTTTATTAACGTTAACTAATCTTACGAAATTCTAAATTTAGTTCATGTTACTGCATTTTATCAATTAATAAAATTATTTACATTTTTAAACACGCAAAATTTTAAGAAGAATGAAAAATCATAAAAATGACAATTATTCAATTTTTTTATTTTTTCTCCAAATTATCTTTAAAAATTGATTTGTATTTATATAAACATAAATTCTAAGAATAAATATGTATTAACATATTTACAAAAACTTTTATTAATTTTAATCTACAAAGTATAATAATATAAAGGAAAAAAAAATTTATTATTTAAATAGAAATAATTGAAATAAAAAGTTTAGATAACAAGTGTTAGTCATTTTTTTTATTATTTAAACTGTATAATTTATATTATATATGTAATATACACTTGATACATGAACAAATTTTGCTACTTTTGCTATATATCTACTAGTCATTGTGGTCAACTATCGTTTTCATTCA
Source organism: Bombylius major (assembly GCA_932526495.1). Classification (NCBI taxonomy): domain Eukaryota; kingdom Metazoa; phylum Arthropoda; class Insecta; order Diptera; family Bombyliidae; genus Bombylius; species Bombylius major. The sequence continues at coordinate 10,316,285 of OW052044.1, read as the reverse complement.
AATGATCGGTAATAATTGATATGATTTTTTTTTTTTTATCTGCTACGTTGTTTAGATCAGTATAAAAAAAAAAAAAAGAGAAATTCATTTTATATGATTACATTATCGTTTTATGTTTTTATTATAGTTGTAGAAAAAAAATTTTTAGCGGCATCAATTAAATTGAATTCCTAAAAGAAATTGTAAACAATAAATATTTATATTTAAAATGAATTTAGGTATTTTTTTTAAAATTTTATATTTTAGTTAAGTGTATTAAAAATATCTCTACGATGCCGTTATTATTTTTTTTACTGCTTTAAAATATTTAATAATTATCGATTTTATTTATGTATATTTTTTTCTTCTTCTTCTTCTTTTGGGTTTTCCTAGTAAAACTAGAAAAATCAATTTGATATTCTAGTATAGTATCAATTATCCAAACAAAAGATTATTTTAAGATGTGATTACACATATGTAAGTATATAAATTATTATATACTGATGTAAAATGGTAATGTTATGTGATTATAATTATAATATGTATAAAAACCAGTTTTTTTTTTTTTTTTTTTTCATATTTCTTTTCGATTATTTTGTTTTAAGTTTATTTAAATTTTATTTTTTCTCTTTTGTTTCTTTTTGATATTCTTGATTATTGGGTTATTAATAAATGTACTTTTAATTGCATTTATTAAACTTGAATACACTATTACATTAGAAAATATAATTTAAAAAAAAAATATATATAGTAATAATAATAAAATTGTCATGCAGGTCATAGAGCAAAAAAAATTTGCAAGCCTAATTACTCTACTTTCAATTACTGATAGTGTTGAAAAAAGAAATTGTCTTTTTTTTTTTTTTTTTATTATTATTTATACACCTTATTTTCCACGTAATTTAAAACAAATCATTCAATTCAATATTTTTGTTTTTTCTTCAGTATTTTCTTTTTTATACACTTAAATTAATTGTTGCTGTATTTATTTTCGGAATTATTTGTAATAACATTTTTGGGGGGATCACATTCTTTTTTTTCTTGGTTGGTATGTTTTTTTCTTTTCTTTTTTACATTTAAAGTATGTATTTTTTTAACTATTCGAATATCATACGATAAAATATCTGTTGTTATGAAGTGTATAGTTGCATAACTAATGATATTTGCTTGCGCCTCCGCTTTTATATATACATATATAAAATTCTCATTTAATAATATCAAATCTTTTCATGCTAGTTTGTTTTCTACTAGATAAAAAAAATTTATTTTTTGTTTACAACGATGATAAGGCATATAATTTAAAAATAACATGTTGAAATGTACATATCTACTTTTAAAAGTAACATAGTACTTTTGTTTTTTTTGTTTTTGCAACTTTTTTATTTTTTTATTTTACTGATCATATTATAATTACTGTACGTACGGCTGTTTCATCTTAAAATTGAGTCATTACATCAATAATAATTTAGATAACAATATCAATTTTTTAAGATTTGACTTTAAAAAATAATTTAATGGAATTTACTCATACATAAATAAAGTTCATGTGCCGGAATATCAATGTATATATTTTTCAATATTTTAGAAAATTTCGAATTTAAATTATTTTCTAAATTTATTTTCATATATATTTGTATTAAAATTGTAATTATATTTTGTAGGTATACAATACAGGTACATAAATAAGTAATAATGTATTTATAAAGAAATCATTACATCACATAATTTTGAGGTTATGGTCTAATATCATTGTAAAAACATCCATCCCTTATTAAGAAAATTGTAGAAAAAAAATTAAATACATTTTTAAATTATGAAAAAATAGATTTTAAATATAATTTTACCTTAACCGAGTCTAATGGATACATTAGACAATGTTCCAGGACACCAGCAATAGCTCCTGCAGTCATATTCGTCGCAATACTTGTAGTAGGAAGTTGCTCATAATCGTCAAAATTCATTATTATTAATATATTTTTTCGTTTATTTTTTTTTTTAATTCAGTTTAATTGATTTCAATCAATAATATCTTTCTCTGAAAGATAAAATGTATCACAATTTTTAACTGTTAATTATATATTATATATTTTTTTCTTATTTTTTTTTTATATTTGTATTCTAATCGGTCCTTCTGCTAAACGCGTAAGTAGGTATATTACATTACCTACTTTTATAACTTATTATGAATTTTTTTACAATGCAAAAATTATGCACAACATTATCATTGACTGGACAAACAATTAATATCCAATTTACGTCTAATTGAACAAATACGTAATTTCTTAAAATATTTTAAAGATAAATATTCAAAAATATTTTTTTTAATTTGAAAATTTTATAAATATGAAAATATACAATGTCAATTAAACCAAAACTAATTACCAAAGAATTACTAAAATTAATTAATTTACACGAGTTCAACAAGCCGAAAACTAGGATTCTCAACCACACCACACTACACCGTGTAAAGATGATGATATCTTAAAAATTTCTCAAACAATTTCACGTTTTGCCCCACCGCCAATTAGAATTAAAAAAAAAAAATTAACATCTAAAAAAACAAGTGCGAAATGCGAAATGACAGTTTTTCTTACCTTGATGACATTTGTTTTGTCATTTAGACAGTTTATAGCGGAAAAAATAATCCGAATTAAAACCGAATATTGGATAAATTGGGAATAGCGTATAAACGTTAAAAATGAGATTAAAACAATACCTGCAAACTTTGATTTTTTATACACGTATAATATACATATTCTTCTTTACAGAAAAAAAAGAAGAAGAACGTGACAGCTTCACTTTCACCATAAAAATTAGAATCCGTCATATTTCATTTTACCTTACACATATACATATATACAAAAATTGGGATTAAACCCAAATAAAATTGGCTTAAGCCAAAATACGAATTAGCGAATTTATAGCGCATAAAATTGGGAATTAACCAAAATTTGTATTAAAAGCGAATTACGTATAAACCTGTACAATGTCAATTTCTAATTTCCTCCTTCTTCATTCATAATTTAAAACAAATTTTTTTAATATTTTAAACTCAAATTCAAAACGACTACACTGACAACGAAATGAATAGAATAAAAAATAAATGGAATTATTATGCTACCAGAATTGTAAAAGATAATTATTAAATTATTAAATGCATGTACTTTATCGGAAAAACATTTATAATCCAAAATTTCACAGAAAAATTTGTTATTAAAGAAATTTCCAAAGATTTTTAATTATTTTTTTCGAAAATCAAAATAAGAATACTGTTTTTTTTTTTTTTTTGGTAACAAAAAGTATGTGTAATAAAAGCAACTGCTAAAAGTATGCAATAATTTTTAAAACTTGTTTTCAATCAGCTGTTTCTGACATTATCCATCACAATTTCCAGCCGCCCGCCAACAATGTATGGATAAATGTGTGTTTAATCTTTTATAATTTATATAATGTTTGTATATATGTACATACAGATTTATATTCATCTATTCTATAATCTATATAGATCGCTGTTTTTTTCCTATAGAATAAATTATATAGACATCAGATATACACAGATGCAATAATCGTGTTAAAGAAATATGTAATTTATTTTAAAAATTCGTTTTTGATAAATTCAGTTGATAAAAGTGATACGAAATTTATATAAAAAAGTGTACTAAATAAATTTCCAGTTGTTTGGTTATTAAAAATTAATTTATAGGGAGATTTTTTTAAAAGTAAGTATGAGTTCAATAATTTTTATTATTTAGATAGATTTAAAAAATATATATAATTATAATATAATAATTGAGGGAAAGTTAAAAACATGAATGTTGAATAATTTCATCAGTGAGTTCTTTTCTTCAAAATTTAGTACTTGATAAATGATAACTTGACCTATCGTTTAATCGACCTTGATCTATATATATAAATTTTTTTTTCTGCTACATATACCGATATATCTATGCATACGTATATACATAATTCCATTATCATATTATTATGTATGTATGCCTATCAAAAAATTCACATATAGTGATAATATTTAAATACATAGGTACCTATGTATTTTAATTCATCTTCATTGTTCAGCATTAATATTTTTAAATATTTTTTTCACATTAAATAGGTATACCTATTTAAATTTACATTTAAATTTGTTTACCTTCATTAAAATAGGTACTCTAAATTCTTTAGTAGAACACATTTTATAAAATTTTGTTTATTTTTTTTATTTTTTTACAGCAAGTATATTTATTTAAAAAACAAAAAAATGAGCCTACCAGAAATTGATATTGATAAACCAAAATATGATCAAAGTACTTATATAAATCGTGCTAAACATTTTTTTTTATTAACAAATCCATTAAATTTATTGGCAACAAATGATGAATTAGAACGTGCTAAAAAAATTGTACATAATTATAGATCTGGTAAACCAATACCAGAATGTAAAACTGTTGATGAATTATGGAAAGCAAAATATTTATATGATTCAGCTTTTCATCCAGAAACTGGAGAAAAATCATTAATTGTTGGTAGAATGTCTGCTCAAGTTCCAATGAATACATTAATTACAGGATGTAAGATGTTATTTGTATCTCACAATAAAAAAATACAAATCATATCAATTACTTATTTATTTATTTTTTTTTTCTTCTTACTTTATTTTACAGGTATGTTATCATTTTATAAAACAACACCAGCAGTAGTATTCTGGCAATGGGTTAATCAAACTTTTAATGCTGTTGTCAATTATACAAATCGTTCTGGAGATACTCCAATTACAAAAGAGTTAGTAAATCGATATTTTTGTTTACAATTTTCACAATTTATTTAATTAAATTATGTTCAAATTATTATAGTCAACTTTTAACATCTTATGTACTAGCAACTGGAGGTGCATTAACAACAGCTTTAACACTGAACCGTATGGTCAAGGTAAAATTTAAAAAAATAAAAAAAGGATTTCAAAAATATCCATACATCTAAACTAATTATAACTTACCGCTTACATATTTTTTTTTTTATTATTTGTTTTAAAATATACACAGAATTTAAATCCACTTATCGGAAGACTTGTACCACTAGCTGCAGTATCCGCAGCTAACTGCATAAATGTACCAATGATGAGATTGCAGTGAGTATAAAAATAACTTTTTTGTATTGGTAAAAACAAAAAACAAAAAACAATAAAATTAAAACTTTTTATTTCATCATATGTTTAACAGAGAGCTTCGAAATGGTGTTGTTCTTTTGGATGAAGAAAATAATAAATTAGGAATTTCAAGAAAAGCAGCTGCAACTGGAATAACAGCAGTTGTATTAAGCAGAATTGCCATGGCAATGCCAGGAATGGGTAAAATTAGCAGAAAAAATAACTATATTGAAATTTTAAATAATTTTGAAAATAACAATATTTTCATTTTATTTTATTTATTATTATTTGTTTTTTCAGTTTTAACACCAATTTTAATTGAATCATTATCAAAACGTGGTGTTATTAAACGTTATCCATGGACTAGTGCACCAATTCAAACATTATTCTGTGGTTTTGTATTAATATTTGCAACACCACTTGGCTGTGCATTCTTTAGTCAAAGAGCTTCAATTAATGTAAGTTGTATTTTTAAATTTTATATTTATTCTTGGAAGAAAAAATGTTGTAAAAAGTAAATAAATGATAATAATTTTTAAATATTTTTATTTTCTTGCAGGTTTCTAGTTTAGAAAAAGATGTTCAAGAAGAAATAAGAAAAAAAAATCCAGATATTCAAGTAGTTTATTACAATAAGGGTCTTTAAATTACAATTTTTAAGAGGTTCTATAATAATTAGAAAAGAAAAAAATAAAGTCATATGGGATAGACAATAATAGTCAAATATTGCATTTATATACATAACATAATTATACATTAAAAATTATAATATTTTTTTTAATTTTTTTGCTGTTCAGAAAATCTATTTTATATATTTTCCTACATTTATGTATACATATAATTTTAAAGAATAAATAAACCTTTATTTCAAACTTGATGAGATTCAATAAAGTGCTTAGCACTAAAATATTATTTTAAGACTAAGTAAGATTCATAGTAAAATTCAGATTCATACGCTTACTATTCAGTTGCATTTATTAATTTGATTTTTTTCTTTGTTGTTATTTTTGTAATGGTTTAAGTTTTTGCATTTAAAAATGTTACAACTCGAAAAGAGATTTTCTATCATAGACTTTTTTTTTTTCTCTAAATAAAAAATTATGTTAAAGATTTATTATGATTTTATATGTATTAGGAAAATAATTGTAATTAGCGTTATCAATAGAAAGGAAAATAAACTATTCATAAAAATTTAATTTTTGGTTTTTTATTCTTAGAAAATTACGAGAATTGTTTTCTGTTGAAAGATTTTCTAAACTGGAATCAACAATTCATATTGACGCTTTAAACATATCCCTTTATTATAATTAATCTCACACACACACAAAAAGAAAATAATGAAAAATAAATGCTTTAATTGAACTTCAATGCACGTGAGGCATGTGCCTAGGGCGGCAAAATCTTCAACTAGCAAGCAAAAAAAAAAAACCTTCTCTTACTCTGATGCTAAGGGGCGCCATATCAGACGCTGCCTAGGGCGCCATCGAACTTAAATCCGCCACTGACTTCAATAGATAATAATTTATTCTAGAATTTGTAGTTTTGGAATCCAATTGAAAAAAAATATTTACCATATTCTAGGGTACCTTTATGGTAAGTTTACACGACAGGGCACTTTGGTTTTCAGATACAAAAAAAAAGTTTCTGAAGACCATGAAGACCTTCAGCCAGCCTCCTACATATTTTTAGGTCTTTTGAGTGTTAATATTAAAATTTCCAAGTATCCTGACATCATTTTTTGGAATCTGAAAATTAAATTCTCCTGTCATATAAACTTATTATTAGAATTTGAACTGGACCTGCTTTCATAAATGTGTCGTTAACGACTCTGATTACAATTCCAAGTCTTGTTTTCAAATTAAACCAATTTCTGTAATTAATTTGTAAATAAAACAAAAATCAAATATATCTATTGCATTCAAGTAGAAACACAAAATCTTTATTTCAACAACTCTTGGTATTTTCTAGATACCATTTATATGGGTGGATTACAATTAATACTTAACGCAAAATTATTATTATTTATTATCTATTATTAATTTTTGTTCATATTTAATATTATTATCATATATATACGAGTATATATATACTTTTTTCTTCTTTTTCAATTATTTGTTGTATTATAATATATTTACTTATTACATGCCGTCATTGTATAATTTAATTAATATAATATTTTATTTTTTGTTTTAATTTAATTTACATTAATTTTTACATTTCTTTTTTTTTTTTTTGTTTTAAAAATTTTAAATGAAAATTGAAACCAAAAAAACAAAAACAAAAATTAATAAAATCATGTTAAAACAAACCAAAAAAAAAAAAAAGGATATTTTCTTTAAATTACTACTGTATTCGAATTTCAATATTATTACAATAACTTTGTTGTTTTTTTTTTTTTTTTTTTGCTAAATGTGTAAAACGTTTTCTCTAAAACCCTAAATAAATTTAGGTCCTACACTTTGTTTTTAATTAATATATGTATATATTTTTTTTACCATTTTGTTTTATTATTTTGTAAATTCGATGTTGTACCATTTTAAAATAAATTGTTTATTTTTATTTAATTATTATTTAGGTGTTGTATTCATTCGATGGATTTTTCTCTGAATAATGGATAAACATAAATTGAAAAAAAAACAAAAAGAACAGATACTTAAATAAAAATAAAATACATAATTAAAAAAATTGAATTTTACCATAATGCTATTTAACAAGCACGTACAATTTTTTTTTTTTTCTTTTTTTTTTAGTGTTATAATGAACAGTGAACACAATAAATTTTTATCTAAATAAATTACAATAATAATGTATGTAATATGGTGCATGTAAAATTTACTTAATTATTATAAATTATTTATATATTTTGTTCTTGTATTTTTTTTTTTTTTTTTTTTTTTTTGAATATTCAACAACAATATTTTAATTATATTTATTCTTAATTATTTGCTTATTAAACAACTAATAGCACTAAATTTTATAAATACTTTTTGTTTTTTTTTTTTTTACTTAAGATTTATTTTTTTATGCAAATGTATTTTATTATTAAAATTATTAATTGCTCCAATAATTGAATTCATTTAGAAAGATAATTGTGTTTTTTGTTATTTATTATAATTAAAATTAATTTAACAATAGTATAGATTAAAATGGTAATAATAATTGTATAACAACAATATATGTATAAATTAATTATATATTTAATTAAAATAAGAAGAAATATACATTTAATTTATTATTTTTTTCAATTACTTTGATATTTTGTAAGAGGAATGTATAATGAATCTGTAAATAATTATTATTAAGCGTTTTATGCAGAATTTTAATTATTTTACTTTTCTTTTCTTTTGTCTTTTCTTAACAGATGAACTATTTTAAAAATTAATTATATTAATTAATTAAAAATACAAATAACGTTAAATGAGTATATAAAATAAAATCTAATGCTTTTTTTCATTCTAATTGTGTGATTTAAAATTAAATTATTGTTTTTTTATATAACAAAAAAAAAAAAAAAGAATAAAATTTGAAAATTAATTAGAATTAATTAACATATATAATTTGTATATACATAATTAAAATAGAATTCTAAGCTACAAAAGAAAAAAAAAACTATAAAATTTAATTATTACTTTTTTTTTTTTTATTAATTTTTCAAGTTACAGGTATAATAGGAGGTATAATACATAGAATTTATATTATAGGTAGGATATACATTAGGGATATATAATATAGGATATAGGGAATGTATACTATATTCTTTTTTTTATATAATTTTTTAAATAGAGAATATCAATTACTAAATGCTTTAGAAATTTGTAATAATATATTATAATATATAATTTAACAATACATAATAATATAATAATTATAATTACACATAAGTATATATATATAATACATGTAGTACATGTACATACATATACATATATATATTTTTGTAATATATAATTGATACTTCATAATTGAACGTTAGGTAAATCAGGAGTTTTATTTTTTTTTTTTCATTTGTTCCTGACAATGACATAATTTTTTTTTTTTTTTAATAATAATTTAATTTATATTTATAATTTATTTATTTTATTTAATACATTAATATTTTTACTTGTCTATTTATTTTTCTCAAACCTTTCTTGCAAAATTATAGGTATATAATGTATAAATAATAATTTAGCAATAATTCTTATAACAATTTAAATACAATACTATTTTAATATATAGATTCTTTTGTAATTAAAAAGTTTGCAGCATTATTATTATTTTTTTTTTTTCACTAAAATTCTAATAATTGAACAATTTTTCTTTTTGTAATTTATTTTTAAGTAATTGAATTTATAATTGAACAAGTATTATTTTTAATTAAATTTAATATGTATAGAATTTTTTTTTTTTTTGTTATTCGTTATTGTTTTTGTAAATTTTTATTTATTGTTCTTGATTCATTTATTTTTTATTTTTCATGTGTTTGTTTTAAATAAGTAACAATTACATATGCACATAAAAAAAATAGAAATTAGATATTAGAAAAAAAAAAACTGTATCATACCTATTTGTTCTATATTGTTCTAAATATTTTTTTGATAATTGAATTAATCAAAATAATTTCAAAATGAAAATAAGAAAATTTTAGTGATAAAAGTGAAAGTATACAGTAATTATTTGAACGATAGTTTTAACATTATAAAATAAAAAAGAAATTATAAAATTAAAATTGTTTTTTTCTAAATTAAATTTCAATTAGAATGGTCGTTTAAGAAATTTTATTTCTAAATAAGATTTTTGTTAGGCTATGGCCTCGTATACGCGCCGTTGTTAAAAATCTATGTAGTTGGTCGATTTTATGGTTGATTTTATTTCTTCAATTAAATAAATTTTAAATGAAAATAAAAAAAAAAACAAATCTTTTCCTTCAAAAAAATATCCTTTGTCATGTTTTTGCTCATCTAAAAGAATTCTAATTTTTCTTGTTCTATTTTTTAAAATAAAAATTTTCAAATAAATTTATAAACTAAAAACTAAACTTGTTTCATTACTTTCTTTGTTTGTAATTTCAATTTTTCATATTTAACGAAAACTTTCATCACGAATTAAATATTTAACATTAACAAAAAAAAAAAAAAGAAAAAAAAAAATGATTTCTAGCATTTATTAACTAATATTGCTTTTATAATAATTAAACTATTATCCTATTTCTGAATAATAATTTATCTAAAAACAAAAAAATTACTTTCACTAAATTTTTGATATGGAGGAAACCAATGAAATTAAAACAAAAAACTCACGAAAAAAAAGATATTCATTAAATAGTTTTTTTTTCTACAATGGATTTCTTCTTACATACATAGATGCATTATACATATAATATTGTATTCTTAATAAATTTAATTTACATATTATTCATTTTTTTTCTTATTACTTAGATTAATTATTAATTATTTAAATAATACCTTTATGACATGTGTACCTATATTAGTGTCTTTTTATATGATGCGTTCGCAATTTGTACATAAGCGAATTATGTATGTTTGTATGTAATTAATTTTTTTTTTTTTGTGATTAAATGCAGTGACGTGTTATAAATTTTCTTATGTTTTTATAATACGTAATTATGTATTTTTTTTTCTTCTATTTTTTACTTTAATTATTTAATTTCTTTTACCTATTTTTTTTTTTTTATTTAATAAAACATGGTGTGTCTGTGTGAATTTAAATTATTTTTTTTCTATGTGTATATACTTTATATTTATATATATTTAAATTTTAATAAAAAGCAAAAAATGTGTTTTAATAACATTTTTTTTTTTCTCTTTTTAAAGTGTAAAATTGATTTCATTCACAACTATTTTGTTTTTAAGCAATTTTTGTGTTTTATAAGATTTTTCAAATTGATCTTATAAATAATTTGAAAAAAAAAAAGCTTTTCACACTTATTTCTTTCAATTTTATTAAATACATAATGGCTTTGGTACATTTTCTTTTCATCCTTTTTTTTATTTATATATTTTTGCATCTTTTTAAACTTCTTTTTATTTGTTTTTTTTTTTTTTAAATATAATTTTTGTTATTTGTCTGAGGTTATATTTTGTTTAAAATTATATTTATTTTCGTTTTTCAACTTAAAAAATATATAATTTTATTTTTATCACAAAGTAAAAATATGATTTTTTTTTTTGTTTTTTTAATTTTAACACATTTTCAAAAAAAAAAATTATTTGAATTGAAATAAAATTTAAAATTAAAAACAAAAAAAAAACAAAATTTCAATTATTGAATCTTTAAACTTATTATCAAACCATATGTACATACACATACATATGAATGTATGTGTGTATACATTTAACATTTCAAAATTAATAAAGATTGAAACCTTCTCTTGAATTTTTTAATAAACACCTAAAATAGATAGGAAAATAAAGATATTAGTAGGAGTATGAAGGAGATGGTACATATACATATGTATGTATATTATTATATGTATACTCACTTGAACATTCTGGTGGATTTAATTGACCAAATACATTTAATTCATAAAGAGAAGCAAGTATTATGAAACATAAATACCATAACATCAGAATTATACCAAGCCTTCTATCAAGTTTCCATCCATTTAAATGAGTAGATAAAAGTAGAAATACTACTGTTGATAGTAAAGATAATGTCGAATATGCAAGACCTAGTTTTTTTTAAAACAAAATAAGGATATGCAAGTAAATTTTTATTCACTTTTTTTTTCTTATTAATTATCGTAATTTTACTTACCTTTCGAGATAACATTTACATGAGATCCTGGTTTTATAATTGCCGTTTGAATAAACCAAGGTAGACCTAGGCATACCAATATATCAAATACATTTGATCCTACTGCATTTGAAACTGCCATGTCACCATATCCTTCTTTTATAACAGCAATTGAACTTAAGGCATCAGGAACAGACACTCCAGCTGCAACAAATGTTAAACCCATTACTGTGTCTGGAATTCCAAGTGTTGAACCAATAATTGTTATCATCCAAACCTTTGTATTTTTATTATTTTATTCAAAAGTAAAGAGTATAAATTAGAAATTTTCAAAAAAAAAAAAAGAATTAATAATACACATACCATAAAGTATGAGTAGAATGATATCCAAACCATTGAAATAAGAAAAGTAAATGGATACCAATTTCGATATTTTTCAGTTCGACAATCGGGCATTGTTAATCGACACATATAATGAATTGGATATACAACATGCCAAAATAATAAACCTAGTAAACCACCATCTGTTGGTTTTTCCAGAGGATTTGTTAATTCTTGTGCTCTTGGATCTTTTGATTTATAATATTCTGGCTGTGAAGCTGGCTGTCCGACTTGTGGTTTTTGTTCGGTTTCTTGTTTTGTTGTAGGCTGTGTTTCAGGTTGTGCTGGATCACCAACGCCGGCATTATATCCATAATTTTGTTGTCCTTGATCTTGATTCCATGCATTTGCTCCCCAATCACTTGCTCCAGTATTTTGAATACCACCACCCCAATTATCGGCTACTGGCTGTACAGTTTGTCCTGCTGCAGATTCATCACCCCAAGCAGCATTTGGATCCCAACTTGAATTTGGATCCCATGCAGCATTAGGATCTGTATATCCTTGATATTCATTTTGCTGTTGGGCATTAGGTTGCTGTTGATTATTATCTTGTGATAAACTAGTAACTTGCTGTTGTCCTCCTCCTTGTGTATATGAAGAATCTGGAAGATTTTTATATGTAACCAAAGCTGATTGTTCTTCTTTTGTTGGAAGTTTAATTGGAAGGTTAAGTGACAAAGCCCATTTTTCTAATGGTGCATTAAAATGCAATGTAATGCAGTATATAACATAAAAGACTAACATTACTACTGATTCGGGCTGAAATTAAAAAATTAAATCCCTTTTTTTTTAACATACAAAAATCATAAATTTCCTTTACTTACCCAAGAAATTACATCATTAAAAATAATTGCTAGCATGATTAATATTGAAAGAGAATAAAAGAAGCAATCTCTTACTAAAGGCCACCAGTTTAGTTGACATACTGTGCCTGTACATAGTGCACAAACTGATATAACAAACATAATATTAAATACTGCTGAACCTATGACACCACTTATTCCAATATCATCTTTAGCAAAGAATACTCCAATTATAACTGTTGCTAATTCTGGAGCAGAACTACCAGCTGCCATAAATGTAGCACCAGCTACATCTGGAGCTAATTTAAGTTCTTCACATATTCTGTCTAAGCTTGCAACAAAATAATCATCACAAACTATTGCTAATCCTAAAAATGTAAAAATTGCAACAATAAAATGTATTATTAAACCACCATGTCTTCTTGCATAGGGACCCATTAGAGGCCTAGGAAATTGTTCAATAGCTGGTGGTGTACAATTTTCTCTTTTAGGTCTCCATGTAGCTAATGTTTCACGTGCTTTAATTGTAGGTTTTGTTGATGTTTCTGGTCTATCCTATAAAATTATGATACAAAATATTATTTTAATAAATTTGAATTTATCACAAAAAAAAAAAAAATAATAATAACCATTCAAGTACCTCAATCATTTCTATTGTTGAAATATCATCTTCAAAACTAGGACTATATGATGTATCTGGTGGAAATGGAGAACTTAAAGGTTGTTCTTCAGCGGTTTTGTTAACTTTTTCTGAATAAACTTGTATAGAATAATATATGAGAAATAAAATTCCCATATGCCATAAACGAGCACGTCTAGCTCTTCTCATTGCCTAAAAATAATATGAAAATTTGAATTATTAAATTATAAAAAATACATTTATGTACATTAAGTATAAATTTTTCAATTATTATTTTATATTATAGGCATTATCCCACATTTGTTCTATTAAATATGTTTTCGCTCCTTTTTTCTTTGACCTTTTTCGACTTTTAACATTTATCACTTAACATGACATCATCACAAAGAAAAATTATTTAAATTTCATCAAAACTTTTTTTTTCTAATGTCCTAGCTTTAAAAATATTTTTTTTTTATGAAGAAGCTTTTTTTTTTCTTTCTTCATAGTCATGATCTAAGTAACAATTGTTAAAATTGTTAAAACCTCATTCCATCAAATTATCTAGTGTAAAGATGACATCATAAATGCCAATTTAAATTGAATATTATTTTATTAAAAGCCGGGAAAAAATACAGATTTTTTCATCCTTTTCTTTTTTTTTTCAAAGATGACGTTCATGACGTAATATTAGCGCATTACTGTCTCCTTATAATTCAATAAATGAATCACATTTTTATTCTCTCTTTTTATTTTTCTATTTTTGAAACAAATAAAATTATTTATTCAAAACTTACACACGTACTTTCACTACATGAATAAAACACTAAAAAAAAATATAAAAATAATAATTAAAAAGTGGATATACCATCAAGGACATAGAAAATGTAAAATGCATAAAAAAAAATTTAAATGTAAACGCACATAATATTATATTTAATTGACGTACATAAATATGTATATAATATGTATTTCAACATTATGACAAAAATATATCAATTAATTGTTTTCCTGTTACTTACAGGAAGTATAAAAATTAAAATTTAAAAAATATATAAAGACACAAAACGCCGGATATGCATTTTATTAGTTAAAAGAAAATTTTTCTTTTTCTGATTTTGTTTTTTTTTTTTTCTTTTAAGAAAAAAAAAAAAAAAAAGTAAAAATCAATATTTTGCAACACTTATAAAAGATATTAGAAATTTTAATGTAACCCTTTTAGGATCATATTTCAAGTTTCCTGTTTAGGTCGGTAACTTAACTTAATCTCATTATTAGAAACAATAGAAGAAAAAGAAAAAGAAAAAAAAACAACAATATATTGTAAATACTATATATCAACAATGTTATAATGAATGACAATGTCACGGTAATAGAATGAAGACTATCAAGGTAGATACTAAAAATCATGGTCTTAAAGATAAATTAAATGGTCAAGTAAATATGTACATATGAAATTGTATTGGAGAAAATTAACAAAATGTGAGTTTATAGCATATATACCAATTATACTATTACACCTGTGTTTACTATATAGTCACACTCTAGTGCATCCTGTATCTTCATACATTTCTATAAAATGTATCTTGAAGAAGTGCATCTTACCATTAAGTTTTATCTTTTATTTTTTAAATTCAGAAAACACTATGGGTTATATGATTTAAACAAGATTCAGAGAAATTTGCTAAAATATATTATTTTGCACGCAACTTTGATATTTTATTCTTAAAAATACAAGTTTAGCATGAAATCATATCAGTGAAAAACTTCAACTTTTTTTTTTTTTTAAATTATTAAAATGTTTACGGTTTGTAAATGTCGGATATTCTTAACAAAAAAAAAATTTTTTTTTATGCATATATATAGGTTATATCTATAAAAAAGATATAGGTAGGTATTCTGTAAAAATCACAAAAAAAGGATATATAACAGGAAACAATTTCTCAATACAGTTTTATTAATCATGTTCCACAAAACATTTTTGTTATATTCCACTTGATTTTTTTTTTTTTAAATAGCCGCAGTCGCAAAAGCTTTTCATAACATTTTTGCTTCAATATCATTTTCTTTTTTCTTCCTTTTTTCATATTATTTTTTCTTAAAGTTTTTTTTCATATTTTTAGTCAATGAAAATCAAAAATACTCTAATAATCACAATTGATTAATTTTTCTTAATTACTATATGCATTGTAAATTAAGTGTATTTATATACATAAGTATATTTATATAAAAATAAAATATAACGATAAAAATCATAAAATAGTAAAATCAAATTTTTCAATTACCATTTTTTAAATCCTTATTTTGTTTTTTTTTCTTGTATTTTGTTCAATTTGAAATTTTATTTTTATATTTCAAAAGAAAAAAAAATACTAAGGATATAATATTTTTTAGCACTTTTTATTTTCTTTTAATAAAAATTTACTTTTAAATTTTCCGGTATGAATTTTTTTAAAAATTCACAAAAATATCATTTAAAAATTACAAAATACTCGTTTTAAATGAATCACATTTATGTACAATTAAAATAATTTATTTTTCTTTATTGTATTATTATTTTGCTTTCCTTTTTTTATTTTATTTTTTTTTAATTTTTTTTCTTTCTTTTTTCTTCTTTTTTTTTTTTTTGATTTTCTAAATTCTAAATTTTAATTAACTTTTTCTTTGTTTCTCGTATATTGAATAATTTTTCTATAATAACTTTTTATATGTATGAGAAAAGACAAATAAAAAAGAAAATAAAAAAAGAAAAAATAAAGATGAAAATATTTTTTCTAAATTTTTTTTTCTATTTAAAAAGGAAATAATGTATGTATATAATAATTGAGAATATTATAAGTAAATATATTTTTCTGCCTTTTCCGAACGTAGGCAAAACACTACATGAATTATTTTAAAAAGAATTTTAAGGGAAAAAGCTTAAATGAAAATGTAGGTTCTATAGGAGTATTTTGTAGTAAAAAAAATATATATAAGAATGAGCGAATTCATATGTACATTAAGTATATGTATGATGTGTAGGAGTATGTTGTAGTTGTTTCTTTTTATTGAGCAAGCGCATTTATTCAAATGGAAAATATTCGTTAAGATTTTAATATTATGATGGTTCGACGAAAACAGTTGAAAATTGGAATATTTAAATTTTTATTCGCTAAATAGGAGGAAGTAGTCACGTAAATTATCCTTTTAAGTTTTATTTGCACAATTTAAATTTTAGTTTAATAGAATCAAGAACACAATAACCAAAAATATCAATTAAAAACCTATTCCATTTTTTTTCCTAATTCATAAAAAAAAAGAAAATTCGTATTTCTATAAAATTCCAATTTGGCACTACTAAATTCAAATTGAAGAGAAAAATTATCAAATTTAAATAAAATATTTTTGCTGGAAACAAACTGTACAAATAATTTTATATTTTCATTATTTTCATAAATGGCCTGTTTTCTGAATCTATAAAATTGTTCAAAATTACGAAAATAATTTCATCAAAGACTACAATTTAAATATAATCGGCTTCTTTTTTCGAAATACTTAAAATAAAATAAAAATGAATAACAATTAAATTTTGGGCATAATATTTTTTTTTTTTTTTTTTAAATTTGAACAAGTCTATTTCGATTTCAATAAGTGTTTTTCCATGTAACAATAAATTAAAAAGTCAGCATACATATTTGTTTTTTCTTTCTTCTTATCTATTTATTTCAATATAAGAAATTTTTTCTATTTTTGCGAAATTTTTCAAAAGTCATTGCCTCATCAAGAAAAAAAAATGGAAAAACTAACATAAAAAAAAAGGTGTCAACACCTTTATGACAAAAAAGGAACCGCTTTTATCAATTGTTGCCGAAACAAAATAATAGCTATTGGTTTTCATCAATTGTTTTCAAAATCATTGTCGGTCTCTTTAACAGACAGTTTGGCACCAAATGAATTACATAAACCAACAAAAAAAACAAAAAAAAACCAACACATTTTTGTCGGTTTCTTTTAGAACTTTTTTTCCTTTTTCATTTATTTCACCTGAAATTTGCGACAATATAAAATGAACTAATTTTATTGAATTCAAAATACATATGTACATACATAACATATACATATATAAAAAACATTTCACAATTAAAAATTTTTTTTTGAAATTATCCGAAAAAAAAAAAATAATAATAAAGAGAATTCGTATTGATTAAGATGTTATCCTTATAAGAATTCTATTATATTCATTATTTAATTTAATATTGTATGAACTGTACCAATTGAATCCTATCTTTATATACTTATATAGTTAACGTTTCTTATTATAAAAGGATATTATGATGATTTTTTTTCTTCATTTTGTCATTTTTAATCCTTAAAATCCTTTAAAATTTATATTGAATAAACCATAACCAAATAAATTTGATGCGGTTAATATTATAAGTAAGTAGTTTTAAATACATCAATATCTTATTACAATTCATGATGTCATATAAAAAAAAATAAGAATATAAAAATTCTCTGGACGATTATTAAGGATAATTATAACAAAAACAACAACAACAACAACAAAAAAGAAGAAAAAAAATTCTCATATCATCTCAAAAATATTGCGTGCAAAGAAAGAAAAATCAATTTATTTTTTTTGTATGTGATTTTTTTTTTTTTGGATTGTTTGTTTTGTGTTATCATAAAATTGACTTTTTGATGCTCTTCAAGAATATTGTCCTTTTATAATATATATTAACAAAAGTTATAGTTTACAGATGTCTTTACACATACTTGAATTCAATAGAGATACATTTATATTATATGTTATAAATAGTCCTTGAATTATTATTGTTATATGTATCTTGTCCGTCTGAAATATTCAATATCAAATGTTATGTATAAAATACGTAATAGGAGGAATTGATGAAAAAAAAAAGGAATACAATCCACCATATTTTTTTGACTTTGCAATACAAACCCTCTAACATCAAAAACCATAAGAACATTTTTCAATTTTTTTCTCTCCTTTTTTTTTATATTAAATATAATATTGTGCGTGTGTATAGTTTCTATATATATGAATGTGTACATATAAAAAAAAATCACAAAAGGTGCAGAAGGGTGGAAATTATTGTAATTTATGGTTAAATTTCAGGATCAAACCGCACAGTGTCATATGAAAAAAAAATAGTAAATCGCGTTTTTAATACATGTATGTAGGTACTATATATCACATATATGTATGTATTATAGTATGTGCAATTGCTAATACGGTTTTATTTATTTGAAGATATATGGAGAATAAAATTTTGAATGTATTTGTAGTTTAATCACATTTTTAAAGCATCAGTATAACGGAAATTGACTAATAAAACGCTGAGTTGCCCCCTTGCTGCGAAATTATCTCTAGAATATGGGCTTATAAATGCTTTCTAAATGATTTTTTGTGAGAAATACGCCATTTTCTTATTTTTTTTTTTTTATATAAACTAAATTTTTTTTTTGCACTAAGCTTCAAACTTAAAATTTCATTTTTCAATCATTTTATAAAATTTCTAATAGTTTAGAAGAAAAAAATTCCTTGCAAATTTAAAAATTTATTTTTCTATGAGAAAATATTTTATCAAGAGAATTGGACAGTTTTTAAAATAGTGTTGTGTTGTTGTAATTTAAAGGGTAAATGTACAACAAAGGGATCAATACCTTTATGGATTTATTTATCTTACAAATTTACAAGAAATTAAAAAAAAAAGTTATACCAAATGTATGATTAGAAATTTCACAGGAGATAAAAATAAAGTACAAGAAGAACCTATATGTCATATGATATATTTGTTCAAAAAAAGACGAAAAACAGAATAAACGGCCCTTTTCATTAATACGCAAATTGCGCAAATGACGCCATGTTCATTTATTTTTTCCAGTGCAAGTTGCAAAAGCATTAGCTTCATAAATTAAAACTTGCAGAGCAAATGATTGCAAATAAGCAAATACTTTTCAGAAGTTGCTTTGTTGACTCAGTCAAATTGCAATCAGACAACAATTTCCAATTTCCAGTACAAATACGTCATTTGCACATGCAACTGATGTATTTATGAAACGGGCCAACTATATTTATACTCGTAGACTAAAAATCTTCTTAGAAATATTTTAAAAAAATCAACAGAAAGTATTGCTTGATTCTGAAAAAAAAAAATATCTACAATTTACAATAAAATCACCAAAGTTCTTTCAATATACGCAAAAATTTTATCTATCCTTTTTAACCCAAAAAAAAAAAGTCCATGTCCATATCTTTATTACATTTTAAGACTTAATTTTACAATTTTAATAACAAAACACAAACATCATTTACATCATTTTCACACCTTTTTCTTTTTTTTTCCCATTCTATTTCAATGCTAAGCCAACCTATTTCAACTTAACTTCATTCACTTTTCAATCAGTAGCTTAAATATGAATTTGAATACATATACGACAAAATTTTCAATACAAAACACTTAATCTTTGACAAAAAAACGATTTTTATTTATTTTTTTTTTCAATTAAAAATAGAAAAAAAAAATAAGAAAAATAATCATACACTTAGTAATGTTACTAATCTTATAATCTGATAATCTTCTTATTATTGTATAAATATATGTATCTGGATGATATTTACTACATAATATACATATCTATTGGATATATCCTTAAACAAATTGTGCCAAAACACGAGTTCATTTATAATTATAGAGCACAAAATGTAGTAGATAATTCGTATGTAAAGTTCATGGTGTTAAGATCACACACCATATACAATAAGGGGATAAAAATAGATGCCCCTATGAATGAATACCATATATTCCATCCAGTGTATACCTGACTTGACACGGTAGTTCTTTCAATTTGTCGACAAGACACACTTTAAAGATTAAAAGATTTTTTCTTTTTTATTTTTTTAAATGCTAAACTTGACATTTACATAGATTCGATTTTGCGGCAAAGTCAAATGCAAATTTTTAGTATTTTTTTTTATTATTTGTTACTATAAGTTTTTTTTTTCTTTTCAATTTCTCTTTTTTTTTTTTTCAAAGGCATGATTTTCTTTACATCAATGTAAATTTTTCATTATAGAATTGAATATATGTATGTATACTTATAATCCAGGTGTATTTACAATGGTATTGATCATTAGTTCAATTGAATGGAAGAAAAACCGATGAAATTTTGTTTATGTATCAATAATAGGATATATCAATGAATCAACAAAATATTGTATTGAATGTGTAAATCTTTAGAAAATCTGTTAATACTTATTATTTTTAATGCAAAAATATGATTTATGTTATATATTTTATGTAGTTTATATACCGAATTACCGAAACGAAATTTGAGATATCTATTTAGGCCTAATAATATATGAATAGTGAAAAAAATATACATACGAGTATGTACTCACATATGTATGTAAAAATTTGACGATAACATGTCATTACTCTAATGATTTTTTAATTCTTGGTGAAATTTAACTTTTTACTTAAATAATTGCTTTTCTTATAGTCTGCGAAGGTTGAAGCAAAATATTTTTCTCCATTTGAAATTCTCCTTTTTTTTTTCAATTTCTTGTTTACCTTGTTCGTTTATCAAATAAAAATTTCAAAATTTTTTATAAAATGGAAGAATCTATAAGAGTCTATAGGAAAATTTACATTTTCAATATTTTCTAACTTTAAAATATGTACCACTTTTTATTTTTACTAAATCTTTGTCAAAAGACTGATTATGTAGTTCATTTTGCAGCGTCTTGAACCTCAAGACTCTACTGAAAATTCTTGAAAGTTTTTCTTAAGAACCATTTTCTCATATAGCTTTAAAAACTAAGAAAAACTAAAGCTACGCTACATTGAACAACTTTGGGATTTCTGGTTGAAAAATACATTTAAAAAATTAGTTTAAATTTTATTTAAAAAAATTCTGATAAAATATTTTAAGAAACTGTTTGAAACAAGAAAAAAAAACTGATAGTATTCTCATAATCTCATTTCAAGGCTTATCAAAATTAAGTAAAATACAATAATTTAAAAGTTTGTTGCAAAAAATATTAAAATTTTTATTTTATAAAAAATATTTGTGTCCATAAAAAATTTATCATAATTTTCTTCACACTTATCTATATACATATATGGAAAATAATACATATAATTACAATTTCAGTTCTTTTTTAATTTCTTAATTTTAATATTGAATTTTTTTTTCTTTAAATTATTATCTAAAAATATTGATTCTTAACATCCGTATAAATATGGATACATAGGCACAAAAATTGCAGGTCCTAATTGTTTTTCTTGTGGCATATGCGTTTTCATATGTTTTTTCAAATGATCTCTTCTACCAAATTTTTTACCACAAATTGTACATGGAAATGGTCTAATTCCTGTATGAATTCTTTTATGCCGTGTAAGCTCTTCATTTCTTGTAAAAGTTTTACCACAACTTTCTAAATCACATTTAAATGGTCTTTCACCTATGAAAAATTAAAAAAAAAAAATTAATCTATTAATTGAATGTTTAAATTAACAGTTAAAGGATAATAGATATTCTCAACATTAAACTAATTTAATTTAGAATAATTCATAATTTATAATTTTTAATTACCTGTATGAATTCTAATATGTCCTTTTAATTGACCATTATTTGAAAAAGCTACATCACAATGAGGACATTTGAATTTTTTTGGTCTTTGTTTACGTGCATTAATTGCTTTTATTTGAACATCTTCAGCTAATACTCTTGCATATTCCTGTTCTACCAGTGTAAATGTTAAAGGATCCATACCAATCATAGTTGATGATGCTAAACCACTCGGAAAATAAGCATTATAAGGACTTGTATTGGCATACATATTATCTGGATAATGTTCAACAAAATAATTTGCAGATGTAATACCATCATAAATTGGTATTGAATTTAAACTATTACATGTTACACCATAAAATCCATTATTAACTGGTATTTGTTTTATATTGAATTCTTTTTCACTTTTATTTTCACAATTTTCACTTTTTGTTTTAACTGAATCCCATGGACGAAATAGACGAGAATAAGTTTGAGGTGTATGCATTTTAATTGCAGACATATTATAATCCTTTTTAAGAGTTCTTGTATAAACGAACTAGAAACAATATTATTTTGTATATTATGTGTACTAATAAATTTAAATAAACCGATTAACAAACGATTAAAATAATAATTTCGAAATAAAAAATAAAACATTAAACACTGAAAACACCTTAAGATGTTTACTCGTAGAGTACTTGACCTCGAATAGATTTTTTACAGCCTTCCACTTTCGTTTTATGATTTCAAATCCTCTCATCATCTGCACCCTCGTGAGAATGATTTACAGACAAACAATAGGAAAAAAAATAGTAAAATAGATAAAAGGAAAAAAATTGTATATAGTAGAATATTTTACACAAACAATGAATCTCCTCCCAAGTTTAGTCCTTTTTATTTATTTATTTTTTCCTTTCTTATAATGCATTCCATTCTGATCTTGTTTGCCTTTGAATTCAGCCCTAATCCTCTTTATGCTTCAAGTATGTATTTTTTTTTTTTGTATTGGGAGTGACAAACACACAAGCAAATGTTATACGTAAAAAAGGACTTATATGTGTTTAACTAACCCTATTGGCCCCTTATAGTTGCATGGTGAATTTGCGGTTTTCATATATACACATTATTATAAAATTTATTATTTTGAAAGGGAAAAAAATGGCTGATTTTATTACTTTTTGAGTAGTTAAAATTCAAAATTAAACCTAAAAATTGAATTTATTAAAATAGATTTGGAGAATTTTGAAAAATTTCATTTAATTTTTCTCTAAGATTTTAATTCGAGTATGAATTCTGGTAATTCCCAACACAAAAATTCAATTTTTTTTTGTCATTGAAAAATGAAATTGTTTTTTCCTATTTTTTTTTAAATAAAAATTCTATTTTATTCTTTATTTAATAAAAAAAAGACGTATAACTAAATTCTAAATTGAATGTCGTACTCTATTAACTTTTTATCCTTATTTCCTTGAAAGTGCGCTAAATTGTGTAACAATGCTTAATATGTAATAATCGATCAATCATTTTTTCCAAGAATACAAGTTAATTTATATATGAAATGTATGAAATTTTATTATTATTTTTTTTTTGGGAAAAAAACTCATTTTTTGAATAAAAATAAAATCAAAGTATAATTTCACAAAAAAATGAAAAAAAAAACTATTCATTCATACATATGTCATCAAAAATATATCGATCATTTATTTTTTTGACATGTTTCAGGAAGAATATAATAATTATTAATTTTTGAAGTAAGTTTGAAACACGTTAAAGATCTTTCTTTAACTTTCATAGACCGTTTGGATACACTTTTTAAGTTGTATCACTTATTTATGTTTAAACCTTTGGCGTGATTGCCGATCAATCTTCAAGATATAATAATTTCTTAAAATTTTTAAGATTTTATTATCGAAATTCAATAATGTAGCTATACCTATTGTTAATTTAGTTAGTGGAAAAATTATAAAAAGTGTTCTCAGTATTATGTATTCGAAGTAATGGCCACATCTGTGGTTTTTTATCAAGATTTATCAAAAGACTTAAGATAGATAAATTTTCTACAGGAATTTCTTTTGAAAAATTTAATAAAATCTCGAATAATTTAATTGAATAATGATTTTCTTTAAAAAAAGCTTGAAGGTTAAAAAAACTTTTAAAACATATACTTTTTAAAAATTGATTATAAAGCCTCTGTAACTAAAGAGTTATTCGAGAAAGTTTGTCAGTAAAAGCTTGTTCTTCAAATTCATATTTTTCGAATATTCCATCATATTTAATCATTTTCACGAAAGGATCGATTCTAGACAGGAAGCCTTCTATTCACTCATCCTAAATCCTAAAACCCCATGTAAATCCGTTCACGTTTACTACTCTAAAACTCTTCCCAAAAATTTCACAATTACGTCACGAAGAACACTTTTTCGGACAAAAGATCCGTTAGTAAGTGGATAAAAAGTATATAATAAAAAAGGAAACCCTGCAAATTGTAAAAATGCACTATTTTCTTTCCTATATAATGGTAATTCTCAAATAATTGAGTATCGTGAAATAACGCCAATTAATTTTTCATTTTAATTTATGAAACAGTATTTTCCTTTCTATTTTTTGTTTTTTTATAATTGTTTACTTTTCTTTCGGATTGTCTTTGAAAAATATTCATTTCAAATACATTTTTGGTTCAAGCCTTTTTTTTTAAACTTAATTGAGGTTAATTAGATAACTTTTTTTTTTAATAGCAAAAAATAGTATTTTCAGTCGATAGTTTCAAAATCTCACAAAGTAGTAAGCAAAAACATGATATAAACAAATTTTCAAGCCAAAAACTATTTTATACAAATCTTAAACAAAACTGCAGGGTATTTATAAATCATTTCGAAATATTTTTCAGAAGTTTAAGTCATTCTTTTTTGTTTTTTTTTAAATTAATAGCTTACTTTGTTGTCGTAATGTTTTTCAAAGAACAACTTTTTTTTTCATTTTGTTGTTCGTTGTATTACAACTATTAATTTTTTTAACATATTTCCAGATATTTATTCTCTTTTTTTTTTTTCTTTCAAATATTGAATAATCATCTGTTAACTAAATCTGTCATCAACAATTATCATAAAGGCAGCTTTTGAATAATAAATAATTTATTTGAAGTCATTATAGAAATTCTAAAAATTTTCATTTTCAAGGATCCCAAAGGCGTGGCTTGATCTCACCGAAACAAAATGCCTCTTCAAACCCTCATCACATATCACGTTATTTTTTTTATTTTTTTTTTATTTTTTGGTTTTTGGTTTTTAGGGTGGAAAAAGGCGGTAAATGAAATGGTATGAGCAGTTTTGAATAAATAAAATCTAAGAGGCAAATTTAAGTTATTCTTAAACCAAAAAAAAAAAAAAAGATATATATGACGTATATAAAGGAAAGTAATAAATAAACAACAACAAAAAGAAAATAAAATTTCAAGGTGTCCCTTACATGTGAATATAAATTCTAAGAAAGGGAACAGATTTTTATTAAACTCGTGCGTGCAACCCCTGTTTATATAAATAAATAGAATATAGGTACGTATATATACCATATATTGTAATCTGTATATATGTACATACTTAATAATTCAGGACAGTGTGGTTGATTTTTTTTCCCTTCTATTGTGTAAGTTAAGATTGTCGCGGGCTTTGTTCTTTTATTTCATTTCACCATTAGAAAAGAGCAAATTTGATTTATCAAAAAAAAAAAAATAATTCTTTTTATTATACAGTTTGTGGTTTTGTACTATACTGACTATTAATAATAAAAATAAGAAAAAATATAATAATAAAATCTATAATAGGGTGTCATATTAGAATTTTTGATCAAAAGCTATAAAAAAGGTTCCTTTTATGCATACACACACATATGTATGTACCTATATAGTACATGAAATATAATGTATATGTAACGTAAACTTCGTCCTGTATTTGGAATGTTATTTTAGGTCAAATTCAGGTATGAAAAAATGAAGGATATACATATATTACATTCAACTAGAAATTTTATAGAAAACATAAATTATGCATTTTATTCACTACTATTTTTTTCTGAGTGAATTTAAATTAAAGTTTCACTTATATTTTCTCTTATTCACACTTGTAAAACTTGCAATATTTATTAGATTACTTTCGAATTCCGAATTAGTAAAAATCCGCACTCTAACGCACTTTAGAAAAACTAGAAATACAGAAAATTTTTCGATAGTCCTAAAGCAACGAATTCCTAAGAAATTGCTAGGATCCGCAATATGTTCAAAGAAATTTTGCGGACATACAGTAGGTATTCGTGAGTAAAAACAGTATAAGAAACATTTATACTTGAATTATCAATTGAAGTCAGTACAAGCAAGATAGGCATACTTTTCAATTAATTAATGAAATATAGAGAGAAAAAATTAAATTTGAATAACCTTAATTTGATTGCCTAAACTAGAAAAATTGTACACTTAAAAATAGCAACGGCCAACAAGCTTAAGGCTAATTCCACGTGTGACGCACACTACATTTGACAATAGTTTACTTATAAAACTACATATTTCGAATAGAAATAGACAAACGAGAACAACATGTTTTTACATAATTAAAGCAAAAGAGTGCTAGAATTTGAAAAAATTATTTTGTTACTAATGTGACGCATACTATTAGAAAGGAAGTCATTTCATGGTCTCTTTTTCAAATCTCGTTTTCTTCTTCGTTTTTGAGCTTTGTGAATTTATTAATGTGTAATATTAAAATATAAAATAATTTTTCCATTTCTTAAATATTTTATTACACATTTCTTTTGTGACACACACTACACAACATTTGTGAGGCATACACATCTTACTTTCTACATATATTTTTTTACGACACTCAAAATACAAATCAGCTATCTTGGTCCTTATTTAGGATACCTGAATAGTTTAAATTCCCAAATGACGCAAGAAGCAAAAATTTTGGATTTTTCGTTTTTGAAAATTTTCATCAAGTACCTATACATTTCAACAGAGCACTATCTCTGCTGTTGCCCGGCCTTCTCTAGGATAAGGCTTCATACATGGAACTCTGATGTAATGAGAATGGAAGACATCTGTTCTCAACCCCTAGACAAAGTCCTCTCGTTTGTTAAGAAAACGAGGAGATTTTACTAGAGACGGGGCGCTGAGTACAATGGACTCTCCTGTCTGAGTGCTCGTGGATGCCTTATCCGCATCCCCCCCACCCACACAACAACAACAACAACAACACCTATACATTTTCATGGAATTAGCCTTGAATGAAAGTTAGAAGAGTATGAAAAGATAAAGTTTATTTTGCAAAAACACCTCCTAAGAAAGCACTACCAAAATTTCATATTCTTCTACTTCCAAGGTTTCATGCTAAGCTCCTAATTTCTGTAGCCTTAAATTGTAGTACATTATACATAAAAATCAAATTTTTCTTTTATAACTTTAAATTCTTACGTTTAAGTAAATTGACGATATTGAAATCAAAATCCTCAAGTTCACACAAGTTTTTAAAACTTTAGTATTGACTGCAATATTTTCTTTAACACATAGACTTTTTGAACATATGTACATACACGCTTAAACAGTTTCAAATTTCAAATGACTCTATTAATTTTTATTCTATTTTATATAGTAAACAATATCAAACTGTTCAAATAATGAAACAACTTTTCCTTTCATTGTAATTATTAGCTTGATCGCAATTCTTTCAAATAAATTATATACAAAAATAATACTTACCACCCAACGTGATAACAATAATAATATAATAATAATCAATTCAATATAAATTTCTATTCAATCAATAAAATTTATAAAGAATATCTCTTTTTTTTTTTTAAAAAGTCAAGAATTTATATTTTTTTTTTAAATTGTTCAAACCACAAATATTTATTTATTAATTCTCACTTTTTTTTTTTGCTAAAAATATAGAATACACTAATAGGCAATAAATTTTATACACTTTTTTTCAACTCGATGACACTTTTTTTTTTTCAATAATATTATGTATAATGTAGGTATTATTTGAAAAGAGATCTTATGCGAACAATTAAAATTTTCAATTGTTCATTGTATTTGGTCGAAAAATTGAGATGTTGCAAAAGAAAATTCTACAAGAATTTTTAGTTTTTTTTTTTCTTCTTCAATTTCAATAATTGATTTATTTATTTGTTTTTTTTTTTTCACTTTTACTTCAGGTAAAAATTAAAAAATAACTGTTTTTAATACTTAAAGAACACTTTATACTATAAAAGTGTTAATAATTCAACACAATTTAAAATGTATTTCTTTGAAAATGCTAAGAATGATATTAATATTTCTGTGGTCACATTCGAAAACCGCTTAATTCGATATAAGCAACAATTTAACTGATACCATCTAGATCTTTGTAGTACTTTGTTCGCGTTATTCTGACAAAATTGGGTTGTTGTATTTTATTTTCCTCAATAATGTTATGAATGAAAAACATAACATCTTAAGGTCACGTTGGTTCTTCTTCTCTTTGAAAATCGAACATTCAAATAAATTTTTCTTAAAAGTACATTTTCAGATTTAGCGGTTTGTACTTGTGGCCACAGATTTATGCTTTTACTTTTTTTTTAAATATTTTTATATATATTTTTTTTTTGAAAATATGTATAATACGATATAATGCATTTTTCATAATACATATTTACAATGTGCATAGAAATATAATTTTTTCAAGATAACATAAATAAAACTCTTCATACAATTATCAGTGCAGTCATTAAAGATCATTAGATCAATAATAATTATCACAATTCACAATATAAATATAATAGAATTCTATCATGAATATATAAATGGTTATTTGTTATCAACGATGATGATGCATACAATTTTCATATTTTTTGTTTTTTTTTTGTTTTTATATATTTTAAAAATGATTCATTATGTTTGTTGCATTTTTTTTTAATATTTAGAATAAATGCCACTTTTATTATTCGTTATCTGTATAGCCTGTTTTTACTTACATGTTATCAATTTAAATGTGAATTATATTAGACATTCTTCCGAAAGAAATTATTGTTTTAGAACGATTCATATATTTATCTTTATATTGTTGAAAATTCCATCTCTTCTATATAGATCTGTGAAATGCAAACTCATTTCACAGATTCAGATAAGCCACTATATTCCACATTCAAAACCATTGTTGCAATTTTCGTACAAAAATATCAAACGCTATAAAATGATCGTTGAAATGTCACTATCCGTGCTAGAAGCCTCATATAAAAAATATTTAAAAAAAAAAGAAGAAAAATTAAGATGACCTATTTTATAATATAAAGTACACACACTGACCCTTTAAAAACCATCATCCATCAGATGTTGGGTTAAGATTTGAAATAAATTACCTACATTTTATATCTATCTACCATAAATTCTTTCAATTTTTCCTCTGATCTTCTTTACTTTAAAGTGGAACTCTAGAGCAGAAATAAACAATTTCTAAAGAATAACCAATTCATATAAGAACTGATAATTTTTTCATAAAATTTATTTATATTGAAAATATCCTTGAAATTTTAAAATTTTGTTGCTATATTCATCATTTTTATTATAAGAATTAAGAACCTTCTGTTTATGTTGCATATTTATATAAAACAGTTTTTGTATGATTATTATTTTCCTTTTTCAAAAATAAGTGAAATTTTATTATATAATTTGTCTTTTTCTTTTTTTCTTTTTTTATTTGTAATTGTTATTTTTGTAAATAGAGTATTTTATTTTACAAAACAATTAAAAATTATATAATAGCCATCTTCCGGATTCAAAAATACGACCCTCCGCATTGACATGTTTTGTAACAAATTTATTTTTATACAATAAAAATCAATTGAAATCAATATAGAAAAACTAAAGTATAAATAAATATTATTTGAAAAAAAAAAATGAAAAAAAAGGAAGAAGAATTCAACAAAACTTTGTTTTGTGAATTACATTTTTATTTGTATATATTAACAATATAATATTATTATAGATATCATTTATCTTTTTATCTATCAAAAAATTGAAGAATTGAAATTTTTCTTAAGATATAATTTTCAAAAAAAAAAAAAAAAAAAAACGGAAGAAGTCATCAAAATTATACAAAAACGTAATATATTGGTGACAGTTAAAATTTTATTTTGCAATATACTGAGTTTGTATTTTTGTATGTATATATTTAATTTTAAATCAGTTTAAGGTAAAATATCTATTACAAATTGTTACAGCATGTGCTACCGTGGTAAAAATCACCCGCTGGGAAGTTTTATTTGAATGCATATATATTTACTTCAATGCTCGTACATATATACACACATAAGTATATATATGAGAGAAAAAAATAAATAATATATTTAAATTGATTTCAACAAAACTGAATGTCATTCAAAATGAATACATTGTGTGTGATGTATTCAATATTAGAGAAGACTGATTGCATTTAATCGAATCCCATTTCAAGACTAAAACTTACAATTAAATTTTTGACACTGAAATATTAAACAATTGAAACATCTTAATAAAAATTTAAGGCTATAAACCTTATGTGTAAAATGTGCATGATCGTTGAAGAATTTTGTTATTTAATTCAAAAAATTAACAAAATATTATCAATTTAGGAAAATATGGATGGAATTCAATAGTTTTATCGTTTTTTTAAAGAACTGATCTTCAATTTTTTTTCAATTACAGTGGAAGGGGTTGCAACCTTTAAGGAACGATCAAGGCTTACGGAACCATACAAATAGAATTTGGCAAAAAATTTCTAGAATTTAGTTTATTACATTGAAATTGCAAAAAAAATATGCCATCTTAAGATTTTGGCGTAAGATTCAAGGTAATCCTATCCTATGAACGACGTATCAAATTCATTTTGAAATCATCTTACATTTTTATAAATCAAATTCCATCAGAATCACTGAAAAATATGAATTAAACATTTCTAATAAATTACAAATTGATAAAAAAAAGTTAAATTTTTTTTACAAATTTACTAATGTTTATTTTTCAAAATAGAATTTCTTTTATTTAAAAAAAAAAAGGTATGTACCATAATTAAATAGTAGCTTCTTATATTTACCACCATCTGGGCAATTTTTAATAAATGATTTTATGACACCTACATATACATTTATTTTTACAAATACAAAAAAAAAACCTGATTCTCACGCAGTTAAATTAAATTAAGTAAAAAGAATAATTTATTGACTTTATAGAAAAATTACCTGTTTTTAAATTATTACTGCTCAACAGGGAACATGATTTTTTTTCTTTCAAAGAATTAACTTCTTCAAATTTTTTTCTTTCTTTCATTCAGTATTTGAACCATTCATAATATAAGGATATGCATTTTTATTTCAATGAAGTAGAGAAAAAAAAAAGAATTGAATAAATAAAAAATAAACAAAAGAGACCAATTGGTATATTAAAAGATTTAATCTAACAATGAAACACCAAAAAAGAAGGCGTGCAGGTATCACCTGTAATAATTGTAATAAAAAATAAAAAAATACTTTTAAAAAAATTCAGTATTATTTTCGATTGAATCAAAAAATTTCTTTTTATTCATTCCTCTGAACCTTTTAAATTTCAAATTGTAATAAGTATCTAAAATATGAAGCTCATAAAATTTTTGTTAAAAAGGATATAATTCTAAACTATTGCTTACTTTTTAAAAAAAAATATCTAAATTACATATGTATGTATGTGGTCAATACTCTGTAAAATGAAACCAAAATTTTCACTTTCTTGAGTAAAAGTGTTGAAAAGAATAGCTAAATGTAAAAAAAATTCTTTGTTTTTATAGGCAGCTGACCTGATATCAGCATAGATTTTTAGTATATTATTACAAATACAATATACATTTTAATTTTTTTTAATTATGTACTTTATAATGTCTTCTGCGTTACCTTCTCATACATTTTTATTGCTTGTTGTAATAGATTAATTATATGGGTTTTCTACTAAATACTTTTAAAAGAACATGTGTTACAATAAAACTATAAAAGTGACAATTATTAAATACTTAACAATTCACAGAATTCTGCGTTACCGCCTATTATTTCAGATAAATTTAAAACATAAAGTCAAAAAAATAAGAATGCACTATATAGTTTTAAAAGTGAAGGTAATTTTTATTTTATTTAATAAATTTAAAAATTTTACACTTTTATTATCCAACAATTTTTTAATAAAATTCCTCACAAAAAATGTCTTCTGCGTTACCAGAGAATTGACCATGTAGATATTATTAGTTGCATTATGATAACAAAAATTTTTCTATGCAATTGAAATAAATGATTGACACACAATGAATTTAGTATAAAACTGATTATATTGATAAGATAATGAAAATCGTGTAATGAAGGTATTTCTGTAATTACAACAAACTCATAGAAATTTTAATTAACTTAAAATATGTCTACTAAAAAACAGCGGAAATTATTATTTATAACATTTTTATTTTCATCTTTATCGTTTATTATTTCACTCGTTAGTATTTCAACAAATCAATGGGTACGTTAATTTTTTAAAAATCTCAGAAATGAAATTTTCTTTAAATATTTTTATTTACTTTTTTCTTTTCAAGATACAAGCTAGAGCAAGAAATTCGATTGCTCGTGGTGATAGTGAAATTAACTATGGTCTATTTCATGGATCACTTACACGTTATTTTTTATCATCTGGACAAAAATTTGATTTGACTTGTAAATTTAAATACACAATGTGTGTTTTTTTTGTTTCTTATTATTTTATTTCAATATTCTTTGTAGTAACATGTAATTATGGTGAAGGTGCATGTATATACAGTTGCCAGAAAACTTATGATGCAAGACAAGATGAATTAAATCGAATTTTAAAAGGACAAAATTTAATTCAATGTTCAATTTCAGATACATTTCAAATTTATAGTGTAAATGGTACGTGATAATGTATATAATATGTAGAAAGATTTATATTAACTGTATTTTATTTTCTAATATCTATAATTTTAGAGACTGCACAATCATTACAATCTGATAAACCAAAACATATTGACTATATAAAATCAGGATATTGGGCATCGACTGTATCATTTCTTATAATTGCAATTATATTTACATTTACATCAGCAATATTTTCAATTATAAATATTTATTTTAATCCAGTTGAAACAATTTTTAGTATTTTTGGTCTTTATATTTGGAATGGAATTTCTGGTATTTTAATTTTTCTAGTTTTAACACTATGGGGAGCATTATATGATAAATTATTAAAATTTAATATTTCAATTACGGATACACTTAATCCACAATCAGATTTATCATTTATATCAAATGGATTAGCATCAATTGGATATTCATATTTTATACTTATTATTCCATTTATTTTACATATTGCAAATATTGGTATAATTTATAGGCGACAATATATTTTAGATAAAGAAATACCTCCACCAACAGTTACTGTAAGTAAAAGTGATCCTGCTGCTATTTTTTATTAAATAAAAATTATTTTTTATATTAGTGATATTTTATTATTTTTTTTATGTATTAATTATGAAAAAATAAATTAGTATATGTGTTATAGATACTCCTTTATTCCTGAGAAATTTTATTTTAATTTTTCAAGTGAAACCGTTATTTTCAAGCTAATTTTGATGAATTTTTATAGAGAAGAGCAAATGGAACAAATTTAAAAAAAAAAAACCTTCAAAATTAAGAAGTACTCTCTAGATTTATATTTTTAAAACAAAATTTATTTATTTTCTTAGAAAAATGAAAAAAAAAAAATATTTTCGATAAATTTTCATATAGGACAGATCAGGACTTCTTAACTTTGAAAGGTTGTATCTCGAATGGTATTGAACTGAATTGAGTCAAATAAAAAATATAGGTAAAAAAAGACCTACTTTGCGCTAATGGCCAATGGGTTTTATCGTAATTTGCAGGTGTTTTTAGGGTTGTGGTTAAGAAGAAAAAAGTTGACTTTTGGTGCGTTTTTAAAATGCTGATATTGCTGTTATTTCATCATATTTGATATCCTTATGCCGGATTTCTTCAGTCTCAACTTTCTTGTCCCTAACTTTAGCAGAAAAATAATAAAGAGATTTACATTTCTTCATCTCTGACTATCACTTAGCTGCCACCTAAATTTAGGTGATACCTAAGAGAGACTTCTGAAGAAATCCAGCATCCTATTTTTATCATTCAATTCATTGTTTTGTAGTAAGACCTTCGACCTATGGTATGTGACCTATGGTAAAATTTGAATTTTTTCTTTTCAAGCGAACAAATTGTTTTTAATGAAAATGAAATTTACCATGAAGATTTTTTTTTTAGAATGAATGCTCGTGTTGGATTATTAAATTGAACAGAGTTAATTTTTGTAAAATATATTGATTTTTATTTTTACTCTAATGTTCAACTGTTCTATACTTCGTGAATCGTGATTCGTGATTCGTTTGATATCTAAATTATGTATGTATAACAAAATTGAAAGTATCTATTCACCGAACCATACAGTGCCAGATGATTCACTGAATAATCCAAAATAACCAAATAGCTTATGTGTATAGAAAAATATTCGTGAGCTCATATATGCCTGCCAATGCCAAGTATATGTATGTATAAATTGTCAATTCAACATTCAGTATCACATTACACATAGATATTTTGAGTACAAGTGTCAAAGTAGTTTTTTTTCTATAGTTGTTTAGCTTTTTCATTTAAAAAAAAAGTATAATTTTTTATTTAAAAAAATGAGTGAAGGTAATTTTTTCAAAAATTTTACAGAAATTTTAACTGGTTGTTTCATGTTTATCTTGGTTTCGCAAGCAATAACCATTTTAAAATTAAATTCATTAGCTACTCAGTCAGTAATTTAGTACAAAATTAAACTTTAACATAACATAATAAGCATGATAGGCCTGCCTGTATTATGTAAATTATTGTGAAAAATATTTAAAATCATTATCTTATACTCTCTTAAACATGACATTAGGTATTATCATTATAATTTTCTTTAAAAAAAAAAATGATAAGAAATCCCCCGTTTTAAAATTATTTACAAACAAACATGAAGCCAAATGAAGACTTCATATAAACAAAAATAATGTTTAATGACGTCATCTTTACAACAAATTTTAAGTGTATGTACAATATTCTTTATGATTTTTGCATGTAGGCAATAGGCTTATTTAATGCTATGGTATATATTTTATACATGTTTTTCTTTAATAAAAGGTGTTATAAGATAATAGTTAAAGTACTTATATCACCGATTACGGTTACCAAGAGAATTATCGCACCTTATTAATTGCAATTTTTGAAAATCGTGATTTTGCGTATCAATTTTCTTTTGTATTTTAATTTCCAAAATATATACATATGTATATAATTATATATTATTTTTAATTACTAAATATTCAAGTATCTATTTTGTTTTTATTAATTTTTTTTTTCCACTTTTAAATTTTCGTAAAAAATTAATTTTCTGATATGCAGCAATTTAAAAAAAAAAAAACTAGATAAATAAAACGTAAATTATATACGATAAGAACTTTCCAAATTAATTAACGGATAATGCAAAAGTGCATAATTTAAATTGAAATCAGAAAAAAAAATTATTAACAGTAACAATAACAAAAAAATTAATGTTAAAGTATTTTAGCAAAAACAGTATAAAAAGATATCCACAATAAAGGAAGTTTCATTGGTTCATTTGAGTTTGTAGTTTTACTACCTTAATTTTCCAAAAATATTTTTTTTCTTTTTCAAAAAATAAATTTTTTTAAATTTTATAAAAAATGAAATTTGTGATCTTATTTTCGTGTATAATTTTAATTAATTTTGTAGCATCAGGAAAAGTTCGTTATGATAATTATAAAGTTTATAAAGTTAATTTCACGACAGAAGAACAATTTCAATATTTATATGATTTGAAAATCAACTCAACAGATGTAAGTACATACATACTTTGGAAAAACAAAACATATTTAATTTTTACAAGAAAACTTTTTTAAATTATTATAAAAAATAATGATTTTATTTTTATTTTAAAATTTTAGATTGATTTTTGGCAATTATCACGTGCACAAAAATACGCTGACATTATGGTTGGTCCACAAAAACTTTCAAGTTTTTTGGGAGATCTTGAAAATCATGGTTTAACATATGAAGTGATGATTGAAAATGTACAAGAGTATGTAATTTTTAATTAGAAAATTTTGAATATTTTCTAAAATTTCTTTTTTTTTTTCAGGACCATCAACAAAAACAATTAAAATTGAAAGTGTTTGGCCTCAGCTTTAATTTAAATTTTTACTTAAAATTCATTTTATAAATAATAAAATTTTTTCTAAATTTTACGTTATATATTTTGAGTATGTGTTTGGTTAAATAAACAACTTTGGAAAAGAAAAAAAAACCGTGTTTTAAAGTCTCCTTGAAAATCATGCTACAAAAAAAAAAAAGAAAAGCTAAACATTTCTGTGATTCCTCATATTCTAACAGTAGTAGTGAAACCAGGAATGGAAGTATGTACGTAAGTTGTTTTAATCGACTTGTTAATAGCTTAATTGATTATTTAATCATTGCTGAGTCGATTGAAAAAACTTATGTACTTCCACCCCATATGCCAATATTTAGAATGCTAAAATTGAAGCCATTACAAATTCAGTCAAAAATACTTTTTTTTCTAGAAAAATGTATCAAAAAACTTTATTCTTAAAATATATTCGAACATCTTATGGCTTAAGTAATAATGACTATAAATTTTTAAAATTAAGTTTAATGAGATTAAGTTGAGAATTGTTTAGAAGGCAGCAAATTTGTTCATAAATTCATTACGTTGTACGTTTAAATTAATCAAATCTTATCAATAAATTATCGTTTCATGTCATATTATTTGGTTTAAAAAAAAAATACTTATTTTCGAAAATTATTTCAAAAATGAATACATACCAAATTATAATGTATATCAATATAACATTATTCCGCTTTGTGTTTTATCTTCATAAGGAATTTCCATACGTTTACTTTCTCTTTTTTCTATCTTATAAGCTATTATTAGAATAATTATATTTATGAGAACAAATATTAATGAAGCAATTATTATATGAAAACTAAATCCCAAATTAGATAATTCATGACTATACCAATTCATTCTACGATCTTCAGCTTCAAGTACATTATGTTTTAAATGTATAAAAAATTGTACAAGCCAACATATAAATGCTAACATTTGTGAAATTGCTGAAGAACAATTAGCTACAAAAAGTAATATCATATATGCATGTTTTTTTGATGAAGATGCTGCTCTTAATACTGATGCTATTGCAGCTACAGCACTACTAAATAAAGCAAAACCAGTTCCTAATGCAGCACCACACCATAACCAAAAATTTATGAAATCTGGTTCAGTTCGAATGAAATTAATAACTGAAATTTTAAGTGAAAAATAAAAAAAGAGAAAATTAAAGGGAAAAATAATATTTTTAAATTTACTGTTTACCATCTATAGAATGAGGTCGGGATCCGTATCCAACATTTAGATCTTTACTACCAGAAAATAAGCCAAAGTGTATAGATCCGTTAGAAGCCTGTAAAACGTAAAATATAAAACCTTGATGATATTCAAATAAATTATGATTTATTTTTAAGTTCACTAATTTAAAACTATGATAATTGATTGATAATTTTAGTTTTTTATACACTTACTGTTGAATTAATCCGTTTCGGTGAAGCTGAGATCCAATGATCCGTTGCTAAGCTTGTTAATAGGAAGCCGACAGCTAAACAACTTCCAAAAAATGTTGCAAATACCAATCCACGCGTTTTTAAACTCATTCTAAAAAGTAGAAAAAAAAATTTATTGCTTTGTAGCTGTTTTATATTTAAGTAAAACTAAAACTAAAAGAAGCATATAATTATACAAAAATAAATAAATAAAAGGTAAGCACTTATTTTCCTAACGATTAAAAATTAAGTTTCAGAGTGAATAGATTAATCGAATTCAAATAAATTCGTATAAAACTCTTGAAATTCAAAAAATGAAATCTAAGTACATTATGTACAATGGAGATTAGTGGTACACTACTTTTAGAATCTTAATACATTTTCCACTTAATTATGAAAAATATAAGGTAAATGCAATCAAAACGCGTAAAAATGTAATGTGAGAATTATAAAAACAATTTTCTAATATTTTGATAAAAGAAAATAGAAAATTTTGAAAAGAAAGAAAAAACAAGACGAAAGATTTCAATGATCCCAAAGAAAAAAAAGAAACTCCTTTTCACCCATTGTCTTTGTTTGGGCAATGACAATGTAGAAAGTCTAAAAAAGGAATGTTCTTTTATTTCATGTTTTTTTTAATACATACTATTTAACTTACTTTTGAATATCAACATTTAAAATATTTTTTATCAATTTTTTATTATTTTTTCTGTTAAAAATTTTTTCTTTTTTAAAAACTTTGTAAAAAATAAAAATAGAACACTACAAACAACAAACAACTCAAGAAAAAAAAGCAGTTTAACAAGTGTTACCTGATGTGAACTGTGAACTTACTAGCTGTGTTTTATTGGAACTGATGAAGTGATATCTCATCAATCCAGTTTTGCCCAGTTCACATCTTCTTCTTGAAAATAGCCACACTTTAAGTGTTCAAAAAAGAAAACAAATCAAAAATGAATGTAAAATACAAATTACAAATTCACATAATAACCCCTAAACTTCAATTCATATGATACTTTGACACTAAAAGAGCTGATAAACTGAAACTGATGTTGCTAAAATAAAATTGTTCATCACTTCTTCACTGAAGAATTGGTGATTTTCGTAGAGTCCTCTATTGTCGAATACACTGAGTCCCAAAAAAAACTCGTGATGAATTAAAAAAATAATAGAAAAATATCACTTCATCAGTTCTAATAACCCACAGCTATAGGGCAGTACTTTTTCACAAAATTTCCTATTATAATTTCCCAAAATTTATAAATGTCATTTGTGATTGTCAAAAAGTTGACGTACATGTTTTTGATTTTTTCGGTATAAAATTGCAATATTTTTGTAATTATGATATTTTCCATCGTAAATAATTTTCAACTTTAAATAATAATAATTATTTTTTTTTTTAAATATTAATAGTTTTATTTAAAATGTGTATTTATATGTAAATTGTGTGGTATAGTGTCACATAATAATATCTCAACAAGGAAAAAAAAAAAGTTTATTTGCCTCCATTATTATACTATCTATATTATGTTATAAAATAGTGTTATATTTTATACCCTTGCCTTTTTTCTTCTTTATATAAATTTTTTTATAAAATATGTATTTTGTGTAATAAACAAAAAGATATGTAAATTATTAGAATATGATTTCTTTTTTTTTTTGTTTAATTGTTTCTTTTGAATTTCTATTTACTTAATTATTTTGTATATATTGCAAATTAATTATGTATTAAAAAAAAAAAGGAAAAAGACAAGAAAAGAAAAAGAAATCAAGTATAAGTATACCTAAACTTTATTTGACCTAATTTTAGTACAAATTCCAAACTTGGCATAAAAACCTTTTACTAAACAATAAATTCATTTTATATTTTTTTTAAATTTTATTTCTTTTTGTTTTTAAGGTTTATGAATTATTTTTTTTAGCAGTTGTATGTGATTACAATTAGTTTTCAAAAATAAGTAATCATGTGTCGTCAATCTACCTAATAAATTTAATTTCAATCCAATAAATTTTAGATAGATAGTTTTGGATGTAATGTAAATATAACGAAGATATCAATATAAGATTTTTTACTTATTTGTAAAAAAAAAACTAAAATACCTATTTAGTTAGCCACTTCTTTGATTTTTATAATTTTTATTTAATTAAAGAAAAAAAAATAATTATTAAAAAAAAAAATACCTGAGTGAAAATAATAAAAACAAAAATAAATAAACACCAAATAAAGTTGGTGTTATTAAAAATGTGTGACCAACAAAAATGGATCTGTGAATATTGTACCTATGAGAATTTTCCTTCCTCTATGAAATGTACAATGTGTAAAGGTTTAAAACCACTACTCAACGAAGATATTTTTCGGTAAATATTTTTTCATCTAAAAAAAAAACAGAAAAAATTTAGCAAATAAAATTTTTTCTTATTATTGTTTTTTTTTTTTTTAAGCTTAAGTCCTCCTCAACCAACGAATGAACCAACAGCACTTGTGGAAGCATCTAGTTTAAGTCTTTCACAAACAAATTTAAATGCTTGTGGACCATCCAATCAAGATTCATCAAAAGCAAAATGGCCTTGTCCTAAATGTACATATTTAAATTGGCCACGTAGTTCACGTTGTGTACAATGTTATACAAGACGTTATGAAGATGGTGCACCTGAAAGAAATTTAATACATGATCAATTAAAAAATTTAAATATCACAGATTCTGATCCAGATTTAGTTGCTTCTAGTAAATCGGCATCATCACGTTTAAGTCCTGTAGGTTCGATTACAAATTTAGCTAGTTCTAAATATTTTACAGGCGCTGTTGGTAATAATAAAATTAGTCCTATTGAAAATCGTCCTTACGTTAATAAATGGAAATGTAACGTAAGTACACAAATTTGATTTAAAAAAAAACATCTTAAGATTTTGTTCTCTATACTAATTGTTGTTTTTGTAGACTTGTACTTATGAAAATTGGCCGAAAAGCCTAAAATGTTCCATGTGTGGACAAACTAAAGAACATAAATCAGATCAATCAGAACGAATATCAATAAAT
Source organism: Bombylius major (assembly GCA_932526495.1). Classification (NCBI taxonomy): domain Eukaryota; kingdom Metazoa; phylum Arthropoda; class Insecta; order Diptera; family Bombyliidae; genus Bombylius; species Bombylius major. The sequence continues at coordinate 10,275,290 of OW052044.1, read as the reverse complement.
AATATAATATCAAATTCTGAAAAAGATAACATAGTTGTAGAAGATAATCATTCAAATAATTCTTCGGCGAATACGACATCAAACAATAATTTAAATAATAAACACAGATATCAATTAGGTATTATTTTAAAGATTTATTTTTAACACAATAATCTAATTTACTTCTTTAAGGTTCATCAGAAACAATTAGTAACTGTGATTCTATTCAAGAGCGACAAGAAAGACGTCAACGACAAATTAGAAGACAGGTTGATTGGCAGTGGTTAAATGCTTGTCTAGGTAATGATTTTTTTTTTTACTTATGTATGCATTTGGATAAAAATATGTAATTTTAATTAAATTTTACTTAATAGGTGTTGTAGAAAATAATTATAGTGCTGTCGAAGCATATTTATCATGTGGTGGAAATCCTAGTAGAGCATTAACAAGCAGTGAAATAGCAATTTTAAATCGAAATTCTGCCTTTGATGTTGGACATACATTAATTCATTTAGCTATAAGATTTCATCGTGATGAAATGTTACCGATGCTTCTTGCTCAAATATCTGGATCTGGTCCGGGTATAAAACGTGTACCATCATATGTTGCACCAGATTTAGCATCAGATATTCGTCGTCATTTTGCTAATTCATTAAGAATACGAAAATCACCATTTAATTGTCATTATGTTCATGAACATGCAACATTTGCCTTGCCAGCTGAAATTGAGGAACTTCCAATACCAATACAAGAGCAATTATATGATGAATTACTTGATAGAGATGCTCAAAAACAATTAGAAAATCCTCCACCAGCATTAAATTGGTCTTTAGAAATAACATCACGTTTAGGATCAAGATTATTGGTGCTATGGAATCGTAGTGCAGGTGATTGTTTATTAGATTCTGCTATGCAAGCAACATGGGGAGTTTTTGATCGTGATAATACACTTAGACGAGCTCTAGCAGACAGTTTACATCAGTGTGGTCACATGTAATTAATATATGTCATATATAACTTATAATTCTATTATTTACTTAAATTATTTTTTCTTAATAGATTTTATCCACGTTGGAAAGAATATGAAATGTTTCAAGCTGCTATGTTAAATTTTACGTTAGAAGAAACTCAATGGGAGGAGGACTGGAGTACATTATTATCACTTGCAAGCCAGCCTGGATCATCTTTAGAGCAATTACATATATTTGCTTTAGCTCACATTCTACGAAGGCCAATTATTGTTTATGGAGTAAAATATGTAAAAAGTTTTCGAGGAGAAGATATAGGCTACGCTCGATTTGAAGGTTTTTATCGCATTATTATTTTATTCTATTTTTATTTTTTTTTTTTGCAAGTTAAATATTTCTAATAATTATTTAATTTTCTCGTATATATAAAGGTCTTTATTTACCACTATTATGGGAGCAGAATTTTTGTATTAAATCACCAATTGCACTTGGATACACTCGTGGACATTTTAGTGCTCTTGTTCCAATGGAACCATATTCACGAATTGAAGCTAGCAGAGATGAACCAGAAGATGTTACATTTTTACCATTAATGGACTGTGAATCGAAATTATTACCAATACACTTTTTAACTCAAGCTGAGGTAAGTAAAATTAATATAAAATAATTTCTAATATTTTCGGAATTAGATAAACAACAAAAAAGCAAATAATTTAAAATAAAAAAAAAATTTAAAACAATAATACTTTTTTATTTTTAAGATGGGAAGAGAAGAAGCTATAATGAGACAATGGTTAGATGTATGCGTAACAGAAGGGGGACTGTTAGTTGCACAACAAAAACTACGTAAACGTCCACTTCTAGTAGCACAAATGTTAGAGGAATGGCTTAATCATTACAGAAGAATTGCGTAAGTTTATGATTTTATGAAAATCACAATAGTAAATTTAAATTAATGATTTTTTTTTTTATTATTTTTAATTTTTAGACAAGTTGTATCGGCACCATTTGGAAGACGTCCACAACTAACAGGTTATTCAAGCGATGGTGATACAGATGAAGAATGATTGCAAGAGAATTAATTAATTTTTTTTTTTTTGTTTTTGTTATCTATAAAATAAACTAATAGTGTAAAAAAAAAAAAATTAGGTAGAAAGGAACAATAAAAAAATGGAAAAAAAATTAAAATAAATTAATCGTTTTCTATTTTAAAGACTTAATAACAGTTAATAGTTTATACTTAATTATTAGAATTAAAAAGAAAACAAAAAAAAAAAACTCGAAGATAGTAATTAAAAATTAAAATTATTAAAAATAATTTTAAAAATAAGAGGAAAAAAAAAACAATTTAAAAATTAAATTTATTGAAAACAAACAACAAAAAATCACATATTAAAATAAGAAATAAATTTACAATTAAATTTGCAATTCGAAAATTAGATTTAAAAATTCAAAAAAAAAAGAAAAAAAATTTAGATAAACTTGAATTCGGCAAGTGCAAAATGTTTATGCTATTAATATTATATTGAATGCAGAAAATATTTTTAAAATAGAAAAAAAAAAAATAAATTAAAATACATTTTACATGAAATTATTTTCTTTTTATTTTGAACTTGTAGCTTATCACCATGATTTTAACTACAAATTAAATTAAAATAATTATAGTATAATGGAAAAAAAAAACAATTTTTTCTTCACAAGAAAATTAAAAAAAAAAAAATTATTATTCAAAATAAAATAGTGAAAACTATAATAGGAAGGTAAAATTCAGGTTTGTGATACTCTTGTTTTATTTGTACAAAAAAACAAAAAACAAAAAAAAAAATTAATAAAGAAATATAAAATTTTAAAAAAAACAATGTGAAAATGAAAGTGAAAAAAAAAAAACAAAATGAAAATAAAATATATAATATATATATGTAGCGTTAATTTTATGAACAGAATTAATAAATTAAATCTTATAAAAGCTATTTTCAAAGTTTAATTTTTTAAATACGATACGATTTTTATGTTTTCATTTGAATGAATTTCCATAAAAGGAAGAAAAAAAATATTTCATTTCATTAAAAATATCAAATGTTCTAATTAAATACTTTTATTTTTTAGAAATTTTTGTTGTTTTTTTATTTTTAAATTGTGCCATTACATAAGAATTGAATAAGAATAAGAATGTTGGTTAACCAATTCTCTATCCAGAAAGGAAAGTTTAACAAAGGTTGTATTCCAAAACGTCTATTTGCTTTGCATCGTGATTGCAATATGACAGCGAAAAAATTTATGTTGCGTAATAGCATCATAATTGTTCATGATGCGCTAGTTACTTGATTTTGGCATCAAAAAAAAAATCACACTTGAGACAACAGGATGCTTTTGCATGGAACTTTAAACATTGTGAAAAGATGGGTGGTAAGACGATTAGGAATTCAGCCAAACACCTTTTTAAGTTTTCTTCAATTTCAGTAGGTAGATAATTGAAAATTACATAATTTGTAGGTGAAATCATAAAGAAACATTTAGTTGTCTATTACGAGTCAATATTGGTCATAGAAAAATAAGAATACATACACTTTGTAAAAGGTCATTCCATTCCATTTAATTCACTTCCAACTTTATTATAGTAATTGTTGTTGTAATTTTCTTCACTTCATCTGCGAATCTTGTTATAATTTGTAAACGACGCATTTTTAACTATCGATGACTTCAGAGGAAATTTAGACTATCTTTTAAGCTTTCTAAAAAATGTTGAATCAGTTTTGTACCTTATTTCGTTCAAAAGATATGGGTTTTGAAGATTTGAAAAACTCTTTTGTTCACAAATCGTGTTTGATGAAATACGGATTTTCGTGTGAAATATGGAAATAATTTTTGCACTATTTTGTTTTTTATTTCTGAAACTATATTTTCAAATTAATTTAAATATAATTTGTGAAGTATTTTAAAATTTTTTTTCAATTTGCAAATTTTCACCTTCAGAATAGGGTCAGATTCATATTAATTTATTGTGTGTTGAAGCGCGATTATGAAGCACAAATCGAAAAATGAGTTTTACGTGAAAATAATTGATAAAAACCTAAAAATTGTATTAAAAGATATTTGAAATTATTTTTAAATTATTTTCAAATTATTTTGCATGATAAATTTGATCTTGTTTATAAGAAAATTGATAATTTTAAAATTTTAGACAATTTCCTTTTTTGAATTTTTCTGTTTTATATTTTAAAATATTCCAAAAGGAAATAATATTAGATCTACTAGTACTGATTTTTAAATAGATTTCAAATTCAAATTTCACAGATTTATCTTAAATTTTGAATTACTTTTTTTTTTCTTTTATTATTTTGAAAATTAATTATAATATCACATCAATGGTTTTGCGCAATAAAGTCATTCTATTCATCTTTAAGAGAAAAATTTTATTACCTTCATTCAAGTCAAATCTGTAATTCAATTCAACTCTAACAATTTTGAAGTTGCACAATCATAAATACACTATTTTTTGAATTACGATTGAATTATCCTTAAACAAGTCATGTAATACGTACTCACTGACATTTTCTTCATACGCAAGTTTTTTCGACATCACGAAAATTTGTTTGATATTTCAGAATTAAGGAATTTTTTTTTCTTCAATTTTATTTAATTTAAAAATCATTTTAAAAATAAAATTAAATTAATTTTAAATTAAAGAAATTAGAAAGAAAAAAGTGTTAACGAAAAAATAAAATACGGATTTTAAAATGGGTAAGTAATAAAAGTGTTTTTTGAATGATAATTTTTTTTTCGCCTTTGTGAAGAAAAAAAAAAACTAAAATATATATAGAAGAGATACAGGGTGGTATGTACATATATACTTTTACGACTAGGAGTTTATAAAATGTCGAGAGATATTTTTTATACATACATTTTTCTTTTTTTATTTCTTTTTTAATAAATCGAATTTAAAAGAAAATTATATGTTATTTATTATTTTTTAAAAATATAACTCTTTAAGGTTTTAATAATTGATTTTAATTAACGGAAATTAAGTACATACATAAAAATTTCATATAGAAGCAATTTAAAAATTATGTAGGTATGTATACATTATAGATACATAAGTCAAGTATCTTGTATATGTACATATATTATCAAATATGGACGGACTTCTTTTTTTCTTTTTCACTTTTTTTTTTTCATGTCGATTTTAATAAGCATTATTGCACTCTGGATTTTATTATATGTATATTTATATAGTATCTGCTAAAGCTGACTCAAGACATATAAATAGCCTTTTAAAATCAAAAAAAAAAAATGATAAACAACAAAACAACAAAATATGTAAATTTCATGAAATCATTATTTTACCTTCTCCTCCGATGATTTATATTATACAAAGCAATGAAATAGAATGTTCATGACATTATTTTATTTAACAAAAAAAAAAAAAAAAATTAAATGAGAAATAATAATTATTTTGTTTTTCTATTATCAAAAATTTTCTTGTTAAATCCTTTTTTACTTATGAAAATTTAAATATGTAGGTATATACAATTCATGTTGAAGATACATACTATATAAAATATTTTAAAGCTTCATTATTTTATTTATATTTAAAATGATTATAGATTAAGATGTTTAATAAAAAATAATGATTTCATATATACATGTACATATGTATGTATATAATATAGATAGATATACCTATATAGAGCCCCATATATGCAATAGATAGATAGGTCCCTTATATTCTAATCATGTAAAACATAACATAACATTCCTTCATCTACATCATCATCATCATCATCATAGAGTATGTACATTCTTAATGATGATGTATCTTTAGAGAGTGGGTTGTGGTACTGTAGTACTGTACGTACGATACATAGCAAACATTTTAACAATTTTTTTTTTTTTTCTGTAATGTTTTATTATTTTTTTTTTATTATTTTATTGTAGCAGTTAAAAGCCGCTTTATGTATCGGTCAAATTATATTATTTTTGTTGTATTTTCGAGGTCAGATACCACTTAACATCATGCGAATGACATCATGTTTCAAAAAGTCTGTCTCTATAAAAAAATAATTTATATGTACATACATAAATTATATTAACTTAGGTAGTATTAATACTAAATTTTGTTTTAGATCTCAATATGTATCATGTACCTCATTATAAAGAATAATAATAGTAGTAGAAAAAATAAATAAAACAATTTTGTATCTATTTAATAAAACGTTTGCTAGATAATTTAGAAAAGAGTTACATTGTAATACCTTACTATATTAATCATTTGGTTTTATTTAATTTTGAATTTATTTTTCCCACATTGATTTTGACGATTTGTTAATGATAATGATGATGTGATTGTTTTTTTTTTTTTTTTTCGTAAAATGAAATAAATAAATCCGTATCTAAATATTTCTGGAAATGAAAAATCTTCGAGTACAGAGCTATCTAAAAAAAAATACCTATACGAAAATCGAAAATACATATAAATAAACATATATCAGGTATATTTATATCTGTATATACATACATATATATTTGACGTATTTCCAGTCATCAAACATATTATCATCATATGTTTATCGTATTGTAAATATTTAAGATATCTATATACTTACTATATAGGTACATAACATATGTATATAATATACGTTACCTAATACATGAATTCTTAATATTATTCATATATGTGTTGCATAATATTTCTGTTTGACTGCCGTTTTACAATTGAGTAATAGTGTTAATTAATTAATTAGATTTTTTATTTTTTTCAATTTCTTTTTTATTTTTAAAAAATATAGGTGTATATAGAGAATATAGAGATAAATTTATGTTGAATGAAAATAAAAATGCTGATAGAAATATGTATGTATATGTTTAGAAAGAGAATCTATATTACATATTATGAATTAATATTCAATATGATTTATTAAAATGTAAGAAAAAAAGGTGATAAAAATGAAAATGACTTCATTTAATTGAATTATTTTTAAAATTCTTTAAATGTCATCTTAATTGATTAAATTACATACCTATATCAGAAAAATTATTATAGAATCTCTTCACGATAATTTATTTATATAAAAAGACAACAGTATCTAATTACCTACATTTTTAAAATATAAATTGAATTAATCTTCTATACTGTAAAAAAAAAAATGTTATAAGATATATAAAGGTAGATTGTACTTGAAAATACAAAATTCCAGTCACTTCTAATTCAACATAAGAGTACCTATTTATGAAGAAAAAATCAATATCGAATCTGACTTCAAAGGTTTTTCTAAAATCATGAAATCTATTTAAATTTTCTATATAATTATCGAAAAAAAAAGTCTTATAGGTACTTATTTCACCTGTTATTTTATCAATTCTGAAATTGAGTTAAAAAATATAACATTCAAAAAATAAATGAGACTATATTGTTGCTTTCTTATCATTTTTTATTTTTATAAGTGGCAATTTTAATTTCTTAAAATTATTTATTTGTCATGAATTTAAAAAAAAATCTTTATCTTGAAAAGTAATTAACCACACAAAAGAAAATCAAAATGTTAGTATTTTAAAAATTGAAAAAGTGTAAAGGGTCATTTTTATATCACATTTTTATTTACAAAAAAAAAAAAAAAAATGTACTATATACTTTTATACTACAATATACAGTAATGATGATTCATAAAAGTATTTTATAATTTTTATTTTCTTCGATAATTCAATAAAAAATATGAAATTCTACAGAAGATGTTCATATTTTTTTTTATATCTATTGTATATAGCTATCACATATCGTTATTCGTTAGTGATAAAAAAATATATAAGGTCAATTCCACGCGTGACTTATACTACATTTGACAATAGTTTACTTATAAAACTACATATTTTGAATAGAAAAAGACAAACGAGAACCACATGTTTGTTTTCACATAATTAAAGCAAATGAGAGCTAGAATTTGAAAAATATTTTTTTAAAATGAAACTGAAGGAATTTCATTTATTTTGTTACTAATGTGACCCACACCACCTGAAAGGAAGTCATTTCATGGTCTCTTTTTCAAATCTCGTTTTCTTCTTCGTTTTTGAGCTTTGTGTTGAATTGAAACATAAGTAAAAATATGTAGGAAAAGGATTAATTTTTCTAAAATATTAAAACATAAAATAATTTTTCCATTTCTTAAGTATCTTATTACACATTTCCTTTGTGACTTACACTACACAACATTCTGACTTACCCACATCTCACTTTCTACATATATTTTTTCACGACACTCAAAATACAAATCAGCTACTTGGTCCTTATTTAGGATACCTGAATAGTTTAAAGATTGAAATCTACATTTTGAAAAAATTTAGAGACTCCCAAATGACGCAAGAAACAAAAATTTTCATCATGTATACATTACCATGGAATTAGCCATAAATAAATTTTAAAGGGTTTAATTATGTTGAAAAAAAAAACACTTGAGGAAGATATTTATTAAATTTAAAAATTATCTACCTGTTTAAAAATTTTTTCAAAACAAATATTTAACATTTAAAAATTAAATATTTGTATTCAATATAAATGATTAAATGTATACATTTCTTAAATAAATTTCTTAAAAAAAAATATTAAACAGGGTATTTCAGAAAAAAATAAACTGCAAAAAAAAAATATACATATATAAAAATAAATATAGAGGAAAAACGAGATTAAGTAAATTCTGAAATATTTTATTTATTTATGTACCTATTTTTTTTTTTTTTAATTTTATTTCTTTTGTTTATTGTCCATAAATAAAATAAAAATGTCATAAAATGGAACATGAAGAAAGATGAAACAACGTTTTTTTTTGCTAATGAATGATTTTCACGGAACCACAAATTTTCTGTTTTTTTTTCTTTTTTTTTGCCGGAAATAATTTGTCTTTCAAATTGGTATAAATTTGTCAGATTATTTTAAGTTTGAAAATTTTGAACTTATAAATTTCCTATGTATTTTTTTTTTTTCCTATTTTCATTTTCATTAAATTTTTTTTAAGAATTAACTAAATTGATAATTTGTAATGATGAAACTTGAATTTAATTAAGACACATTGAAATGTTTATTTTTTTTAAATACATATATGTAAATTTTTAGAACAAGATTTTATTGTATTTGGGAAAATAGTAAATCGATTATATCATTAATAATTTTAAATATCTATAATAAAAAGATTTTGAAAGTATTTAGTAGTGCTACGGAAAGATTGTAAATGTCTGGAAGCATTTTACATATCATGTGAAAACTTATTCTCAAATACATAATTATAAATTGCAGTTTTCAAATTTTTAAAATAACAAAACGTATTTACGTCATATTCTCATTTTGTAAATATTATTAAAAGTATTTAAATTTTTTCTTTCTGTTATTTTAGAGGTAAACTATCAAAAATTTATTACCTATCGTAAATTCACAATAATTTTATATTTAAAACAATAACGTAATAAAATTCTCACATTAAATTTTTTTTTTATTAGCGATTTTATAAATTTATTGTTTCATTTATTTCCTTTCGACCTTATTCGATAAAGAGCCATGAATTTTCAAGTCGTAAAATGTATATACTATATTGTGGTTCACGAAATCTTCCAAACTATGCATAATTTTTTTATTTTCGTAACTTGTAATAATAATTTATTTATTTATTTTGTTTTTTAGGTAAAACGAAAATATATTGTGCTAAATGTCAAAAGAAATGTTCTGGAGAAGTTTTAAGAGTTGCTGAAAAGCATTTTCATAAAACATGTTTTCAATGTACAACATGTAAAAAATCATTAGCAACTGGTGGATTTTTTTCAAAAGATGGTGCTTATTATTGTATACCAGATTATCAAAAATTATATGGTACTAAATGTGCTGCATGTAATAATTATGTTGAAGGTGAAGTAGTTTCAACAATGGGTAAAACTTATCATCAAAAATGTTTTACATGTAGTAAATGTAAAAATCCATTTCAATCTGGTAGTAAGGTAAAAAAAAATAAATAAAAATAATAATAATAAATAAATTGAAACAAAAATTAAATTTAACAATTTAAATATTAATTTATTTATTTGTTTTTTATGCAAAGGTTACAAATACTGGTAAAGAAGTTCTTTGTGAGAATTGTATTGCTTTACCTGGAACAATTATAAGCAATAATAAAATTCCTGAACAATTTAAAAAAATTGCATCAACATCATCAACAACATCAGCAACAGCAAATGCAATACATCAATCACCAATTAAAGAAATTTCATCAGTAAGTCCAACAAAAACTACAGCACATCAACAAAATAGGGAATTGATAACTGATAAAGTTAATATTAAAAAAGATTATGATCCGAACGAATGTGCTGGTTGTGGTGAATTATTAAAAGAAGGTCAAGCACTTATAGCATTGGATCGACAATGGCATGTATGGTGCTTTCGTTGTAAAAATTGTAGTACTGTATTAAATGGTGAATATATGGGTAAAGATTGTATACCATATTGTGAAAAATGCTATCAAAAATCATTTGGTGTTAAATGCGCATATTGTAATCGTTATATAAGTGGAAAAGTTTTACAAGCTGGTGAAAATCATCATTTTCATCCAACATGTGCTAGATGTACAAAATGTGGTGATCCATTTGGTGATGGTGAAGAAATGTATTTGCAAGGTAGTGCAATATGGCATCCACGTTGTGGTCCAGGTCCATCAGATGGTGCTATTATAAATGGTACTAATGGTCATTATACAGATACTGAATGCGATCATATGAGCTCAAGTGCAATAAGTGAAATGGTATGTATGATATAAAATTTTTCTTTTTTTCTTCTTTTTTTATTGAAATTTTTATCTTGTTTTCATTTATTTACCGCTTTCAATATTAAAATGCTAGCTGTTATATTATAGCTTGAACTTGAAATATATTATTGTTGTATACCTACAATTATTTTTGTTTAAACGTATAAGAAAAATCAAATTCAGGACATTTCGAAAATTTAAAAAAAATCAATATATATTTTTGTTTTTTGAAAATTTTATGCTTGTTAAATTTTTATATTATAAAAACATTCCGAAGACATTTTTTATCGATGTTTGCAATTTATTTAATTATTTTTAATTTTTTCTTATTATTATTTAAATATTTTCCGATTATTTTCGTTTTTTTTATTTGAGTTACAATTTGATGCTTGAATTTTTTCAGTATGTACGTTCGAGAACCCCCAGTATTTGTGGTTCTGTTTATTCTGGTAGAAAGGTTTGTAATTTTATTTTATTTTAATTATTTTCGTTTTTTTTTCGTTAACGTTTTATTTTATTTATTTGTTTTTTTTTTTAATTGGATATCAGTGTTTTTTTGTTCTTGAATAAATGTAAAATCAAAGAAAATTCATATTAAATGATTTGACTTAAAAAAAACTAACATATTTAATGGTCTAATTTTTTGCCAGTACTTTTGAAGATATTTAAATGTATTTTTTATTCTTGATTACAAAATTGTTTTTAGACCGAATTTTAATTTTAAAAAAAATTTATGTTTTAATTTAGATATTTCGGTTTTTAACACAAATTTTACTTTTATAGTTTGTTAATTTTTTTAACTAATTTTATCTATTTTTATTATTTAATAATAAATTCTAATAAATAAACAAAAACACACATAACACATTTTTAAAGCAATCGTAATTTAAAAAAAAAATAATCTAAATAAAAATACGTTTAGAAAATAAATTTACTGTCACTTTAAAAAGAAAATTTTTCATTTTTTTTATCGCAAAATTTCCAATTAAAATGTGTATTTTCATTTAGAAAAGGTTCCTGTTTCAAAAATGGTAAAATACATAAAATAATATACATAAATTTAATACTTTGAAGTACATAATTGTTTTTTTTTTTTAAATTCAAATACTGTTTAAAGTATGTACATATATATAATTTTTTGTTTTCTTTCAAATTTAAATTTTTATAAATTTTTCAGTATCGCACTGTTAGTCCTGGATTAATATTAAGAGAATATGGTCGTCAAGGATATGGTTATGAAGATATATCAAGAATTTATACATACAGTTATTTAACAGATGAACCACATTATTTAAAAAAACCAATTGATCCATATGATAAAGCACCAGTATCACCACATTTTCATAGACCACATTCAACAAGTGGTAGTCGTCCACCATCAAGACCACAATCACGTAATAGAAGTGCTATGAAAGTTTTAGTTGATACTATACGTTCTGAAACACCACGTCCAAAAAGTCCGGGTATGAATAATGAAGAACCAATTGAATTATCACATTATCCAGCTGCTAAAAAACCACCACCTGGTGAAAAACCAAAGATTGAAAGAGATGATTTTCCAGCACCACCATATCCATATACAGATCCAGAACGTCGAAGACGTTATTCAGATTCATATAAAGGTGTTCCAGTTTCAGATGATGAGGATGAAGTTGATGAAAAAAAGAATGGAATGACAAGTGAAGATCAGTAAGTTAAATTCTTAAATTTTTTTTTTTTTTTAAATTGAAAATTCGAATTGGATTTTACAAAATTTGATTTTTTGTTTTTTTCCAATAAAATTTGTAGATTATTGAAAAAAGAAGCTGAAGAATTAGAAAAAATAAATTCCGGAATGGGTAAAGTTATTTTGAAAGATATAAAAGAACATGCTAAATATAGAAAATGGAAACAACAAAATTTGGATCCAAGAAATGCTTCTCGTACACCATCAGCATCAAAAGAACCACATTACAGATTAAGGTTATCAAATTTTTAAATATGAAAATTGTATTTTATTTTTTATTTTTTTTATTAAAATTTAATAAATTTTTAAAAATAGATATGAATCACCAGTAGGAGCTTCACCATCACGTAATTTAGATCATCAAAGACCATTCTATGATGATGATTTATTTGATAGATCAACAAGTTATAGAGGTTCTGTTGGTAAATCGATCGGAAATGCACCAAGTTACAATGGTAAGTGATATTATTTTCAATTTTTTTTTATATTTTCTTCTCAAATTCTTTGTTAAAAATAAAATATCTTTTTATAACATTAAAAAAAATTTCTCAAACAAAATTAATATTAAGTTTAAAAAAAAAAAAAAAAAAAAAAAAATAGGTCAGTAATATTAGTATAAAATTTTAATTAAAAAAAAAAATTATATTAAACAACAACAAAAAATTACAAAACATATACATATGAATAGCAATACATTCCTACCGATCGCCCCCAAAACCAGGATATGGCTTCAAAGCAGCAACCCTGCCGCCAACAATTCCAAATGGTTACAGTTCTGTAAGTTTCCCCAAAACAACATTAGAATAGAAAATAATGTTGAAAGAAAAGCATACATTTTTTTTTTACTACTACTACTACTATTACTACTAGAACTATTGTATTTACTACTGCTATTTTATATAATAAAACAAAATCTGTCAATCTTGATATGCAATGCTGTCTGTCCATTACTACGCTATGGGTTGGTTTGCAGGGCGGACTTATGTATTTGCATTATTATTATTTTTTTTCTCTACTACATAATGGAATGTTTGTTATTGTGTGGATTATTATAATTGTTTCATTTAGGTCTAAAAATATATATACATATATACATACTCACATTTACATTCACATAATGGATCTTTTTTTTTTCAACGGTTTGCACAAAATGTTATATAATTTGAAAAATAAAATACACTATGCAACATCAATGAAAGACAAAACCAATTTTCTTTTTAGTTCTTCTGAACTCTTTCTAATTAAATAGTGTTCCTTCAAAAATGCATCGCTGTTTTGGTGATGCTAATGCATTTCTGACAGTGATGCATAAACAATGATGCAATGGTATTATCTACATGACAGCAGATTCTGATGCAATACTTGATATTTGTTTGATTTTGACGTATCATATATCACTGAACTGCATTTTTGAACACTTGATTTGATGCGATACTTTTTTGAATATGTGACAACGCATCATAAAAGTTGCGTTGCATTTTTGAATTTGTAACGAGCATCAGCATTGCATCAACTGTGCAGCGATGCATTTTTGAAGGAACACATATTTATCATGTTTTCATAAGAGCTCAGTATTAGTAGGATAAAGGAATTTGCTTTATGGTCATGAGCAAGTTGTCTGTGTCATTATGGTAAATTTGTCCTCTGCCAAAAAAAAACTTGTGGTTTATAGAAGATTTTTTGATAGTAAAATATAACAATAAAATATTGCAGGATGATGAAAAGATGCTAGATTGTTAATACTTAGTCTAAGACTAAGGCGATTCTCGGATTGTTTCCGGGGACCCAATTAACACTGAGAGTGCCGTTTTGATGTCACAATTCGTGTTATAACCCTAGGAAATTTATGTTTGACAATTTTTACATACCGGTAGGAGATCTTTATAACAATCCCTGTTTCATTCAAGAGAGTCCAAGACACATACATACATACAAATGTACATATTCTCAGAACAGAACAGAAAAATTGGTTTTATTTTTCTTTGATTAATAAATTCAAAATTTATTGCTTAGTGTACAAAAAAAACAAAAAAACCACTCTTTAAAATACTAATGAAAATAATAGTGAACAAAAAATAAAAAAATATTTAAATGAAATATTGTAATGATTTTGATTTTGAAAATTACTAAAACACATTTTTTTTTTTTCCATTTTTTCAAAATTTCTTGTTTGTTTTTTTTTTCTTTATCTTCTTCTTTATAACTGATGATATTGCTGGCACACCCTATAATAATGTGTGATTTGATGAATGAATATTTTTTTGGCTACCTGCTGCTACTATATAACTACTACATACTATCATTATTTATAAAATCTACATTTAACTACTAACAATATACACGACGATGATTAATAAATGAATCGATTCTTAAATTTATACCATGAACTTCATCGGTGGTCTCATTTGTTTTGTTTTATCGTCTGTTTGTGATGACAACATTTATCATGAAAATTTTTTTATAATACAAATCATTTTCATATTTGATTAAACAAAAACAAAAACAAAATAATCATCAATCAATATCAACGATATATGGTCTGTATACATACATACATATGCATAGTGGTGAGTTCACTACGTCATGTTCCAAAACCTGGATACGGCTTGGCTCCTCGCTCGCATACTTTCAGCTCTGCTACAACTACTGGTTCTGTTCAAGTTGCTCCTGTAAGCTTTTTGATGTGTACATAGATTTTCTATAATAATATAATATGATATTGTGATATTATGTTTGCAAAATTATCAAATTATCGTTTTTTTTTAATTGATTTAAAATTGTTTTCGTTTTTTTTTTCTTAGTAAATTTTTTTTTTTTTTATATTTTGTCTTGTTTATTATTTAGATTTTTAAAATTAGTACGTTTTTTTTACTCACTAAAAAAAAATTACTAAATTGTGATTTAAAAAAACAATTAATGGAATAAATTCAATTATCACAATAACATATTGAATAATTTGTATCGAAAATCCACCATCTATTTTTTGTTTCTATTTTATTTTATCACAATCCTCTTACTTTGCACTATGACTGCAACAATTTATGTTAATCAATTACTTTTAAATTATTATTTTTCTTCCTTTAGTAACAAAAAAAAAAAGGGTTATCAATCAGTTAAAATTATTTCTTTTAAAGTTTAAATTTGAATTTTTGATCGACTGATCATAACGATCAGAACTATAGAATTAAATTAATACCCTTTTGAATTCTAGAGTTATTATTAATTAAAAGTTTTATTCGATCAAAAGAAAAAAAAGTGGTTCCACTTGAATTTAACATATTTAAATTTAAATTTAAAATTAAAATTCATTCAAAATTTGATTTTAATGCTGAATTGAAATTATTCTTGTTTATAAATTTCGAATTTGTGAATTTGTTTTACAAATTGGTTTTAAAACTGAAAAATAGAATTGAATTATATTTATTTTTCATGCAAATTAATAAGGGCTTACAATAAATAATAATTAATAAAAATAAGAATAAACTATTTAAAAATTGTAAAAAAAAAGGAAAGGAAATTCAAAAATTTAAAATATTTTAATTTTATTTATTTTATAAATTTTCTAATTTTTATCGAATGAAAATTTTTATTAAATTTCAAGGAGCAACATTATTGTTTTTTTTTTCTTGTCGTTTGTATTATCTCTTTTTTGTGTTTATATATTTTCTGCATGTCTGGAATTTACAATACAATCATATTTTTGAAGAGAATTTATTTTATTTTTTTTTAAATATATCCTTATACCTATATACATACATATATATTTTGTTTTTATCTATTTTCATGCTTTCTGCTTTGATCCAAATGCACAATTTTATTGTATTTTTGCTAGAAAAATTTTTTTTTAAAATATATTTCTTATTTTTCTGTTAATGCATTGCATGTATTGTGTAAATTGTACATTAAAAAAAAATAAATAAATAAATTGTATGGCGTGAATTTAAAAAAACAAAAATAAAATATTAAAAAATTTTACTATAATTTTCAAAATATTTATAGGACTTTTCTTTCGGAGGATTGGGCGACAAGACCCACAGTACAGAATTTAGTTGCGGTAAATCTGATGGTAAAATTACATTTTATCAAATAATTTGATCGTATTCACACATTAAAATGATACAAAATATATGTATTTATTTTTTTTAAAATTTATTTTTTTTTTTTTTGTAGCATCAGTAGAATCAATAACCGAAGGAGATAGACGAGCTCTTGTAAGTTTTGATGAATAATAAAATTAATTTTAATTATTTGGTTCTAACATTTTACATTTTTTTTAAAAGATGGCTGGTGATCTTCCTGCATCTAGCACTTATTCTGGAGCATTTTCCTATCATTATCCTCATACTGGTTTAATTCGTCGTAGTCTACCAAATATGGCTCATTCAATGTTAGTACATGAGCCAGCTAAAATTTATCCTTATCATTTGTTATTAATTACAAATTATCGCTTGCCAGCTGATGTTGATCGCTGTAATTTAGAGGTAAAATAAAAATATAATTAATTTATTAAAAATTCACATAGAGATATTAATTTTTTTTTTTTTTTTTAAATATTTTAGCGACATTTATCTGATGTAGAATTTGAACATGTTCTACAATGTACTCGTTCTGAGTTTTATCGATTACCACAATGGAGACGAAACGAAATTAAACGGCGAGCAAGACTCTTTTAAATCAAAAATTTATTTTATTTTATTTATATTTTTGAATTTAAAAAGAGAAATTATACAATAATAATAAAAAAAAAAACGATTTATTCATTGAAATAATGTAAATTATGAGCCGAAAAAAAAAATTATAAAAAAAATTTATTTACAATTAAAATTTGATTACAATTTTCAATATAACTATATATTATTTTCGTATATTTAAAAAAAAAAATAAAATAAAACAAGAGGATAAAAGCTATTTAAAAAATTATAACTTTTTTTAAAAAAAAAAAAATATATATATTTAAAAGTATGCAATTTTACCAAATTTATTTTTTCTTCATAAATTTTAAGTTTTAGATTTTAAGTAAATTACGTATGATGGCTTTTATTATTATTATTATATACAAAAAAAAAAAAATTATTAATAATTTTATTATTGCAATTTATTATTCTAATTTTTATTATTATTTTAGATAAAATAAAATTTATTATAAAAAAAAAAAATAAATAAATAAAAATAATTTAAATTTTTCGAGTGAATTAAAATTTTCTTGATAAAATATAATATATTATGTGCATTTGAAATTAGTTAAGCGAAAATCTAATTCAAAATAAAATATATATCAATTGATTGACCAAAAAAAAAAGTCCTATTTGATGAATATGAAGAAGAAAAAAATCATCAGAGGCCTTACTATGAGAATCGATTTCGTTCGTTAATTTACGATAGTGAAGTTACGAACGAAAAGGAAAATCCTACTATGATAAACGATATTCGTTTCAATTTTGAAGTTCCATTTTTGTTCAAAATTTCAATTAAGTTTTGTTTATTTTCAATTTGTAGACTTTTTAACCGTTATATTTTTAATCTACCAAATACAAAACAACGCTATCAAATGAATAGACGTAGAAATTACGAAAATTGCGTTTCTTTTTCGATATCGTTTCTTATAGTAAAGTGTTCGTTCATAGAAACGCCTGTGTTACGAACGAAATCGATTCTCATGGTAGGGCTCCAGAAAAAAGCATTTTAAAAATAAAAAACAAAAATTGTGGGGAAAAATCAAACTCATGTTATTAAAAAAAAAACATGTTGCGATATAGTTGAAAAGATGAAAGTTTTTTTTTCGTTTTATCAAACTTACAATTCATAGTTTGATTTTTTCCTCGTAGTTTTCAAAAAATAAAAGGAAAAAAGTGATTCAATTTGAAACATCAAAAAATAAAAAAATATAAAAATAAAAATTTATTATTAGAATTTTAAAATAAAGTATTGAAAAATCTTGTAGATATTGATTATTAAAAATGAAGCGAAATAATGGTATTTGCTTTAGAGAAAATAAAAAAGAAAATAATTAAAAAAGTAAATTGCTTCAAGTTAGTGTTTATGTAGAATTTTCGCTTTTATTTTTCTTCGTCTTCAATTATTAGATGCATATTCTTATATATACATATATAATAAGAAAATTAAATCACTCGAAAAAGAGAGAAATAATTTGATATTCTCTGTAACCAAAATACTGCACTATATCTTGTATTTATTTTTATTATTTTTAAATCATTTTCTGCCATGGTGACCATAATATTTGTTTTATAGAAAATTCGTTTAAATTTTAAAAAGAAAAAGAAAAAAAATTGGGATCATTTTTAATTACTAATATTCGAAATTATACCTTTGAATTATTTTATTGAATTGGCTTTAAAAATTAGTAAATTGGCATTTATCAAAATGATATCCAATCCAGTGATAAAGAAAAACAAAAGGGAAATTTTTTAAATTTAATTTTGATTTTTCGTGCATGCATTCAACATATTATACAAATTTTTATGGCTGAGTAATATAGATATAGCAAGATAATGTGCTTCTTTAAAAATGCATCGTTGCTTTGTGTGATGCGTAAACAATATTTTGTTGCTATGACAATGCAATGTTTTAAGTTGGCGATGCAATGCTATTACATGACAGCTGAATATTACAAGGAATTTTGAATACTTGATTTGATGCGATGCTTTTTTAAATATGTGACAACGCATCATAAAATTTGCGTTGCATTTTTTAATTTGTGACAAGCATCAGCATTGCAATAACTGTGCAGCGATGCATTTTTGAAGATACACAATTTTATATTTAAAAAAAAAAACAAATCAATCTTATTTAACATTCTTTTTTGATATATATTTATTATTCACATATACATACGGTGTTTTCGAAAATGCCGTGGTACATCACAGCATCACTGCATTTTCGAAAGCACCGATATATGTAGGTACATATACTTTTTTGTATACCAAAAAAATAAAAATAAAAAAAAAGTAAAAGGTTTAAAATGTTAATTATTTTTTATTTTATAATAATAATAATATATTTTTTTAAATTACAGTGCTTTAAAACTTTAATTATGTAGTTTTAAGGATATATTAGAATAAACTGTGTTGAAGCTGTAGAAGAAAAAAAATGAAAAGAAGTACGTAATTAAAGAGAAAAATCTTTAATTTAGTACTAACAGATTAAACATTAATCTCACTTTAAGTAGCTACGCATGTTTTCATAACTCAAACTTTTAATTCAATGAAAAAAAGAAAGAAAAAAGCTACGTTAAATGTGAGGATTTTTTCATAAACATCAAATAATCGTCAATTGCAGAATATTCAGCTTTTGTAGTCTTCAAAAAAACAAAAAAAAACTATATTTTATTACAAATTTTCAAACAATTTAAAATTTTTTTTTTTTTTTTTTTTTAAGCAAATTAATAAAAAATAATTAATTTTCTATTCAGTCAATGCTTATGATGACTTGTATCAATCAAATTCAAAAATTGAATTTGGATTCTACATTGATTAGATTTAATTTTCACTGCCATTAAATTGATAAAAAAAATTAAACATAGCTTAAAAATTTAAATACTGTGGAATTATAGATATTTAATTAGGTGTTTCCTAAATGCAGTATTTTACCTAAAAACTGCAATATATACATTGTAAAAAAAAAAATAGAAATAAAAATAAAATAACATTTCAAAATTGAATAAATGTTGTAACATTCTTTTTTTTTTTTTAAATAAAATAAAAAGCTGTTCTAGAGATTTTGATCGAAAACAGTTTTACAGGCTCAATTTCTTTATTTTAATTTATCTTATATCGATCGATATTTATTTTAAGTTTATTTATCCTTTTTTCAAAAGGGCTTTTTAAATATTTTGTTTTAAACTTAGAATTTATAAAACAATACCCAAAATGCTTATAATGTTAAAAAAACAAAAAAAAACATTCTCACATATACATAGATGAATTTTAATTTTCTTAAAATAAATTAAAAAATTTCCCACCAACTCTTTAATGCTTTTTCTATTTTATAAAATTTAGAAAAAAAAAGAAAATTTATTTAACAATATTAAAAAGAAAATTATCATGTTTAATTTTTTTTTTTTTTTTAGTGAAATGGAATTATTTTAAGAAATTTAAAATTCATTTATTACACAAATCACAAATATCTTTACATAACAATAAAAAAAAAATATAAATATAAAAAATAAATAAATTATATAGCACACAATCAAACAAAATTTATTGTTTATGACAAAAATAATAATAAAGTTTCTTTTTATCTATCAAAAAAATTATTAGATAAAAAGATAAAAATTAAGAGTTAAGAATTAATTTATATTAAAAACATGAATAAATATATATATAAATTTATTTATGATTAATATATGCATTTTAAAGCTAATAAATTTTCAGCTATTATTATGACTTTTTTACTTAGAAAAAAATTTAATAGGTATACATACCTACCCATCATGGCCATATATTGTAGAATGGCTGTGTTTCAAAATTCAGGCCCTTTTCATTAATACGCAAATTGCGCATAATGACGCAAACGCCATGTTCATTTTATTTTTTCCAGTGCAAGTTGCAAAAGCATTAGCTTCATAAATTAAAACTTGCAGAGCAAATGATTGCAAATAAGCAAATACTTTTCAGAAGTTGCTTTATTGACTCAGTCAGATTGCAATTAGACAACAATTTCCAAATTCCAGTGCAAATACGTCATTTGCGCATGCAACTGATGTATTTATGAAACGGGCCTCAATATTAGGGTGGTGATCCACGCCTTGGTTGCATGGTTGTGTTTGTTGGTCGAAATGAGGTTTTTATGGAAAAGTTTTGCAACATATGCAATGAATTTAAAATCATATTAAAAACAGAACAATTCAATTCAAATTCTTTTTTTTGTATAAAAGTGTATTTTATTACAAGATTAAAAAATATCCATCTTAAACATATTTAATTATAAAAAATCTACAATTTAAATTAAAAAAAATACTTTCGAATGTCATATTTCACTTTATTGATATATAAACAAAAAGTTTATTGTCTTTGCTTATTGTTATTATTGTTATTCAACTTTTGTTTGTGTTTGTCCATGTAATTCATATCCAAGTTGAGATTTCATAACACGAAAACCACCAATTTGTTTATGATATATTTGTCGTGTTAAAAATCCAATTTTTGTAAATAAATCTCTTTCATTATCTTGCCATTCAGTTGTTACTAATTCTGCGCTACTATAATCATTTTGATAGCATATATATAATACATATTTTATTAATGGTTCTGCAATAATTTCAAATGGATATTCTGGTTTAATTGCAAAACGATATATCCATGCAGCATTATGCATTGTATTATGATTTTTTACATCAACAGTTCCAATAATCTACAAGAAAAAAAAGAAATTGAAATTAGATATTTTTAAATTTCAAATTTAATGTTCTGACTTCTGGATAAATACTTTTCTTCTAAATTTTGCCTTATATTTTTCATCATATGGTACTTCATTTATAAAAACTTCATAATTAGATTTATTATTATTTTGTTTAAGTAATAAAAATGGTTCATATAATTCAGCAACAAAACATTGTTTTGGTTTTAACTGCAAATAAGTACATAAACATATTATATGTATTCTTTTCAAAAAGTACATACATTATTAATTATATATCATTTTTACAGCTTCTTACGTATAAAATTTCCATAGCCTTAGAGTAAATGGAAATGTAAACAGAAATGTAAATAAATATAATGCATCCTGGTATTGATATTGTGCATAGAAAAAGTGGAACTCCAATGAATATGAAAAGTATTGCCCATGTAATAACAATAAATTGAATTGTCACCTAAAAAAAAAAATTATAAAAAATCAGAAAAATCAAAAAATAAACATAATTAAAATTTAATAGAATGTACATAGTTTTTATAGTTACCTCTTTAAATATACAAAACCAAAATGCTGAATTCACAAATGAAAGCATATAATCTTTGACAACATTCTGGCAAGCTATTTCATCGCAGCTCTTGTAGGAACGAATTAATATAAATGGAGTCATCAATAGTTATTTTTTAAAAAATATAAAAAAAAATAAATGGAAAACGTATAGATATCTACTTTTATTTGAATAAAAAGAAATTTTATGTTGCCTGAGTCGAATAAATCAAAACAACAATCTTGATTCTTGACATTCTTGATTTCTTCTAAATTGAAATTGTTTATATTTACCAAGTGGAGGGGGAGGAGGTATGTCAAAACATCCATCAGGCATCAGTAGTATGTCAAAATTGTAAAACAAGAAGGAACGGTAACATAATTTAAGCTGTCATTCTACGTGTTTATGCCTGCTCCGAATTTAATACGGATTATGGTTTACTTCCAATTTTTTGTCGTATAAACTCGATAATTCGGATTTGGCTAATTTATTTCGGTTTAATCCCAATTTTTTCATATGTATGTGTGAGGTAAAATGCAATATGGCGGATTCTAATTTTTATGGGGAAAGTGAAGCTGTCACGTTCTTCTTCTTTTTTTTATGTGGAAGAAGAATAATATGTATACTATAAGTGTATAAAAATATCAACGTTTGCATGTACTTTTTTAATCCCAATTTTACCGTTTCTACGCTACTCCCAATTTAATCCAAAATTCGGATTATTTTTTTGCCGTATAAACTGTTAAATTGGCTGAGAATAGACTAGGACTGCTGCCACCGTCGCAAACGAGTTTATAACCGGTTTTAACAACTCCTGAAAAAACACCTAATGATGGTGGCACGACCAAGTTGTAACGAGCGTGAGTGTATTACAACCGTCAGCTAAAATTATTTTAGACTATTCTTATTATACCAAGTTGGAAAAAAATTATTACAACTAGCGCATTACTACCCGCCACCCGGTCAATGATATAAATAGACTGAATGGAACAACTGTAGGAAACACCTGTAAAAATGGGACATTTATATTGTTGTCTCACTCTTAGGGAATTCGTCATGTTTCAATGAACGAAGAATGATTTAAACATTTGATATTTTTAATAGATAGATGGAGGCACAATTTTCATTTAAATTAAAATGAAATTAACTGGATTTGAATTAAAATTAAATTTTAACTCGATAAAAATCAAATTGTCCCTAAATAAATCACTAACTTACTTGTTAATACGTTATTTCAATAGGGGATTTTCCACGTTTTTAATTTTGAATATATTCAAATTTGACAGCTTTGACAATCAATGAGTGAAAGTGAGGTGGGTAATTGAATGAACGAAAATAATGCATATATATGTCTCACTCCTAGGGAATTAACGAATTTTGGTTTGAGCCCACATGAAACAAATAGTTGTGCAGTCCATATTATATATAAAGTCATTGTACCCGGTGTATTTTGGCTGTTTCTATTACAATTTTCGTTGGGAAATAAAGTAGTTAAGTTAAGTTACGCTGGCAGCTTCGTCAAGCTAAACCTACAACAGCGGTGACACTGGTAATTGCTGCAATGCAATGAAATAAGCGCTGCAGCAGCCGCAATACCACATAAGCGTAAGCGACAATTTTTTGGAAAACCGATTCATCCTCTTCATCCTTTTTTTAATTTATAAAAAACAAAAACATTTGTTTAATTTTTTATTTCATTTAAATATATATTTTTTAAAGCTATTAAAAATCCGTGAAATAACAATGGCAGCAAGCTCAGGATTTTCAAGTTCTGATCAGAAAAATGGGAATTTTCTATGTGGAGTTGTTGAAGGTATATTTTACATATATGGGTTTTAGCGAGTATCCATTTGCCTACTTTTCAATTGAAAGAAAAATTTTACATATGAAATGTACAAATTTATTCTTATTAGGTTTTTATGGAAGACCATGGACAACTGAACAAAGAAAGGATCTTTTTAGAAAGTAAATATAATAATATTGAAATTTTTTTGTTTGAAAAGCTTTAAATAGATTTTCTTATTTTTCAGGATGAGACGATGGGGTATGGATTCATATGTGTATGCACCTAAAGATGATTACAAGCATCGTGCTTATTGGCGAGAATTATACACCGTAGAAGAAGCTGACCATCTTACCGGTAATATTCACTTCACATTTTAGTACATATATTAATTTTTAAAGAATATACTAAAAACGGATTTCATTTACATGAAATTAGGATTAATTACTGCCGCAAAAGAACAAGGAATTGTATTTTATTATGCCTTATCTCCTGGCCTTGATATGACTTATAGTAATCCAAAAGAAGTTCTTGCACTTAAACGTAAATTAGATCAAGTATCACAATTTGGATGCCAAGCCTTTGCATTATTATTTGATGATATAGAAGCAGAATTAAGTAAAACTGATAAAGAAGTATTTAAAACTTTTGCTAATGCTCAAGTAAGTCAAAGTATAATGTAATTATTGAATTAAGAAATTAGTTTTTGTCTTTTTTTTTTTAAAGGTATCTGTAACTAATGATATATTCAATCATTTAAATGGACCAAAATTTCTTTTTTGTCCAACACAATATTGTGGTTCACGTGCAGTACCATCAGTTACACATTCAGAATATTTAAATACATTAGGTTCAAAATTATGTCCAGAAATTGATATAATGTGGACAGGAGCAAAAGTAATATCAAAATATTTAAATGTTGAATTAATTCAAGAAATAACAGAAGTATTAAGACGACCACCAGTTATATGGGATAATTTACATGCAAATGATTATGATCAAAAAAGAGTATTTTTAGGACCATATTCTGGGAGATCACCAGAATTAATACCATTATTACGTGGTGTTTTAACAAATCCAAATTGTGAATTTCATGCAAATACAATTGCAATTCATACTTTAGCTTATTGGTCAAAATGTAGTTTAGATACAAAAGTTAATAGTACGTTATTTTGTTGATTTTTTTGTTAAATTTATAAATTTAATAAGTTTTTTTTTTCTTCTCTATTTTAGATTCGATATCAGCCGATATAAAATTGGAGACCGAAAATGATGATGGTATTGGTAATGAAGATATTCCTGCTTGTTTATCAAAAAATATTTATCATCCTCGTGTTGCCTTAAAGTAAGTACAGTTATTATTTTCTATTTTCTATTAAAATTCTGTACATTAAATATTTTCCCTATAGAAATGCAATTATTGAATGGCTACCAGAATTCTCAATTCAAAAAGAAGCTTGGGGTCCGCTTTCAAAACCACAACCTCCTGTTACAAGTAAGTTTTTTTCTTTATTCTATGTTATTTTTTGCATAAATATTTCACAATGTTTTTCCTTTTTTTTTTAAATTAGTGGTAATGCCAATAATTCCAATAATTCCATCAGTAAATACTTGTATGAGTTTAACAACAACAACGACAACAACATCAAGCACAAGTAAAATAAAAATGCCAGAAGTAAATACAACTCAATTACAAGCATTAGCTGAAGTATGTAGTACAGCAGTTACAGTTTCACAAATAACACCAATATCAAATGCTGTAATGAATTCACTTGTATCACCAACAAAAGTTATAACAAATGATACAATACCAAATCCAATTACATCAACAGTAGCAACAAATATTGAAATTCCAAAAAAAATTCCAATATCAAGTGTACCAATACCCATAATGAATATGAAAAATAATGAATCAAAATCAATAATTGATATTGATAAAAGTGATATTGATAATGTTGAATTGGATGGTGATTGTAGTACAACAAGTATTGATGACAACAATTGTTTAAACAATGATGTTACATCAGTAAATATAGATGATGATAATATGAAAATATCAGAAGTTGTGAATCATGAGAATGAAATAGAAAAATCAACAAGTGCAATTGAGGATGATGTTCAAATTGCAGAATGTGAACAAAATTTTATTAATACAAATGATACTTGTATTACAACAACAACAACAACATCAACAACAACAACACCAATAATACAAACATCACATACAATTACTGATGATGACAATATTGAAAATGATGATAATGAAATTAAAAGAAATGGATCTTGTAATGGTGAAGAAAAATTAGAAGCGACAGTGACAACAGTAGCAGTTGAATCGTTAACAGCAAATAATGGAACAATAACAACAACTGCTTCATTACCAACGACATCAACAACAGAAAGTATGCATATTTTAGAAGAAAATCCATCACCATATAGTTTTACTGAGCCAATGGAATGTGGCAGTAGTAGTGTTAATTCACAAGGATCACCAAAACGTGTCACAAAAAGTCCATCAGATGATGTTGTTATGTCTGAAACTGTATCGGTAATTAAATTTTGAACATAGGCTGCATTTCAGAGTTCAACATTGTTGAGCACCCACCATCATCCCTTATCTTGGTTTCAAATTATGTTTATTAATGTTTTGTCCTCCGGTGATTATTGAAACATTCGAAATGAGGTTTTGGTGGAGGAAAGGTTGTTCAAAATGTTGAATATTGAAACGTAACCAAATTTGAATTATTGAAAAATTTCAATTTTAAAAATTTATGGTGATTTTTTTATTTTTAATATTTAGACTTCCTCAGGGAGTATGCAAGTAGAAAGTTCTGATACTTCTTTAGTATCAAATGCTGAAATGACTGATGATTTTGATAGGTATGCTAAGAAAAAAGTATTTTCAGAAATATTTGCATTAGTTCTCCTTCTCTCATTTCTCACACTTTTACAAATTGTAAAATTTTTCAATGAATTATAACTGAATTTTTTGATTTTTCCAGAAAAAAAAAAATATTTAAATTTATTTCAATTTCAGGAATAACGATAAAAATATTACAGTTGAAGATTTATATTTATTATGTGATTTATTCTATTTACCATTTGAACATGGAAGTAGAGCATTACAATTATTGAATGAATTCTATTGGTTAAAAACTAATGCACATGTTCTATTACAAAATAAATCTAAAAAAAATGAACCAGTTAAACCAGAGGTTTGAAAATATACTTTTTTTTTTTTAAATTTATTTAAAATATTTTATGTTGGTCGTTTTAATATTACATATTTTTTTTTTAGGTTCAAGAATGGGTTAAAAGATCTGAAAAATTTTTTGGACTTTGTCAGGCTGTACATGTATTATCAAAAAAAATAGCATCTTGTGCAAATAAAGAATTATGCTATGATTTATTTTCATATATATGGGATATAGCTGGTGTTATATCATTATTAAATGCTTTCATAAAGTGGTTATGTATGTAAATTAATTATTTAATTTAAGCTACCTATTTTATTATTGAAATTTTCTTTTTTAGCTTTAGGAAATTTTCCATCAAATATTAATTCATATACGCAAGGAAGTTACACATGTAAATATTTAATTTATTTTTAGTATGATATCAGTATAGAGATATAAATACAAAAAAAATTTTCTTTTGTAGGGTTTAGTAAAGGATGGAAAGAGACTTTTACGTCAGGAGATCAAGAACCTTGGGTATTTCGTGGTGGTCTTACAGCTGATTTACAGGTATGTGTTAAATTTTTGTTATATTTTTGTTATTTTTCTCTTCTCTTGACAAAACTTTGAAATATTTTTAGACGGTAATTTTTTTTTAAAATAAGTTTTATTGAAAATTTTAAAAATATCTATTGTACCATAAATAATATATATATATGTATGTATATGCATTTCAAAAAAACAAAAAATTCTGACTGATAATTTACCGTTAAATATTGCTGTGTATTTTAATTAAAAATTAATTAGGTTTTATGGCAAGTTGCAATTGCTTTTCAACATCTTTAATAAATTTTTCTGGCATTTTAGCATTACGCATTTCATCTAATTTTGCCTGAATTACTGATTGAATATTTTTTTCGCGTAATTTCTCTTTTTCAATCCAAGACAAATATTCATTTTGTAAATTTTTCATTTCTTCTTTCTTTTCTAAAGTTCGTTTATTTATTTGTTTTATTATATCTTCTCTATATTTTTCACGATCCTTTAAACGTTTTTCTTCTTTTTCTTTTTCTTTTGCATCTGAATTTTTTATATTATCAATTATCCTTCTGAAATCAGCTTCATTATTAGCCATTTGAATAGCACGTCGTTTATTCTACAAAATAAAATTATAATTTTTTATTATATGCATTTTTTTTTAATATTACAAAAAAAAAAACTCACCAAATCTGCAATTTGCGCTTTTCTAGATGCTGCTAATTCTTTTTCAGTTTGTTTTTTTCTTAATGCATTTTCTTTTTCTTTTCTTCTAAATTCTCGTTCTTTTCTTTCTTGTTCTCGTTTAATTGCTATATCAATTTCTTCTTCTTTTGTTTTTAATGTTTTTTGTTGTTCTTCAATTAAACGATTTTGCTGACGTTCCATTGCATCTTTATTTAATTTCTTTTCTAACAAGAATTTCTGATGTCTTTCATTTTTTTGCCTCATATATTCTAAAATTTTAAGTTCAGCTTGTTGTTGTTCTTCAAATTCCATTTTTTTGAAAAATAAACTATGTTCTGCAGCCTTTTGAAGATCTTTTCGAAGTTTTGCTTGTTTTTCTTTTTTCTCTAAAGCTTTACGTTCTTCATAGTCATTGAGAACAGCTGCAGCTTGTGATAATACTTTTGCTTCTTCTTCAACTTTATTGGCCAAAAGTAATTTACGCATTTCACGTTCTTGTAATTGATTCTAAAAAGAACATTTCAATAAAAATTATTTTTTAAATTTATTTAACTAATTAAATAATTATTTGTACTTTTATTTCTTCGACATATTTTGATTTCATTTTATTTTGTATCATTAATTTTTCCTCTTCTTCTTTTAATGCTTTATCACGTTCATCCATCATTATTTTTTCCAATTTTAAATCTTCTTCTTTAAGTTCTTTTTCTAATTCCTAAAAAAAATGGATTTCATTACAAACAAATTTATACAATATTTTTCGATTTCAATAACAATTATAAGTACATTTTTCTCCATTATTTGAGCTTCTCGTATTACATGGCATTTAGCTGCTAAAATTAATTGATTAGCTTTTTTAACTTCTTCTTCATTTTCATGTTTAGCTAAAAATGCTCGATTTAAGATTTTTTTACGATCATTTTCACAATTATCTAAATCATCATCATCAGTCTTTCTATCATCAGATATGCGTTTTTGAATTTTAGCTTTTAATCTTGCTTCATCACGTTTTCTCATAATTTCTTTTTGTTTCTCATATTCTTCTTGCATTCGTTTCTTTTCTACATCAGCTTCTTGTAATTGTTTTAATTTTTCTTCGATACTTATAAATTTTGAAGTATCCTTAATTCTTTCTAATTCCTTTCTTGGCAATAATGTAGGATAAATTTTAATTTTTCCAGAGGGATTCATTTTAGCTATTTTAGAATTACTGGTTCCAATTATTTTACGTGCTTCATTATAATCAAGTTCAAGAGGTTTAAAACGTGTAATTTTTATTGCATCAGGCATATTTTTTAATCTAAAAAATTAATAATTAAATATTATTTAATGAAATTAAATGAAAAAAAAAAAAGAGGTCTTCAAAAATTTACTTACTGTTCGTTATAATTTTTATGAAAATTTTCATTCGATGCGAATTTTCTTGTTTTCTTTGTTGTTGTTGGTCTTGGCATTATTAAAAAAAATTAGTTTTTTTTTATTATTTTACTTATTTTAATAATTTTAAAAATTTTTTCTTTAAAAAAAAAAATTAAATCCAATATTGTTTATGAAAAAATACATAAAATATTGTTCCCATGGATTTCTATTTCCATGGACACAAGCGATTAGAATAAAGCAAATTATTTACTGTTCAATAACTTTTTTTAGAATGCGCAATACATTAAAAAGTTTCCTTTATTTTTTAAAAAAAAATTAAATTTACAGAGGCTAATACCAGTAGATTCCGGGAATGATCTTTTCATCTATAAATTACCAGACATTCCAACAACAAATCATTATATAATAAGACCATTTGGATACGAAGATGAACAAGACGTTTATGGTATTTGTCATAAAACTTGTCGTGATGGTTCTGATTGTTCAGAACTTTTTCCAGGTAAATTCAATAAGAACAACAAATTTAATTTTACTTTATATTAATTTACTGTAATTTTAAAACGTTTTAATTTTGTTTTTGTTTTTATAGAAAATTTACAAGGAATACCAGCTGATCGTTTAGTTGGTCCATTTATTACATTACATCCTGAATTATGTATGGTTGTTCAAAATTCAAATAATATTATTATTGGTTATGCATGTGCTGCATTAGATGCAAGAACATTTTATAGAAATCAAGAAATGTGTTGGTTACCAGCTATGTGTGAAAAATATCCATTAACATTATTAGATACAATAAATTTAACACAAACAGCTAAAGATTCACTTAATCATTTTCATAATTTTAAATATGAATGTCCACAAGAAGTATTTACTTCATATCCATCAATAATGACATGTTGTATATTAAAAGATGAATCACAATTAGATCAATCAATTAGTAAACGTCTTATAACAGTTTTATTAGCTGCATTACGTTCAAATGGTTCATTCGGTGTTCATGTATGCATTAATCAAACTGATAGTTATATGTTTCAATTTTATACAAAATTAGGTTTTCAAGAAATTTATCGTGATTCAATTAATACTCGAGTTTATTTAGGACGAAATTTCTAGCATAAAAAGAATAATAATAATAAAATTTTAATTTTAAAATATAAAGTATGCAAAATAATAATTATTAATAATTATGATTATTAAATATTACGTATTTTATAAATTTATCTATAAAACGTGAGTTTTTTTTTTTTTAGTTTTTAAGAGAAGAAAATTAAGTTAATTAAAAATATGTATTTTTTTTTCAATTACGATGAAATTTTTTCTTGCATATTATGCATATTGCAATGATGATGATCAAATAAACAAAACTAATGTAAAAAAACAAAAAAACATTTTCTATTTATTCACCAGAATTTTCAGGATTAAGTCCGTTCGAAATAATTACATTTTTTACATGATTTCTTTTTAGTTACTAACATACGCTAGTACTAATGGAACTCCGGAACTGGTACCATTCTGTTTGATGCTCTTGTTGCCTGTTGGTGCGCTTCTGCTGAGCGCTTATGAGGCGCCCAGGAAGTGGAAGGACCAACAGAGAACAAGACTGTCGGGGAGTAAGAGATCCTGGACTCATCCTCCGCTAACGCTTGATCTACAGGTGGAAGATCTTCCAGACCAACTTTTATTTTACCGATCTCCAAGCCCGGAGCCAGTGCCTGGTAGACTATTAGTATTTTAAAACAATGAATTTTCTTGAAAGAAGACATCGAATTCAAAATATAAAATTTTTTTTTTAATAAATTCTACATTTCTCGTATAAATCACTTATTTGACAATATTATTTTCTTTGATATTATACAACCAAACAGTATCAATTCCAAAATCAACTGTTTTATCAGGTGTAAGACCAGGTAAAGGAAATCTACACGCAATTACCTTTGCACCAGGACGAGTTTCTTTTAAAACTTTTTGTTCAAAATCATGCATCTGAAATAATAAAAAAAAAAAAGTGTAACTGAAATTGCAATATTTAGTAGCAACTATCTCGTCATATTTAAAAGCAATTGCTAGAAAGTTTCAAATGACTTACCATTTGTTCAACACCAAAGATTACAATATAATCATATGGACTCAAATTTGTTTTCCATAAGTCTCTTCTATAGAATTTTGCTGTTTTATAAACATTTTCTTTAAAGGCATTTATTTTTGAATATAATACCAACCATAAGTTCAATTCAATCCCATGAGATTCAATACCATGCTTTGAACCCGCTAAAATAAATTACAAAAAAAAAAAGAATGAATTTTTTTCCAAAATTTTGAATTGAAAAGAATTACCAATTACTATACGGCCATCACCGGAACCCACATCCAAAAGTTTACCTTTGTAATTTTTTGGAATTAAAGAAAATATAGGTATTTGAAATTTGTTTAGTGGTTGCTGGAACATATGGCAAACAATATTTTCGAAGTGCTGGAGATACGAATGGAACACATATGATGCTAAATGATAATGCCAATCCTCCAGTAATTCCTATTAGAAGTTTTCCTAAATGTTTTTGATTTCCATCTTTTTCCATTTTATATTTACAAAATTAAAAAAAATAAATAAATAAACCGTGCTAAAAAATAAGGTTATGTTTTAGTTATTTTCTACACAAAAACAACAAACTCTTCTCGAGCGAGCATAGTTTGACATTTTTGACACTTAACACTACACATATGACGTCATCATAAAATTGAAATTTTTTAAATAATTTTTTGATAAACTTAAAATTTAAATATTTTAATATTGATTAAATTGCTAATTGTAGCACAGATCTTTAGAATAATCTAAATGAATGGCTCAAAGAATCTATATTCTAAAAAAATTCTGTTTTAGAAATAATATTGAATAGCATTCGTCAAATATGTGTTTAGTTTATTTGCCATGAAGCTGGAAACACTAAAAGAATGTCATAACGAAATTTAACGAATGTCTTTTTTTTTTTTTATATCAAAAATCAAAGTGTGTCCGTCCGCTAGTTTTTAGAAATATGGCCGAAGTAAGTTCACTTGTTTTGTTATTAAAGTACAAAAATTTCGAAATTATTATTTTACATTAATTTCGCGATAATTGCAAAGTGTAAATAGAGTTTTTGAAAATCAATTGAAATTAAAAGGAAATATATAAAAAAGTGATTTTTTTTGAATTGACGAGGGCATTTTTGTTTAACATAGCTAACTTTTTTTATAGCATTTTTTGCAAACCATATTATTCTTCACATATTGACGAAAATTATATAAATTCATGTGAATTATGTTTTTATTTGTTACAAATTAGTAAAAATTCATAAATAATTTAATTTTTATTGGTTTTTCGAATGTGATGTATAAAAAATGTAAAATATTGCATAGCGCTAATAAACTCAATGTACCCCACTTGGCCACTTATGTTGAAATAACAGTAAGGTGTTGAAACTTGGAATTGATGGATTTCTTATAAATCATAATTTTATTTGGCGTTTTTCAAACCCAATATACTTCATACAGTATATATTTATGGCCAGTGTTAATTCAATTTATTCAAGAATACAAGTAGAACGTAAATTTATGTGCAAGCAGTTGCAAATTGTTTGTTTTTGTTTTTTTGAAAATATCCGTACACATACATACATATATTACGCATAACTGGACAATGAAGATTAATTATTTTATGCAAATCAGTTTATTTTACAAATTTTATTATATTAAATATTTAACTAAAATTTTGTTTATTTTTAGGCTTCCATAATCAAAATGAGTGAGGCATTGGCAAATGTACGTGATAGCGATACATCTTTATGGCTACACAATAAATTGGGTACATCAAATGATTCCTGGACAAGTGGTTCAATATGTTCACAATTAAATAAAGAAGTTTTAAGGAATATCAAAGATTGCTTCCCTGATTTACAAACTCAGGTTAAATTGAAATTGCTATTAAGCTTTTTTCACATTCCTCGTCGTCTTGTAGAAGAGGTAAAACTAACTGTTTATTCAAAATTAGAAATGAAAGTTGAACAGACTTTTAATTTTCAATTTCCTCCACTTTTTTTTTTAGTGGAAAACTGAACTAGAAGAAATTATTGAAGTGGCGGGTCTTGATACTGAGTTATGGGTATCAATGGTAGCGGAAACAATGAAGACTTTCCCATCATCAGGATCTTTAAATACGGAAATATCAGATTATGAAGAAACAAGACCAATTTTTACTGATATGGTAAATGATTTAAGAAAATTGGTCAGTAAACATAGTGATTTAGGAATGCTTCCATTGGAATGTCAATATTTGAATAAAAATGCTTTTACATCGGTGGTATGTTTAATATGATGAAAATTTTATATACATGTAGAGAAGTTGTGTATTTTAAAATTTTCCAAATATTTTAGGTTGGACAACAACTAAATCCAGTTAAACATTTTACACTTAAAAGAAAACCAAAAAGTGCAAATTTAAGAACAGAACTTTTACAAAAATCTGCAGATGCACAATCAAGTCTTAAAAAAGCTTCTGCACCAACAATTCCATTACGGTCTAGAGGTATGCCTAGAAAAATGACTGACACAACACCTTTAAAAGGAATACCATCTCGAGTACCAACATCTGGTTTCCGATCACCGACTTCATTACAAAATCAAAACAGACCAAATATAAGTAGAACACCAGCTGGTCGAAAAGATGGCGGTATTAAATTGATTGAATTTACTGAACAACCATTAGGATATGCAGCAGCTAAAAAGAGGAAAAGACAGCAAGAAATTGAAGAACAACAAAAGAAAGCAATGGAAAGTAAACAAGCTACATTAACAACAACGTCACCATCAACGCCTACTACTACTACAATTTCTACTACACCAACCACTCCAACACCGACAACACCTGATTATGCAGCTGGTCTTACATCAACAACTGCATATACCACTCAGCCTTCAACTCCAGTTTCATTACATCAGACAATTAAAGAAGAAAAACCATGCAAAACTACAATATCTGCTGGGTTATCGAACAATCAGAATTCATTTACAAATAATGTGCAAAATATTAGTAACACAATGGTAACGACTCAAGTTCAATCTCAACCAATTTCTAGTGATATAATTATTAAAGAGGAGACAAAACCTTTAAAAGTTGAAGATACAGTGAAGAAAGAAATTGAAGATGTAAAACCTGACATAAAACCATCAGTTGTTACGAATTTAACAACTTCAGCTATTGCAACAAATGCTAATACAACTATTATTACGACACCAAAAGCAGTTTCAGCATCAGATGCATCATCGAATATAATTTCAAAATCTTCCCCAATGTCCATTGTAGTTAATAGCTCGTCTCCGATCAAATTTTCTTCACCTATTTTAAAACCTTCCATTGCATCAACAAGTCAGCAAACACAAACAAATACCATTTCAACCCCAGTTTCCATATCAAAATCAACTGGTCCTGTAATTATTTCACAGACCATAATTCAACCAGCAAAACAGCTTCGATCTCAGCAAACTCAGCAGCAACAACAGCAACAACAAACTATACCACTAAATACAGGTTTAGTGTCCACTCCAATTGTGACATCTCTGCCAGTGAGCTACACGCAAACGATTCCAAATCTCCAGCAATCTTCTGCACCAACTCAAATTATTTTGACCTCTACACCATCATCAGTATCGATACCGTCATTAACCTCATTCGCGCAGGCGCGACCAGTTCATACTATAATACAAACACCTATAAGTAGCCAACAACAGTCTCAACAGCAGCAAATGCAAACTCAACCGACTAAAATTCTATTAAAAACAGCTCCAACCATACCATTAGTAATGTCAAATACGTCACGTGTTTCGTCAATACAAACCAACCCGCCTCCTCTTATCTCAACACAACAACCTACAATATTGAATTTGCAAAACGTTAACTTACCAAATAGGGCAGTTACAATACAACCAGCTTCCCAAGCAGCTCAAGCACAACATATACAGGCACAGTTACAACAGCAACAACAACAGCAGCAGCAACAACAGCATACAATTGTAACAAACACTGCATCAACAGAACAACCAAAATTTGCTCAAGTTGTTATGTCTCCTGGAATGAATATGAAACGCAAGACATTCATTTTGGCTCAAAAGGGTGTAATTTTAAGAAGTGTGGGTGGAGATGTATATCAGCAAATACCGATAGCAAATACTTCCCAGATTGGTAGTTTAGGTGGAGCTACAATTGTCACAGCAGGACCACAAATCGTAAAGACTTCAACAACACCACAAACTATTACTACACAACAGCCAACCATTAAGCAGGCTACTCAACAAATTCCTGGATTAATACCAACTAATGCCATAACACAAAACGTTAGTGTTCCATCATTAGCCCCAGTAGTTATTGCTTCTCACAATGTTCAACAACAGCCTCAGCAACAATCAGCTGTTCAAACAATCATTGGAAACGTAAGTGTCGAATGTAATATATTTCTTGTTATTCTTTGATTCTAATTTTGCTTTTAGCCGCCTCAGCAGACTATTATACGGCCCGTTTTAACGACAAATGTTCAAGGTGGTATCGCAACATTGCCTCAAGGTTTAACATTAATACAACGACCAGGGCAACAACCTCAATTGGTTCAAGTTCAAACAACTCCAGTACAGCCACAACAACAACAAATTCAAAGAACAATTATTACTCAACAGCCACAGCAACAGCAAATACGACCTCAACAAATCATTATTCAGCACAAGCCTCAGACTATAATAACAACTCAACAGATTCAACAGCAACAACAAATTCAACAAACACAGCAGCAACAACAACAACAACAACCAAATCAACAAACGCAAACAATACAACCTCAACGAAAAGGATTATCATTGTCGGTATGTAGAAATTTATAATTTATAATGAATAACTACCTATTTAAATATACATGTTTATTTTCCTGTTTAGAATGAGCATATTATCAAGGCACATGAAATGTTTCGTAAAGCTAATAGAGTATCTCGACCAGACAAGGCGCTTATACTTGGATTTATGGCTGGATTACGTGAAAATCCCAGACCAAGTCCAGAAAATGTTATTGTTATAAAATTAGGCGAAACAGAGGTTAGAAAAAAAAACAAATATCCCTTAAATTAAAATTGAAATATTTTATTTTTATTTTTAATGTAAAATATTTGTCCATTTCTTTTTTTTTTCTTTTTAATTTCCAAAATTTACAGGAGAAAGTAAAACAAGAGGATGATACATATGCTTTAATGCTTGTAGAATCTCTTATTCGATTAGATTACAATACTGGTGAATGGAAAACATTCCAAAATTATCGACGTATTGATCAATCAACACAAAATCAACAGACTGGTACAACTGGTAATGATTCTAAATTAACACAAACACAAAATTCGGTAATTATATAGAATCTTGAGCATCTTAAAAAAATAACAACAAAAATAAAAGAAAAACAACAACAACAGCAGCAGCAACAAGAACAAAATCCAGATAATATAAAAAATAGCTAACATTTCACGTTTTATAATAAACAATAATAATAATAATAATAATAATAAGAATTATGATGATGTTGAGTCATAATGGAGCTTAATCATATAATGTTTATCAATGTAATGGCTGTTATTTATTATTTTAGTGAACAGAATATTAATTATCATTTAAAGATGAAAATATTTAAAAGTGAAATAATAAAATATTTAAGAGAAAAAAAATAAATAAATAATTGAATTATATAATAAAAAAAAAATATAAAAAATGTATACATACATATATGCAAATAATGTAAATCATATTAAAAAATATAATAAAATAATAAAAAATAAGTAAAATTGAATGTAAAAAATTAATTTGAAACGAATAACATAAAAGTGAAATCTTGATACAATTACAAAGCTATTATCGTCTAAAAAAAAATAAAATAAATAAAAACAACATTGTAATTGTATTTGAAAAGTTATATGAATAAATTTTTATATAGTTAGAAAATTAGTTAAAAATTAAAAAATTTATCAAATAAAAAATGTAAACAAAATTATAATAAACAGTTAATATGATGATAATTAATGATATCTAATTAATTACATATTTATTTGATATGTTTTCTTATTTTTAAAAAAAAACAAATCTGTTCTTCTCACAATCTTTAACAGAAATTTGGAAACACTATTTTGAGTTATAAATCAATACCACTCAGTACTCACTCTAAGATACATAGACACGCATTAAGAGGAAAAGCTATGTTATATGTATGAAATATAATGTACATATTCATTTATCGTGCTACATCTTGTTTTTTTTTTTTTTTTGCACTTAAAGTTTTTAGATAAGTTTTCTTCAAATATTATGAAATAACAAATTTCACTCTTTTTGAAAAAAATGATGAAAAAACAAAACAATTACATACTACGAAAATTTTTTGAATTTATTTTGTTTTCAAAAAACTTGCGAAAAAAAAAGTTTTCTAAATTATTTTCGAATTTTAGATTTTCCAAAATTGTTTTCGAATTTTCGAAATTATTGCCGAATTTTCGAACATATGTATTTTCGAAAGTAGCTTCATCTAAAGTTTCCGAAAAAAGCTTTGTTCGAAGTTCTACACAAAAGTTTTTAATAGAAAAAATGATAGAAGTCCACACAAATCCCCTACAAGAAAGTAAAACAAAATAAAATACAAAATTTTCATGATTTATAATTTATATGTATATCAAAAATCCCACCCTACGAAAAAAAGTCAATATTTAAAAAAATGAGAACTTCAACTTTAATTTTATGAAATTATTATAGAACTTTAGAGAAATTTTTTTTTTTCGTATTGCATATCTTCGTTTGACCGATTTGGATGAAATTTCGAACATATAGTAGATTCTATGGACAACGTCACAACACCGTTTTGCGAAAAAGCTTGTCTTTTACATATTTTATACATAAATATATTATTTTTAGTTAAAAAAATCGAATCAATGAATAAACCCAAAAAGAATATATTATTACTATAGAGGATTAATCTCAAGCTTTCTCAAAACACAAAAATTAATTCTTTAAGCAGGAAGAAGGTTTGAAGTTTTCATTAGTTTAAGTTTTTAACGAATGTTGAAAGTGTTTTTTTAAAAAAATATGATGCAATTTTTTTATCAAATATGTCGAAATATTAGTTGAAAATTTAAAAAACTTGAAATGTGAAAAAAAAAAATGAAATGTCTTCTAAGCTTTGATAGTAGTTTTCTAACGTGGGTTTTTCAATTTTTCAAGTACATAATTGTGGACATGCGTGTATAAATACGTGTAGTATAAATAGAAAAATTTTTAATCAACACAATAAATCTTATCAAATTATTTTTGGATGATTATGTTAAGCGTAGAAGAGGATCGTTCCGAAAATAATACCTTACAATATGTCAAAATACATGTAATCAATCATCTTTCTTATTATTTAATCTGAAGATTAATTTTTGATTATTTCCATTTTTTTTTTTTTAAAGTTTATAATTTCAATATAGGATTTAGCCAGTATCTATCATATTTTATTATTTCAAGAAAAGAAAATTATTAACGATGGTTTAGGTTACCGCAACCATTTCCATTGAAACGATATAATCTTTTCTGCTTAACATACTCGTCAATAATGAAAAATTATTTGAAATAATTTATGGTTATGATTAAATTTTTCTCTATAAGTAACTTTTTTATACACTCCGAAATGCTTTATGACTTTCATATTTCATATAAAAAAAGTAAATTTTTTTTCTAAACAAGTATTTTTTCTATTCATTTATTTATCACATATTCACAAGAATGTACTTGAAAAAGAGAAAAACCCACGTTAGATAGATAGATAGATTATGGGCTATCATTGCACTTCGACCAATATTGATCTTTTGTACAGCCCGTGCTTCTCATAGATTTTGGCTATTGATAAATCCTAATATTCTATTAGAAGGTGCACACCAGATTTCCTCTGGCTTGAGAAAGTACTGGTGCATGTGGCACAGTCTTTTAGAGGCCAACGCCACGCATTCACACAGAATGTGTTTTGAGGTTTCTTTGGCCTCCTTGCAGAATCTGCACTTGTCTTCCTCCTGTAGTCCTATCCTACTTAGATGGTAATTTAGAAGACAGTGTCCAGTTAAGAGACCCGTAATGGTTTTTAGCTCTTTCCTAATGAGGTTGAGTAGTTTTCTGGAAATAATAGCCGAAGGTAAGATGAATAAACCCACGTTAGAAAACTACAAAGAAAGAGAATATACATATTATTACCTACATTATTTTTCAATAAAAATCATGAAATTTGACAAAAAAGAAAAAAAAATCATGAAAAGGAGCAAAATTGATATCCGATTGAATAAATTATCATTATTTTATAAGAATTATAGAATGCAATTATAAAAATGCACATACATAATATGTATTACAATACAACGTGAACATTTATGTATTTCATTTTCTCGATTGTATTATTTTTGTTTTCCGAAACAAAATATATAAATATGCAAAAATGTCTTCTTCTTCACATGTTTCTTCTTTTCACATCTCTCCTCTTGCACTCTTGTATAGCCTAACATCTAATGAGCTTTAATCGAAGCCAAATATGTAATTTCATTATAATATTATTTTTGCAAACAAACAGACATGAGAACTCAAAAATTTGAATTTAACGGCTACATTATACCTCTATAGTCTTATATAATTTTTGATAAACCTAAATAAAATTTAGAAAATGTTTCATGTTCCTTTATAAGAAATACGAAAGTGGGGGAAGTATTTAAATTTTAATAATGAAAAATGTAAAACAAATATACAAATATAGAAATTACAAACATTGGAAATTGGAAAATCATTAATACTGTGCTGTGCTTATCTTTCAGTAGAATTATTTATGTCAATACTTCAACATAATTTTCAATAAAAAAGCTTTCATGGGAAAATAAGAATAATTTTTCATTTTACACTTACACTTATACATTGTTTTTTTATTCTTAAATCTTCAAGGAAAATCAACGATATAAAACAAAGTTTTTGTTATTAACTGAACAATAGTTTCTTAGTTTAGAGATAAAAATTAAACATTATACTTAAAAAGTAATTAACAAAAGCTTAACTTTTTTTTTTCTCGAACAGAAATTGTTAAAAATTTCAAAACATAATTATTTTTTTGTACATATTTCAACACTTTAAGAAAGATGTTTCTAGCTTTGAGTATCATCTGAATTCTGCAGAAGTTTAGAAAAAGAATAATTTATTTTTAAATTAATTGTTTTTTATTCAAATAAAATTTATAGTTAATAATAAAAATGTAAAAAAAATATATTCAAAACCTAATTTTAATTTTGAAAAAATGCGAATAGCCTGGTTAAGGTAAATTATAATTTCAAAAAATTTTATTTATCATTTTTATTTATTCATTGAAAATAAGGAGTGTTAAAATTCTATTATCTACATACAACCTACATAATTAAATTATCTAGAACATGCATTTAGGTTTCATATATTTTTTTTTTCTAATTTGTTTTTTTGTGTTTTTGAATCTAAAATAGAAATTAATTGAATATGAATTAGAAAAATAGAAAAAAAAAAAAAACAAAATAGTTGCATTAATTGGAATCATTATGTAAATTATAATTATAGGTATTTATTTTTATAAAAAGGAAACATTTAAATTGTACGGCTAGACAATTATAATATAGAATGTAACTATAAAATCTGAACATCAAAGAGTTTTTTGTTTTTGTTTTGAAATAAAAATTAATTCTAATTTATTTATTTTTTAAATAAGAAGAACAATAGAAATTATGTAATGACATTTTATGTATTTTTTCTTCTTAGATTATTTATTAATATTATTTTTATTTTTTAATCATCAATTAAGTATGAAATTCAATTCAATTTCAGAAATAAATGTCCAAAAATCTCACATATTTCACAAATTTGTTTTAGAAATTGTTGTCATCAAGTTTAAAAATTATAATTTAAAAAAAAAAAAAAAGTGTTCAAATATGATCAGCGAAATTTATTTAAAAAAAAATACTCACCACTCATTGGTAAATTGGGGTCTTTAGCAATTCTCCACAATTTTTACTTCTTCATTAAAAAGTTTGTTTACAATATAGTATAACTAAAACTAATAAAACGTTTTATTAAAAAATTTAGTAATATACTATATAGTTGTTGGTTTGGTATATAAAGGAGGTATCTTGTTGATAGACAGTCAGTTAATAAATGTATCTTTGTCTGATCGTTAACAACATTTTTTATTCATATTCATTTAGTGAGAAAAAAGTATCTAGTTGATCTTTAAAAAAAAAAATAAATCTGTAATACCTAATTTTGAAATAAAATATTTTTTTTTTTAATTCTATAAGAGATTTACATTTGATTTTTAAATAGATTTTATTTTAATATTGTGTATGAATGATTGTGTAAAAAGACAAAAAAAAAAAAAGAAGTTAAAATTGATATTAAAAAATAAGTGATCTATATTTATTTCAATAAAAAGGACATTTGATAATTTTAAAGTTTTTTGTTTTTTTTGGTAATCAAATTTAAATATATTTTGTGGATGTTAAATAAAATTTGAGACGCAAAAGAAAAAGAAGTAAAACATCTTTTTGAATAAAATAAGTTACAATTTATTATTTGTTTTTTTTTTTGCCTTCGTGTATGAAAAATTTTACTCATTAATTTGAAAAAACCAGTTTGAACATCACTATTTTTTTTCTTCTTGAAAAACAAAACAAATTAAAAAGAAGAAAATATTTTTAAAAAGTAAGTAGAAAAATTTATAAAAAAGTTTTAAAAATAAAGGTTTTAGTTTTAATGTATAAAAAATTACTTATATGTTTTATTTCCTATAATAATAGATTAAATTAAAAAAATATTACAATTTCTGTTTGGTTTTAAAATAATTTGGAAAAATAAAAAATTTAATTGTGAAGCTTTTTTTTTTTTTTTAAATTATTTCAAATTAAGTAATATAGGAGTTTTCTTAAGAGTGTTGTTGATTTTAATAATAATATAAAATGGAACATAAAATTCTTCTACGACAGAATTATTATTACCTACTAATTTAAAGAAACTAAGAAAATTCTGATTTTAAATTGAATTAAAATAACTTAATAAAATATTCAATTAATATGATATTCTCTTGAAAATACCATTACATATTTTTTTTTTTTAATATTTTTATTCTAAGTGCGTTTCTTATTTTAAATTTCGATAACTAAAGCACTTAAAAAATTGTTTCTTTGTTTCAGTGGAACTTTTTTTTTTTTTTTTTTGAAATCAAATAACGTGTGCCCCATATGAATTACTTAATTTTTTGAAAGTCATTAAAATAAAACGATATGTAAATTTCTTTATAATTTTTTTTTAAACAAAAAACTTGTTTTTATTTGTTAGAACAAAACAATTTTTTGTTTGTTTAGAAAATTAAAAAATAAAATCTTTAATTAGAATAAAAACAAGAATTATGTTCGCATTAAAAATAAATTTTTTAAATAATTTCGTTGATATTTTTCAACAAAAAAAAAACCTGTACCTGTGATTAAAGCCTGTGATTTAAACAAATTAATTTTTATTTAATTTTTAAATTATTTTACGTTCAATTTTTTAATATTCGATATTCGATCTAATCTAATGATGAAGAAATAACGCTTTCTAATTTCATCAAGTTGTTTGTGCTATAATTAAGTAGAAAGCCAAAAAATTTAAACTTTGCGAAATCGGATGAAATATTTAAACATGTTATTTTCCAGTTTTACTTATTCTTCACTGGCTGGATACAGTTTTGTTTGTTGAGACATCGTCTTTAATGGATTTGAAATTTCAATTAAACCAGTCTTTTCCAAACTGAAGTACATGCATAACTTAGACTTTGTGGAAGGTTCAAATATTTTTAAATAGATTTCCATACAACTACATTAAGTTTACATGTGTGAAAAATCTTTGAAAATATACTAGAATTTTTTTTTAATGATACGCATTGTTTTGTAAAAAAAAAACACTCTGAATAAAAGTCCTCTTCTTTTACTTCCAATTTTTTTTTATATAATAGGTATGTGATCTTTAACTCGTCAAAAAAGCATACATTAAAAAGAATAACAAGAAAATCACATAAAATTTCACATAAATTTCAAATAAATCATTTAAAATTATTCCAAGATTCTGAATTTGAATTTTTCTTGAGAAAATTCAAATGCATAAATTAAAACAAGAAATTAATATAAGAAGAAGAAAAAAACATATAATAAAAAAAATTCTTATGACTCAAAACAGAATAATCGGAATTAAAAAAAAATGTGTACATGTATAATAATAATTATTACATATTTAGTTCGAATTTTGGAATTTAAAAACTGGCTTGTATAAAATCCTAAAAAAAAAATAAAAATACCTTCGAATTACCAATTAATAATAATTTTTCTTTATATGATGCATGGGAAAATTTAAATGTATACATATACACTTATTCACTTGATCAGGTTTTAGGTAAAAAAAAATAAAATAAAATAAAATTACATAACAATAAAGTTTGTACATTTTGCTATTGTTAAAAAGATTTTTTTTTTTCTTGTATATTATTAAAAAAATTTTAAATTTGACATAAAAAAAAATTACTTGAAAAAAAAAAAAATGAAAGTGGGTTATTTCTTAAGCAATTGCATAATGAATTTTTGTACACAATGTTAAAGTTTAAATATTAAATTCATTTAATTATACTGTTTATATTTATATAATAGTACAAGTGTATATAAACATTATGTATACTTATAAATAAT
The DNA here is from genome assembly GCA_932526495.1 of Bombylius major. NCBI lineage: Eukaryota > Metazoa > Arthropoda > Insecta > Diptera > Bombyliidae > Bombylius > Bombylius major. The sequence continues at coordinate 10,230,578 of OW052044.1, read as the reverse complement.
AATAATAATTGATTACATATATACCTTCATGTATGCTGTACATAATGTGTAGCTTAAGTGTAATGACTTACAAGGTTGACGAGCTTTGAGTATATTATGAACCAAACCGGTAGAATATGTACATATTATACGGAAAATACATACATTTTTTTTATATACATTTTATTAAATTTTATAAAGGTATAAAAAATGTGTTCATAATAATATATACTCGTTTGACAAGGCTTATGAACCAAAAGCACTATAAATGAGTTTGACGAGAAAATTGTATAAGTTAAGAATTGCATATTCTATCTGTGAATATAATACCGTTTGTTATATATTTGAATTTCATATTTTCCTGAATTGTAAAAAAAAAAAGAGCAAAAATCTTGCAGTGTGATATATTGAAAATTATGATACAAAGTCAAGGTTATAACATTAATTATTGAAATATGCAATTTCAACCTACAGAATCACAAGATGCATATATATAGTAAATAAATTAATATATGAATATGATCTTTTAATGCTAATAAATTAAAACTTTAGAATATGTTTTTTTGAAGGATTTTATCAATGAAATGTTTTTAGTAAAGATCTAGCTCTAAAGGATTTACTTTCTTCTTTTAGGAAGAATATATTTTTTTCTAGAAGGTACATACGTGCCTACACAGAGAAACAAATTTATTTTACAACGCGATGATGGTGTAAGTTTAAAAAAAAAAAATTAGGGAATTCATTTCAAATTGCGTAAGTCTCGTATTTCGCGTGAGTCGCGAATTCTTCGTATTTTTACGAGACTTCGTAAATTTTTCCTTTTTTTTGAGAATTACGAACTCTGCGTAAATGTACGCAACTTTTTAGTCGCATAGATAAACCTCGTAAACAAATTTTGTGTAAACCAAGATTTTGACAGCTTGTCATTTTTACCAACTGGAGTTTAATAAGTTTAATAATAGGCATTCTGGCAAATAAATTTGGTTAAATATACATATTTCGCATAAACAAATCAATAAATCATTAAATTAACCTTTAAAAAGAATTTTTGAAGAGTTAAGTTACAATTGCGATTAGTGTTTTACGAGGTGCTTTGACGTCACTTTGACTTACGAGGTCGTAAAATTACGCGTTGCGTACTTTTACGATTTCAAATGAATACCCTAAATGTATTCTAAGAAATGACTTTTAGTTTTTTTTAAAGGCTAAGAATTTTTGTAAAGTTGTTTTTATTTCAATATTAGCATTTTTGGGAGAAAAAAAAAATGTCGTCCTGAAGAGATAATCAATGGGACAGTGTCCTATAGAAACGAGGACTTGAATTCAATTCCATTCCACTTTGAATCTTCGGTATTTATAACGAAAACTACCTTCCATTGAGAAATTTTGGAAATGTTTTTTTTTTTTTAAATGTTCACCTTCAATTTTTAACGCCGGTATTATTTTTTTCCATTTGAATTTATTCCGTTCATAAAAGTCACGACTGACGATCACAAGCCAGAATTAATAAAAGAAAATATTTTTTTTTTCAACTTCAATTTAATTTTAAACTTTACGATTGACGAAATTTTTCTAAAAATACATCAAGAGCAAATGACCTTAAAATCAATGAACACCTATCTGATTTTTTTTTTTTTTTGGAAATATTTTTTATTGTGATTAAAAGTAAATAAAAATAAATTCAATAACAAGTTTCAATTATATGTTTAATTGTTTATTATGGATTTAAAATCGATTCTTTCAATTATTATTTTGGTTTTAATCAAAAAATTGATTGTAATAATTGCATTCTTTTTTAAAAAATAAAATTTTGTAAACATTTGAATATAGAAAAACGAGTTTTAAAGATCGTCACAATTAATCAAAATAAAAATTCTTTAAGAAATATTGAACTTTAGTTTATTTATTTATTTTCAAACTGACACAAGAGGAAGAATTACTGCTGAATCATTTCAAAATAAACAAAATTTAATGCTGCACAAAATGTTTAGGTTATACGCGTCCTATGGAAATTTTTAAAAATATCGTGATTGGAAATTATAAATTTTTTTTTTTTTTTTTTAAATTTCGATCACAATTACTCAAATTTATAGAATCGGAATTCGGAAATGCGAAACTTTTCGAAAATTCTTTAAAGAAAATATATTTGTTTTTATTTTGACTATTCTATAAAATTACAAAACAAGAATTACCAACATTATTACATATTAAATGACTATTATTATTTACATTGTTGCGTATTACAGTTACATACTATGTATGTGAGAATGATTGAAAATACATATAATTTGTGATTTATTTTATTTTTGATAAATTACCTTGTAATTGTTTTTTTGAATAGTCTGATATTTTTTTTTCCCCAAATAAAATTTTATAAATTTATGTTATTTACTTATTTTTCGAATTTAACATCCGGAATTTTTTTTTTTTGTTAAAAAAAAAAATAGAATAAAATAAATTGAATAATATTAATATGTATACCTGCAAACATGTAATTAGGTAATGTAAAATAAATTGATTTGTGAACATTTTATTATTGAGATCGGCAACGGTAGATAACTTTATAAAAATAAAATCAAATATATAAAATAAACTACATAGTGTGAATTTTAAATATATTGTAGGTATCTCTACACATATGTATTTTGTTTTTTAATTGAAATTTTATTCAACAATGTTGTATTTCAATTTTCTTTTCGATTTTAGCTATTGATAATTACCTAAAATATACAAAGTAATACATTGTAATTTGTAATACATCAAAAAAATGGTATATATTAAAATATTATTTAAAATTAAAATAAAAATTTCAGGTAATAAAATTTAAAAAAAATTTAATGACATATATAAAGCACATTCATTTAATCATCATATATACGAGTACACATATGTACGTTATGTATGCACATAATATAATGATTTTTAAATTTAATTTGAACACCTTGCGTATATAACGCCATATAATAGGAAATAAATATGCCAATAAACCACCTGTATTTAAAGCTTTCTATATTATTATAATATCCTTTTTTTTATTATTACTTATTAATCACAATTTACCAACAAGAACAAATTTATCATTTTTTTTCCTTATGATTTAAGTATATAGTGTGAAAATACTATATTAATATTTTTTAAATAAAAATTTAATTGCTATTTGTAAACCAATTATATAATATATGCGTAGGTACATTATTTTGCTTTTTTAAACACACCCCAAATTAATCAATTTTAATCGATAAACTTGTTTAATATTATAGTTTGAAATTTGTAATCAAAAAATAATTAATCAAGAAATAATTTGCATTTTCAATTATTAATTATTTCTTTTTTACTTTTTTTTTTTGGAGTAAACCAATAATTAAAGTAATTTTCATGAAATCAATTAATATAAATTGTTTTGAACATGGGCAGTATTGGAATATTTTTTTTTTTTGTAAAAGAGAAAGATTTTCAATTTGTTTTCCTTTAATTAATTTAATCAATCGATTTTACCTTAAATACTATGCGTTGAATTTGAATAAATTATTCGATTATAGAAAAAACTACTTTTTGTGTCCTTGGGTACTTTTTGTTTGAGTAAAAAAATTTGCTTAAAAATAAAGAAATTTATTAGAAAAATTATTTTATACATATAGGGTTTTTTAATAGGAACGCTCGAACTTTGAGAGTGTATATCGCCCATGTTGGTTAAGCTACAGATGTCAAATTTGGAGGTTATAATAATTAATACTTGCCAAATTATCATGGAAATTTACAGTGTTGAAAAACGCTTGAAAGTCATTAAATTTTACTATTAAAATAAGTGCTCAGTTCGAGCTACGTTCTGTGAGCTACATGGTTTTTACACAATCGTCCTGTTGAGTTGCTACCGAGATAGTGTGATTTAACGCAATTCCAACGCCATCAATGAAATCGAGGCCAATTTATGCGGTCGAGTCGTCGAAAATTGGACCTCTCGTATACGCGCTAGCGAAGCCGCGGCGGCCATTTGAACTATATCATATTCCATACATAATGGCATCGAATACTCTTTCATATAAAAAATAAAAATAAATAATATCTTATACACAACTTTTTTTATTTAAATTTAAAGTTCGAGCGCTTTTAATAAAAAACCCTGTATATGACCTATACCTACTTACAAAAATGAGATGTAAAATGATTTAAAAAACAAAAAAAACTACGAGATAACTTCTCGTATTTGGTTTAAGTGATTCATAAACATCGTATACGTATATAAGTTATCTCGTTCTCGAACTCGTACATCCTTGCGGTAGCTTTAAATGTTGATCCTATATTTTTTCAATACGGATTAGGAATTATTCTTCTGTATTAGTTTTTGAAGTATTTCGTCGAAATTCTTTTCTTCTTATTTGCTCATTAAAAATAAATTTATGTACATATTTTAATTTCAGTTGCATATTTTTTTTTAAACTAATTAATTTTGAATTTCTTTGTTATCCATAACACCTGGTTTTTTTTTATTGCCATCCGTTTTTCAAATATTTTTCATTTTTTTAAGGCTCATTTCTTAATAGTTTTAATCTGAGGATTAAAAACAAACACACTATAGTCGTTAAAAAAGGCTAAAAAATAATAATCAGGTAATTAATTATCCATCTGACTGAATTCAACAATGACTTTTGAAATTTGAATTTAATAAAATAATATAAATACAGTGAATATCTTATTTAATTGCAATTCGAAATGAATTGAAGTTTTAGTCAACATTGTTATTTAAAAAAATATAATATAAAATTTAGTTATTGTGGGAAATAGATAAAACTATGACGTTAAGCCTATAAAAAAATATAGTATTCCATCTTTTTTTTTTTTTTTTTTTTTTTTTTTTTTTTTTTTTATCAATAAAATTAGACATTGAGAATTTTTCATATTGTTTCAATTATATTTAGAAAAATAATTAACATTTTGATTTATTATGTATATAGCATAAAATTGAATTTAATACAAATTAATTATGATTGATAATTTTTTTTTTGTTCTCATCTGATTACATGAAAAAAAAAAATATCTATATTTTTTTTTTTAAATAGATTTTTTTATTATCATAATAAAATCTTTAATAATTGAATATTTTAATAAATGTTAATTAAAAATTTAGATGAAATATATTTTTCAAACATGCAATTATATCTATATACTTATTATTTATTTAATTAAATACAATTATTTACATATTTATTTAATTTATTATTAATATTAGTACGATTTTGTCAGTATTTTAAATATTTTGTTTTGAAGATTGTTGTTATTTTTTATTTTTTTTTTTTTCAAATTAAATTTTATAATTACTATAATTAAAAATAATTTTATTTAAATATGAATGTTGAATGGTGCGTTAAAAATTATATAATTAGGTATAAATTAATATAGGCAAGAATAATGAGTAATACAAAGTATTTGAATTGATGTATTTTTTTTTTATTTATGTATAAGTATATAAAAATGAAATTTTTACAATAGGTTTCATTTCTTTTTCATTATGAAAAACTGATACTTATAACAATAAAATTTAATATTATTTTTTTAAATATGCAATTATTATATATTTGAATTTATAAATAATTTATAAGTGAAGAAAAAAAAAATTAAGACTTAAAAATGATTTATAGAAGGATAACATCATTATTTCATTTATCATAATTTATATTATTTGATTAAAATGTTATAGATAAATTTTTTTGTTTTTTTTGTTGGTGAAAATCATCTTTCCAGCTGTCGAATTTTGTAGGTTCGAGATAATAATAAAAAAGTGAAAAAATTTCTAGGATTATAGTTTTTTGAAAAAGTGTCAGCTTTTTCCGATAATTCAATCTAAAAGTTTAAAACAGTGTAACTAATAAAAAAAAAATGGAAAATAAAACAAAAAAGAAAATAACAAACAAGAAAAAAAATTTAAAGTGGGGTTTAAAAGAAATAGATTTTTGATAAGAATACATATATGTATTTAAAACTGGCAATCCAAAATAGTTTTTAAGAAAGTAACCTACATATATGATAAAAAAAAGAAAACAATAAAAGTGAAGGAAAAGTGAAGTTTTATTTGCAAAAAGCTGATAAATAAAATGAAGTATTTTTTCTAGAGTTTTATCTGCTGAAATTCTGGCGGAAACGATAAAATTCAAAAAATGGTATCTACCTCTTTGTGGTTGATTTTTAACAAAGAAAATTCTTAAGATATTGCAATTTTGGATTTTGAAAATATTCAATAAATTCATAATCAGACCGTTATCTTTGAAAGAAAAAAAAAACTAAACTGATGATAAGTTAGACTGGAGAATATGAAAAAAAAAAAACTGAATTCATAATTGAATTTTAATGAGTTGCTTGATCCTTTCTACATACTTGTTAGAAATATTATTTTGTAAATCCGAAAAAATCTATCAGGAATTTTCGAAAGAACATTCACATAAACAAGTAAAACATATCTTATTTAATTTTCATCATATGTCTCTAGATAGATTACGAAATGATTTGAAATTTTAATTGAGGACAATAAAAATCTAAAAAACATATTTCTATTGTTGTTGAAAGTAGTTAACCTTTTGTTGTCGTTATAGTGCTTACCTTGATTTTGTACTTGAATATCCAATGTACATATTATATAATTATAAATAATACACTTTTATAACTTAAATATTTTGTCCTTTACCTTTGTTTGTTCCTTCTTCCTTTTCTTGTTTTGAAAAACTTAAAAATCGAATAATTTCTTTACATTTTATTACTTTCTGTTAATTTTACTTGAAAAGCAGGTTTTTCAACTAAAAAGATAGATCTAGATTCTGAAGTTAACTTTCCACAGACTTAATTGTCTTCCATTTGATAATGTCTAAATGATGCTAAAAACCTTGAAAAGATGAAGATAACTTGTTTTATTTTGAATTCTTTAAAAAAGAAGAAAATTTTTGCATGTGAGGTTAGTAATCCTTGAATTTATATAATAGAATGTTTACGAGAGCAGCTGGGGAATTTTTATTTCGCTTTTAAATGCATAATACAAAGTTCACATTGATCCTCTTTGGTTTGAGATCCTTATTAAAGCATAAATTAAAAGAAATACCTAGGTGTTTTTTTTATTAAAATTCTCTTCTAAGTGGAAAAACTCTAAAACGTTATATATAAGTATAATTCAATAATAACTTTTTTAACGTGAGCAAAACATAACTTAAGCTAGCTTCAGACTACATTATTTAGCATATATGCTTCAGTCATATGACTTTCATATGTTTTGTTATATGATTCAAAAAATCATGGCGTTTGATATTCTTTTGTTTACACGTATTTGATATTTCTGTGTGATTCGAGTTTGTGTTGTCATAAAAATGGAAAGTAAAGAACAACTTTTTATTCTTTTAAACATTTTAACAATGGCGTTAATTAATAAAAAAAATAAAAAAACAACAAGAAAAGGTCAATATGGTCAAGGAAATGGTTATTGAAAAAAGGTTCAAGTAAAGATATCACAGAGCTTGTATTGAAAGAACTGCAGTTTGAGGATTTACGATCATTCAACAACTATACACAAGAATGAAAAAGGAAACTTTTCACAAACTTTAAAAAAAAAAAAAAAAATATTTTGAATTAATTTATTTATTATTTCCAATTAATTAATTAATTTTTTTATTTAATTATTTTTATTTAATTAATTTATTATTTTATTTAATTTTTTTTTTAAACTCAAACCCTTAGTTTCCACTTTTAATTTACACGAATAATGGAATAAATGAATACATAATATGACATGATCAAACATGAATTAAAAAGCATATGCTTTTGTCATAGGAATTAGGATTTGTTCTAATTTCAAAAAAGCATATGCTTTTATCATGACTGAGAAATGACAGATACATATGTATAATTTTACAGCGTATGAGTTTTCGAACATAAGTAAAAGCATATGCTAAATAATGTAGTCTGAAGTTAGCTTTAGTCAGATATTTTTTCAAAAAACATTTCTATGTATTTGTGTAATGCTTTGATATTGGTAAATAAAAATCAAAATAACAAATTCTTATTAATTATTTTTTTTTCTAAAAATTTTTTTATTATGTCGAAAATCTGCGCAATTACTTTTTTTAAAAATTTGGTTCATTACTCATGCGAGATCAACAGATCAATTTCACACTTTAACTATACATTAATCAATAAAGTGCAAAAATATGTATGTATTTGTATGTATATGAAAAAAAAAAAAAATTAAGGTCAAGAATATTAAAAAATAATTTTGTAATAAATTTTAATTTAATATCTCAAAAGACAAAAAACAAACTCTTTGACGATCGTTTGTTCATTTATAACTTTTTTTTTTGTTTGTTCTAAATTCTTCTGACGACATTTTATGTACCAGTACTCTATTATTCTATTGATTCTATTGTATATAGTAAATTAAAAAATTAACAAACATTGACAGCAACAATATAAGTTATCTATACATAATATTACATCTGGTACAAGATAAATTAGATTAATAAGTTACAAATAATACAGTAACATTTTTTTTTTATTGTACTACAATATAAGAATTTATTAAAATTTACACAGGTACAATTTATTAAAGAAAATAATATATAGGTATAATTATAATAATATAGGTGAATATGTATCTAAATTATCATGTATGGTATATTATTGGAATTTGAAAGTTTATGATTTTATACAATATACGTACATTTTTTCCTCATACCTCTTTTTTTTTTTGTATATCTTTTTGTTTATAGTGTATTTGATTTATTTATGATTTTTTATGACTATTTATTACATAAAAAAAAAAATTCTATTATTTTTATTATGAAAAAAAATATTATATAGTACTCGTACTTAGAATTATTTTCTTAATTAAGAAAAAATTTGAAAAATTTAATTGAATAATACAAAAAGAAAAGAAAAAGTAAATATTTTAATAAATTTTCAATTCATATAATAATATAATAGTATAATTTATATATATATATAGATAAAATGTATAATTTAGGTGACAGTATTTAATACTGATTTACCATGAAAGCCAAACAGGTTAATTGATTGATCAAGCCAATAAATAAAAAATTTATTGTCATCATGCATCACTATATGCCACTATTATTGTTATCAATCATCAGTCATCACGTATGTACGTATATACTATATTCATATACGTAGATACATATATATACGATCAAAGAACAACCCACATTTATAACATATGGTGTCAATAATTACATGTATAAAAGAAAGAAAAAATATAATATATCGCTTATACATAATTAAAATATCAAAATTCTTAATAAAAGATTTTGTGTAATAAAAAAATACCAAACATTATATTACTAGATTTTTTTTAAAATGAATTATTAATGAATAAAAAGTAAAATTTAAAAAAAAAAAAAATCAGATACATACATGATGATTGAATGCTTGATATGGTTTTTTTTTCAAATGAATCACTCTAAAAAAAAATTCATTAACACTTAACTTATTTTTTATGCATAATTTTGTGTAACGAATTTACATATATGTATATTTAAATTTCTTTTGAGATGCAGTTTAGGGAATTTGGGAATCCCGCATTAAGAATCTTTATGCGTATAAAAGAATAATACATATCTAATGAGTATGATAATGACGTTTTGTGACATTCCAAATGTAGGTATTTACGTCATTTACATTGTAAACACACATTATTATTTTGATGTTCTTTTTTTTTTTTCATATATAATATTATTATTTCGACATTACAACGTTCAGTTTAGATTTAGACTTTTACAATACTATTCACAATTATAAGTAGGTACCTTATTGCATATACATATACCTATATATTGTATAGAGAACAATCTAAAGTTGACATAAGTTTTGATTATGTCCGGTTTATAGTTATAATTTTACATTTTACATCCGTTCATAAAATTTATCTCAAAGAAAAAAAGAGAAAAAAAAAACTTTTACTACATAGATCATTTATAGTGACAGTTTAGACTATTTGTCGTTATACCGCAATGTATTTATCTAGAAAAAAATATTTATCAATTGCATTTATGTAATGTTTTTTTTTTTTAAAGTAAAGTTTTAAAATAATTGTATGAAATACATAATGTATATGTACATATGTGTAATTATTTCAGTGAAGAAATTAGTTAACATGTGAATTAAATTGTGTTTTAATAATATCTTTAGGAAAAAAAACAAACTGTATGTTAGATTCGACACATTATGTATTATATAGAAATTGAAAATTTACCGGATAAGGACAATAATTGATTAATTATACAAAAAAGAAGAAAAAATATAAGATTTTATTCTCACGTAAAGGTAATTTTCCATAATTATTTAAAATCACACTTTTGAATGTTATGTTTTTCGTAATATGTTATGTTTTATAATAAAATTCAAATAAAAACAATCGATTGATTGATGGTTAACATATTTTTATACTAATAAGTTAGGACAATGTTATACAATATATTCATTTTATATAAAAAATGTAGTGTTTTGAAATAAAAACAAAAACGAAACAAAAAAACGAGAAAAGAAAAAAAAACGTTACAAAAATTAATGCACATCATTGAAAAATTATGTGAAAATCGTGCATTTAGTTTGAGTGATGAGATACATGTACCTACTAGTAAATGTTAATTTATGCAATCATTCTAAATAACGAAGGAATTGTATAATGAGGAAATAACTAATTGCTTAATTGATTCACAACATTGTCGTAATAATCATTCTCATAAAAAAATGTAATTGTATAGGTACCCGTACATACATATACACAATGTACCTAGAGTTTTGAATTTGTTTTCCTTAAAAAAAAAAAGCAAAATTTTACTTTTATTACTAGATTATTGGTATAGGGTAACTTTGTGGGATATCAATTTTTTTTTTAATTTCATTTTAAGGGGATCATAAATTACCCTTTCATAACGTACAAAATAATTATTGACTTGTGAATATATTCTACAATAAAATAGTATATACATACCTATACTATAACTAGAAATTTGCATTTTAAAATCAAATTTAAAATATGCACTAAATTGTATTTATACGGGTGAATTCAAAAATTACTAATATGTTAGAAATTTGAGAAAAAAAAACACAAAACTCAGCACTATAGCTGTTTACAAAATTAAAAATTTAACTTTACTGTGCTTTACAATCGATTTACAAATTTAAAAAAAACGTCAATCAATTATTTCGACAATATTGTTCAGGGCTTCGAACCGCACTTACTTTCGGTTCGGTTAAGGTTCAGGTTCGCAAAAATTGATTTTTACGGGTTCGGGTGCAAGGAAAAAAATTTTCGAGGGTTTGGTTCGGGTTTCGGTTCAAATTCAAATTTAGATTTAATAAATTTTAAATTTAGATTTTGAAAAATTTATATATTAAATATTAATACATTAACGTCATTAACAATAAAAAATAAAACAAACATAAAAAAAATAAAACAAAACGAACTAATGAATATTCAGAATTCAACAATAATATAAAAAATTAAAAAAAAATAATCCTTTAGAATTAGAAAAATAAAATAAAGCTTAAATTGTAGATGTCTAAAAGTGGCTGGTTCAAACGAATTAATAGAATATTTTCTAATGTTTATTCTGACAAACAGCTCCTCTAAGTTGACAAAATAAATTTGAGGGTAGAAAACGCTTTTTGTACACTGACTTGAGTAGTAGGAGCTGCCAGAATTACCTGGCTTACTTTATATAAATCCGGATAAACAAATTGCAATACAATATGTATGTATACGTACAGAATATAAATACATTCTTATAGCTTTGAAATATGTTATACATATACACATATATGTTATATATACATAACTCGAACCCGAACCTGTCGATATTTTAAACGGGTTTAGAAAGAAAAACTATTTTCGGTTCAGGTTCAGGTTCGGGTTCATCAAAATCACTGTTCTGGACTTCTGGAGCGGTTTTTGGGTACAGGTTCGGTTCGGTTCGAAGCCCTGATATTGTTTATGTTAATGAACATCAATTCTACAATATTTATACAATTTTTGAATTTACCCGTTCAATTTTTATTTTAAAAAATTTAAAAAATTTAACCATATATTTTTTTTTTGTATTTCTTTAAATGTTTTTGTTTATCAAACCTTGTAAAATATTAAAACAAAAAAACTTTCATTTTACTGGTTTTTCTTAATTTTAATTTTTTTTTGTAATTTAAAATTAAAAAAAAAAAAATACATACATACTAATTTTCTGACAATAACAATAATTGTCATCATCATCATCTCCATCATTATCGTGTATGTAATCACCATATATGGTTGAAGAACTTTTAAAGTACCTATACTTACTCGTATGTACATAATGCATATTTTATAAGTTTTTTTTTTTTAAAATAAAAGTTGAAGATTTTGTGTAGAGGAAGAAACAATAACGCTCGAATGCTCGAGCGAGGTCATTTAAAGATATTGCTTAATGGTATAGCTAAATTATATTATTCAATATTATAAGAAAATGATATAAACTCACATCAGGTATTATTAATATAGGTACATACGAGTATATGTATGTAAGTATTGCTTTATAGTAAATAAAATTTTTTTTTTGTTTTTTGTTTTCAGTAGAACTTTAAGTTATTATTATTATGTTTTTGTGTAATAAGCTGGGTAAAGATTGCGTAAGGTGTATTCCCAAGGTGATATTACATATAAAAAAGTGTAATAAAATGAATATACTACAATAACAAGAAAAATAATAATTAAAAATTGAATGGTATAGTTCAGTACATGAATAAAATATACTTTCCGACCTTAAGTAAATTTTTTTTTTCTCATTTAGGACGTTTTGGTATTGGAATAAATAAAAACAAAACAATCGGTTTTTATGTTATTGATTTTCATAGTTGCACCTGTATAAGTATAATTTTTTGTTTTTTTTTTAATTCGATTAAATATGAATTTTATAGTTTCATTTTTTAACATAATTACCAATTCATTCATGCAATCAATCTTTTTAAAATGCACAGTATATGCATGTTCACAATGTATGTATTGTATATTCGAAAAAAAATGTTTATGTAGGTTTATGAGTGCTGTTGCAATAAAATATAATTTATCTTAGATAAAATCAAAATCATGATTAAGTAAAATTACTGACAAATAAATTTTGTTAAAAAAAAATTCATAGTTATTTGAAAAAGAATAAGAAATTATTTCAAATCATCTATATGCTCGCCATTAATTTATAAATATAATCTTAAATTATTTCATATATGTGTGTGTAGATATTTATTTCTATATGACTAATAAATATTTTAAATTAAAATTAAAATTCAGAAACAAAAAAAAAACGTACGAAAAATATAATTTATATTTTTTGTATTCTACATTAGGCCTAGACCTTCATGGTATTATAATTTGCCCTTGAATAAGGGAAAAAATATATATACATACATACAACGTGATTTGTATTTTTCATATTTTTTGTAATGGAGAAAAAAAAATCAGTGAACAATAACCTAAATCCATAGATAAAAGTTAAAATTCAATTGTGTATATATAGATTTTGTATTAATCATGTAATTGTATGTCATTGAGAAAATACAAATTTTGAAATTTTGTTAACCGTCAAATTTAAACTAGTCAAACATATACATATGTATGTATGTTATTATGGGTGTCAATTTTAATTATTAATTTTAATTTTTACTTTGAAGTTAGTATTTTAACACTATATGGACAAAAATCATAAGATATGTATTTATTTTTAAAATTTTAACCCTTTAAATACTATTAGCACGGAGCAATATAATGCATGGAAAATAGATAGAAAAGAGAATATACTTTAAAATTAGAGAAATTAAGAAAAAATCCTGAGAATAAGAAAGAGCATAAACAGATTTAAGATTGGAGGCCACCTTTCAACATTGGAGGGCGTTTTGCTGTTTTTAAATTTGTTATTTCAATGTTCAGCGATAAAATGTCTGATGGAAATTTATATAGTCATTGCTATTAGGCACTCAGAAAAATAAACTTATTGTATAAAAATTAAATTTTGCATTGTGTTATATTTTTCATATTTTTTTTTTTTACTTTTGTTGCGTACTAAGAGGGTTAATTTGAAAATTTATGAAAAATTCATTTTTTTATAAATTTCAAAAAGCTGGCAAACTTTCAATTGTACTATATAAAATTTTTTTAGAAGATATTTGAAAAAAAATTTTAATCAAGATGTGAAAATGTATGACAAACTTTATTTTATTTTTTCAATAATTTTCATATCTCGTAAATTATATAATTGCTCTGATTTGTATGACAGGTGTAAAAAGTAAGTGCGAATAAATTTGATCGTACTGTCTGATGATAATTTGAAAGAAAAAAAAAATATGTAAATTAATCGAAGAAAAAAAAAATTTTAACTTGCAGAATATACTTATGTACCTATGTATACATACCTACATATATGTAAATTAAGAGATACTCTAGAGATAAATGTGAATTATTTACGAGTCAACTGTGAAGTATAATTTCTAAAATTTATTTTATTTTTAATAAATTTCAATAAGCTCTTCTGTAAAAAAAAAATCAAAAGTGTGATTAAAGTTAATATCAATAAAAAAATCAATTAAAATAATTTTATCTCTCATTTATGTCTAATTAAATTTAAATTGAATGTCTTTATTATTAAAATTTAAATTAATTCTGATTTAAAATCATATACAAATGTATTTCGTAAATTAAACTTCTGTGTGAATTATTGTCTTGGTGTATAGCCATACAAAAAGTTTATTGTTTAAATTTAACTTTGAAATTTGAATTTTAAATTCAAAGTTTTTTTAAAAAAAAATGAAAAAATTGAAGAGAAAAAAAAATGAAATGAAAAACAATGTTAAATTTGAAAAAATCCTGAATGAAAAACTAGAAGTAGATAAATATGTACATATGTATAATATTTTATGACAAACGTGAATGAGGAAATACGGGAGAAAGGGAAGAATTTGTCTATATTATGTCAAGCTTTTTATAACTAAAAAATAAGAGTAAGAAGAATAAAAAGAAAAAACAAAGAAAGGACGAAAAATTTAAAAGCGTAATCATATTATATATACTCATACCATAACTATATCATATCCGTTGTATCCGTGCAAGGTATATAGACAACTATACTATTTTTATTTTTGGATGTCAGTACAGGCAAGATAGGCATACTTTTCTATATTCTTTTACATTGCGTTTAAATAAATCTGTCTCGTGTGTGGGGTGATCAGATCTCAATTTCAATCGAGGGAAATCTTTTAAATTAAATATTACCAAGGCAAAAAACTCATCGGGTACTGCCTCCATAAGCACAATACTGACTTCCAAAATTAAAAATACTATACAAAGTATCCTCTTCCGGGCTTCGCTCTCTTCTCTAGAGTGTGACTTCACTTTGGTTAGAAGTTAGAATATTCGAAAGTGATATCTATCATAATTTTACGTAAACCAAACTTATGTTTAACTTATGTATGTACATTGTACATTGTACATATATACAAATTTTTATCATTTTATTATTTATTTCAAAAATTTGAGACTCATCTAACAAATTATTCTCAGAATTAATTTTATTTAAAATAAGATATAAATTTTCTTTAATTATCACAAAATAATACTAGAATTCAGGAACACAATAAAATTTTAACGAAATCAAATTATAACCAAATGACGTCAATAATCAGCTAAAATGAGAGAGAAATTTATTTTCATTTTACGGAAGAGGAATGAGGATACCTTGTAGTTGTCTACATATTATATGTACCTTGATATCCGTGTAATCGTCGCTACTTATGTAAAATTTATTCGAACCAAAAAGCATTATGGCATGGGTACTATATGGTTTATTTTACTTATGGTATTAATATTTTTACTCGCGGCGCTAATTGCAAAATCTGTAAATATTTATGTTAATTACACATTACAATTTTTTTCTTCTTCTTTTTTTTTTTTTTTGATTTATAGTTTCCATATTTTTAATCTTATACTTTCATAAAACGCTTCATAAAACAAAAAAAAATAAAATAAATGTCATTCCCTATAGCAAAATTTGCACTTTTAAAAACCAGTTTTATTTAAAATTTATTCACGTTCTACTGAATTGTCAATTAAATTACATGACATTTATGGTATTAGATTGATTAAATTTTGCGCTATGTAAATAAGTAGATTTTTTTTTTAATTTCTACATTATGTAATTTTTTACATAATCATTTTTCATATTTTGAACACTCTTGGATCTACATTTTTCCCTTACCACCCATAGAGTGGACGATGAATGTGTATTTTCTTATATAGGTATAAAGCACATAATTATATTGTCGTATATTTCCTCATGATAATTTTAAGCGCAATATATATTTTTTACGATCCTCGTTGTAGATAATACTGTCATTCTTTCATATGTTCATACATATGAGTAAATTTTTTGTGAAAGAGTATGTTTTTGTGATCACTTGCATAATTCTAGCAGAATAATTGTAGATATAGTGATAGTGTATTAATTTAAATATGTATATACAGGTCTATACAGATTTAGATTAAATTTTTTTTTCTGTAATACATATTATTTTTTAAAATATAACTTACGAACTAAAAATAAATTAAAATGCAATATTAATTCGTATCTTTAATGTAGTCAGTTTTTAAAAATATTAAATTTGAATTTAATAGAAACAAAAAAAAAACATTATGTGATCAAATACATACAGGTAACGATCTGTTTTAAAAATCTATAATTCATTTATTTACATAAATATAATTATCTTATACATTTCAACATGATCGTTCAATTTCAATTAATATTGATTAAATTGACTTGATTAACAAGTATTTATTTATGCAGCTTTATTTTATTATTTTTTTAGTTAACATTTTATGCAAATTTATTATTATAATTTTTTATTTCTTTTAAATTTTGAATTTATAGTATGGGGAATCCTCTGTTATATAAAATTTTTATTTAACGAAAATTCTTGATAATTGTGTTTTATTAAACTTGAAATAATAATGTGTAATTATGGTATGATTAATAAAAAAAAAAAAAAATCAATTTTTAAATTAAAATTATTTTTATGCCAACATAGCAGAAAAAATTAAAATTAAACACACTAAAAAACATCTAAAAATGTTATTGCTTTATTTTATCGATAATAATCATAGAACAATATGAATTTTAAAATTTTAAATGAAAAAGTAAAAAAAAAAATGATCATTTTAGGTACTTAAAACATTTTTTTTTTCTTTCATATATTTTTTTTTATTATTCTATAATTAGGGGTAATTATAATTTTATTGTATTTAGTCCTAATGAATACTTTACATTACACATAATTCTAATTATTATCTCATTAATGAATTATTATTGAACAAAATGCCTTTTTTAATATCATGTATTCTTTGAAAAATTACTTTGTTATTAAAGAATTAATTTAAAGTTTTTAATAATACATAATTACAAGTATGTATTTTATATACGAGAAGTTATTATTTATTAATTTTCAAAGCTCTACCTTGAAAAATATTTTCTGTTTTGGAATTGAAAAATTATTTATATAAGTTTTCTATATAGAACACATTTTAATAATAAAAAAATTCTTCTTTGGAGACTAATAAAAAAAGTGTAAATAATAAAGCAATCAATCAAATTAATTAACAGAGAAATAATTTAACAGGAAATTTTTTATTATAAAATAAATAATACCTCGTACCTTGAATCTGATTATAAGTAGGTATTTTCAAAATTTTTGGAAATACTCGTATACAATAGTCCATAAAATTTCTTTACCGGTCTGAAACGTTTTTTAAAGGAGGAAAAAAAATATCAAAAATCCTTGCATTTTAAAGACTTCTACTCATGTAAAGTTAATGAATGTTGGTTAAGCTTAAAAAAACTTTAAAACAGAAAATTGAAATATTTAAAACCTATATGGTACCATAGGGTGCACTTATGGATAATTGTGGTTAAAAAAAATGATTTATGAGCTTACTAGTATGTTTTCAAAAGCTTAAAAAAGTATCAAACACATTTTTTTTTTTTATTAAAAAAAAAAAAACATGAAATTATAACATTAAATATGAAAATATTATATTTTACTTTTTAATCTAAATTTAATTGTGTCTAATATTCAGCTTACTTTTCATATGTGTAAATTATCATGTCAACATGATTTATTACATGATAAATTACAATGTAATACAATATTACAATTTGTGTCATTTTTGAATATTCGATAATACACATGTAATAACTTGTAAATATTAAAAAAAATATATACATATATGTTTTCAATAGACTTTTATTAAATTTTTCTGTAACAATATTTCTTAATACCGCAATATTTTATTTCATAAAAAGGCTTTCAAATTATTTCCGACCAATTTTTTGTCTTTAATATTTTTTTTTTTAAATTTTATGATAATTAATTATTCTTAACATTATAATTGTGTGATTTATAGAAAACTAGTTTTAGTTTAAATTATTAGATTCTTATCTGTAAAATACGTGAATATATCTTATAAGACGTTCATGATCTTATGGTAAAAATATAATAATATATAGATGTTAGATATACCGTTTGTTTGATTTAAATCTAAAGGTGATGATAAGTATTATTTTATAAAAAAATATATTTATAATTATTGTGTGAATGTTATTTTTTTATATTTACGTTAATCATATACATAATTTAAATTAATTTTACTAAATTGCTCATTAAATTTCTTAAATGATCAATTCAAGGTTAACGCGTATATTTTATTTTGTATTTGTATTTTTATTGTTGTAATAATGTAAATATTGAAGTTAAAAAAATACTGCTATAATTATATTTTGTTAAAAAAATTTCATAAATACTTATACATTTTTTTTTTATTTATAAATCTTCAGGTAATCATTGAGGAAATAAAATTTAAAAGAAAAAAAATACCAAAATAATGGGTTCAATACCGGAACTTTCAATTATTAAAGGTCCAATAAGAGAATTTTCATCACAAAAAATTCATAAAATTTTTGAAAATCAATTAATAAAAAATTGTAAAATTACCGATAAAACGGCATTGATATATTTTGATAATGATAATAAAAATAATAATGTAACATCTTTAATAAAATATGATAAATTAAATGAGATATCAAATAAATTGGCACGTACAATAATAAGAGAAACATTATTAAATTTTTCAAGACCAAATCAAGATGGTGATTCAATAATTGCAATATGTATGAGACCAAGTGATAAATTAATATCATGTCTTTTGGCAATATTAAAATGTGGTGCTGCATATTTACCATTAGATTCATCATTTCCACAAAATCGTATTGATCATATATTAAATGAATCAAAACCAATTCTTATTATACATGATGATAGTTTAAATGATGATATTACATTTAAAAATACACCTTCAATAAATATATTAACTCTATTAGAAAGATCATCTGAAATGAAATGTACTAATTTAGATGATAATGAAATGCTTGCGAATTGTAATAATAATTTGGGTCTTGTGCTTTATACTTCCGGTAGTACAGGTATTCCTAAAGGTAAATAAATTGTAATCATTTAAAAAGAAACAATTAAATTCAATTAAAGAAAATTTAAATTAAGCAAGAAATATTTTTATTGATTTAGGTGTAAGATTACCTCATGAAGTTGTACTCAATCGATTGCAATGGCAATGGGAATGTTTTCCATGCTCAAATACAGAAAAATTTGCAGCATTTAAAACAGCATTAACATTTGTCGATTCTGTATCAGAAATTTGGAGTCCACTTTTAAATGGTATCTACATACATACGATTTTTAATTAAGTATAAAGAATTATTAATTTATCTCATTATTTTTTTTTTTATATAGGTTTGGCATTGGTCATCATTCCAAAAGATGTTACAAAAGATCCTGAAAAATTGGTAACAATTTTGGAACATTATAAAATCGAAAGATTGGTTTTAGTACCAACACTACTTCGATCGATATTAATGTTTCTTAAAATGAATGAAAATAAAAATTTATTAAAAAATTTACGTATATGGGTTTGTTCTGGTGAACCTTTAGTAGTATCATTAGCAAAAGGTTTTTATGATTATTTCACAGAAGGTTATCATAAATTATATAATTTTTATGGATCAACAGAAGTAATGGGTGATGTTACATATTTTCTATGTGAAAATAAAAATCAATTGGATAATTTCGAAAAGGTACCAATTGGTAAGTAATATTGTTAATTGTATTTTGTATTTCAATATAATTAATTTTTATTTTTTTTAATTGATTTTTAGGACATCCAATTAACAATACTGTGATATACCTTTTAGATTCTGATTATCGACCAGTTAAAAATGGTGAAATTGGTGAAATTTTTGTAGCTGGATTAAATTTAGCTGATGGTTATGTTAATGGACGTGATCCATTCCGTTTTATTAATAATCCATTGGCACTTGATTCAAGTAATTAAAAAATAAAACTAATTAATAATTATAAATTATTGAAAATAATTGTGATCTTGAATTAATATAAGGAAACAAATAATCATATATGTATGTAATTTTTATTAATTGGTGATTTTTATCTTTGTAGAATTTTCACGATTATACAGAACAGGTGATTATGGTGCATCACGTAAAGGTATTTTAATGTATGAAGGACGAACAGATTCACAAATAAAAATTCGAGGACATCGTGTTGATATATCTGAAATTGAAAAAATTATACTTGATTTAGATATTATTGAAAAAGGAATTGTATTATGTTATCATCCAGGTGAAATGGATCAATCATTAATTGCATTTATTACATTAAAATCAAATATTAAAAATTATACTAGTTTACAAATTGAAAATATATTAAAAAATCATTTATTATCTTACACAATACCACAAGTATTTATTTTGGATAATATACCATTATTAGTAAATGGTAAAATTGATAGACAAAAACTTCTTCAATTATATGAAAATTCAAATAATAATGGTGAGATTTAATTGAAAGTCTTATTTTCAATATTTTTGATTTAAATTTGTTTATTTTTTCTTTTCTATTTTGTTTTTTTAGAAGAGATAGTTTTGAGTTATGATTATACAGGAATTCCAGATGAATTAAAATCAATTGCTACGATACTTTTTGATATTGTTGCATCTGTAATTGGAAAATCAATACGTTCAACATTATCAATATCAAGTAATTTTTATGAACTTGGTGGAAATTCATTAAATTCAATTTATACTGTAACATTATTAAAAGAAAAAGGTTATGAAATTGGTATAACAGATTTTATAACAGCACAAAATTTGGGTGAAATTTTATTTAAATTAAATAAATTGGATGATTATGTTTCAAATGCACAAAATAATGATGAAATTGAAAATAATACTGATTTACATGCGGATCTATTGCAATTAGAAGATAAGGATATTGTTAAAGAGTAAGTTTAATAATTAACAAAAAAATTGATTAAATTTATTTTTAACAAATTAAATAATAACTTTTTTTTTTGTAGAATTATTACTTCAAGCTTTTATGGAAAAGCAGATCTTGAACAATGGTTGAAACCTGATATTCTAGTTACAGATTATGCTGAAATTCTTGAGGTAAATATCTTGAAAAAAAATGTTCATGTCCACCAAACCATGCGACATAATAGGCGCACAAATTTGTAAAATTGGTTTGTTGGGCTTGTTATTGTCCTTTTATAAATTGTCAACTTATAAATAAAAAACTTTTAATGTATAGGATATCTGGGAGGTACTGGTCGAAAAAGAATTAAGTTTTATAGTTAAAGATAAATCAAATAAAGTAATTGGTGTTTCATTGAATTTTGATGCAAGAGATGAACCTACAATTAATGTTAACAGTAAACTTATTATAATATTTGATTTTCTTGAATATTTAGAAGGACCAATTAGGTAATACTATTTTTTTAATATTTTTTTTTATTAATTTGAAAATGTTTTTTTTTCCTATATTTTTTAAAATAAACAAAATTAATTACAATTTTAGAGATAATTGTCTTCCAAAAGGTTTAAATAAAATATATCATTCATTTATGATGGGTACTAGTGAAGAATTAAATGCACAAGAAAATATTACTGTAATGCATTTCATGGAAAATGAAGTTTTAAAATTTGCAAAAAGGAAAAATTTTGTTGGAATATTAACATCAAATACAAATCCTTTAACACAAGTGCGTACAAAAAAAAAAAAACAAAACAAAAAATTCTTGACAAAAATTATGATTTTCAATTATTTTTTATTATTTTTTTTTTTTAGCAATTGGGCACAGATGTATATAAGTACAAAATAATGCTTGACTATCAAGTTAATCAGTATGTTCATACAGATGGAACAATTCCATTTGCTATGGCACCTGATTCTCAAAGAGTTATTGTTCATTGGAAGGAAATTTAAATTGAATATCAAAATATTATTATATGTTTGTTGATATAGGAGACTGTATAGAGCTTGAATATTTTTTTGAATACATTATTGTATTGTATACTGTATTATTATTATTACATATTATGTTTAAATTTATTTTAGATTTAGAAATACTTTTTTCTGTTGTTGATGTAAAAGTGTATCTTATGCAATAAATTTGAAGAAAAAACAAAATAAATAAATTAATTAATGAAAGTTTTATTTTAAAAGTGGTCGTAGTGCTTAAATTGAAAATACTATAGAATATGTATCGATTGATGTAACGGTAATTTTGAAGAAAGTACATAAGTATATGAAAATAATCCTTGCACATTATTTAAAAAAACTATTTGATAACTTCATTTTTTTCTTCTTTTGTTTTTTTTATACTATACATGGATAAACTTACACATGCGATACAAAGTAATTTACAATTCAAATACCATTTAAGGGCTAATGTATCTACACTTGTACATTTTTAGTGTTAAGATTTAATCCATAATAAATTTTTCTAAAACACTACATGCAATGATGTTATCACTGGAAGTATATTGACATTAGCACTAATTTTGGAGAATGAAATAAGGCTTCATTAAAATTACGCTTTTCACACTCATGTAATCTGAGCAATACATATGTATGCATATGTATATTCTAACTAACCTACTTATTAAGCCGATTCTAAAATATTTCTAGTATGGAAATATCCTTGGCTTTTTTGAATTTCCTTGCTTTCTGCTCAGGGCTGGATTAACCATATAACAGAAGTAGTAAATGCAACGGGCCCCGCGCTTCTAGGTGCCCCGCGCATAGGTAAACAAATTGACCTTTTTTATTTTGCTCATTAGAAAATTCGTCAGAATATTCTGGGGGCCCCGCGCATAGAGAAGAGTTTTTTTAATAAGTTAACAGCCGTAAAATAACATTTGCTACCGGCCCCGCGCTGGCTTAATCCGGCACTGATTCTGCTACAGTGATTGATCAAAATATCTTCCATTTAAAAAAAACAATGAAAATTTTCCAATAACTTTAAAAAAAAAAAAATACTAAAGTTACATGTGTTGAAATCTTTAACTAAATATTTTCTATCCTTCTTACAAAGAACAAAAAAATAGTTTGTATGTTGTACACTAGTGTATGCGGTTGTGCACTTCTACAAATATAATAAGGAGATCATTTTTTTCCAAATAAAAAACCCTAATAATCAAAATCTCAATATTTTTAGAATGTTATTCAATAAAATTCAGAAAAAAAATTCAGCTATTATGTTGAGTGTGAATTGTTCAATAATGTTTTTTTAACAAGCAAATTAAATAATAAAAAATACCATAAAGACGACATCAAATAATGGACTTCAAAGATATTTTCTTCGCTTGACCAATCAAAATTACATATATGTTCATATATGTATGTAGTATGTATGATATATAAGTACACAAAACAAAAAGAAAGAAAAATAAAACCAAACACACATAGAATAAAATTGGCTTTATACGAAAGGACCAAATATACTTTTTAAAGGATACTTTAAGATTTCTTTTTTTTATTTATTGATTTTACAAAATGCAAATGGTTTGCGCGTGGCTGAATTTATGCATTTTATTACATTTTGCCTTTTTTAACAATTTCTTTTTTTATATAGAACTGTCAAAGCTCTTTTTTATTAATAAATTCTTTATATTGCCTTTGTTTTTCTCTGTGGAAAAAAATATGGAAAAAAATGTTTTTTATGTTATTGTTAACATTAAGAACTATTTAGAAATTCAAATTAGATTTAAGGCTTTTTCTGATGATATGAAAAAAAAAAATGAAGAAATGAAAATATAAAGACTTTGTGATTATAATTCTGTAATAATATTTAATTAAATAAAAGCAAAAGGGTTACCTTTTTAAAAGAAATGAACTTTTGTTTTTTTTACAATTTGAACTTTGCTTTAATTATGAAAAAGTATGGTAACAAAGGAAACTTAATTGGTTTTTTTTAAAAGTAAAAATTACTGAATACGTTGAAAAATTTTTTTTTTGGTCATTAAATATTTTCTTCATTTAAAATTGATGTCATTGACTTAATTGAACAGAAACAAAAAAATATATATAACCATAAATCAATAAATTGATTATATTGTTTGATTACCATTTCCAAAAGATTTACAAAAAAGGATTAATACCTTCATAACCAAAATTCTATCTAAAATATATAATAATTCGATTTTCATAAGACAAAAAAAAAAGGGTTAGGGTTTCGATTAAATATTAAAAAAAAAAAAATTCCATTTTTGTACAATATACCGAAAAGCATTGAAGTAGTAAATTACCTGTCATGAATAATTTTTCAAAATAAATGTGTTTGGATAAAAATTCTGACACAGTCAAAAAAAGAATGAATTCTATATTCAAGTTGAAAATAAATAATATTTTTTATTGCACTTATAGGATATTTTAAAGAGGAAAGTTTAAAAAATAAAAGATAGAAAAAGTGTTTAATTATGCAAAAAAAAAAGTCTTGAGCACTTTTTTGACTATCATTACTTATTAACTGTGTTGAAAAGAAAAGAGGTTATCTGTGATATTATGTTACTCCAGTGACTATTAAATTTCCAGGTTATGAATATGAAAAATCTCTATTTGTGTAATCTTCAACTTATTAATATGCATAAATTCCCTATGAAAAAGATACATAAAGAAAGTAAGCTTTTGGTTTTCTTATTTTTTTTTTAAATAAATTTTTCCTTTTTATCAGTTTTTCATATTACATTTTTAAAACTTAAAAAAAAATTGGTTTAAGGTGTTTTTTGTTTTTGCTGTTATCGTAAATTTTTTCTGATAAAAATATTTCCATAATTACTTATAGCTGTTGGAAGAATGTGAATCTACACTTACATCCCAAGTGAAAAGGGTTAAAAAATTATTTTAATTTATGTTTCAATAAAAATTTAAAAAAACCATGAAGTATAAGCTGACAGATAAATTTGAAAGTATCATTATAAAATTTTCAGCTATCACCTATTTTAAGAAAAGCTAGGAAAAATTTCAAATTTAATTTATTCAAAACGACCAACTTGTTCAGACTAAAAAGGAACAATTTCTTTTAATGAGTTCATATAAGTGAAACGCTTGTTTTTGTTTTTTTTTTTTAATTTGAATATTTTTATTTATTGTGTGTCTATAAACATTGTATACAATAATTTTTATAAAAGCTAATTCAAAAATTGTTTTTAATTTATAATTTAATGCGATTTACACATATTTTTTAATGTTTTAGTTTTTTTTTTATTTAAAAAAAATTCTACTTCTGATAAATCTGATTTTTTTTTTTGCTCTATTTTTTAGTTGTTTTTTGAACTTCAGTCTTTTTAATATATAATTTTTTAATTTAGGAGAACATTTTTAAATTTAAAGTTTGCAGTATTTTGGTTTAACATAAACAAATGAGCCGTTTATTTTGAAAGTGAAGTAAGTCCATTTTTGGTAAAAAATGAGTTAAAGTGATTTTCAGATGAAGATCAATATTTCCTTTCAATATTGAAGTTATTATGTAATAATATGGCCTGGAAATTAAGCTCTTATATGAAACTTCTATGACAGCTTATAGATATAAAACCTTGAATATCTTGAAACAAAACCAAATGGACATACCCCACTTTCAAAATAAACGGCTCAAATATTATCTATGGTGTCTATGTCACAAAATTTTCCCTTAATATTGAAGTCCCTTTGGTACTTTTTAAATAATATTTTAAAATATTTCAATTATGTGTAAATCTTTTAAAATGACTAGATATGATTTTTTTTTTTTATGTAAGTAAGTACAAGCAAAATAATTATTTCACACAACACCAATATGAGTACATATTTTAAAAAATTTTTATTTTTGGAAAAAAAAACGATATTATGTATTTTTTTTTTCAATTTAAAAATTTTTATTACAACTTTTCAAAATAAGAAACAATTTTTGTTAATTAAGTTTTTTGTTTTTATAAAATACTTTCTTTTTTTTGAATATTATCCTTTTCTATAGTTGTTGTAGTAGTGAAAACATTTAATTCCTTTTTATTATCTTCATATAAAGTATAACAATTTAATTTAAAATTTGATGGTGTATATTTATCAAAAACACTCGATGATAATTCTTCATCATTATGAATATGATCAAAATCAATTTCATTTTGTGTAGCATAAAAATATGATATTGCTCTTGGAATATAATATGGAATTAAACATCCTTCAGATATATGACTTAATCTACAACATGGTCCATAAACATTTAAATATTGTTTGCCATTATTTTTTTCATTATCATTATCATCATCATCATCATTTGGTTCTTCAATTTCTTGAATATCATCAAAATTTGATAATGTTTGATTTTTTTTTGGATGAAAAATTATTTTATCATTATCATTTGATAATGATAATGGTAATATATTATCATTTTTTTGATTAATATATAATTCTTGTATATTTTCAATTGTATTTGTTATTGTTGTTGCATTATTATCATTTAAAATAATTTTAAAACTATTAGTACCATAATCTTTTCTATTACTACTAGTCGATGTACGACTAAAATTTGTTGATGTTGTATGAAATGTACCTTTTCTTTCACTAATTGATTGTATATCATTACGTATTAATGATATTAAACCAAATAATCTTAAAAAACCAATACGAAATTTTGTTGACATTAAATTATATAAAATTGGATTCATAGCTGAATTTAAATATAACATAATTCTACAAAAATATAATATTTTATAATATGTATCTAAATTTAATGACATTATTATATCACTTGGTGTTATTATAATCCATAATGTAAATGCTCTAAATGGTAATAAACATATGAAAAAACTTAATACAACTGTTACTAACATAAACATAACTTGTTTACGATATTTAAATAAATTTTTTCGATTACCATGTTGTATTGTTAAACCAGGATTATTCATTAAATGTTTAGCAATAATACTATATAATATTATTAATACAATTAATGGTATTAAAAAAAATAATGATATGCTTACAATAAAATAAAATGATGGCCAAAATGTATCTACAGATGTTAAACAAACTGCTGCTTCTGTACCATCATAATATGTATCAACATCATATTTTGCAATTGATAGAATTGGACTGTAAAAATGTTTTTTTTTTTTTTTAATTTATATTTTTAATTAAAATATTCAAATTATTTATATTATAAAATTTAATTTAAGTATTAATTCTGAAAAGTCAATAATTTATTTCAACCAAAATAGCAATTACACTTTTCTGATCTGGTCTACCACACACTAAACAAAGAGGTTTGACTCTGATTTAAGTAATTTCGAATATGATTACCAGATGGGACGATAAATATTTTGCAAATTGGGCATTATTTTTCTAATTTTTGTAATTACGAGTATTTTTTAAAATTTATTAAATAGTTCTTTCCAATCTTATACAACGAACCATTTATTTGATTTGTATTTGAATCATAGAATTAATGAGATTGCCTAATGTGCGGTAGACTAAAAAAATTTTCGAAATTGACTTTTCAAATTTTTTTTATATTTGAAAGAAAAAATACATATACTTACCTTAACTTATAAGTAACAAATAAAATATTTTTACATATACACAAAATATGAATGTGTTACATAATTATGAAAAAAGGACTAAATATTTTTATGATAAAGCAATTTATGTGACTGACTACATTAAAAATCAAATATGTAGATAATTATTCATTGAACTACTTTACATTACAATAACATGTGATTAAAAACAGATTTTCGGTGCATTTTCGAAAAAACATAAATCTACGAAATCTACGAATAAGTTAAACAATTATTTGACATGCATGAAAATATTTGTGTGTTAAAAAAGTTTATTTAATTTCATTTCTACGTGAAAAATGTGAAAAATATATAATTTTATTTACAGATGCAATAATGTGATGATTTCTTAAAAAAGATACTATTAAAGTTATTTATTTAGAAAATTATAAATTTTTTTAAATCAAGAATTTTTCAATGGGAACATAATTATAAACGATATTTTCTTAAATATGATATATTATTTCTTATTTATTTTCAATATTATAAATTTTATTAAATAATGTTTTTTTTTTTTTTTTTTGACAAATATTCTGACAATATATAAGAACAATTAAATTTATTATTACAAATTACAAACATTACAAAACATTTAAGAAAGATTTCAAAAAAGGTACCTGAGTTCATAAATATTAATATTATTTTGTTTTTTGTTTTTTTTTTCACAATAAAAGCTACACATAAAATAAATATTCTGATGCTTACATGTATACACACATACAATTATTTTTAAGGATATTCTATATTTATCTTAAAAAGTTATATTTTAATTACTTTTAATTACATATATGTGAATATAAAAGACATAAAATTTCAATTTTAACACATTCTGTTATACAGACAGTTTATAGTAATTTAAATTATAATAAAAATAAATTCTAATTCAATTACCACTTATTGAGTTTATATTGTAATTTTTTTATTATACACATGTAAATTATAAGATTAATTTAATTGCACAAAAGAATATTGGATTTAAAAAAAATTTTAATAATAAGACAATTGATAAAAACATATTTGGTCCAATTTGTGTAGTAAAATTTTAATTATACACGTAAAAACGTAAATTTTATTTCAAACAAAAAAAAAAACTTATATTGTGCCACAGAAAAAATTTCTTGAATCTCGACTTAAGCCTATAGGGCCCATAGAGGGTCAACTTGGTTGACAACCAGGTTGTCAACCTAAAACCTACAGACACTCCAACCATATCGTCAACTTGAATGCCAATCTAATTTTTTCAAAAGATTTGTTAGGTAAACAGCTATCGGAACTTGAAGTTTTTACTAGTGGAATTATAAATTTCAAATGAAGTTGACAATATTGCTACAGACACAACAACCAAGTTTACAACCGTTCATAAAAATCAAAAAGTTTTGATTTTAGTCCAACCAGTTGATTTAAGTTGTCAACCTGCCCACACACAGTCAATATTGACTTCAACTTGCAATGTTGACAACCTGGTTGTCAACCAAGTTGACCGTCTATGGGCCCTATTAGATTACGTTTAAGCTTTCATTGTGACTTCATTTTCTTTTAATTTAAAAAAAAAAAAATTGTTCTATGTAGAAGAAAACTATTTTATCGGAATTTTATTGATCTATTATGACTGGAATAGAATTTTTTATGGACCCAATCTATATGTATATTCAGGAAAAGTTCAATTTTTGTTGTTCTTTACGATTTTAACAGATGCAAAAAACAAAAGACAAAATAGATACAATCAAATAATCTTTATGACATTCAATTAAATTCGAAAGATTGTAAAATCGTCGAAATAAAAAAAAAAGAAAAGCTTTTCATCATTACTTTAATTTATTCTTTTTTATGTGAAAAATACGATTACTTTCAATTTTTATGCGTATTTTGATAAAAGTTAAAGATTTCAAACTTATACAAAAATAAGATTTTTTATTTACTATATTGATTTTCATTTATTCTTATTTCCAAGTGAATATAAATATTTTAAATAATAATTACGATTCATTTCACTATAAATCATATTGATTTTTTTTTCATAAATACAAAATAATATACTTATAAAATGTCTATTGAAAATATTCTTGATTAGGATATTTATTTTTAGTTGGTTTTGTTACCATATAAAATATATAAGGGTGATTCTAATTGAAATGTCCATATATGTAAGTGTTTGACACTTTTAAAAATTAAAAAAAAACTGAGTTACAGTAATGAGATTTTGTTTTATTGTTTTAGAATTTTTAAAAATAATTCTCATTTGTAATTTTATTTCTTTCAAGAATACACGTTGCCAAAGAGTTGCACGGTAATTGCGTTAAACGTTTTTACAGCTTAAATGAGATCTGTTTAATAAATATATATCGTAGATAAGTAGAATTTTATGTTTATTATTTTCGAACTATCGAATGGAACAATTCGAAAAGAATCACCCAAATATTCACTCCTACTGTGAATTGATACACTTTTATGCTTTTCAACTAATGCAGAATTCTCTAAGGCTGATAAATATACATATATGTATGTATGTACACATATTTCATGAATTTATTACAGACAAAAAAAAACTTACAAGTATATTATTATAGTTTTGTACGTGTACAAAAAAAAAAAAAGAAAATCTGAAAAAACTTTTCTTTAAATAATTTTTTCTTTTCATTTTTTCCGACTATTTAACTTTCTTATTAACAATATGTGAATTTTATGTTTTCCTTTTTTGTTTTTTTTACATATTTTTTTTGTATTTCTTTTCATAAATCAATTGGTATAATAATGCGTGGCTATAAAACTAAAGGAACAACGTATGTAAAAACTGAAAAAAAACTTGAACTTGTTAATGAATAAACTTTAATATTTTATACAATTTGTTTTTTTTTTCCTTTTCTTGAAATTTATTTTGAACAATTTCCGTTTAATTCTTGAACTTGAATAAATGATTTTGTTGACCTTTTCTCTTCAAGACTTTGTTGATGAAAAGAATTTAATTTTTCTTGTCTAGTTGTTGGTCCTTTTATAAGATTCTCATCAAAACTAATTTGACGTTTACATTTAATTCTATTGAAATTATTATGATCCTTGGATGAAGATTTAATTGCAATTTCAATATCTTCAGATGAAAAACTTTCTGTATTATTTTGTGCTTTTTTAATTGTTGTTGTTGTTGTTGTTGTTGTTGTTGTTGTTGTTGTTGGTGGTGGTGGTGTTGCTGCTTCTGTTATTATTATTATATTATTTTTTATATTACCAGAATTTACAATAGCTTTACGTCGTATTTGATCAGGATGATTTATTATAAAATTATTAGAGAATTCTTTTAAAGTGTTCAATTCACATTCACATTCTGATTGATTATTATCTTGATTTTGTTCTTGTTGTTGTTGTTGCTGTTGTTGCTGATGCTGTGTCTTATTTGTATCTAATTTTAATCTAAGTTCTTCTAAAGAACATGATGTTTTTTCACTTGTACGTCGATTTGAACTTCTTGATAAGAAACTTGATGAGGTAGTTGTTGTTGTTGTTGTTGTATTAAATGTTGCTGTTCTTGATCGTAATCTAAATGTTTTTTTGTTAAATGGATTACAACAACAGCAACATAATTTAATAAAACCTTTACGAAATTTTGATGACATTAAATTATATAATATTGGATTAATTGCTGAATTTAAATATAACATAATACGTGATAAATATAATAAATTATAATATTTTTCAATACCCATATTTTTAATTGTTTGATCTGAACCAAATATTATCCATAATGTTATCATACGAAATGGTAATAAACATAAAAAAAATGATATAACAACAGCACCTAACATTAATACAACTTGTTTACGTGCTT
Source organism: Bombylius major (assembly GCA_932526495.1). Classification (NCBI taxonomy): domain Eukaryota; kingdom Metazoa; phylum Arthropoda; class Insecta; order Diptera; family Bombyliidae; genus Bombylius; species Bombylius major. Next base: position 10,198,760 of record OW052044.1, on the reverse strand, counting down.
TAAAACTAAATTCATATTTTGTTGGACGTATTCTCATCATTGCACCATCTTTTGATATTAAATTATGTGCAATTATTGAATATAATATTATTAATATAATTAATGGTATTACAAAAAATAATGATATTGTCATTAAAAAAAATCCTAATTTCCATGGTGTTGTTGCTTGTGTTAAACAAACTGGTACATATGATCCATCGATGTATTCCTCATATTTATATTCGGCAACCAGTAAAATTGGGCTAAAGCAAATATAAATAACAAGAATTGACTGAAAAGCAAAAAATATACATATATGGGGGGGACATATAAAAATAGTTACAAATAAGCTAAAATAATAATATACACACACATGTATTTTACTATATACATATATACATACATACAAAATTTAAATAACGATGGCTAATAGCATTCTGTGTTTTTTTAAATTTTTTTTTTATTTTGAATTTTTAATGCTTTTTTTTTTTAGTTTTATCTTAAAAATACAATGTTAAATTATTATTATGGCATAATGACATATTGATGATGAATGATATGATTATATGGTGTTTTAAAAATATGAGATAATATTTTTAATTTTTATATTGAAATAAAACATTTTGTTAATAGCAAAAATCATAAAAATTTTTTTTTCATAATTATCTAAATTGTGAGTGCAAAAATATAAAATACTATACTATACTAAATTTGTTCTTTTTCAAGGAATAATACGTACACTTATGACCTGTGTTAGATAAAAGCTAATTGAGTTTAAACTTTAGAAGAAAAAAAAAAAACAAGATGCTATTAATTGAAGAAAAAAAGGAGGACAAAGTCATATTTTTTAATGGAAAATTAATTATTATACAACTTTAATGTGAGTTGTCACAGTCTTTAGTAATTGAATGTACAAAGTAATTGTACGTATTTTTCTTGTTTTTAAATACATTTATAAAAAAATATGAAGTTTGAGATTTCTATTATTTTTAAAAAAATCAAAACATTGAAATTGAATTTGTTGCAATTTTAATTTACCAAAGAAAAAAAATCATTTTTCAATTTTAGTTAAAAACTCTTGCAAGATATTCTTCTCATTTTCTATAATAGTTAATATATGAAACAGGTTCTTGCAACAGAGCCCAAAAGTTAAAAGGTACCAAAAATGTACTTAGATAGAAATTTAGTTTATATTATCGGCAACAAACATTTACATATTCACATTCAAATGCGTTTTTGATGAGTTAGCAACTATAAAGTTAATACTTTAAATAGCAAAAAACGGAAAAGATAAATTCTTAAAATGTTTTCAATCTTTTCTTTTACAAATCTTTGGTTGAGATAAAATTCCAATATATTAATAAATTTGATGTCAATTGATTTTCTTTGAAAATATAAGTATGTGTGTATCCATTACATATTACATACATACATATATGATGTAAGAAACCGTAATAACAAAATATAAATTTTAGCATACGATGTGAAGTCATAAAAATCTAAAAACACACATCAAAATACATATATATGATACAATGTATGTATGTACATAATGTATGTACATATATGCATATCGTTTATATGTATCCTTTTTTTTTTTTTTTAATAGATACAAAGTGTGGAATGAAGATAATATTTTTTAAGTTATAAGTACTCTTGTGAATATCCAATTTTGTTTTGGGCCTATTACAATTATTGGAACATAAAAGATTTTTTTTTTTATATATAAAATCTTATATTACGTACATATACATATATACAATATTGTCTGTATTATATATTATACTGAAAATCATTCTTTTGGAACATTATCATACTGTATATACATAACATTGTCTACTGGTTTTTGTCTTTATAAATGAAATTGTTGTCCTGTTAAATAGAAAATTCATTGTTTTTGTTACTATATTGTAATACAGTATGTATATGTATACATATCATTTCATGTCCTTTTATAGAAATATATATGTACATATATGTACATATATGTATATTATGCATATAACAAACGCACTAAAATTTATCGGTACAATTTCTATTAAATGTTCGTATGGGAAATATTTGCGGTTTAATTTATGAGCATCATTCTTATTACTATGCTATTAAAAAAAAAAGAAGAAGAAGAAAAAGAAAAGCTACATATATACATTGTTGAAAATGTTTTAATACATATGTGTACGTTAATTTAATACGTAGAGTATGAAATGAACATGAAAACGCTTTTCTGTTTCAACAAGGCAATCATTTTTTTTAACACAAATAAAGTTTAAGAAGTGTGAATATAAAAATATTCAAGTAATTATACTGTACAACAAAAGTGTTTTAATTATACATAGTATAGAAGATGGAAAATGTATAAATGTGAAATAAAAAAAATAGAAAGATATTAAGACATTTTATGACAAATGTGTGAAAAAAAATGTTAAAGTAGATAAAAAATTATACCTGACAGAAGATTTTTATCATTACCCTCTGAGATTTCAGCAAAAAAATGTAGGTGTTTTTTTTTCAAAGATTTTTTTCTTTTGTTTTTAGTTTTGCATTAATTGAGTCATGATTAATGAACAAAGTCAATTTAAGGAAATTAAGTAAGTATATATCATATTATAATGTAGGTGTCCTTAAAAAGACTACTTGAAGAAAATTAGAAGATAATTGCACTTGACAAGGAAATTAAGAAAAAATTTTTACGGATAATGATTTCCTTGGAAAACTTCAGATTTAGTATTTTTGAAGTAATTCAGAAGATTAATTTTTCCTTTTAAATTAACAAAAATATTTGGAAAAAAAATCAACTTAAATGACAATTGAGTGTGTTTTAAAAATTTCAAAATATATACAGGGTGTTTTGTTGAAAGTGAAATCATTACATACAATAAATAATACACCAAATGAAAGGTAATTTTAATAGCCATTCATAATAAAAAAAAATTTTGATACATAGGGTGCAAAAAAAGTTACAGGTGATTATGTGTTGAGAAGTCTTGCATAAAACTCATAATTTTAAACGCCCTCTAGCGGCGAAAATAGACACGATCGAAAGTTTCGCTAGTACAATTATTTTCATGAAATAGTCCAGTGAATATCGTGGTACCACTCTTGGTAGTTAGAAACAAAACACCCTGTATAATGCTGAATTTATTGGTAAATATGTTTTGAATTTTTGTGGTATAAATTTGTAATACTGACACAATTTCTATATAGTGTCAAAAATACATTTGTAGTGGATCATTAACAAAACTGCCTCTATTTCAAAATGTACCATTTTAATGTTTAAATTAATGAATTGCAAATTATATCAAAGAAATAATAAAATGTTATGTTAAAAGACATACTAACATATATTAAATGTAAGCACAAATATAAATATACATTTTTGGCTAATTATGAATTGTTTTTGTCAGAGAATCAAAAACAAATGAAGAAAAAAAAAATACATCTAAAACATGGCAAGTATCTAAATGATTAATTATGTAGCGTATAACATTAATCACAAAAAATTTATTTTTTTGGCAAAGACAAAACACAAAAACAAAAAGAATTCTGTTTAGAACGAATATAAAGAACAATCATATACAAAAAGTGATAGAATTGAAAAAAAAAAGAAAAAAAAGAATTGAATTAAATAATGTCATGCTTCTGCAAATTTTCCCTTTTATTTTTTTGTGTTTTGTCTTTTTACAGTTTAGTAATTTTGTGATAAAACATTAAATCAAAATGCAAAAATAAATATTAATATTAATTGTAATTGAATAACTAAAAACAAACCAAAAAAAAAAAATAAATAAATAAATAAATAAATGATTAGTTTTCAAGAAGATAAATGTACTCGTATTAAATAAAAGTTAATTAACAAAAAATAAAAAATAAATCTTTTAATTTTTTCTTTTTTTGAATATGTAAATCTATTAAATTATTTAATTTTTACCTTGTAAATACAGCAGCTACAGCCCATGCTATTAAACAAATTAATAAAGCTCTTGTTTTTGTACATACATAGCCAGCTTTTAATGGTTCACATATTGCATAGTATCTTTCAAATGATATTGCCAAAATTGTCAGAACGCTTGCATGTGCAACAGTCAATTCAATAAATGGAACAACTTTACCTGTTAAATAAAATGTAAAAACAAACAAAATATTAATTCATTGTGTATTTTAAAAATAACTTTAATTATAAAAACATGATAAAGATAATCATTGGAATGGAATTTTTTTTTTTTTTTTCGTAAGCAAACAAACATATATAAATTCAACTAAAAATATATAAAGATTCGCCTGAAATCTTGAACTTTTATTGTATTGGAATCAATGATGCAAATTTAGCCTACATTGAAATTTGTTTAAAAATAAATTAAGAATTTCAAGAAATAAAAAGACTTTAATTAGTCTATTTTGTTGTTATTGTTGTATTTTTAAATATAAATTTTTTTTTTTTTTTAACTACAGAAAAGAATGCGTCTGGAAGCAATCTGCAGATAAAGAAAAAAAACATATTTCAATGTTTTTATGTTGAATAAAATTCATATTTTTATGTTATACATTTTTTTTTTGTAAATTAAAATGTTCGAAAAGAAAACATTTCGAAATTATTCTCATTATGATTATTCAAATATTTATTGTGATTTTTGTTTTTAGTCGATTTTCTGTAAAATTAAAGTAAAATTTTCACTTTCTTCAGTATAAAAGTGTTGAAAAGAATAGCTAAATATAAAAAAAAAAATTCTTTGTTTTTATAGGCAGCTGACCTGATATCAGCATTGATTTTCAGTATTTTATTACAAATACAATATACATTTTAATTTTTTTTAATTACTTTACAAATGTCTTCTGCGTTACCTTCTCATAAGTTTTTATTGCTTATTGTGATAGATTAATTATATGGGTTTTCTATTGAATACTTTTTAAAGGACATGTGTTACAATAAAACTATAAAAGTGACAATTCCTTAATACTTAACAATTCTCAGAATTCTGCGTTACCGCCTATTATTTCAGATAAATTTAAAACATAAGGTCAAAAAAATAGGAATGTGCTATATAGTTTTAAAAGTGAAGGTAAATTGTAATAAATGTAGAAGTATCAAGTATCTACAATTTTATTATCCAACAATTTTATAATAAAATTCCTCACAAAAAATGTCTTCTGCGTTACCAGGACCTGAGTAAAATTATAATTTTCTTTGAAAAAAGAAAGTAATAATTTTTTAGGGGGTGCAAAAAAAAAGAAATAGTTTCTGATACATTTTCAAACAAAATTTGTGAAATAGAAAGTTAAAATGTAAAATCTAAATATTTTTATAAATTGATTGAACATGCATATTCATAAATGATTTATCATACAAACAAAACAACGGAAAAATTGATGACTAGAAATTTATAAGCGGATTAAAAAACAAAACCAAAATTTGCATCATATTCAAAATAATTGAGTGACCCAAAATTTATTTAGAAAAAAACAAATTACATATTTCGATATCTCTAAAAATAGCTTCTTTTTTTATATTGCTATTTTTCGTATTTCTCGATAAATTTTTTATATTATAAAAATTATATTAGGACACTTCCTATATAATGACTCATTAACATCTTTTCTTTTGATATAATGTGATTTGTTGACACGTACAAAATTTTTTTGTTCTATTTTTCATCTTAATTTTTTGTCTTAATCAAATCTTGTATTTTGTCTTTTTAATTAACAAATAAAAATAAAAGTATATTTTATTAGTTTATAATTTAGCACGTCCGGTACAAATAACACTTTTTTTTTCTTTTGTCTTTTAAAATTATATTGTTTTGTATAACAATAAAATCAGCAAAAAAAACTAACTTTTATTTAAAAAAAAATTGACTATGAAAAATAGAAAATTTCGTAAAAATAAATAATTATCCATTTTTTCACAACATGAATTTGTGAAATTTGAAATATTTTTAACACTTTTAAAAATATATAAAATTTACTTAAGAAAAAAAAATAATAATAAAAATAAAATAAATAAAAAAATAATTGGAATAAAAAAAAAAAAATTAACACTTTGAGCTTTTATGTAATGATCCGTTAAAAATGGTGTAAAATTTTATGTTTTTCGTTTTTCAAGGTTTTTATTATTTTTTTTTCCTTTTTAAATTTTGTGTGATTATAAAAATTAAGATTGTTTTGGAATTGTTTTTTTTTCTCCTGTTGCATTTATGTTTTATAATAATTGATTTTTTTAATTGTAGGATTTTTAATATTCCTCGTTCGTGGTATTATAATTAAAAATTAAATTGATATAAAAATTCCTTTTAAAATTTTATGATATAGCTTTCGAGTATGATTAAAAAAAAAAATATTATCAATTCAGTTCAATGATTTTTTGATTTTTTTTTTTTTTCATATACGTGATTTTTACAAACACATAGTGTATTTCAAATAAGAAAAAAAAAATAAAAAAGAGAAGTAAATGTTCAATTAAATATTTTTTTTATGTCGTTTTATATATGATTCGGTATCATCTTTACCATTAAACAAGAAAATTATTAAAGATTGGCAATGAAAAAAAAATATTTTCCAGGCGCCATTCATAAGTTTAATCGTTTAATGTTTAAGAGAAGCGTATTTCCAATTGAAAGAAGAAGAAGAAAAAAAATCATTTGAGGACACCACATTATATGAAAAGATAAAAAAGATACATAATGTATATTTGATTATACACTATAAGAATCTGGTATTGATTAACAAAATTAAATAACCGTTTTTTTTATTTATTTCAATTTTTAATTTTTTTCTGGAAAAGCTTGAAAGATTTATGAAACTAATCATTTTTTTGTTGGGTTTTTTTTTGTTTTTAATGTCTAGGATTTTAGATTAACTGTTACTATTTCAAAGAAATTATGGTTTATTTTTTTGTTTTTTTGTTACAGACACCCACTTGAGAGATGATATTTATTTGATAATTTTCGCATATTTTATGATAAGTTGAGAATTTAATTAAAATGAGTGAATTTCATTAAAAACGAAATGAAAAAGAAAAATTATGATAAATGAATTAATTCAAATAATTTGTGGATTTCTTTTTAAAATATTTTATTTTTTTTTTATATACGTGTACGTGATTTTGTCTTCACATCTGGTTCATTAATTTAATTTATAAATATTTTGATATTTAAAATAAAGTGTCAAATTTAAAATTCAATAAAATTGTCATCAAAACAATTACATTTGATAAATGCTCATAATAATTATTATATGATTACAAAGTATTAAATTTTTAAATAAATTTCATGTTTAATTTTAGAATGTGAATTTTTTATCAGTATGTATGTGCGGTTAACGACAACAAATTAAAAATGTATAGGATGGTTCATGAAAATTGTACAAACATTTTTGGATTTTTTAGGATGATATCAGGTCCGAAAATCAGAAGTTGTTTTGAGTAAGATCGAGTTGGTACGCTCAGTAAAAAATATCCAAATTTTTAGTCCTTTATAGATTGTTAATTCGAAAACATGACTGTGGGACAATGAAGGGCCACAAGTGGTTGCTCCATAACCCGTTGTATGTGGCCGGATATAAACACGAAGAAGACCGCAACTCTACTACCATTCCAAAGAAAACAAGTTCGAAAACTTGTCGAGGTGATTAATAGACACGTCTAATCGGAGCTATGGGCTATGGCCAATAATCTCGGCGCACCATCGAACGATTTTTGCAGAAGTTTTAGAGATGAAGAAAAAATAGAGTCAATAGTGCATCTACTCTGCGAATGTCCAGCTCTAAAATAACAAAGGCTGGCTTGTTCGGAAGCAAGGTTCTTTGACGTTCTGGATGACTTAGCAGAGGAAGCACTGAAAGACTTGAACAAATTTATTCAAAAATCGAAATAGTTTTCAGGATAAGCCAGGAAAACTCCCACAACAAAATTAAACGGCATTCACAATGGGCCTTTAGGCCTTCGAGTGAAATTGCTTCTCCGAATCAAACAGCCCTTCATACTATACCATACCATAGTTTTTTGAAATTGGTAACTTGTGGAATATATTATTAATTAATTTTTTTTAAATACTCAAATTTTAATAAAAACATATATTTTTTCTTTGTCCTTTATCATACTTCAACATTTTCAATTCCATATTAAGAAAAATGATAGGATTAGCAACAAACTAAAAATAAGAACATTCTGATTGACATTTTTTTTTTAGATTAATTTTTGATGACTGTTTCTTTTTTCAAACTGTTGCTTTTTCGAAAAAAAAGGATCGAAAAAAAAAATAAATAAAAACTTTCAAAAGCTATTTTTGACAGATGTTAACTTATACAATGTGTACTAATAAAAAATCCGATTTTTTTTTCTGGAGTATTGATTTCCAAGAATGTTCATTATTTTTCATTTACAAGCTAATTTATTCAACTGACTGAGAAAAAAGAAAACTTGAATTTAGTGACAATTTTCATGGATTATACCATATAGTACACTTTACACATTATTATTATTTTTTTTTAATCAGTGCATTGCTGTTTCATTGATAATACTGTCGCCAAAATTAATGTAAGTAGATTTTTATTTTAGAGTAAAAAAAATATTTTAAATGTAATTTAAATTTAAATATATGAAAGTGCATGGATAAAAATAAATTTTTAAAATATTTTCATTTTTACAACACTCTACCATAATGCATTAAAGTCAATTTTAATTTCAAAAGAATGATTACAGCTTTAACAATATCAAAGATGACAGTTAAATTTGAAAAAAAAAAAGAGAGAGAAAAATAAAAAAATTGTTTAAATATCTTTCATGTTTATAAACATACATACATTAAATTTTATTTATCATGTGTGTAATTACCCTCTAAATGACATGACAATGAATTACAACGAAAAATTTAAATGCTCATATATAATATACTCGTAGATACATGTAATTTTTTTTTACCATCTGTTTCATTTATCTTTTTGCATGTCAACTAGTTAACTTATTATTTGTTTTTTTCTTTCAATTTTCCGGGAAAATATTCTTATTGAAATATTTTTAAAGCTAAATACACAAAATTATATGTAAGTATGTGATTTTACTTTCAGATTCTTAGTTTCTTAACAATATATTTAGATCATCAATTAACATAATAATTTGAAAAAAAGAGAAAATATATAAGAAAATGTATTTTTGAATGACAGATACATGCCATTTTTTCAGATAATATATTGAAAAAAAAATAAAAAAAAATAAAAAATTGAATATTTCAAAATAACAAGTTAAAAATGCATGAAATTTTATGCATTTTTGAAAAAATAAAGAAAAAAAAAGTTATTACATTTATGTTGTGTAATCAATTAAAAATAAAATATATTTATGTATGTAAGAATTTAGGTGAAATATGTACTATACATTAGTTTTTAGATACTTACACATTTCCTGTCCAAGTACCCATGTTTCTGGTCTACTGTTAACTTCAACAAGAACTGTTGGTGTACAAATAAGTAGTACTAATAAATCGGCAATGCTTAAATTAATCAAAAATATATTTGTGGAATTTCGCATGTCTTTTGTTTTCATTATGACAATAGGTACCTGTTTAAAAATATAATTTATTATATTAAATTTGACACATTTGGAAAAGACAAAAAAAATATAAATAAATAAACTTTTGTATTTTATTTACAAGAATATGAATGTTTACCATGATATTTCCTATAACTCCTAAAATCATTATCATAATACACAATACCATAGAGGTTGTTCGTATATATGATGGGATCTGGGGCACATCATATCCTTGGCTAACTGTATGATTCCCATCACTACTGGCCGTATCGTTACCATTATGCCCATTGAATAGAGAATTTGATGTATTTAGTACACTTGCTAAAGCATAATTCCCTGATACAAGTTCCACACCACCACCACCCGTACTGCTGAATGCCCCATAATCTATGGTTGTTGTCTGTTGTTGTTGTATAGTATGTGTTATATGATGATAATATTGATGATGATGATGATGATGATGATGATGAAGATGATTATGATGATGGTAGTGGTTGTTTGGGTGGTGGTTAATCACAGTCGTTGCATTATTATGTAATTGTGTTATGGTGAAAGCTATCACTCTGGGGCTTTTACTTTTGCCTTTGGAATTCCCTGAATAATCCGTGTTCACTATGTATCTATATATTTTCCTTTTTTGATTTCCTTTAGTTTTTCTATTCTTTTATATTCTTAACAGGATACCACTTAGCTGAGTCAACATGTCTTTATTTCTGTCATTTTCTTATTGTACTTTTTTTTTCCTATTCACATAAATACAATAAATTTATTTATTTATTTACTTTTTTTTTTTTACAGTTAATTTTACAATATTTTTATGTAAAAAACACTTTAATGTTACTGTTATTCATATATACATATGTTATATGAAAATTATATAATACGAAAATCAATATGGATTTTTTTTTTAATCTTTTACATACAAATTTTAAGCTTGAAAAAAGATTAATTTGAGAGGTACTAAATTTGAATTCATTCCTTTTTATTTTTTCTATATCTATTTCAAATGTAAATGATAAAAAAAAATGTCAAACTTTCAATTTACAATGAATTGAAAAGTTAAAAAAAAAAAAAAAGAAAAAAAAGAAGATAGATCCTTGACATAGAAATATTATTCTCTGATTGTAATTTAATGTTTTCGATTTTTTGTTGTTGTTGTCGTTGTTGAAAATGCATAAAAACATGAAAAAAGGTGAAAAGAAAAACGTGAAAAAAATAATTTATTTTGGATAAAATTTAGAATCCTTGAATTTCAAAAAAAAAAAAAAAGTAATAATTTTTCATACTTTTTCCTAACAATACTATTGAGGAAGAAATTTAATCACTTGATAAAATAAAACTTCAATACTTAAAGTTTCTCAAGATTAAAGTTTTGCTGTTTTCATATTTTGATTTTTATTATCATTATTATTTTTTTTTTCTATTTTAAAAGGTGATTTAACTATCTTTCAGAATTTTTCTTCATAACACGAACTTTTTTAAGGTTATGGTATCAGTTTCGAGTTCTATTTTACTATGCTCACTAGCTTGAATCCAAATCAATTTTACCTTCGTTCTGAACAAAATAATATAAGCATTTAAAGCCCTTTCTAAGATTTATTTAAAGAACCTATAATGTACTATGTTCTAAATGTCATCCAGATTATTTTGTAACTAACGGAAGATATCACTTGTGAACAGTATTTTTATATAATTTGTGTGACAAGCTGACGCATACTACATACTTCTTCTAGATTTTTTCTTTTCTTATTATACTTTGTTGTTGTTGTTGTTGTTCGTGTAGTGTAGGTCGAGGGAGGGGCAGATTAGGCATCTATCCCGCTTACACAGGAGAGCCCATTGTACTCAGCACCCCGTCTCTAGTAAAATCCCTTCGTTTTCTTAATAAACGATTGGATTTTTTCTAGGGGTTGAGAACAGCTGATGTCTTCCATTCTCATTACATCAGAGTTCCATGTACGTAGCCTTATCCTAGGAGAAGGCTGGGCAACAGCAGAGATGGTTATTTTACTTTAAAAATATTTCTTATTTGTATTAATTGTAATTTTTATTTTTTCTCTCTGATGGTATTGGATAGTTTTAAGCTTCTAAATCCTATGGGGGTTCGAAATTGTTAGTTTTACCCTACATGAAATGAACTTGAAAAACAGGATAATGATTATATGTATATAAAATATATATTTTAAAAGTTCCAATTAAAAGAAGTAAGTATAGTGAATTGATGTCAAGAGCATGAAAATAAATAAATTTTTCTTAATGTTTTCTTACAATAGAGGAAAACATTATCCTTTCGAAAAATTATTTATATTTTTAACATCTTTTCTTTTTCACACTTTTTTTTTGTACCTATCTAATTTGGTACCACCTTAGCTGTATTTTTCAAACATTAAAAAGAAAATCCTTATAAATCTTGAAATATTAATAATTTAAAAAAAAAAAACAACATTTTAAATCATTAAAAGTTTAAATTTAGTTTTTCTTAATATTTTTTTTTTTTTTTTTAAATATATAAAAGCGTATCCTTTACACACAATTTTTGCTCTCTAAAATTTAAAAAAAAAAAAAATCAATTTTTATTTTCATTGTATTTTCGACACGTTTAACTATAATTACGCTTAAATTGAATACATTTTTCTTTCTAAGAAAAAAACTTTTAATTTAAAGATACAAATAAAGAAAAAACAAAATGTTGTTGTTGTTCTGTGATTTAAAAAAAAAAAGAAAATCGAAATGGAAAGGGTAACGAAAACAAAAAAAAATGAATTGAAATTTAAAAAAGGATGACAAAGACTTATAGTATTTTTATTTAAAAAAAATAAAAATAAAAAATAATAAAACATTATTTAAATGGACATCACGTTTATGTAATGCCTTTTAGTTTCAAATTTTTATTCTTATTTTCGAATTTTTCACATATTTTTTTCTTTCTTGGGATTAAAAAGGATATATGTAAATGAACATTTATATATGAAGCATGTGTAACATGTATGGATTGAATATAGTTAAAAAATTGTCATTATTTTAAACTTTTATGTGTTGCATATAAACATACACATATATACACACCAATGGCGGAGCCAGTAGTTTTTTTCCGGATGTTCAGATTTTTAAAAGAAATGAAAGTTATATTTTGTTTTTATTCAAAATAATTTAAAACACGAGTTTCCACTCCACGTAAGAGGTATCGCTGTCAGAGCGTCAACCGATATAAAGTGGTCGGTTTCCCTAAGGAGAAAATTGTGTTAACAATAGAAAGAAAAATTAAAAAAATCCGTATAAAATTCGAAATTTTTTTTTATTTTTACCCTGAGAAAAACGGTCTATTTATTTCTTACCGTCCAGCTTCAACTCAAGCAAATTTTTTATCACAAAACACACACAATATGAAATATTCTCTAATAAACAAATTGAGTAAATTGAAATTTAATAGAAATTGAATTTATTAAATTTAATTTTCTTCAAATAAAAAAGTAAACAAATAGAAAGGAAAACAACAACGTTCATTTCAAAATATGAACACAAATGTATTATTATTTAAAGGATAAAAGAGAAAGGAAACGAAAAGTTAAAAAAATATTTTTTTATAATTTTCTACTACGCTTCACTTTTAAATATGAACCTGACTGATGTATGAAAAAACGAATTTGAAAAGAGAGGTGTACTAGGATTTTTCTAATGTTCACTTTAAAATGTGAACACCTTGCATATAAAATTCTATGAAGAAAAAAAGAGAAACGAAACAAAGTAACCAAATAATATTCTCTTGTAATTTTCGGTGGGTCAATTTTTAAATATGAACTTAATGATTTATGTATGCAAAATTAAAAAAGAGTTTAAATTGTATTGTTTTCATTTACTCTTCTTTTTACCAAAAAAAATTTGTTTTTGAATTTGGTTAGACAATTTTATGATCACGTTCATAATAATTTTAGGGTGTTCACTGAACGCCCTGAACCATACCACCCTCCGCCGTTGATACTCACATATGTATGTTATTACTTTTAAATTTCACTTTGAAACTTGTTAATGGTTTGTTCTATTTAATCAAGAATATACTTGAAGAACACTATACTAAGAAAATTAAATGTATACGTATGATACAATGTACATACTTATTATTTCTATTCTGATTTCTATATGAAAATATCTATTTCTTTCTAAAATTTACTCGATTTAATAGATAATAATTGTTATATATTTTTTTTTTTGTTTAGACACACAAGATAATCAAGAAATGAATTTTCGTTTTTAATTATGTAAACGATTTAAATGAATGTTTTCATAAAATTATCTTTTATTTCTATATAAAAAGAAATATTTTATCAAATTAAAGTTAAATTGTCTATGATAAAGTAAAAAAATAAAAAAAAAATAATAAAGTTTTAAGAATTTATTAAATTTAATGAAGCAAACACATTATATCCTTCTAAGTATAATGTCAATTGTGTGTAGTTCATTTAAATGTCAATTGTGTGTATGTAACATAATGTTTTATTCAATTGTATAGGTGTATATATACGACGTATGATTTACATACATAACGATTATAACTTGATTTGTAAATTAATTCTAAAATATCAATTGTTTATTTTTTTTATTATTGTTCTAAGACGAACATACATGTACAATGTACGTACATACTCGGATAATAAAGTTCATTTGTAAAAGTAATCAGATACTGGAAAAGTTTTTAAACTTTTCAAATTTATGATGAAATTATTGAATTTAATTGAAAATGAAACTTTCTTTGTATATACGAGTATGTATATATGTGTTAGTTTATTTTGATTTTATCAATTAAATAAATTAAGATATTTAAACTAAAGGTGTAAAATGTAAAATATTCAAGATATTTATTTGTCTGAAGTAAATTGTTTTGAAAGTGTGTATGATTTTTTTTTTTTTAAATTTGTGGTTGGATTTTGCAGGAATTTTCTACATACCTACATACATACACATACATATACATATATTTTTAATTTTCAGGATTCAAAATTAAGGATAATTATAAGAGAAAAATAAGAGAAGAAAATATGTATTCTTCACATACATATTTCTTGTTATCCTCAATATGTCAGATTCTTTAGAATTTAATTTCATCGAATTACATTAAATTTTTTTGTATATATACACACACATCACACACATACATAAAATATACAGTTTAAAAAAGCTCAAATTTTAAGGTAAAATATGTTTTGAAAAATATGCTTTGAAACAAAAATAAATTATCAACTAACTACAAAATATAAATCTGTCTGTTTTGCTTTATTGAAGCAATCTATACTACACGTACGTAAGTATCTCTATCTAACGTGTAATAAATAGTTTTAGAAGAACTATTTTCCTTTGTTTTTAAAATTGAAGTTTTTCTTATTGAATGTTTTAAATTTAAAGTTTCAAGTTAAAGTATTATATTGGCTCAAAAATATCTCCTTTATGAGAACATTTTTTTTTAATTAACTCGTTTCAAACTGTTTCAATTGATATCCTGAATAACTTTAAATCGAAAAATGTGAAAATAACCTACAGGATTGTACTTTCTAAGGAGTAAATTATAAATTCTGTTTGTTATTTAGTACATATATAAGTATTTGTATTTTATTTTGAAAATTACATAAGTTTAGAGGAAGTTCGGGTATTGTGGTAAAACATTCACTCTACATTTTTTTTAACATCACCATGTTTAAAATATAATCCATGTGCAATTATGCTTGAATTTGCTTTCAGTTCTAAGAATTTTGTTATTTTATGTTTTGCGTTCATATTGACCCTTTTTTTAATTGAGAAAATAAATTATTATGACCAGGGCCGTATTTAGGATCTGTAGACCCCTATGCGGGCCCTATCGGTGTTGTATAAAAAAAAAGTCGATCCTCTGGTGGCGCGGGCCCCTCCCAGAGTTACAGAGTTATAACTAAGAATCTGGATCTAACAAAAAAAAAAAAAAAAAAAAAAAAAAAAAAAAAAAAAAAAAAAAAAAAAAAGGTCAATCCTTGCGTGAATGTAGAATTTTGTATTTAAAACCCGAAACAAACACAAAAAAACACGGCATTCTTCTTGAGCTGCGGGCCTATGTAGCCTATGCTTAAATACGGCGCTGATTATGACTCAGATATTTAGTCTCCAGATGATAAATGTAATTTTTGTGAAAAACCTGCAAAAGAAGACATTTCTACAATGAAATGGATCTAGTGTTGTATCCAATGTGATGTAATTTGGGCTCATCAAGACTTTTTTCTGAAAAAAGAGGGATATTTTGTCCACTTTTGCCTCTGCTATATGCCACATTACCCGACACTTATTGAAAATAGTAAAATCGACATTTTGTGTTTCAAATAATTCTTGCTTTTTCCTTTTAATTGTTATACACGTTTTGAGTTCTTGTAACAATGTAGCATGCTTTAAAGAAGTTTCTATGAAAATTTTGAAAAATTAACGCTGCTAATTTAGGAACTACACTAGAAAATAAAAGTAGTGGTCCACAATATCCGAACTTCCTCTACGTAATTTATGTACGTCACTAGATTTTATTTTTAATTAGCAAAAAAATAAAAAATAAAAAACTAAAACGTAACATAATCTTCAAAGACATTTCAAGCATTTTCCACCTACGAGTAATATTAGAAATTCTAAATGAAAATCTATGAACCATATGATACTTACAAGCACCAATTATCTCATTTAATGTAAAATTTTTAAACATTATGTTAATTTTAAGGATTATAAGTAAAACACACATTTTTTTTTTTTTCTATAATGTGAAACAGTTGTGTTTGAGAGGAAAATCCTCAATTATCTTCGTCATTTTAAGATTGTCAAATGTTTAAAAACGCGTTTTCATTTTTTAGTATGAATTTTTTAACAATTTAATATTTGTATAGAAACATTACAAAATTTTATAAGAATTACAATTTTATTCTATATTAAATTGGTTTTCAACATAAAAGTATTTCCATTTATAATTGAGATTATAACAAAAATTCATACTCATATGATGAACGCATGCTACAGAAAGTTTTTTGTTGTAAAAATGCAAAAAAAAAACTATACTATTTTTTTTTTGGATGTCAGTACAGGCAAGATAGGCATACTTTTCTATATTCTTTCACAAATTGTTTGAATAAATCTGTCTCGTGTGTGGAGTGATCAGATCTCAATTTCAATCGAGGGAAATCTTTTAAATTATTAAATATTACCAAGGCAAAAAACTTATCGGGTACTGCCTCCATAAGCACAATACTGACTTCCAAAAAGAAAAATACTATAGAATTTTTCCAGTAATAAAATGTGAAAAGATATTTCAAAAGAAAAACCATGACAAAACAAAAAATGCTATAAATACATATAAAGTACCTACATATACGCAAATAAAGCATTTATGAAATTAAAAGTGATGAATAAAAATTTATTTGATTGTTTTACATATACGAAAATTTATGTTTATTTTTTTTTCTCTTTTTTGTTGTTGTTTTTTTTCATCTTTGATAAAATCCACAAATATAATTTCATAAATTAGATTTTATGATTTTGGTATCCAGATTAGATAAATAAATTGAAATTAATTTATTAAAATAATAAATATACATACATGAAGATCCTTATTTTTTATTATTATATCCTTGGACATCATAACATTTTTGTATATATTGTATTTATTGCGATATGAAATTATGTATTTAAAATTTATTATTATTTTATATTAGGCGTTAAATTATTATGGAAGTGGATTTTTTTTTTCTTTTTCAATATTAAAATTTTGTGGTTTTTATGATATTACTATAAAATACAATGAAAGAAAAAAAAAGGCAAAACGATTTTTCTTTCTCTTTTTGGATTTGAATAAATAAAAAATTTAAAAGGACATTTTTATATGTTGGTATTTTGTGTGTTTTCAGAAAATTAAATTAAAATTTATACATTCATGTATTGTTTTTTCTTTCTTTCTTTCTTTTCTCATGGTTTTATTAATTCCAGTAAAATCTTTTTTCGTTTTTGTTTCAATTTTATTCGTGATATCCTCTTGTTGACCGACGGTAGTATGTTAAAATATTAAAAAAAAAAAAAAGAAGAAGGACAAAAAAAAACATGAATGAAAGAAATAAAGATGATGTTTAATTTTTGTGAATAAAAATAAATTTAAAGTAAATCTAAAACTAAAGTGGTTTAAAAATCAGAGAATGAAAAGAAAAAAATTCCATAAATTTCAAAAGATTAAAAATTAAAATTAATGATGGAGAAAAAAATAACATGTAAAAACCATAAAAGTCAGACAAAAAAATATAATAAAATAGATTCAATATTTTAATGATGATATGCAAATGTTTCTTCTTCTTCTTTTTTTTTTATAAAGTATTTTTGCAAAAAATTTTTTGAAAATTTCAGTTTGATAAAAATTAGGTTTCTCATTAATTATAATTGAAATTTCATATATTCGCAAATAAATAAAGAAAAAAAAATAAAAAGAATAACCGCAAGTTGAAAACATTTTTATTGACCAATAAGTTTCATTCATAAACGAAAAAAAATTTACAAAAAATTTTTTTATTTTTTTTTTTGGGATATTTTTGAAAAGAAAGTTGAGGTAGTCTTTTTTTTTTTAATCATCATTAAATATGATAATTATATGTAGCAAATTTTTTTTCTTTTTTGTGTTGATTGTTTGTGATTATTAAATTTGGAAGCAAAAATAAATTTTATTTCTTTTTAATTAACAAAATTATCATTTTTAAATTAACTTTTAAAAAAAAGAAAGAAAAAAAAAACTGGGATATTTTATTTATTTAATAAAAAAAAATAAATTAAGGCCAAAATTCGTATGAATATATAATTTGAATCTTTTAATATATGCAATTTAAATGTTATTCAATTTTTTTCAATCAAAAATTTCATTAGTTTTATTTTAAATTAATAGAAAAAAAACAAAACTTATTAAAAATTATTAAATATTTTGAAACATTTAAAAAACTATAGTGTCCTTACTTGATAAATTAGTTCTATATAGGTATGTATCCGTTATTTTTTTGAAAATTTTGTGTCGTTTTTTAAATGTATATAAAAACAGGAAAAAAAAAACAAGAACAATAGAAATAAATTCCACCCTATAAAATCCTTTTCTTTTTATCGTCTTTTAAATTTGCAATTTAATCACAAATCATTTAGATTTATTTTTCTCATTTGCTTTTAACTGCATGAACACATTACATTTTACATATTTTATTAGATACTATTTTTTTTTTTTTTTGCAATTTTTTTTCCTTTTAAATTTACCACTTAAAATCACTTAAGCGAATCCTACACATTTAATTGTTTTAAAAAAAATAAATAAAAAATAGCAAATTGTTATTTTGGTTTCCAATCATTATTTTGATGATAAAAAAAAATCTTTAAACGTTTCAAATATCAATTTACTCAATTTAATTGATAGAACATTTATATTTTATATGCATCTCGAGTGTATTTTTAAATTACTATATGAGTATGTGAATATTGTACATCACTATACTTATTTATTTTATTTTGATTTTATTTTCTTCTTAAATTTTCTCTTATATTTTTCAGATAATAAACCGACAAAGTCAACGTCTCTGATGAAACTAAAGTTGATTTGAAATCCGTTAAAAGTATTTTCCTAGTTCTTTCTTTCACACTATACATACATATAGTACGTACATAGGTATACATAAACATATATATGATATTATAAAAATATACTGGATGAGGCTGTGCGTGTTCATTTTAATTCATGCTGTTGTAAAAATGTATCTCTACTATATTATATAGGCAGACTTTCGGTATAATCGGATATTACATTTCGGAATATTTATTATAAGTAAAAAAAGAGTTTTGTATATATATGTGTATATCTAATCTACATACATGTGTGTACGTACATATTATGTGTAATTTTTTTTGTAAAAGCCGCTATACTGTTGATAAATCAGTTTAATAAAAATAATATAACACATAGAAACTATAATAAATTATGTATATGTAAATGTATGTAAGTATATACATATGTGTATTACACAAAATTACTTTCTATTAAAATGAAAGTGAAAATTTACAAGAAAAACAGCAACAATTGTTGTAAAATATACTTATCATATATGCTGGCTATTATACATATGTATGACGTCAAAATATAATCACAGATACAACATATTTTTTCTTCTTATTATACTCGTGAGTCGTGATGATGATAACTTTAAAAAGCTTTCAAGAAAACAAAAAAAAATGAAAATTTCCATACTACTCGTACTGACAGAATTTATGAATGAAAAAAGCTTTTAATGAAAATTATCTTCACGTGCAATGAAAATACATAATTTTAAATTTTTATAGAAATTGTAATTTTACAATTTAATCATTATGATAACACGATAATAACAAAAAAAATGTGTAAAAAAAAAAAAGAATTGTAATTGAAAAAATATGTGACGTATAAATTTGTCCGATTTTATTTTTTTATTATTATTTTTATTTCTTGCTGATAAAATAAATATGGTGAAAACTTTATTTTTATTGATTTTCAAAAATTAGTACTTAATATTATAGTTTTTTTTTTTTTTAATTTTATATGACTATATAGTGGGTGTACTTAGGTATATATGTATGGAAATTGTAGAAAAAGGTTAAGGAAATTTTCAATGTAATTTGGCTAATATATGAATTCTTTTAAAAAGTGGGTGTTGAGGTATTTGACCGGATCCTTAAATAGATTTTTATTTTATTGTACATTTTCTTTTAGGACATTTTAAAGAATTTCAAAATAAAGGCTTCATTAGAAAATAACTTTTTCTTTTATGTATAGTTGTTATTAAATTGGCAATTTAGAAAATCCTACTTGTAGTTTATCACAAACCTAACACGTATTTTTGAATTATTCAATTTGACTTTGAGACGATAAAAAATTGTCTGTAATTGTAAATTGGAATAGGAAAATTGCAAATTCAGTTGTTTCTTTTTTTTTTTAAAGATTTCTTATTTAAATCGGAAAAAGAAATTTTCATTTCTTTCTTATTTTATGACATGGTAATTTACAAAAAAAAAAAAAAAAAAACTACTTTAACGACGTGATTAGATTTAAAATTTTTTTTGTAATATGCCATTAAAATGATTTAAACATGTTAAGTTTCCAAAATTTATGTAACAATTTCCATACAATAAATAAAAATAAAATAAATTTTACAGATTTTGTAGGTATTTTTCACTTCTTTTTTTTTTTTTTGGTTAAAACATATGTTGTTACATGTGATTTAAACTAAAAAAGAGAAGAAAGAAAAATAACACATTATTTTGGCTGAAAAAAAAAGTAAATATTTAGAACACATTTTTATGTACTATTAAATTACGGAAACTTTTTCTTTATTGTTTTTCTTTTATGAATTTAAAATGTATGTATGTGCATTGAAATACAAAAAAAAATTATCAATTTGGGGCATGTGTTTACAATAAAAAAAAAAGACAACTGGATTATGAGTATGTATTTTTTTTTAAATTAGCGGCTTTGGTATTATTACATTTTTATCAGCAAAATTGAGTGATTATTATTTTTACATTTTCAATGAAACTATAACAAACACTTGTTGAAAGGAAAAAGTGGTATAATTTCGATATCAGTTAAACCAAAAAAAAAAAAAAAAAATGTGTGTGTTTATCTATTATTAACAGTTAATATATAAAAATTATTTTACTTAAATTTTTTTTTAACTTTGGCTTTTATATCATTGTTTACAAAATTTTAACCTAGAAAAAATTTTTTTTTTTTGTTTGCATATAATTTAACCTTCAACGAAATTTGAATTGACATAAAATTTAATATAATAAACTGTGAGAAAAAAAAAACAGAAAAAAGAAATATATATAGAATACACATTAAAGTCAATTTTTACTTACATATTTCATTATCATCGAATAATAATGGAAATTTTTTTTTTTTCATATTTTCTAACACATAAAAATGGCACCATCAATAAAATAATATTTCGAAATTAAAAAAGTTTACAAAAGACATTTAAAAAAGTTTTCATCATTATGAAAATAATTTTTCTTTTGAAAAAAAGTAAAACGAAAAAATAATAATTTGTTAATGTAGAAATCACATATGTATATGATTTTCAGGATTTATTTTGATAAAAAAAAAAAAATTGAAATTAATTAATTGTTTGTAATTATTTTTATAAAATTCGATATGGGGGTGTAAATTAGTAGAGGTCGTTCACAGACGGAAAAAAAATCAAGAAAAACGGCAAAAAGATGCTAAGGAATTTTTAAAAGTTTCGTTATTATTTTTAAAAATTTAATTTTTTACAGAAAATCAATTATCCACAATTCACAATATTTTAATCATAGAATAAAATCTATTTAGTCCTTGAAATTTAATAAGAAATAATTACAATACTTTTTTACACTTTAGTCCTTTTTTCAATGAGTATATGTATATACAACTAAATTCCTTTTTTTCACTTAATAATTGTACAATAAAAATTGTGGAAAACAATGGCATATTCGAAATTAATGAAATTTTCTTTTAATTTATTTTATTATGTCGAAAAATTCTAATTTATCAAAAAATAAATCATCAATAACGAATTTTCAAATTTAAAAAAAAAAAAGAAGAGAAAAATTATTTCCCATCATTGAAAATTTCTGTAAAAGATTTTAATATAAATTGCATTTGTGGTTTTTGAAAGAGCCAAATTTTAATAGAAAAAAATAAAAAAAGGGAAAAAAAATTTTCTAAATTGATTATCCTTTATTCTTTACACAGCCTAAATATTATGAAAATTCTAACCATACATATACAAAAATAAAACAGATTTTTTTTATTTGACATAATCCATAAGTTTTTACAAATACAAATTACCTAAAAATAAAACAGGAGGAGAAAAAAGGGATAAATTTTGTATTTGTAACGGAGAGTAGAAAAAAGAAAGGAAAAATAAGGATGAAAAATTTATTTAATTCAAGGAAAATGTAACCAAGCGTAAAACATGACTTATATTTAACGTCTGTCAAGAAGGATAACAATTGTTTATGAGCTGGCTGCCTATATAATATAATTTTTGTTTCTGTATGATCGTGTTTAAGATTTCAATTAGTTTGATGAAATTTAAGACTTTTTCTTATGTTTTTATTTTTCATGAATCCTATTTATATTTTTAATACATATATGTATGTATGGTTGTATGTAGGTGTGTGAATATAATAAATTGAAATTATTAGACTGGAAATTAAGAATATGGGCGAATATGGTTAAAAATAAATTTGAAATTTTAGAAATTATATGTATTAATTATAAAATGTACGTACATAGTATGAAAATTATGTAAAAGTTAGAAGTTTAATGAACTCTTATGTAAAATTTTAATTGTTTGTGTATAATGAAAAGTTTTTAAATGGAAATTGATTTTTAATTGCATTTAGAAAAAAGACCATATATGTATGTGATAATGCATATATGTAGATGAAAAAAGAAAGAGGAAGAGGTCATGGAGGAAAAGAAATGATATAGTGCTAAAGAATATACTTTTTAAACTTTTGTAGATTACAATAGGAAGGGAACACATGAACCGGAAGGATGTAAATATATGTAAACCAATAGAAAGTTCTCAATTATTTAATGTCATTGGCTTGACGTTTTTATTTCAATTCAAACAGCTTAATTTGAATCTTATTTTTCTTTTAAATAGAATAAATTTTACTTAAAGACAAAAAGACAAAAAAACAAAAAAAAATAAAACTAAAGAACACTTTGATATACAGAACGAGAAAAAAAAAACAAACAAAGAATACACAATAAATTTCATCACAATTTAAACTGTCATGTCCATTTTAGCTTCCTTAAAATCTTAAGTATACAAAAATACAAACAAGCATGAAGAATTTTCATTCCGTAATCAAACAAATTCACCTGAATGAAAACCTTTTATTTGGGGTAAATATCGTATGCTACAATTTATATACAAAAATATTGTATTTTTATCTTTCTACATTATGACCAAGGATATGATAAAATTTAAAATATATTCCAAGACATCAATTTTGGTTTTTGTTTTAGTAGAACGTAAATAAACAAAAAGATTTTATTGGCACTTTAAGTGTTTAAGGAAGTTATTTTAAATTTAGAATTTTATGATAAAGTTGTATATCCTGAAGAAGAAGAGAAAAAAAAACCACAAGAACATTGAATAAATCCCCTGTGTAGCAGAATATTTAAATAATTTGTCATTTTATTTTGATAAATGTTTTATCGCTAAACTTGAAAGAGGAAAAAAAACCAATAGTTTTTATTTTATTTGTTGTGAAACTGTAGGTAGGTCTTTTTTGTGTGATGAAAATACAGGTAAAAAATTAAAATTATTATGTAATTTTTCTTATGAATTATGATGTCTTTTGTTCATTAAAGTATGTATTGAATTCATTAATATTAATTAATAAATATTGAAAATTGAAGATTTAAGAAAAAGAAAAAAAAAGTAAAGAACGTACTGTTTTTTACAGCTTTGGGTATTTTTTTCTTCATATTAGAAAAATAATTAGAAAAAAAAAATTTGTTTGTTCGTTAAAGAGGTTAATGAAGAAAAAAAAATTAATACTTAAGCACTCTTTTCTTACGTTAATAAATTAGTAATCAAACAATAATTGATTTTTTTTTGTTTGTTTTTTATTAACAATAAAATTTGAGGTTTAATTAATTAAAAAAAAAAAAACTAAACTAAAAAGTAATTATTTTTATCTTTTATATTGCTGTTATTTTCCGGGTTTAAAAATAAATAAACAAGTAATGTGATTTGACATACTTAATTAATTTTAGTGGGAGGTTGAAAAGGTGAAAAGTATAAATGAAAAAGCTCTTTGAGTTTTTCTTTTGTAGATGTAGGAAAAAACTAATGTTGAAAAATTGTTTTAAAAAATGAGAAAAAATGTTGAGAACGTAGTTTGTATAGTCATTTCAAAGTGACTTCGACTAAACAAGATTTTTTTTTAAAAAAAATTAAATAATGCAAACAAAGTTGTTTTCAGTATCTCTGAATCATAATACAGAATCTTTTATCGAATTAAATAATCACATATATGTATGTATGATATAAATCTTATTATGTTTGAAAGAAAAAAAATAGATATAATAATTCAAAAACCGTCAACTTTTCTTTATCTACTCTATTTGTAGCTGTACGATGAATTATATGTTTGGTTATTATTTAAATCAAGAAAAATTATATTACTAAGAGTGACGCACATATATTATATATGTACCCTCATGTATGTACATAATATGTATATGTGTGAAATAGAATTTAAAAAGAAAATTGAAATAATTGACAAACTGAAATGTAGTAAACAAAAATATATTTTTCTCGTTTGTGTCTGAATTTAAATTAAATTTCCTGTTGCACAATTTCAAATAAATAATCAAAAAATTGACATGAAAAATTAGAATACTTTTAAGTGTTACATTTTCATTTAAATGTAAGAACTCTTTTTTCAGTTTTTGAAATCTTTGATTTCTTTAATAGATTCTCAAGTTTTGATTAGGAGACTTCTCTCCCAGATAGATTAGAACTTAGATTTTGCTACATTGTATCTTGTTTTAAACTTTTTGGAACTGGTTTTTCTTTTAGTCGAAATCAAATAAATTGTCCAGAATTCTCACTGGATCCCATGTACTTTTTGCCGTTCTTCAAAATGTTTAATTTCATTTTTTGTTGTTGATTTTATAACGATTGAAATCTTCAATATGAAATCCAAAGCATTATATATGTACTTGCGTACATGTAGTATAAGGATCAGTGTTTTAATACACTCTACAAAAAAATTAATATTACCGAGCTTTTAATGTTTGAAAGTAATCAATAACAAGAAAAGATATTTTTGAACATAAAATTCATTACAATATTTTAAAAACAATAGTTTTTCTATCAAAAAGATTCAAAATAAATTTTAATTTTGTGAATTGATTCATTTTATTACTCATTTTTGGCTTAGAACAAGTAAACATTTTCAAAGAAAAACAAATTGTAATGTTGATTTTGACTTTGATGATCATACGTATGTACGTTTATCTTTCTTTGTGTAATTTAAAAAATATTGTGTAAAATTATTAATACATATTTTATTTTGATTCAGTTCATAAACTAGAAAATTAATATCAAAAATTTTAATGATAAAATATGGTATTTTTTTTTTTCTTTTCAATTATAAACAAAATTTTATGCATTCACATGCAAATTTAGTCTGATCTTTAAATGAGGTCTATGTCTGATATATTATAATATTTATATATTTTTGTGGCATTTACCTAATTTTTTTTTTTCTATTTCGTGTTGAAAAACAAAAAGAAAAATAAATAAAATGAGAAAAAAATTTTTTTGTGTATAAACAATTTCAATATTTATGAAAATGTGTAAGTTTTATTTATGAAATGTTTACTTTCAACTAAAATAGACAAAATAGAAAAATTATATTTCAATGTTTTTATGAAAACAAATTAAATTTTACTAAAAATAGACAAAACATCAAAATAAAAAATTGTATTATAGGTATATTCAATATTTTGTATAATAAAGTCAACAAGTTTAACACTCAGATCTACTCGTATGTTAGCAAGTTTTCGTCAAAAATCATATTTCAAATTTGAATATCTCTGGACAATGTGATCCGAATAACTTGAAATTTCTGCAAGGCATTCTTCTCGTCGTTCTCTACAAATTTTAAACAGCAGGGAGCAAGCTATAAGCAATGACTATATAAATTTACCAACAGACATTTTATCCCAGTACATTGATGAAATAACAAATTTAAAAACAGCAAAACGGCCTCCAATCTTCAAAGCTGGCTTCCAATCTTAAAGCTGTTTTAAGCTCTTTCTTATTCTCAGGATTTTTTCTTAATTTCTCTAATTTTAAAATATATTCTCTTTTCTATCTATTTTCCATGCAATACATTTACATACAAAATTTTTAAAAAAAATATGAGAAATTTAAACATTTTTAACACAATCATTCTCATGTTTCAAGCATTACAATATACAGAACCATATGTACACAGCTTTTCCTTTTTTCCATATATTCAGTATAAATATTAAATACCATTTGGTTCAGTATAAAAATTTGTATGAGAAATTGAAAATATAGGATTTGAGGGTATATTTCAAGTATTTCAAGAAGAAGAAGTATACAATTAGCTAATTTGCATATGATCAAACTTATAAATTCTGCTGATAATTTACATATCAAATTTATATATTTCCTCCTCTGTGCTATAAGGCTGTAAAGAAAAAAACTTCTTCCATCTATGCTGAGGAAATTTTTGTAGACGTTTTCGTCCATTTAAAAAAGTATGTTCCATATGGAGTAGGAAGTTATAGAGGGGAAAAAACGTTAATTTTTTTAAAAATGACGATTTTGTGTATTTTATCCTATTTATTTTATTTAACCTAACATTTTTTTAGAAGAGAACCCTTCAAGGAATATCCTGGTCAAAATTCAACTTTCTAACTCTTCCGGGAACATACAATTTTAAAGGGACGAAAAGGTATCCAAAAATTTCTTAAGATAGATGAGAGGTAATAAAATTTAACATAGATCGGAGTGTTAATTTACTTCTAAAGTATAAATATATCTAATCCTGATTTAAAAATACACACTGTACACTTGAAAATTCTTTATAAAAATAGAATAAATCATAGATGTAAATTTGTTATTTTTTTTATTTAAATTTATTTTCAATACCAAAATGATTATTTTATATATTTCTTAATAAATGTCTTCACAAAATCCCATTTCGAAAACAAGAATGAAAAAAAAAATATATGTATGACTAAAATATTTACACCAACAATATAATATAATATAATCCGTTCAAAATCCTGTAATATACTACCCTGAAAAATATGACATTTTTATTTATAAGCATACGTATTTCTTCCGGTTGTTTATAAAAATAAAAAAAAATATATAAGTATATATATTTGATATTTTAAAAAGATGCTTTTTTTTCTAGTTTCATCGTTTCTGTTGAATAAAATTTGTAGACTGTTTTTACTTACGTTTTATTTTTTCTCCTCAAATTTTTCAGTATGAATTTTTATTCTTAGAAAAAAAAAATACATATCGTACAGGTAATTTCAACAATCAAAACAAAACACTGTTCCTTTTTTTTTTTTCTGGTGTAGGTGAAGATACATACATATAGTATGTATGTAATTTAAAATGTATGAAAGAAAAATACATCATATGAAGAAAAAAAAATGTGATAAATTTTATTTTTGTTTGTAACTTATGAATATTTTGTAAGATTAGGGTTTGACTTGTTTTTTTACAAAGTTATTTTGTTTTTTTTCCACCATTATTTTAAATTAAAATGGATCTCCATATCATAAAAAAAAAAGATAATATTTTATAAAATGTTTGGTGATACCACATAATAAAAAAAAGTGTTTATTTTTCCTTATTTTAAAGGTGTGAATAAACAACGTATTATTTTTTAAGAATAAACAGTTTTTGTGCTAGAAATTTGTTTAAAGTAATTATTTGTGTAAATATTTTTAAAAAGCAAATTCAAATGAAGCATTTCAATGACTGACATACAGTGCCGGACATAAGTTAAGCAACTTAATTTTGTTTTAATTCAAACATGTAAGTATATCTCTTAGAATTTATTCTATTCTCATGAAATTTTCAGAATATATAATAATAAATAAATAAATTCAACTACAGAGCAGTAAAAGCCATATTTAAAAAAAACAGAAACATTTACTTCAAGTGTGTTCATTTTTGAAGGGACAAAAGTTAAGCAATTTTTAAAAAAATGAGTACTTTAAATGTAAAATTTATCCGTTTTTTTTACGTATAATATAAAAAAACGATAGGTTAATATGTATTAAGTAGCATATCCTTTGTTATTTATAACCACAAAACATCATCTAGGCCAACTCAACCAAATTTTGTATAGTCTTTCTTTGCATTCATTTACTATAATGTGTTGAAAAGGTCCTTAGCACTGGAGAAAATTCTATTTCCCAACCTTCCGTCAACAACCTCCCACAAATTCTCGATTGAATTAAGATCTGGGGACTGTAGTGGTAACTTTAAAACATTATACCATTTACTCTCCGTATATTATTCTAAATTTATAAATTTAATTTATAATAATTTTCATTTAGCTTTCAAGTTTTGAAAAGTTAAAAATAAAACTTATTTAACACTCCCATCTATGTTAAATTTTATTACCTCTCATCTATCTTAAGAAATTTTCGGAGACCTTTTTGTCCCTTTAAAAAAGTATATTCCCGGAGGGAAACATGGTGACGGGTCGCAGTGGAGAGGAAGAAACGTTAATTTTTCGAAAAATGACGATTTTGTGTATTTTACTCTGTAACTTTTTTCCTAGTGAACGGATTTTTTTCGTACATTTAGAAGAGAACTCTTTAAGGAATATCCTGGTCAAATTTCAACTTCCTACTCCTCCGGGAACATACTACAAAAATATCCTTAACATAGATGAAAGGAGTTTTTTTCTTTGGAGCCTTGTAGCTCGCTCCCTGTAGCAAGGATCTTGAAAACTGATTTTTGAAGAAAATGTGCTAACATAGATCGGAGTATTAGAACACCAAGCTTTAAAGTTGTATTTATATCAAAATTTAAAAATTTTAAAATTATCCAGCAAAATAAAAATTTTCCTCAATTTTTTCATTTCAAATAAAATACGTTATGGTTTAAAGAAGTTTCAGTTCTCATACAGCAGAAAACAAATATGTACATTTAAATGTTTGTATGTGATATTACTTTAATTGACTTTCTCATAAAAATTTCAACAACAAAAAATTTCATTAAAAAGTTTTTTAATTAGTTATTTTGTTTGAAAAGATTGACAGAACTGACAACCCTCCACATACATATAAAATGTTCTAAAGTATTAAATATATTTTATTAGAATTTTTAAATGTTCTAAAATAATTTTATGTCTTTCAGAAGAGACGATTGTAATTATTTAAAAAAAAAAATTTATTGATAAAATTTTCTCACAATATAATAAAAAAAAAAAATAACTTTCAATATTTTATTTTTATAGCTTGAAATTTTTAACATTGAATTTCGAAAAGAATTTAATTAACACTTTGTTTTTTTTTCACCTACTAGATACATTAAAGACAGATGTTTGAACTTTTTTCCATTTAACAAAAATTCAATACATATTAAGAAAATTTTTTAAAATGATTACAAGCAATTTATTTTTCTTTAAAATGCCTTCTTCTTGACTATTTTCTTGATATAAAAAGTAGCTGAAAATGTTATTTAAAATTAACATTGTATTAAATTTTAAATTGCGTTGGGAAAAAATTGTAAGGATAAAGGAAATGTAAATATACGTCTAGGAAATAAAGAAGAAGAAAGAAAAAAGTCAATAATACATTTTTAGTCACATTTTTGTTTGTTTGTTTGTTGTTTTTTTTTTATTTTATGTCACATAAATTAAAAATAAAAAAATACTTTTTCAGTTTTAATAAAAATTTTCTTGATTTTTTGTTTTGTGTTTTTTTGTTTTTTTTTTCCATTTCAGAAACGTATTTTGGTAATGGTTAATAGACAACATGTCGACTGAATGTAATTTAATTTCCTTCATTAAGAACCATACGTTTCTCTAAATCTTCTCTGAATTAACTGATAAGCATTGAATACTCTAAAAATGAAGAAAAAAAAAAGTAAATAAATAAAAGGAAATAAATTAAAAGGAATTTCTTAAATAAATTAAGGATAACAACGTATAAGTAATTTTCTTTTTAATTCCAGGATGTTTTCAATGTATAATTGATAAACTTACTTATCTTTGGCAGCTTTAAAAGACTTTTTTCTTGGTTTCTTTTTATGAACTTCATCAGTAGATGGATGTGATGGTAAATCAGCTGGTGAAATCATTGTTAAATTATCTGTTGAGAAATAATTTTGTTATAGTAACACTTTGTATTAATTAAATAAGTATTTATTTATATGTACCAGGATGACAAAAAAATGCAATGGAATGTCGACCACGTGATCTTAAGTATTCTTGTTCTGGAACTATAACTCTATGATTCTAAAAAATAAAATAAAAATAAAGATAAGAAAATTAAGTTTTATCTCAATAAATTGTATAAATTTCATTAATGAATTACCAATGCTGTATATCTTTCATCAGTCCATATTGATAAAATTTCACCAGTATTTATTAAAATAGCTCCTGGTAAATGACCAACTCTTTTCCATTTATCACTTTCAGGAAGTTTTACTTCTAAACCACCTTCTGAATCTTGTGCAAGTAATGTAAATGTACCATAATCTGTATGTGGTCCACATCTAGTTATAAGACCATTACATGAACTTGTTGTTGGTTTATTATCATTTTCAGTACCATTAGATTTTGCTGCTGCTGCAGCAGCTGCTGCCATTTCTTCTTCAAATAATTCTTTAGGATCATCGGGTAATTTAAAATTTGGACTATCTGTATTACAACGTTGATAACTATATTTACAACGTCCTTTTGTCATTTCACATTTATTATCATCTTCAACAACTGGCGGATAATATAATAAACGTAATGTTGTTTCATTTTCATTATCTCCACTTAACATATGAGAATGTTTTTCCAAGAAAAATGTTTGTGGAAGTTCTTAAATGAAAAAAAAAAAAATGATTTTTATATAAAGGGTATAAAGGGGTTTTTTTTTCTCTTTAAAATTTACCAAGAGCAATTGCTAAAGCTTGTAATAAAAATCTTGCAAGCAATTGAAATTCTTTAGCAAGTGCTGCAACATGATCAGCAAATCCTGGTAATGGTTCTTCTGGTAAATTTTTTGAATTTAAAGTGCATATATTAAATGCATGACGTAATTCTGGTAATTTTCCATCAAATTTTTCTTGTCCTTGAAAAAACAAAACAAAATTATCAAAAAAATTATTATTTGTGATAATTTATAAATTTTTTTTTTAATCAGAATTTAAAAGCAATTGTATACACACCAGGTTTTACGTATCCATGATTATCATCACCTTTACGTATATAATGCTCTTTAACTTCAGTTGGTAATTCACAAAAATTATCTAAATATTGCCATGCCAATTTTAACTGAAATTATGAAATTTTTTTCAAATGAAAATTTAATTAAATTGAAGTGGATTTTGTTTGTTTCTGTTTTTTTTTTTCGTACTTTTTCTTCTGATATCCCATGATTGACTAGAAATGCAAGACCTTTTTCTGATAAAGCCTTATTTAATTGTGTTGCAACTCGTGTAACAGCTGATTTTACAGGACATTCTTCTGTTCCTAAAATACAAAAAAAAAAAAAAATACAAAATCAAAAACAATAAATTTAATTTTTTTTATTTTGTTTAAAAAATGAAATTAATTTTAATTAATTGCTTTTAAATTTTTTTTTTTTTAGAGTAACTCACTCATGATAAATTTTTTGCATGTTTGAACAATTTTTATTTTTTACTTTTTCCTTTTTTGTTTCAGTATTTCTTTGTTTTTTTTTTGTAAACAACATTTGCATTGAATTTTATTAATATGAGTCAGTCACATTTTTTCAAGTAGAGATAATTAAACAAAAAAAGTAATAAATCTTGAAAGTGATCACGAAAGTTTCGAATAAATTTTTAAATTATCTCAAAATGTTTAAAAATATGAATAAGTAAAGTAAAAATAATTCAACGGCATTTTAATTACATGTATCTACAGATTGAACATTATATGTGTACTATACATTATGTATATGTATAATTATAAATATCTTTAATTTGTCATCATAATCATTTAATTATTTTCAATACTTAAATAGTATTAAATTAATTGTCGATTTGATTACGAATAAATAAACGAATTTAAAATATTTATTTAAATAAGAGCATATTATGTAATTTATTAATCATTTAAAAAAAGAAATTATTATGTCAATGAACATTTAAAAAAAAAAAAATTAATGTATTGAATAACCGATTAAAA
The DNA here is from genome assembly GCA_932526495.1 of Bombylius major. Classification (NCBI taxonomy): domain Eukaryota; kingdom Metazoa; phylum Arthropoda; class Insecta; order Diptera; family Bombyliidae; genus Bombylius; species Bombylius major. Next base: position 10,166,278 of record OW052044.1, on the reverse strand, counting down.
AAAAACTGTGCTTCCTATTTGAGATAATTGTATAGAATTATGTGTGTGAATTTTAATTGATATTCATATCGTCGAAAGCACTTTGAATTGTGTAATAAATATTAACCCTTCAAATATGAATTTTTTATGTTTTTTAACGGTTTTTTTTTCGAAAATATATGAGGCGTTCCATTTCAAAACTTGTCTTCTCTTGTGATTTTCCAATAAACACAAAAAACTTTTTAACTCTTATTCTTAGTAAGAAATAAAGATCTGTGTTATTTTTTAGATTTTATTTTATCTCTCCAAACTATTGTTTTCGAGAAAATAAAAAAATAAATTAAATTTCAAAAGAAATAAGCAAAAGAAAATTTCACAAGGCGAGTTTTGTTGCGACAGCTTTCAGTTTTAATAAAATTTTCGAAAAAAATGAAGATAACAAATAAATGCAGAATCAATTGAGCATTCTTTTTCTGATAAAAAATGAGGGTTAATATTGAGCACTTTTCGAGAAAATTAGGGTTAAAGTCAAAAAATGGGTAAAAAAATGACAACATTTTGGTTTTGAGGCCTTATAACTTCTATTTGGTAAGAGGTACAGCGGCATGTAAGATATTGATAAAATGACACAGAAGTCTTCTATAATTTTGCATATTTCCCCCCTTCTAACTCCGTAACGGTTGAGATTACCCCCCCACCATCCATTCGATTTTTTGTTTGCATCGCCGAGACCTATCCGGAGTTTCCCTGTCGGACACCGTAATGGAATCACCGTGCATATAGTCGTAAGGATTCTTCTTCCATCCAATTTTGCCCGAAATGTTTTTCTAGAAGTTTTGAAACGTCTTTATTCTTTGCAGGATTTACAGGAACTCCTTCACTGATAACAAGTGGAAGGCAAGACACCTTCTGCATTTTCTTTTCTCTTTTAGAAATCAGATACAGTTTTCTCAACACCTATTTCCGCAACATAGTTAGGTTCTCCACGAATTTCAACTTGTTTTTTATTTTTGGTTTTTGTAAGAATTAATCTTTTAGTTCTGAGTGCTTAACTTTGAATTTAGATTTTTTTTTTACAATACATTTCGTCATCAAACAGTTTCCCATAAAAACCACCGTTATAAACTTTTCAAGAAATAACAAGATATATCGCGTCATTTAATGTAATTCTTAGTGAAAATGGATAGGAGTTTTGAAACGAAATAACTCATGGATAAGGCAAGATTCTGAAGGATTAGACAAATTTTTATGTGATAATATTTTGGTTTTTATTTGAGTTCTCTTCAGAAGAAACCGTTAGTGCTTTCAGCTCAAATTTTGATACAGGGTGGATAAGACGAGTTTATATGGAACGCCCCATATATATATATTTTTTTAAAATCAAACACGTTCAAATAGAGTCTAAATTGGAGGAGGAATCTTTTGAAGTAGACTCATTTTTTTAAAAATCCGTTTTTTAATTTTTAAATTAGTGCTTAGGAATACGCCTACAAGTAAATGAACACATTGAAACCGGTAAAACTAAACAATTTAAAAGTTGAGGATTTCTTGGAAAAAAAACATTTCAAAAGCCTATATATTCCACTTGGAGAATTTTATAATATCTTTTGGTCAGATTTAACTAGTTTAACTAAATGGGCTACAGTTGAGAAAAATCATATTTATTGTTAGACTTTAACACTATTAAAAAGTCAACAACCACTCGAAATTTAAAACAGAAAAATATGCAATTTTTTTTTATAAATTCAAGGAAAAAAATAAATTTTTGAAATTAAAACAATTAAAATTTAGGTATTTTAGCTGTTTACTTTGGAAGTAAAATTGAATCATTTTCAAAACAAAAACAAACGGCTACATTATTTATAATAATTTTCAAATGTGTAATTATTTTAAAATACAAATATAATTTTCCTAATAATAAAAAAGTGATTCATTTCCCTAAATAGTATCATTACTATTTAAGTACTACAAATTTTTTTTTTTTTTTTTATCTATGATAAGTCACATTGTGTGAAAATTTTTATATAGCCACTCCTTCCATTTATAATTGTTTGTATTCATTACATGAGTGATTTTTAAATTATATATTTAAATTTAAATATTATGTTCATACAGGTAAATTTATAACGTAATTAATTTTTTTTTTTCAATTGATTTTATTATAAGATAATTTTTCTATTATCTGAAATATTTGAAAAAAGGGTACCTATACTTGAAACTTGAAATTTGAAACTTTGTTTTTGTTATCATTATCATTTTATCAATAAATATAATTAATTATTTAACTGTATACTGTTTTGTTTTCACATTCAGATAATTTATTGTTTTTCTAATTCACATAATGGCAATGAAATGTTTGCGATATCAAACAACAACAATTTTTTATTTTCAAAGTTTATTTAAAAATTGTTTTGCATAATATTGTACAATTGAAACAATTTTTTTTTTTTTTCAAAGAGGAAATTGTTGAAATTAAATATCTATTATCTACGTTACTTAAAAACCAATTAAATGAATTGCGTTTTTTTATTTTTCATATTATGGTATTATGGAGGCCATATTATGATAATTTTACATATTTAAAGTGAAATCAATTAGGTATATGATCCGTTTTCAATTCACATATTTTTATTTCTTATATTTTAAAAGTAAAAGAACAAAAGTAACAAATATAAAAAAAAAAAGCACATGTAGATAAAAACTTAAACATCGAAAATGTAAAAGTATAAAAATTTATTTAAAATACATAGTCTTGTATTTAATCAAGTTTCTTTAAAACCTATTAATTATTAATAAAATTTGTGTCAACTTAATGTCGTATTGTTTATTTTCCACAAAAAAAAAAATCAACAAAAGAATATGTTTAAACACTAGGTTGGCATATGTATTTGTTAAACCGAACATGCAAAACCATCATGATAAATGAAATTATATGTAAAGAGTGTAGAAAAAGCAAATTTTCCAGCCAATCAAGTTTTTTTTTTGTGTTTTTGTTTTAGATAAAAATCATTTTGTCATTAATTTCAATATTTAGGCAAATATTCAAGCCACATGGCTCAGTTAAGTAGAAATAATTTAAATTTTTCGAAATTTTGTGGAAAAAAAAAAATTAAGCATTCTAAATCTTATTGTGTATTGGGATTTAAATTATAGATATCGTTTGGAACAGGATATGTACACATTTTCAAATTTGAAATTTCCTTGAAAAATTAACTTCAAAATGCAAATAAGGATGTCTAAAAAAAAAAAAAAAAACAAAATCATTGAAAGTCGCCACATTTATGTATAATATCACGACAATTTTCGATTAAGCTGTTATTTTCTTTACACCTTTGAATTCATAATTTTATAAAAATTAGAAATCTATATAGATAATTATAAAATATTCAATAATGAATGCATCATGTGGTTTAATTATATAAAAATCCACAGAAAAAATTATTTATTGTCATTTTTATGTTTAATTATTTGTTTTTATTCGCTTAAATGTGTTTTGACATTTACATTAAAAAATTTCTATAGTAGTGTTGGTTTTTTATATTAAAAAGAAAAAAAAAAACTAAACATTTTTTCTTACTTTTCTTAGAATTCTAAACAAAAACTAAAAAGTCATTCGTATTATTAAAAAAAATATAAATTTTTATGACGTAAAATATTTATCGAGAAAAAAAGAACTTTTTAAAAATAATTAAGCTTTAAAATTCGAATGAAATTACTACAAAATTTTGTCATTTTGTAATTGTGATCTATTAAAATATATTTTTTTTTAAATTAACAAAATAATGCAATTATTTAAGCTAACATTTTTGGTATTTGTCATACCTATTAAGGTGTACCTAATTTGTTTCTTCATTTTTTTTTTTTTTTGTAAAATTTATAATACGTATTTATATTTTATATTATTATATACAGGAAATTGTAAATTATGTATAGAATCAATTTATTATATAAATATTTTTCGAAAAATTTTATTTAACCCTTTGAAAATTGGTATTTATTGTTCTATCTGTAAATGGGGAACAAGCATTAATAATGAACTTCAAGGATAAATCAATTTACATATTTATGTTGCTAAAAAGCTTCGAGAAAAGCAGAATTTTCACTTAGTAACATTCATTACGTTCTAGTACATTTTAACAAACTTTTTAAAAAGTTTCGTTTGGCACACACTCTTATATATTTCAAAATAATTAAGGATGAATATACTGCATACATATTATGTATATATGTTTACCGGTTTTTGTTTATATTTATTTTTCAATGTTTTTTGTCTAATAAATTGTTTATTGTATAAATCCGAGCACGCGAACTATGAGTCAGTAATCTTCATATGAAACGACATGTGGTTGATTGATCTCGAGTACGAGTATTTTCCAACAAAAGTTGTAAGCTTTCCAATTCTTATTAATTATTTTTTTTCATACATACAAACATATTTTCTTGTTTTCAGTAGAAGTGCTTTCATTTCCTCAAAATATAAATACAAGAATATTTAAATAAAGTTGAATAGAATTTTGGAAACAAAAAAAAAACTTTTATTTCTTTGATCATTTTTTTTTTTATTATGTTCAATTTTCGGAAAATTAATTTCTTTCAACTTTCTGAAGAGGAAAATAAAAAAATAAAAAACATTTTAAAATAACACAAAGAATGAATTATAATTTATTTTTAGAAAAGATATGACTGTGATTTTAACAAATATGTGTATAAGAAAAAGTAAAATGCATATTTTCCAAGGTATTTATAGATTATATACTACATACATGAAAAAAAAAAATGATAAAGTATGTACTAAAAATACTTGTCAGTATCATTTTTTATTTTTATTTTGGATATTTTGATGTACTATGAAAACCGATATACATATGTATCTATAATATCTATGTAGCTTAAATTTATGAAAAAGAAAAAAACATTAATAAGAATTTCTTCAAATAATAATTGAAAGTTTTTTTTTCTTCTACTTCATATTACATGAAAATTTACATTGAAAGGGTTAATTAAAACAGCAAAATGTTAATGTCTATGGTAAATAGCGCAGATGTTAGAATTTATTTGAAAAAAAAATCGAAAGTTAAATGTGTTGAATATTCAAAAACGAATTAACACATTTTGTAGACATTATTTCATAGAAATATGTAAATATGTTTGGTTTGTGTAGTCTGATAGATACATATATTTAAAATTTTCACAGAATTGTATCTGTAATTTTTTCAATTTATCTTGGATTTATTATATATAGAAGATTGTTTTTAAAAAACACCCTATCAAACTTTCAACATCTTTATATTCACTGGTTTTTATATAGGAAGAAAAAAAGAAAGTATCTGTACTTGTACTTTGACATAATTTTATGTAGTTTTCTGAAACTTGTTCAGAGTATTTTAACAAAAAGATTGTATAAAAAGTACATGTACTATATGTACCTACATTTTTATATTACACTATGTTTAATGTTTTTTGTTTGTTTTCTGTTTTTTTTTTTATGCAAAATTTTCTTACCTACTCTCAATAAATGCACTAAAAAAAAAAAAACTTCATATTATGTATATACTATATATACTTACCACAATGAGCCAAATCAATGATTGGAATTTGACTCTTGGCTAACAGAGTATCTATTTTCTCTTCATTGGCCTTTGTTTTTAACATTTTTTTTGTTTGTTTATTTGTTTGATTTTAGTACTCGTATGTTCTATATTGTTGAATTTAAATTTTTGTTTTACTTTTTTTTTTTATCGGTGTTTCAATTTAATATTTCAAATTAAAACAAAAATGTAGTTGGTATTTAGTTTGTTTTTTTTTTCTTAATATTTAAAAACTGTCACACAAAATAAAATCACGTTTGCTGTTTTTTTTTTGTTTTGAAAATTCCAGATAATTTATATTTTTTTTTCTGTTGCACAGATAAATGAATCAAACTAACTTTATACACGTCATGTAGTCATTTTTTTTAGTTTAAATCTTTTTAGAAATTTTGTTTTTAAAATGTGAAATGTGAATATTCACGTGTTTTTTAATATGCACTAATAATTCTATAGCACTTTGTAAAATATTAAATCTTAAAATTTTATTTTATTTTCAATAAATAATATTAATTTAAAAGAAAATATCAAAATAGTATATAGAAAAAGCAATAATACACGTTTCTTCTCTTTTATAGATCATCAGCATTCGATTATAAAAATGTATCTAAGTATCTGAGATGCGGATTGTATATAGTAATATCACCGTTTCGTCAATGAATTGTGTACATAAGTTCGTTTTTATTATTTATTTTTATTTTTTTCCTTGTAACTTTTTCTTTTTTTTTTGTTTTTTAATTATGCTACTATATAGCATTAAAGTACGTATATATATTTTTATTATTATTATTATTGGTGATAGATATGGAATCTATATACCTACATATATATAAACTTTTAGATATAAGAAGATATAAGAAGAGGGAGTATAATTATAAAAGCACGCTATTTATTTAAAATTATATACTTATATTATACACTCTGTATTTTATTCACACATAGTTAGTGTACATTTAATAAAAAAAAAAAAAAAATAATAATAATAAAAAGGGTGAATCACTGGCAACTTATCAATTTGTTTTTATTTAAATAGTTGTGTTGCGGTTTATTTTGTATAATATATATCAATAAAACATAAATTTCAACATCAAAAGAAACAAATTTGTAAAGACAAGAAATATAAAAAAGCAATTATCAGAAATTAAAAAAAATTAAAGCAAATAGAAACAACAACCAAAGAAGATAAAATGTGACTTTTAGAAATATTTCAAAGATAAAATCGTCATAATATCACATCTTTTATACATCATCATCATCATCCTCACTTTGAATTTATAATATTTTTTTCTTCGAAATATATTGTAAATGTATTTTTCGAATGTATGTATTTTGTATATAGTATCTTTTTTATATATATTTTTTTCACATCACTATCGCCATCGTCGTCTTATAAGCAGTACTTCTTCAACGGCTTCTGTCTCTGTTGATTATCTTTTTTAATTTTTGTTTTTTCGTTTTTATTTTATTTTATTTTATTTTATATTAAAAAACACGTAAAATAAAGCAAGATTATTAGCGAATGAGAAGGAATTATTGTCGAGTCAGCAAAAATGCTTATTTTTTTTTTTGTTTTAATTTTCGAATATTATAGATATAACTGCTATACACAACTTTTTTTTTTTTCTTCAACAAAATTCGTTATAGATAACTAATAAAAAAAAAATCACTTTTTGTTTTATCTTATATTTTTTATTTTATTAAAATCATCAACAAAACCACAAAGAGTTGTTTTTAATACAAGATTATTAATCGAAATTTGAATAAAATTTTTACTGAATAATTTGTATGTTTTTTTTTTTTTGTATAGTTTATCTGTCTTTTCTGGTATACCTATATAGGCTATATATAATATTAAGGTAACTTGGATATATATAATTATATTATGGTTCTATACTAGAAATATTTATATAATACGAGTTATAGCTATATATAATATAATTCCAGAGCTCAATAATAAAGCAAAATAATATATTGTTGTTGAACCACAAAATCCCAGCACAACCAGCACAGACAGTAAACTAACTTGAGACTAACTAACTATACAAAACTACAATATTTACTTCACTACCTTTAAAATTATGTATATAAAAATATAAAAAAAATTAATTTACTGTATATACATATAGTATATATTTATATAAAAAAAAAAAAAAAATTGAATAAAAAACGTCACAAAAGTATATTAACTCTCTCCAGAGTTTCTGTACTTACCGAACCGGTAACTATAGATACTTTATTTTACGAATATTGAACATTCAATCAGTATACCCAGGTGTTAATATATGATATGTACATATAAAAAACAATGTACAGGCATAACATATATGGTATAGTATGATAAAAGTTAAAAGTACATTTTTTTTTTATTGTGTATTTATTTTATATTTTAAATGAAATAGGTAGTACATAGATCATGTACTATTTTCATTATACCTTGTCATCCATACATGTATGTATGTTTATGCATATATCTGTATGTATACATATATGAATAACAATTTACAGGTAAAAATCTGCAATATTTAACTTGCACTGTTATGTAGAAATAAAATGTTTTTGTTTTTTTTTTTGCTTATAAAATAACAAATATTATAAATAAAACATTGATTAACATTTTAAAAAAAAATGATTTTGAAAATATACTTAATTTACGGATTATTGTGCATTTGTTATTTAAAACAATATTATGCTTTCAAATGTATTTTGTCTACAACAATTGGAAATTTAGAGGAAAATAAAAATAATTTATCCAAGATATTATAGAAGGTTTTTAAATTTCATGGCCATAGTTATATAGACTTTGAAAGCATGTAGGTATTAAAAATTAAATAAGTACAGATATACATATGTACATATTATATTCTTTAATTTTCAGTTTTTTTTATTAAAGATATTTAATTGCTTTAAAGATTTGTATTTAATTGCCTTTAATGTATTTAATTTTTGCCTTTTAACAATAATGTTTTTTTTGTCTGTCTCCAAAAAAAAAAAAAAAATTAAAAGCTCGTTTTGTTGTTTTTGCCAAACTCTTTCACAGAATTTTTACCTTTCTAGGAAAAAAAAAATATTGTAAATTCGATTAAAAATAAATAAAAAAAGTTGTTAAATTATTTTTTTTTTTTGCAGCACTAAGTGAAAAAAATAACGAAATAAATTCGAATATAATAAAAAAAAAAGTACTTAAAAGTTAACAAATAGATATGTAATAGAAGTTCAATTTTATTTCAAAAATGATCTAGTACATTATTTTATACGTTCTTAAAATAAGTTAACGTTGAAATTAAAATAAGCTTGAATATTTAAAAAAACTTTTAAAACGAATATTTTTTATAAATAAAATGCACTGTAAAATGCAAAATTAAAAATTGATTATAAAGCCTCTGTAACTACGATGATATTCGAATAAAGAGTTGTTCGAGGACGTTTCGGAAGTTTCTCAGTAACTTTCTCTGTTCTTTAAATTCATATTTTTCGAATATTCCATCATATTTATTTATTTTCAAGAAAAGATCGATTCTAGACAGGAATACTTCTATTCAATCATCCAAAATCCGAAAACCCCATGTAAATCCGTTCACGTTTACTACCCTAAAACCTAAAACTCTTCCCAAAATTCACAATTACGTCACGAACAACACTCTTACCCACAGTTATTTAGTCAAGGGTTAAAATAAGGATAAAAAGTATAATATAAATAATAAAAAAAAATAATTTCTCGAAATAATGAATTTTTAATTTCGAAAAAATGCATTGTGGGTTGCTGAGTTTGAGCTTTTTTTTGTGTGTTTTTTTTTTGAAATTTCAGTACTATCAAAAATTCATTTTTATTTGGAATTTTCTATTTGATTTTGTTTTTTTTTTTTGTACTAAAACTAAATTTTAATTTAAATTATATTAATTTTTCTTTTAATTAAAATTTATAATGGAAAGAAAATCTAAAAACAAATGTCCACCACAAAAATGTCCAACTTGTAAAAAAAAATGTATTGATATTTTAGAAACGGATACACCTAAAGATAATTATTCTTCAATTCTTCTAGTTGAAGGACCAAAAATAATTCATAAAGTATCTAAAAATGAAAATGAATTTCAATTAAGAATATGGTCATATATGCAACCACCATCAAGAATTTCTGAAACTGTGTCACTTATAAATCCAATTCGTTTAGAAAAAGTTAAAGAATTACTTAATGGTACAAAAGATGATACTTTAGAAACTCGTGTCGATAGTAAAGGTAAACCGATCCACAATAAATCCACATGCGGATTATTTATTGTTTTTTAGTTTTTCGACAAAAATTAATTAAATTTCTATTTGATTCTAGTCAATATTCAAGTATTAGCAGATGGAACTATACGTAAACTTAAATCACGTACTGAATATAAACGTTATCCACCAGTTTTAAGAATTGACACACAAAGACAAATACGTAAATACTGTCTACCAGATTGTACAGTTGCAGAAGAATATGTATATAAATAAGATTTAAATAAAATGATAAAGAAAGATTTCTATAATTTTTTTTTTGATAACAAAAAAAATTTCGTGATTTATTAAAATATATTATATGATTAAAATTTAAATATTTTAAGGTCATGATCTTGATTATTAGATTACAGTTCTACTGTGTTCCATAGTTAATTTTCCCTGACGTACTCTTCCTTGTAAACGCTACAGGATAAAATTAATTGTTTTTTTTAATTGATTGAATTGAAAGATGAATTTTAATAATATGTATTTAAATACTTACTCTATTGAAAACATTTAACAAAATTCTATTATTGCGTTTTTTACGTTCATTATATTCACGTTCGACTTTTTCAATAACTTCTGGTAATTTACGATAATGTCGTTTTGTTCTTGCTTTCATTTCTTTTGTACCAAAAATTCGAACACATTCTGAAAAATAATAAAATAAAAATAACGTTTTTTTTTAAAATTTTAAAAATTCAATCATCTGTTTCAAATTAATAAACTAATAGTTTCTATGGTCATTGTCTCTACTTACTTGTCGGAGGAGGTGGAAGTTGATTTAATTTTTCAAAAATTGATGATTCACTTGCATTTTGTAAAATATTTTCAATTTTTTTTTGTCTTTTTTGTCTTAAACATTTCAATTCATTAAGAACTTTTTGACGTTCTTGTACACGTTGTGGAAAATCTGGACGTTTTTTCTTAAGATAATCTTGTAATGTATAACATTCTTGTTGTGGTATTGTTGTTTGTCTGCATGATTTTGATTTATTTTCAAAATTAATAACATAAGCAACTGCAGGAGGTTTTACTTGAGTTTGTTTATTTCTTTTTGTATAAAATTGTCTTGTATTTGAACGTGGTAATTTACCATTTGAATTATCAAAATTATCACATTTACAAACATATTTACATGTACAATTTAATTTTTGTTTTCCAAATATTGGATAACTTTTTAATAATGAATCAGATGTTTGAATTGCAATACCAATTTGACGATCATATCGATGAGTTGTTGTTGTCATTGATGATGATGAACTTTGTGTCATACCTGGTAATGAAATTGAACCTGAAGAAAAATTTGATGTTATACCTGCTGATGTTGCATAAACTTCAGATTTATCTTGTTTTCGTAATGCATCAGTATCTTTTAATTGAGAATAATAAAGATGATTACTTTCAGTAGATGATTGATTTTTAAAATTTAATGAACGTTCTTCTGTATCTGGAAATTGTTGCTGAGGTGTTTCTAATTTAGAACGATGTAATTTTGTATTTTTATCATGTACATTTCTAACATATTTATCAATTTTATAATCTTTTTTTGGAAAACGTTTTTCTTCATTTACCACATATGTTGTAACTTTCAAATGTTGTCCAGCATTTTCAATATTACCATTTGTTGAAGCATTTACTTTTTCATATAAAATTTCATCAGTTGTTCGCTTAATTTTTCTTTTATAATTTTCTTTTTCATTTTTTATTTCTTCTTCTGATTCAGTTCTTTTCACTTCGACCACTTTATCTGTAGCAATAGCGGATGTAGTTTTCGTAGAAGGAGGATGATCTTTTCTGGTACTACGACTACTTGAAGCTACTTTGTCATAAACATGTAAATCAAGACTTTTATGAATTGGATATGCTGTAATTGTCATTTGAGGTTTGAATGATGATGGAAAATTTGTATCTGATGATGGTTTTTTCTCAGTTACTAGAAGATTTTTTAAATTCTCTAAATGTTTAATCTCGTTATCAATCCAATTGATGTGATTCATTCTTTCCAGTTCTACAAATTCCATAACATGAAGAGGTTTTCGATTAATCAATAAAGAATCACCACCAGCATTTACATCAACTTCTTTTTCAATAAATTTTCCTTGTTTTTCAGCCATTTTTCTTTCTGCATAATTAATTTCTGATTTAGTTACGTTACCAAGCCAATTTTTTAATAAATCGTTTTTATCAGAAGGAACACATTTCGGCGGTAAAGAAGAACTTCTAATTGTGGAAGTTCTTTTTCCAGACTTTATTTGATTATCAGCACTTTGAGGACGTATTGGTAAATTTTTTTCACTGCTACTGTTTGATGATTCTTGGTGGTGATATTTCATTTTTGATTTTTCATCAAAATTTTTATCCTCTGTTTTATTTTGTTCACTGCTTTTTACTGATGTTGACAATGAGTTTTCATTTGTTTTTAATGGCCGCACTGAATTATCACAATTAACACTTTCAATGGGTGATTGATTGGAAGTGCTAATTAATGACGAACTTGATTTAGCACCATTTGAAGATGCTGACGTTGTCTTTTCAGTTGAATCGATTACTATATTTTTCTTAGTTATTTTTGCTATAATCTTTTTTGCGAGAGTTTTCTTTTGTTTATCACTTAAACTTTTAGCTTCAATTAGAGAGCACAATAATTTTACACCAAGGTTAACACCAGAGGAGCTATCACTTGTATCGGTACGTGTAGATGAATAATCATAATTTTTACTTTTCTTATTCTTGAACAATTGATGATTTTCTGATGGCTGATCTAATGAATTACGATTTTCCTTATCAGAACTTTCAGAATAAATTATTTCACGTGGAGGAATATATTCAAAACTGGATGGAGAAACTGCACTATCACCACCTTCAGTGGTACTTAAAATTGAAGAATACCTATTTGTCATATTTACTTGTACCTCTTTATTTTCTGAAGGATGAATAATACTTGTTTGGACGCATTTCTCTGTGGTCTTTTCTTTTGGAGTGCTATGAGTATCTGGTATTGTTCGTGCAAAACTAGTTTGTGTTGAATTTTGTAAATATGTTTTCTTTCCAGAGTCATTTTTGCTGTACTTCTTCCTTGCATTATCAAGAACTTCTCTCCATTTTTCACGAGAGTTTGTTTTAGTATGTGAATTTTCAAATTCTGCTTCTGAAGTTTCTTTAATTTTTTCGAGTGATGAAAAATTTATTTCGATTCCTTGATTAGCAAAAAATTCTTTTAATACAGATTTTTCTAAAGTTGTAATTTCAGTCTTTTGTTTTCGTTGCTTTGGTAATTTATTATAACCAACATCTCCAAGTGAGTCCCATTCTAATCTTTTTTCCATTTTAGATGGTGATTTTATAAATTCATTATCATTTGATGAACAATTTGACTGATCCAATTTGGTCTATTAAACATTGAAAAATGGATAAAAAAAAAAAAATTGATGGAAATACTGAAGTTCTTACCATATCTCCAAGATTTGAATTATCAATAATTGACTGATTGTTTAATTTGTTTTCAATATTTGGTAAAATATTGTCACAAGCTGTAGGCAAAGGTAGATTTAGAGTTATATTTGATTCACAACTAAATGAATAAACGGGATTTTTTCTTTTTTCTTTTTCAATCAAGCCACTGGCACTGGTACTTTGTGTACTTGTTGTTTTTGTTTGTTTTGATTGTCCACATTCTTTAGGGGTATCATTTGAAGATACAATTTTAACATTACATTGTTTATATTCGATTTGTTCAATTGTTTTATTCTCACAGTCATCTTTGTTTTTTCTATGAAAAGTTAAATTATCCAAAGACTTTGATGTAACGACCTTTTTTAAATTATTGCCATGGAATTCAGAAGTTGTGTTTACGCTACCTTCACTTGATGATTTCTGACTTCCACGTAACAAAAGGTATTTTTCAAGATCACGATTTTGTCCAAACTTATAATAATAATCGAGAATTTGTTTACTTAAGCCTGATTTTTCCATTTCACATAAAATTTATACAAAAAATATGAAACATTATAAAAAATAAATTTGAGCGTTTTCCAAAGTTCGGATCGGATGAAGTTGTTTTCTTTGTCAAGTGAAGGCAGGTCAACCAACATGAAAAACAAAAAACGAAATGTCAAAATCAAAATAATGTTGAATCCGAAGCGAACATTTAATTTAAACTCGGTTACAGTCGATACGGATTTGAAGTTGATATAATTACTTAAAAATTTAACCATTTTAATATTATTTGTTTTTGAACTCTTGACTAAATGAATTTTTGTTTTCAAACTTGAAATTAAATGGCTTTAAGTATTAAGTATAAAATTAAAGATAAATGACAGCATATTAAAAACATATTTTAATTGGATTGGCATTTGGGAAATTTATTATGCACTGAGTGTGCTGATTCAACGACAACTTCGCCGACTTGTTTCACGTGCGTTGAGTTTTTCGCTCTTTATGTTATTTTGACATGTAAAAACAAACGTAACCTTAAAAACATTTGCGGTTGGAAGTGAATTGTTGGTGTGCATGTGCGGTGTGCATTTAATATTTCGTTTTTTATGTTGTAATTAAAATAAATTTGATTCATTTAAGTGCTAGGAATTAGAAGAAAAAAGTTAAAATAAAATAAAATTAAGTGATACATAGTTGGTGGTAGTGATTTTGGACTAAAGGCTCAAGGTAGTAAGGTCGGATAGTTTCAAAGAGAAATGGGTTATAGAGGAGGAGGTGGCGGTGGAAGAGGAGGAGGAGGAGGTGGTGGAAGAGGCGGTGGTGGAGGAGGAGGTGGTGGATTCCGGGGACGTGGAGGTGGTGGCGGTGGTAATTATAATATCTGTTGTTTAATTGATTATAAAGTTTTAACAGAAGATCTGAAATTTCAGGTGGATTCCGCGGTGGTGGTGGCGGCGGCGGTGGCTTTAGAAATCGAGGTGGTGGCGGAGGAAGAGGTTTTGATTCTGGACCACCAGATCGTGTTATACCTCTAGGACATTTCTCTTACACTTGTGAAGATGATCTCGTTTGTAAGGTAGATATTGAAGATGTACCATTTTTCAATGCCCCAATATATCTCGAAAATAAAGAGCAAATAGGAAAAATTGATGAAATTTTTGGAACTCTTAGAGACTACTCAGTTACAGTTAAGGTTTCTGATAATATGAAAGCTAGTAGTTTTAAACCGAGTCAGCAGATCTACATAGATCCTTCAAAATTGTTACCTTTATCAAGATTTTTACCTAAACCACCACAGCCCAAAGGAGCAAGGAAAAAAGGTCCTGCTGGTGGTGTAGGTGGTGGAAGAGGAAGAGGAGGCGGTAGAGGTGGTGGTGGTGGTCGTGGCGGTGGTGGAGGTTTCAAATTTGGTGGTGGAGGCGGTCGAGGTGGTGGTGGAGGAGGTTATGGAGGTCGAGGTGGTGGTGGTGGAGGTTATGGTGGACGAGGTGGTGGAGGCAGAGGTGGCGGTGGTAGAGGCGGAGGAGGACAGAAAAGATGGTAGTTCAAATAATTTTACAAATCATTTTTGTATTAAATCTGTTTTTATCATTAATAATTAATTAAGACTATGAAATTGAAAAAAAAAAGGGTTTTTATTCGTGAATTTTATTTTTTTGAAGAATGTATGAGTAAAAGTAATGAAAAATTTGAAATTTTACTTATTTTATAAATTTTAATGAAAACAATAAAAAAATCACAATTCAAAACCTAAATGTAACAATAAAATTAAATTTAAAACCTAAGATTGAAATGATTTTCTAAATTCTATGTTTTCCGTTTAAGACCAACTATACAGCAAATAAATAACAAAATGATCCAAAGGAACATAATAAGGAATCCGTTATAAACTTGTGAGTGTGTAATGGACCAACCCTTTTGTAAAATATTCCGTATTGAAATAGATGGAACTGTGAATGGAAATATTAGAGCTAATTTTCGTAAAATTGAAGGCATTCCTTCTAACGGCCACATCAAACCTTGAAGAAAAAAAAAAGTAATTAAAAAAAAATTTTACTTAATAAATTGTTAATAATTACCGCAGAGTATAATCATCGGATAAAATGCACCAGTTGCAATGAAATTTGCCATTGTATGGGATTTACAATAAACAGATATGAGAAGACCTGTAATATATTATGATTTTTTGTATTATAAGGATTTTCGATTTTGTTCAGTAATAATATACTTTACCAAATAATGTTCCTGCAAATCCATTTAATACTAAAAGAGCAATAACTGTATAATTATCTCCTTTATTCTCTGGACTAAATACAAATGCAATATATAAAATTACTTCAAAACATTGAATTATCATGATAGTTGTCTGAAATCCGATATGAGCAAAAAGCATTTCTGATGTTGTAATACCTAAAAAATTTAATTGAACTTATGAAATGTTTTTTGTATTATAAAATTGAATTTTTTTATAACAAACCAGCAACTAATGTTCTATCCCATACACCATCGGAACGTTCTGATATAAAAACAGCAGCAGTCATTAATGTTGCCAAGAAAAATACCATTCTAAAAATTGAAAATTTCAATTAAAATTACAAAATGAAAACAATACCTAAATAAATAAATTTAATACATACGTCATAACAACACCGGGAGCTATAAAATTTCTATAGATCTCATGAAATGAACCAAATATAGGTTCTTCAAATTTAATAGGTGCTGTTACTAATTCTTTTGACAGATTACAATCAACCATTAGTCCTTCAATAAATTGTTTATATGCTTCTCGTAATCCTCTTTCAATATAAAGTGCAATTGGTTGATCTAAAATGAAATTTGTTTTTATATTTTTTCCTAAAATTTTTGAATCTTTTTTTTAAAATTTAGATTGTTATTAACCTGACATATCAAGTCTAACACTCAATTGACTTGTCATTATTGAATCATCATCAGTATAACGACCGTCTTCAAGAAGTCGTTGTAATGATTCTGAAAAATTATGAGCAAAATGAATAAATCCAACAACATCAGTTTTTCTAGCTGCAGCATATGCATCATCAATGGTATTGTAATATATCTAGAAAAAGATTGAAATATTTAAATTCAAAATATTTCATTTTAATTAAATTTCTTTTTCTTTTCAAATTTTTTTTTTTTTATTTACCTTATTTGCTAAAGCTTCATCAAATTCATTTAAAAATCGACATGAAGTTTTATAAAATTCACAAGTTTCATTTGTATTGAAAACTGTTATTAAAGAATTATTAAAGCACATATTTCGATCAGGTACTTCATTATTAACAACACCAATACGAAGATCTGTTGGATTATTACCGACAGCTAAATAAAAGCAAGTCAATTGTAAAATTGGAAATAAAAATGCAAATATTGTCCCACTGAAAATATATATATAAATTTTTTTTTTAAAAAAGAAAAAAAGAATAATGTATTTTTGTTGTAAGCGAAAAAAAAAAATTCTTACGATGGTTGTCTTAAAAGTTGAATGAAATTTTTTGTTATTAATGCTTTCATTCGTCTTTGAGATGTAAATAATAATTTCTCTTTAATTGTTCTTGGTTTTTGATCTTGTTGACATGATAAATTACGTTTAAATAATGGTTTAGCTCTTTCAACAATTGATGATGATGATGATTTATCTGGAATATTTTCTACAACATCAACAGATGTTACACACGGAACATTATTATTTTTTTGATTAATTGTTTGATCAGCTTCTTCAGATTTTCCTTGTTTTTGACTTAAAGATAAAAATGCATCTTCAAGAGAAATACTTTCAAATTTAAGCATTATATTATTTGGTGAATCTTCATCTAAAAGTATTCCATTTCGCATCAGGCCAATCTAATTTTAATTACAAAAATAACGTTAAAAAAATGTTTTCTAAAAATTTGTAAAAAAAAAACAACGAATTTTGAATCCATAACGGTCGAAATTTTTTATAACATCACATATTATCGACTGTTAAGGATTAATATTCTTGTATTATTCTTCTTACACAATCAGCTTGACGTGATTCTTCAATATAATGTGTAGTTATAATTACTGCTACTTTACTAGTTTTTGTTATTTCTATAAGAAAATTCCAAATTCTGAAAGAAAAGCAAAATAGGCAAACAATAAAAATAAAATTTTTAAATAGAGTTTTAAATTATTTTATTATATTAGATACTTTTCTCTTAAAATTGGATCCAAACCGACGGTTGGTTCATCAAGAATTAAAAGTTCTGGATCATGTACCATTGCACAAGCAAATGATACTCTTCTTTGTTGACCACCACTACATTTTCTAACTAATTGATTTGATGATGGAAGTTCCAATAAATCTCCTAAAAGTTTATAACGATCAAATATTTTTTCTTCACTTAAACCATATATTCGACCAAAATAATAGACTGTTTCTTTAACGGTCATTTCTTCAACTAATGCAATTTCCTATATAAAATAAATTTATTATATATTTAATTTAATTTTTATTTGGGCTATTAATTTAATAAGCTACCTCCTAATTGTATTTTATTTACCTGTGGCATATAACCAACTTTTGGTCCGGGAATTCCACTACCTGGTTCACCTGGTTTATTTCCAAATACTCTGATTTCTCCACTATTTAAATGTCTTTGGGCAACGATACATGATAAAAGTGTAGTTTTACCACATCCTGAAGCACCCAACAATCCATATCTAAATTATTTAATTTAAAATGAATTACATATGTACTTATATCATTTTAATAATGTAATTTAATATTATATTTATTTTAGATTGATTAAAATTTTTTTTTTTTTTATTACATACATTGATCCTCTCATAACAGTCATATTAAGATAATTGAGAATAACTTTTTTATTTGGACTCGACGATCGCCCATAATATTTGTATCCATTTCGAACTTCAACTGCAGTCATTTTGAATAATTAATTATATTTATTTTTCTATTTAAATAATGATAAAAAAGAAAGAAAAAAAAAATAATAATATTTAATTAAATATTGATTGAATGTACTGTACACACGTTAAATAATATATTTTATTATTGATTAAACTTAAGTTCATTGATTACTATGCAATTTAAAGTGAAATTTACGATGTAATGCAATAAAAAAGTTCCTTTGTTAACCTTTTTTTTCCAACTAAGCAGGTACATATGCGTTTCAAGTTAACCTTTTTTCGTAATTCGTTGTTTTGATTCTACTGTTCAAAATTTAATTTTTCTTAATTTAAAAAAAAAAAAACATTCCAAACATTTCTTGTTGATTGGAATTTACAAAAAAGAAAAAGAAGGGTTTATTAAACTTTGATTTAAAGTTTTACACAGTTCTTGTTTAAAATTTAAACAAGAATTATGTTTTTTTTTTACCTGAAGAAAAACAATAATGAGTGTTAAAAAAGAATTTACAAGGTTTTTTAGTGTGATTCCCCACAATAAATAAATCCTGATTTATTTGCGAGCTATCAAAATATAAATTTTGATTTTTCAACAAAATAAAAGAAAAACCAAATATTGCATTTGAATTATTTTATTAATCATGTAAATTTTTTTCTTCTCTTGTACTTCTGTTCGATTCAAACAAGATTCTTGGTTTAATTTGGGTATTTATTTTGACCAAAACGAAAAAAAAAAGTCATTTGTTTTGCAAGAACATTCTATAAAAAAATTTAATTCCTTTTTATTTTATTTATTTTTTTTATAGTTTGGGTATTTTTAATGTTTGTTAAAAAAATTTTAAATTCAATTCAAATTTTTTATTCATCGGAAATTTCAAGTTATTTTTCAAATTTTTTTTTTTCTTCTTCAAAGTAATAAAAAAATAAAATAATTCAAGTATTGAAGTTTTTTAAAATTCAAATGAAGTGTTTACAATGTTTAAGATAAAAAATTATTTAAGTATTTCCTTGAATTTATTTTGACTGTCACTGTTGTTATACCTATTTGATCTTAATCTTATACATATATGTATGTACATCATTATATGTACATATAAGCGGTCAGTTTAAGTGAAAATTATTATACACGTTACACGTATTCATGATTTTTAAGTTCTTCGAACGTTTTAATATTCTGTAGGAATTTTTATAGAATATTGCTTTTTGTTTTTTTTTTTTTTTTTTGTTAAAGTTGTTAATTACTTAAAAAGATTAATATAATATTTGCAACTATAAAATTCAATTAACACATTAGATAAATTTTCATGAATATTGACGCATACATTTGGTCAAATATATGTACATTAAAACTAAACATTTTAGTATAGTTAATGACCCTTAAGTGCCCACGTTATGTAAAAAAAGAAGGTAATAAATTTTGCTTACGTGAACAAAATTTTAATTTTTTTATTATTTTGTTTTGCAATTTATTGCCAATATTTTTGCTTTTATTTATTTATTTTTAATATGCATTCACTACTGGGTAGTTCAAAAGAAGTTTAAAAAAAATTAAAGTTGATAAAATGAATCTGAGAGTTAGAGTGAGGCCATAAGGGGAATGCTTTTGCTTAAAGTTTAAAGAAGTATTTTTAAGACCTCAAGAATCAAGATAACTAACTGAGTGGGGATTTTTGAATACAATTTTTTTTTTATAAGAGCAAGAACCTATCTTGCCATCTTGTGTTATCATCAAGCAAGGTTCTAAAGTTTTAACAATACACACAAAAGCTGTAACATAATGGAGTTTGTATCAATCAACAGAAATACAACCGTCACTGACTCAAGCGGAAATTTCATGAAAAATCTTTTTTCATTAGAATCAGGACAAATCAAAGAAGAATAAAAATGGCCTTAGACATCCTAGAGATCTAAAGAATCCGATTTTTATTTCTGGAATATCTAATGAAGTGACGAAATAATAATAATAGTAAAATTTGTTCGTTTTGTAAAAGTAAAAGTAAGAAGGCTTTTTATGGGCCATCATACGAGTACAATGTCTACCTACCTAAAATTTTTAATTTTATGTTTTGATCAATTTTTTTTTTTACCGGTAAAATGTTCCAAATATATAAAATGCGCATATAGGCATATGTGTTTTCTTTTTCAAATTAAAAAAAAAAATATATATTTCACATTAAATAAAATTCAAATGAATAACATTATCTGAGTGAGATTATGATAATTATCTGAATAAATTAATCGTATGTAACATAACACATATATACATACATACATATATGTGTATATAATATCTTTTGATAAAAATTCAGAAATATTACGTTATTATGGACCAAAATCGAGGTCAATCGATTATGACTTAATGAATGAAAAAAAAAAAAAAAGTGAAGAAGCAGACTGGTGCATTTTATAACACATATTATTATGATTGTAAAAGATGATAAAATTACCTAGTTTAAGTATATAATTCATAGTCTTGTAATCAAACAAAAGGTATACATATGTGTACATATTATATTTATTTAAAAATTTATGTTACATTCCCAAACAAGATGAATCTAATTGTATTATAGATAAAAAAAAAAAAAAAACTGGTTAACATACAAGAAATATTACATATACCTATGTATGTACATATGTATAATATATTTATGTTATTTATAGGGGAGAGGAATTTTTCTTATTGTTGTTTTTTTCTTTTTTTACTAAAAAACACTGGAAGTCAAATGAATATCATTGTATATGTACATATATGTTATTTAAGTGTTCAAGAAATTCATTTCCGTGTAAAAGATTTCAGCTTTTTCAATTATTTATTTTATTTTCCTTTTGTCATTTTAAATTGTTATTGATATTAATTTTCCATTACCGGTCTTAACCAATCCAAAAGATAAATTTCGTTTGGTATGTATGGTAATTCTTTTTATTTAAAAAAAAAAAAGCAAAAATAAAAAAAAAAATTAAATATAGTACGAGTATAGGTACGTTTTATATAATTAAAATAAAAATTATATGAAGGGCCTTTTTTTAATTTTTTATTAAAAAATTATATTCAATGTAATTCCAGAGCCCATTTTTCAGTATACATGATAATATTATGATCGCATATACAAAAATATGTTTTCAGTTTTGAATTAATTGAAAGAAAAAGCATAATCGAAATTCGAAACAGAAAAACAAGTATGAAAAAGTTTTTTTTTTTTTTTTTTTTTTGGAGAGGTGCTGTAATAGTGGTGCAATAATTTTGTGTTTTGTGTGTTTTCAGATTTCACATATTTAAATATGGGGAGAACAGGTACATCCGATGATCAATAATGTGGAAATAAATGGAAAATATGGATGGATGACGCAGATACATACTTTAGCATGCATTATGTACGATTTTTTTTCCTTCCTCTCTATCTTTGGTAAGTTTTACACAAGTAAACATAATTCAAAAATTATTTTCTTTTAATAAAATAAAAAAAAAAAAAAAATTATAGCTATACCTATGTATGAATATGTTGGTTTTTTTTTTTTTTTTTTTGAACTGTTGCAAATACAAGCAAAATATACTTTCAATTTCGTTGAAAGAAATATGTTACAAATAGAAATGTGGCGATTCAGCGGAAGAAATTGTATCTTTATATACGAGTATGTACTTATAAAAATATAATGGATAGAGTGAGTGGATGTTATGTACATATGTATGTTTGTTGGTTAAATAGGTTTTATATATTATAATTAATTTAAAAATGAAAGATTAGGTTTTTTATTTCGGAGAATTTTAAGAGATGGAAAAATAAATTGAACGTTTTTTTTTTTTTCAACATGTACTTGGACTGCCTCAACTTTTATGAATATGTACGTTTTTTAATGTAAGCTTTACAGCACAAAAAAAAAAAATATATGTAATTACAAATCGTTGTTGTACATTTTTACGTATCTATAGGTATCAGATGCTTTTTTATGATCATAAAAGTCACAAAATGTTGAATTTTGAGGCTGAATCTTACCTTCGCTTTGTTATTTAACATTCATGTCTTATATAACAGATTTTTTTTTAGTTTTTTAATTTTGTTTTACATTTCATACTGTTTTTTTTTTTTGGCTTTATTTTTGTTAATCATTGTTATTATTTAATTTTTCTTTTCCGATGTTTAAAAATAAAATTACTTCATTTTTCTTTGCAAAAGTTTAAAAAGAAAGAATTTAAAATTTATGAAATTGTGAAAGATTTTTGGTTAAATAATGTTTTTTTTTTTTTTTTACTTCTTTGTTGTGTGGTTATTTCATTTAATGAATTTTATGTGGCAAAATATTTCCTTTTTTTCTTATTTTTGTTTAATGTTAAATTTAAAAATAAAATGTATTTACAGAAATTATTTTGAAAATAAACCGAATTTTGCTTTGAATAAATTAATAATTGAAGATTTACAAGAAGGTTAAATTATTTATATTTTCATTTCAAGATCTTTTGTTTTTCGGTTAATTTTATATTTTTTTATTATAAATGACATCATTTTTAGTCATCGTAGTTGGTTGTGTTGTACATTTTTGCATGCATTTTAATATCATTGAAATAAAAATTTTTATTTCTTTTGCAATATTATGATAAATTTATATTTAAAATAAAGGCCATTTTTCTTTTTTCATTCAAAATAATTTTTCATGACTTTTTTTGAAAATCTAGAGATTTTTGGATCTAGCATATAACAGTGATAAATATTTATTAAATTAATGTGATTTGTTCTGAAAATGTTAATTAACTTCAATTTCTATAGCTGTGATAGTGGTTGGTTGACGTGGCGGTTCTTCTCGCAGTTGTCGAGTCAAAGGGTTGTAAACCTTTTCTGTTATACATGCATCTACAGTTTAAATAGGAATGCGAACCACTAAATTCGTTGTTAGAGAACGAATTTTATTTGTATGACAGGGCTTGGTACTAATATTTCTTGTAATTTTTTTGTGGACTTAGCTTATGGTCTCTATAAACAAATAGCTGTGATACTATTGAGACAATTAAAAAGTAAAATTGATTGAATAATTTTCATTTTGACGTTGCAAAATTAAAGAAAATTCTGGAAAAACAAGAATTTTCACTTAATACATATTTAAATTCAATTAGATCAAAGATCGATATAGAGGGAAACGATTAAAGATGAATACATACATAATAATACAAAATGCCTGTCGAACACATGTTACTTACAGAATAATACATATTAATAAATTAGCTATTTGATCAATTATTTGTAATTATTTGAAAATATGAAAGTTTTGTTATACAACATTATATCAATTTAGTCTGGTTTTTTAAAATTACCTTTATTTTAATTAACTTTGAAATTCTAAAAGAGAATATTAATATGTGGACTTTATCTTTTATTTACACTTTCAAATTTGCTACTATGTTTCACAAAATTATATTTTATTATTATTGTTTTATAAATTTGCACATTTTAATTCAAGTCTTTGTTTTAAATCGATTTTTTCGCGACAGCTGCGTAATATCAAATTGAAAAAATAAAAAAAATAAACGTGTTTCAAACAAGAAAGTAATAAAATTACAAGAAGATTACAAAGTTAAAAACAATTTTTTTTTCTACAAAATTTATTCAAATTTATTATTAAGCATAACTTTTAAGTATTTTAAATTTTATTACAATTTATTTCTATAGTTTTTTCAAGTTAATTTTAAATAATTTTTTTATTGAAAAGATCAAACTTCGAAGAAGTGTTATGCAGGACTATAGCTTAATTTGAGGCTAAGGGACAAGTATATGTAGTATAATATGTAATATGTTCTGTGAAAAACTTGTTTTTCGCGTTTTTAAAGAACAAAAAACATGATTCTTGGATAAAAAGAAATTTTATATTTAAAGAACAAGTTTTGATAAGAATGGAAAAATGCATTTTTAAAATTGAAATTTAATTTTTTTTGTAGAAGAAAAGCCTTGAAAATTGTTCATGAAAAAGAAAAAAAAATCCAAATAAAAAATCGAACCTGTTAACGAAAAGGTGTTTTAACAAAGGCATTCATATATTTTATGGCAATGTCACTAGTAATAAAAATTTGCACCTTTATTATATTTAATTTTCATTATATACGAGATAAGAAATGCAATATGATATTTTTAAAATTATTTTATTTTTATTTAACAATTTTCTTTTAAAATCATGCAATTATTATTTTTGAAATCAATTTACCTATGCAGATATGCAGTTTAAGCTTTAGGTGTACGTTACACAAGACATTTATGGAAAAATTTTCCAGACAAGTGTTTTAATTTTTTTTTTTTCAAACTGTAAAAAAAAATTGCAATATGTCCATATGTACCTATATGTAGAAAATATAGTTTTAAAAAAATGCATTTTTCTAAACATATTGTATTACCTTGGAAATGTAATCGTTGCTTTAGAACAAGTACAGTGCTTTTCACAAGAGCGTGTACGGCATAACTTACTTCGTTTTTTCCCGATAATCATGAGTCATTGCTATTTGTTTTTAGCAAGTAATTAGCTATTTCGCAATGTATTAATTTTTTCAGTTGCCTTTGAAAATTGAATGAGTTTTAAAAATGAGTTCAGTGTTCAAGAAGCGTTTTGAAGTAGTGCTTTTAGTTAACCACCCAAAAAGGGCCAAAAATATTGTTAAAAGTCGCAGCGAAATGTACTAGAACATCAAAATCCGTCGTGAAAAAGTGTGTTAACATATACAAACACATATCAGACAAGCTTGGTCAGGAAAAGGAGAAGTAGTGCTTCAACGCAGCGTAAAACATCCGTTGCAGGTCCATGTTTACGGGTGCTTCTCAGCAAAAGTATTTGGGAAGCTTATCACTTTTACAGAAAACTTGAATGCAGTAAAAATAATAGATTTATACAAAAAAGGATTATTAAAGTCTAAAGAAATGCT
This sequence comes from Bombylius major, assembly GCA_932526495.1. Taxonomy (NCBI): domain Eukaryota; kingdom Metazoa; phylum Arthropoda; class Insecta; order Diptera; family Bombyliidae; genus Bombylius; species Bombylius major. Next base: position 10,140,726 of record OW052044.1, on the reverse strand, counting down.
ATATGGTAAAACTAACATCGACTGAGTTCTTCAGAAAGACGATGATCCCAAGCATAAAAGTGACCTTAGAAGTTGGAAATAGCAAAATGGTGTTAGAAAGATGGATTGGCCTTCGCAGTCGCCAAATGCAAATACTATAGAGAATGTTTGGGCTCTTATGAAACAAAAATTGGGAAGAAAAAATATAAAAAGCATAAAAGGTTTGAAATTACATTTAGAAAGAATATGGAATGGTTTGGCTGTAGAGTATGCCAAAAAACTGGTAGAAAATTGCGAAAGACGGTGTCACTTAATTATTAAAAATAAGAGACTGTGTAGCAAGGCAACTGAAAAAATTAATACATTGCGAAATAGCTAATTACTTGCTAAAAACAAATAGCAATGACTCATGATTATCGGGAAAAAACGTAGTAAGTTATGGCATACACGCTCTTGTGAAAAGCACTGTACATAAAATATTCCCTTCTTATTTTTTTTTTAAATTTTAAGTATAACCAAAAATCATATAACTACAAAGATAAACAATTGCCATATATCCTCATGTCACCATTAATTTTTACTTCTACACCTGATATCAGGTGGCTACATGTTTACTGAATGTTATCAACATTTTATGCTTATGCAACAATTTTAAAATCCAGAGCAAACCAAAAATACGTTGATGTTGCTAAACATTATATGTACCCAATAATGTGTCTGTTTACCAAATATAAATAATGGTTGTTGCTACGGCAACATAAATTACGATTTATACTTTTGAATTTATTTTCATTTTGAATAAAAATATATATTTGCTTTAAAAAAAAGAATTTTTAATACTAAAATATTTTTGACTTGAAAATCAGAGTTTGCTTAGATTAAATTTTAATGAATAAACATTATAGTATTTCTAAAACTAGCATTAGATATTCTATAATGTAAAAGAAAATGAAATAACGTGCCTATTGATTCTGATCTCCTGATTCATTACGAATAAAATTTTCATATTTCTCAATGAAGATGAAAAATATTAAAATATATTTTTAAAATTTGAAAAATAAAATGTATTTTGTATATAGTATATGTATATACGAGTATCTATATATGTAGTATTTAGAGGTATAATAGAAATAATATTTCATATTAAAATAAGCTTAAGGTTAAAAAAACTTTTATTACATATACTTTTTAAAAATTGATTATAAAGCCTCTGTAACTACGATGATATTCAAGAAAGAGTTGTTCGAGGACGTTTCGGAAGTTTCTCAGTAACTTTCTTCGTTCTTTAAATTCATGTTTTTCGAATATTCCATCATATTTAATTATTTTCAAGAAAGGAATCGATTCTAGACAGGAAGCATTCTATTCACTCATCCCAAATCCGAAAACCCCATGTAAATCCGTTCACGTTTACTACCCTAAAACTCTTTCCAAAATTTCAATTACGTCACGAGGAACACTCTTACCCACAAAGGAAAAAGTAAGTGGATAAAAAGTATATAAAAAAGAGCAACAACCATTATTTATATTTGGTAAACAGACACATTATTGGGTACATATAATGTTTAGCAACATAAACGTATTTTTGGTTTGCTCTGGATTTTAAAATTGTTGCATAAGCATAAAATGTTGATAACATTCAGTAAACATGTCGCCACCTGATATCAGGTGTAGAAGTAAAAATTAATGGTGACATGAGGATATATGGCAATTGTTTATCTTTGTAGTTATATGATTTTTGGTATAACGAAATTACTCGTTTTAATTTCGTAAATGGAATAAATAATGCTATTTTTTTTTTCTTTTTACAAATCATAAAATAATAGTACATAATTTTTTTGTTTTTTTGTTTTTTGATCGTAAATAACTAAATTTAATTTTGTTCAGTTAAATTGGTAAATCAATATAACAACATATAATAATATTTTATGTGTCATAAAAGTTAAAATAATGAATTTTATATTTTAAATATGTGCATGAAATAATATTATTATAAAAGCTCATAAATTCAAGAACACAAAATAATTATTTTGTTAGTTCTATACATGAAAAATTATTTAGATTTTACTGATGGCAATTTAAAATCATAATAAATTAAAATGAGAATTTATTTTTGTCAAAAGAAAATACGTAAAATTCATTCAGTCAATTTTCAAATTTAAAATTAATTTATTTGAATGAAAAAACAAAAAAAGTGAAAATTCAAAGTCAGAATAATTTAATTATAGTATATAAAAAAGAAGCAGAAAAATACTATTTAATTAGAATAATTAAATGTAATATAAATATATATTTTTATTAATTAATTAATCAATTTGTTTGATGACAATGTAAAACATAAAATGCATTATTTTATGAATATTTATTATACAAATAAATATGTATGTTTGATGGGAAAAATGTAAATGTTTAAAAATCTTGATGAGATCATTAATTTTTATTTACAATTATGAATATTCATTCATTTTTTAAAATTATGTATGTATTTGCTTTCCATTTTTATTTACATAAAAAATTGTTAAATTTTTTTAATTATGAACAATAACAAAAATTGTAATTAACAAATTAAACAATGTAAATGTGTACTAGTCATAGTTACGTATTACATGTATTTTTTCTTTTCTTTTGTTTTAAATTTTATGACACCTTTTTATATAATATTGCATTAAATTTTAATGGAAAACACAGTGAATTGCATTCGGTTTAAATTTAAGTTTTATATAAAATGTTACAATTAATTGAATATAATGATTTTTATACCTTTTTTTGTTTTTTGTTTTTCACTTTGTTTAAATAATTTTCTGTGGAAAAAAAAAACAATTAAGTAATTAAAGCTTGTACTTTTTAATTATTTATAATTATATATTCATACATTTATTTTTTTATTGGAAATATTGTTTTTTTTATAGAAAGTAGTAAACTGATTTTGTTTCTGAATAATAATTTTTTCCGTTAATTAAAATTTAGCGGAAAAATTTATTGGAATTTAACTTTTTTTGGTTAAATTTTCATAATTGAACAATTTAAAAACCAAATCCATATAAATATCAGTTTTTTTTTAAATGGCGGGCTTTTATTTCAAAAACTTGATTGATTTTTACCACTTTAATGGCGAGTTCCACAGTCAAAGCTTAAGCAGAGTTTAACTCTTAAACTAAGTTTAAGCACTTTTTTCAGTTTTACAGTGAAGGCGTAAGTGTTAAACTGAGTTTAACTTAAGCCGTACGAATTGAGAGCTTAAATTCTATTTAAGGTTTAAGTAAAAGTCAAAAAGAAAGAAAGAAAACAACTGCCCTGCCATCTATCTATCTGTTTTGTCCCTAAATTTATTATAAATTGAAATTTATAAAAAAAAGTGTTAAAATGTCACAATAATTGTCACATCTAGCGGCTATACAGTGACAACTATAAGTTCTATAAGTTTCATCTAGGTTTAACTAAAGATAGTTAAGCTACAAATATAAATTGACTGAGGAACGAAAAAAAATTTAAGTGAAGCTTAAGCCATGTTTTAGGTTTAATTTAAACTTTGCTTAAGCTTCGACTGTGGAACTGGCCATAAATGTCATTCATCTTTCTTTTATATTTTTGATTTCTTAGAAAATTTATATTTAAATTTGGAATTTCAGAATTGTTTTTAAGAAGTTATTATCCTCTATCGAAAGCCTTCTATATTATTATTTTATTTTTAATATTTTCAGAAAGATTAAAAAAAAAATTCTGTCTGCTAAAATTGAATTTTAAATGAATATACCTAATTTATTTTAATATATTCCGTTATTCGAGACGAATTATTCTTACTTGGTTCTTTTGTAGATTTAAATTCAATGTACACGTGTATTGTATGATCTTCTTAAGTAGAAATTTTTAAAATTTTATTCCAATCGATTCGTTCTTTATAAATTAATGGCAATTAATTTAAAAGTTATAGAGAAAAAAATCAAGATTAAGATAAATTATAGCTAATAATGAACATAAGAATTTAAAGAAGAAAAGAAATGAAAAACAAAATATTTTTATTAAGATTGAATTAATAATAGTGTGCTTAATTTTCACATGACAACTAAGAAAATTCTAGGAAAAAAAATATATGTATTTATAAATAAATTCATAAATTTATTCACAATCAATAAATTATAAAATTTCATTGATTTTGCGATGAAATTAAAATTATAGACTGTAGTCATATTTCTTGTTGTGTGTATTCTATGATATTGTAAATACATAGCATTTCTAATAAATTTTTAATTTTTCATAAAAATCATGATTTGATTTATTAATAAATTCACAGGTTGATGTTAAACATTTTAAATAAATAAAATTGTTTTCATAAAGTAAATGCAATACGATCGATGATCATATAATTTTTTTTGATCAATTGAAATCGAGAATACATAATTATATTCAAAAGCTTTAAAATATTACATTTGAAATTATTTACTTTATAAAGTATTAAATGTGTTTAAACTTTGAGCTGTGATTTAATATGTTTTATTGTTTAGTCAATTCTCTGTAAAATTAAACCAAAATTTTTACTTTCTTCAGTAAAAGTGTTGAAAAGAATAGCTAAATATAAAAAAACTCTGTGTTTTTATAGACAGCTGACCTGATATCGGCATTGATTTTTAGTATATTATTTTTTAATTACTTCATAATATCTTCTTTTGTCTTCTGCGTTACCTAGAATGTCTTCATAAATTTTTATTGATTATTTTAAAAGATCAATTATATGGGTTTTCTATTGAATACGTTTTTAAAAGACATGTGTTACAATAAAACAATAAAAGTGACAATTCATAAATACTTATAATGTATTAATAAGGTTGTGTACGAGTCTTCTGCGTTACCGCCTTTTTCTTCAGATAAATTTAAAACATAAGTTCAAAAAAATTTCGAATGTGCTAAATAGTTTTAAAAGTGAAGGTAAATTGTAATAAATGTAGAAGTACCAAGTATCTAAACTTTTATTACACAACAATTTTTTAATAAAATTCCTCATATAAAAAATGTCTTCTGCGTTACCAGAGAATTGACCATATTAAAAAAAACTATTTTAAATTATGATAAATTTGTTTGTTATTATTTGCTACATAAAATTTATCTAAATAATCTTATTTATTTGTTTTGAAATAACATAGAAAAACAGCATACACACATTTAGTAGATAATTAAAAAAACAAAACAAAAAAAGGATAACTTGGAATTTTTTTTTTTTAAGTTTCTAATCAACATAATTTTTTGTTTTATAAATTTTTTAAATTATTAATTAGATGTTCTTTCAATAACATTGGAGTCCAAAAAGAATCCTATATAGTTTCCTCAAAAAATGTTATTGATATTTAAATGTTATTGACTTTTAATGAACGCGATAAAAATTGACTTTTTTTTCAATGGTGTTAAGAAAAAAAAAATGACAATGAAATGTTTGTATCATTGGCATTTTACTATATTTTACCTGGGGGGGTTTTTTTTAAAGTTTTGCATTATCTGATATAGTCACAACCAGTTAACATTCAGTAAAAACTTTTTTGGAAAAATGTGCAAAAAAAAAGTTCTCTTATCTCACAAGAAACAAGCTTGAGTAAAAGAACGAAATAGTAAGAGTGCTTTCGATTTAATTTAAATATCTTTTTTTGGTTTTTTGTTTTTTTTCTTTGTTTTTGAATGCCAGAGAAAAAAAAACATATATGAAACAGAATATATAATAATCACGTAACACAAAGAAAGGATAATTTCAGTTATTTTTAAATTTCAAATTAACATAATTTTTTGAAAATAAATTTGAGTTTATTGACATTTATTGGTATTTATAGTGTTCAATGGGATAATAATTGATTTTTCTTCTTCTTATTTTAATAGGTTATAAAAAAAATAATTATTTTAATTAATTTTAACCAGTTTTTTTTTTGGAGTTTTGCATTACCTCACAACCGATGACGTTCAGAAATCTACAAAAAATGTTTATTTTGGTTGTTAAATGAATCAATTTTTCAAAATGAATCAATCTCGTTAACAAAACGAGTGTTTTTGGTTTAATTTTTTTTTCAACATGTATGTATGTAATGTATGTATGTATATGTACTTATCTCAAAATTTCTATGTCGGCAATTACTTCTCTTTCAAATAGGTTATATAAAATCCAAACTAACTATTGGTGAAATGTAAAGCTTTTTTTTTTTTTTTAATTTTCTATAAATCAATGAAATGAAGAAAAATAAAATTCAATCATAAAATTATTTTTACACGCAAGTACCTACTTTTTTTTTTAAAGAAAAAAACATTTTTTAAATATTTTCCTATGCTTGAAAAATTATAAAATTATATATGAAGTCGCGATGTAAAACCTTGTAATTAGCCTCATTATTGAATATTGATAAATACAAAATATGTATTTATATAGCATTATGTTAATAAATTCATCGTAAGTAATTGATTTTAAATAAAATTTTATACCAAAAATTTCTGATTAAAAAAAAAACCCTATCACATAATAAATCATAAGTATATAAAATGTTATTTTAATAATAAATTGAACCCTTCTTTTTTTTTTAAACAAAATATTATAAATAATAAATAATTAAGTGAAATATCATGTTAGACACTTTCCATTTGTTTAAATTTACAAATTGTAAATATGTATCTGTATAATAAAAGAAAAATATATACATATGTATCTACAGAGTATATATGTATATATTGTATTGGTACTATTTTAGTACCATGAAAGTTAAGTTGTAAAAGTACAACAATTATTTTAAGCAACATGATATCTTGTATATTATATGGTTATATATTTATGGTTAATATTATGTCGTAATATTAAAAATGTTGATTTACAAATCGGAATTATTATTATTACAACGTCCTATTTCCCAAGTGGCCAGCATAAGCAGTATCTTTTTGGCTGACAAAGCGAACATTTTAAAGGTAAACATTAAACAAGAACTTGATAAATATATTAATACATATTGTAGGTACGAGTATTATAATATATGTATATAATCAGTTTTACTATAGACTATGTAATATATATATTATAGATGTATGTATATACACAAAAAGTTAAAATAAATGATGTAAAGCAGAAAAGAAAAAAAAAGACGATAATTATAATAAATATATTGCTGAGATACACAAAGAAGATAAAAAAAAAATAATAAGATATTAATATAAAGATACTCGTACTCTCCGAAATAAATGTTTTCTTTTCATCTTTTTTTTTTATTTTCTTTTATATTATTTTTTGTTACCTATTCAAAATTTTAAATTTGTATCTTTTCAAATTATTATTCATACCTTTAAAAGGATTTCTTAATACTTAAAAATGTTTTGTTTTTATTCATTGAATAGAATTTATTATTCAATTTTTATTCTATATGAGAGAGAAAAAAAAAAAGAACGATTGATTGATGAATAGAAAAATAGAATCTTTTTTTATAATGTGTTTTGTATCTAGACATATTTTCTTTTGTTGATTGAAGTTTTGCTTTGAATTTAAATTAGTAAAATCAATGAATCTATCATCAAAATATCATTTAACCCTAGGATTGCCTGATCGTGTACAAACGTATACACACGGACTTTGACCCTTAATAAAATACGATCCCTTTGAGCTAGGATCTTGAAACCTTCATCAATTTCGCCATTAGAGGGTTCTTACTATACACCTCAATTTTCAAGGTCCTAGCTTAAAATCAGCAGAACAAAATATCCTTTTTTGTGCAAAAACACAAATTTGGCCGTGAGTATACAAATGTATACCATACATTTTATATGAAAATTTTAAAATTTTTTTTTTTTAAATATCTCAGCATCCCATGGACCAAAAACCGTAATTCTTTGACATATTTATTTGCTAAAGTGTTTTCTTTGATTATCCCGTACGATTTTGTTCTGGTATTTTTACTTTTTGAGATAAAGTGGAGTAAAGGTAAAGAGTCGAAAATTTTCCATACATTTTTGAGACCAAACACAAGTTTTACTTAAATTTCAACTTCAAAGATCTGTATCTCAGCATTCCGTAGACTGAAAACTAATATTTTTATACTAAAACATTTATCAGAGTGTTCTCTTGAATATTGTCGTTTACAGTATTTTTGTAGATTTTTTAGTTTTCAAGATAAAGTGCACAATAAAATGAAAAACGTGAATGTTCCATACATTCTTGTACATTCATAAAAGCAAACATCTATTGTTGACTTTGAAGTTCTATATCTCAGCATCTTCTAGACCAGAAATTAACATTTTTAAATTAAAATATTTGCTAAAGTGTTGCTTAAAAGCTATCTTATACAATAATTCTGTAAGTGCCATAGTTTTCAACCAAAAGGACAAAATACGCGAAAAACCATTAAGAAGTTTAACACATTTTCAACCTTATTTTCCATTTTATCTCGGAAACTAGAGAAAATATGAAACTTCAATAGCAACAGCATTAAAGAGAACACTTTAATAAAGATTTCAATATAAAAATAATAGTTTTTGATTCACGGGATGCTGAGATCCAGACTTTCAAAGTCAACTTTAGATCTTAATTATGGTCGAATTTGTAAATGTATGAAAATTTCACGTTTTTTACCCTATTTTGCACTTTATCTCGAAAAATAAAAGGAAAACAAGAAAACTGTACAGGACAGTTTAAAAAAGGATATTTCAGCAAATAATACGGTCAATAAATTACGGTTTTTGGTCCACAGGATGCTGAGATATCTTTTTTTGAAAAAAAAAATTTCAAAATTTCCATATGAAATGTATGGTATACATTTGTATACTCACGGCCAAATTTGTGACATTCTCGATCAGTCAATCCTAGGGTTAAACATAACGTTCATGAATTGAAATGTGTGTGTGTGTGTGCGTGTGTGTGTTGCAGTTATAATACGTGTTTATATTTATAGAGAAAAAAAAATTCATATATATAAAAAAAATAAAAATAATTTGATTGTACAATTTAAAAAAAAATAAATATATGTAATATAAAATTCCAAGTAGCGATTTACCTTAACCGCTAACAGTAAACACGATCCAGGAATGTGAATACAATGATCCGTATAAATCTTCTCCTTTTTTTTTAGTGTAAATAACAAAATAAAGATATTATTTCATACATATGTATGTATATCCAATATACAGTTTAAATATTATTATTATTATTATGTACTTTATTTGGTTGAATAACACATTCAGTTTTCATTTGAAAAAAAAAAAAAAAAATAAACTTAAAAAAACAATAAAACACTAATATTTTTCATAAATAGTATATATAAGAGGTAATGTATATATTATGTATGTGTATATTATACATACAAGTTATTTTATGTATGAATGCAATATTCACTAAAAAAAATTTATATAAAAAAAAAAAGATGCTACGTCGAGGAAGATGGTAAAAGAAACAAAAGAAAAATAAAAATAAAAAAGGGGGAGGTAAAAAGAAAACGCTGCTGGCGAAATTATGTAAGTAATTACATCAAAACGTGAATGGTGAACACCTTTAATAACCACAATTTTTACACTTTTGTTTTTTTCATTTCATTATTTTACTATTTGATTTTATACAGTATTTTTATTTTTTTTTTTATTTTCAAAATTTTTCTTATCCAAAATAATTTTTTTTTTATTCAAAAAACAATTTTTCTTATAAAATCATTATTTTTGTTTTTTGAAAAATGATTTGTAATCTTGGCAAAATTTCTTTTGAATGTTTTAATGAATCGGCTACAAAAAATTTTTAAGTATAAATTTATTAAAATTATTTTTTTAATCACTTTTTTTTTATGTTAATTTGTAAATATTTTTATTTTTAATGCTGTGTGTTTATATAGAGTTACGTTATATTATATTTTTAATATTCAGGTCAGCAAGTTTTCATTTGGTGGTTTAGTAATAGTAGGTATTTATCGTTATTTTTTTTAAAATTTTTTTTTTTTAACTACAATTATTCATAGATATTATTTTGTTAAGAAAAAAAAAAATCGCTAAACACTTTTTTTTTAAAGAATATACATGCACTTGACTCGACGTTAAACTCACAACTAAATGTTCATAGCATTTATTTCATATACCTGTGAAGGTGGTATAACAAAGCTAAGTCCTAAGCTAACGATATATTATATATACGAATATACATATTATAGTGATTCATGTTGAATTATTTCTTGTTGTGGGGCTTAAACTTGATTTGTGAAAAAAAGCATTTATGTATTTAAGATGTCAGTTGTTAGTTTACTTTATTTTTCATGTAAAGAAAAAAAAAATCTTTGAAAAGTTTTCAATAATGTAAATGCAGATTTTATGTGAAATTTTGTAAAAGATACATACGAATACATAAACTGAACTGTAAGCTTTTATGTTTTCACGTTTCTTATGATTTTAATTTTTGTTTGAATTTAAAAGTTCAGTAACAGGTTGAAATAATTTTTTGTAATGAACATTAAAAAAAAAAAAACATTATAATTATTTTTATATAACAACAATAACAACAAAAAGTTAAATATAGGTACTGAAAATTTATACAATATGATTAAAAATCTATTGCCAAATCGCCCTTACATGAATTAATTATTTAAAGTTCGATTTTCTTTAAAAAAGAAAAAAAAAAAACTAAGAAAAGGTGTACATGAAAAGTATGTCAAACTACCTGCCAGGCTGCCAAGTGTTTTTTTACTCATTGATTATACAATAAGATACATTTAAATTTCTGTGCGTATCACATTTATTACGATTTAATCGACCTTGAAAAATTATGTATAAAAGTAATAATTGGGTTTTATGAATACAAAGAAGTTCATAAGATTAGGGTGAACTGAAAAAAAAAAAGAAAAACGAAAAGCAAAAAACAAATCCAAAATAAAATTTCTTGTTGTTATAGGTAGTTTGGTAACATTATGATTTTTGGGGTGGGTGTGAAAATTTGTTGAAGTAAGATAAGTTTGAAGATTTGAAAAAAAAATTTTCAAAACAAGAAAGTTCCAAGAATTCAAAGTTATTTTATTTGTTTTTTAAAAAATATTGAAAAAGATTCTACGAATTTTTCATGAAAATGTAAAATGAAAGAGAAAAATCAAGTCAATATTTTTTCTACAACAATTTATGTAATTCTGAAAATGATTTTTCTAGATGTTTCGAAAAGCTTTTATAAATTTAAAAAAAGAAAATATTGAATGAATCAGAAAATAGCAGTTTATCTAATATAATTTTGAACTTAGAAAATTACAAAATTACGAGTCATAACCAAATTTGTATGTGTTAGCCAATTTAAATATTTCTAAATAATTTTTGAAGGACAGAATTGCATCTATAAATACATTTATATATAGTTTAGATATACTCATAAAATCTACAAATAAGGCATATTTAATGCTTAGTAAGTTTTTAAGATTTAAATTGTTTTTTTTTTTTCTTAATTTATAATTTAAAATTGAAAAGAGCAATTTACAAAGAATAATACAAAGACTGATGGCTGGATATTAAATGCAAAATGGATTTTTTTATGGATAATAATAGTGGGTGTATTTTTTATTATCTTTTGCTTGTGAGTCATAAAACGTTCTGAATTATTGAAAAAAAGATAATAACGAATCCTTATTTTGAATTACAAAAAATACAAATTCTTCTTTTTTAAATAAATTTCAAAAAAAAAAAACAACAACAAAAAATTCTTATTCAGATTTTAAATTTAAATTTTATTGTACTCTCTATTCGAACTTTTTCTATAAAACCTATTATGGATTACAGTTACAATGTAATTATGGTTAAAAATAAATTTTTAATGAGTTATAATACTACACCACATGTACATATGTATTTTATATTATTTACAATACATACAAATTAAATTATTAAGCTTTAAAATTTGAGTTTTCCTTTTTTTAAATTTATTATTTATCCAAAAAAAAACATAATACATTATACATAAATACATATACATACATAAATGTTATTACATATACATATAAATATACTACATATACATTATATCTAGTATCTAAAATTTAATGAATTATGAATAAAGTATGTACAAAGTATGTTTATCAGTCACTTATTCATTTTTTTTTTTGTTTTTTTTTTTTTTCAATGATGATATGGAAAGTTAATTTTCTTAATGAAATGTTTTTTTTTTCTTTATTCTTCAAATTTAAATTAATTAATTAAATTTTTGTTTTGTCTCTCTCTTTTGTTTGTTGTTTTTGTGGAATATTTATAGGTAATCTAGAAATTGGATGATACCTGATATTATGGTTGAAGTTGATGTGATGATGTATAATTACGTGATCGGATAACATTCATATGAATTTCTGATGATGCAGTTGAATGCATATATGGTGGTAAGTCAGCTCCATCACTTACTTTACAATTCATTATTTGATATGGACAACAAGACTATATAAAATTAAAATCTAATTAAATTTTAATTATATGATAAATGAAAATTATTATTGGTTAAAAACAATAACAAAAAAAAAAAAGTGAAAAAAAAAATAAATTGTTTACCTTTAATGTTTTTTTGAAAGCAGCTCGAAATTCACGATTAAAATATGCATAAATAATTGGATTAAGAGCTGAATTAAAATAACCTATCCAAAATAGAATTCCTACAACAATTTTTGGTGTTGAGCAATCATCACAAAGAGAAGTTGTTATATACCTTTTGAAAAAAAAAATATAATATAAGTATTTTAGGGGTTTAGAGGGGAAATTTTTGAAAATATGTTAATTTATTTAATTTACCAAAGAAAAAATGGTAGCCAACATACAAGAAAAGCACTCATAATTATTCCAAGAGTTCTTGCTGCTTTTCTTTCACGTCTCATTGTTGTAATTGCTGTTTGTTCAATTTGAACACTAGGTCTTGGAATTGGTATATGATTTATTTGAAGATGTTTATCCAATAAAAGTGCTGCAACTTTTGATCTTTATGTGTATAGAAAAATAAAATGTGTATAATTTTAATTGTTATTGTTGTATTTTTGAATATTGATTGCTATGCTTCTTACCTGTATAGCATTCTTTCCTGTCTATCAGCTTCTTGATAAATTTTGTAATACATTGAAATCATAACAATACCCGGTATCCAAAAACTTACTGATGAACTTATAATTGCATATGATTTGTTTACTTTGAATTCACATATCTGAAAAAAAAATTCGAAAATTTAAAATAAAAAAAAAAAAGGATTTTAAATTAAAAGAATCATTTGGCCAACAAAAACAAACTAGAATCAATGTCAAAAAGTTTTAAAATGAAACTAAAATGTCTTCTGTAAAATTTTTTTGATCTATTGCCAATTTAATATGATGATGAAACTTTATTTTTTAAACTTTTTACAAAGCGAATAACAAAATTTTGAATTTGTTTGAGAAAAAAAAAAAATCAAAATAAAATGTGAAGTAAAGGTGAAAGATGAAAAATATATGTATTATGAAAAATCTGCTTCAGGTTATATCAGTCAAAGAATATTTTATCATGAAAAAAATTGTTTATAATTCAGTTTTATTTTTCTTCAAATAGAAAAAAAAGTGTTTTCTGACATTTTAGTAAACTTTCATAATAAAAACTAGGAAGCAATTTAAGGATAGCAAGAAAACTATATTCACTTTCCTGTTTTTCTTCTTTTTTAAATTTCATGCTTGTCTTATTTTCAGTATTTTTTTTTTTTTTTTTTGTAAATTTTGTAGATGAGATTGTACGTTGAAGAATTGTGTTCCATTTTTTTTTTTTTGAAATTACATAACAAAATTAATTTTTTATTTTTACGAACTAAAATGTATACTTGAAAAGTTAGCAGTGTCAGAAGAAAAATAATAAAATAAACAAAATACTTTTAAAAGGATAAAAATACGTTGAGATAATTATTTTATAGCACAACAAAAAAAAAATAAATAATAAATAAATGAAAGTACTGAAAAATCTGAAAAAAAAAATCTTTTAATAATAAATCATCTTATAGTTTGATAAGAAAGGCTTTCTTTTGCCTTATTTTTATTAGATCGTTTGTTTTTTTTTTCTTCTAAAGAAAAACAAAAAAAAAAATAATAAAAATAAAATAAAAACATTGATTTTATCGATTTTATTTCAAGAAAATAAAGTAATTTCATTTTTATTTCTCTGATGATTTTTATCTTTTTATTTTTCAATCACTTTTTGTTTTTTTGTTCCATATCAAGTATCCTATTAAATTCAGATCACAACAACTTTTAAATCGTAAAAATTATATAATATAAATAAATATCCTTTGGAAATTATAAAATTTTTTTATTAGCTTTTAATAAAATCAAAATAAATCATTAAAAAACAGTTACAAAAAGCAAAATTGTTTTTTTTTTCTCAAAATAGTTGTAAATTTTATTTTTTTATCGTATTACAAAATTATGTCATTAGAAAGTTTTAAAGAGTTTCTAGAACGGAACATATTTAAAAATAAAAAAAGTAATTTATAAAAAAATCTGTTTAGCAATTAGTAACAAAACTTTCATTATTTCCCCTCTACTTTCACTTTCCTTTTTTTATGTATGTAAATTTTCATATTAAATTGCTTCATAACTTTATAATCAATTAGAGTATAAATTATAACTTACATGAGGATTCCTTTTTAAAAATTCTAAATTATCTTCGGTGGTATACCATCCTAAAAAAATTGGTACAAATGAAAGTAGAGCTGGTGATAGCCATACAATAAGTAACATAAAAACAACTCGTGAATGTGTCATAATTAAAGGATAATCTAATGGTTGTACTATAGCATAAAATCTGGAAAAACAAAAAAACAAAAATGAAAAAAAAACAATTTTCATGTTATGTCAATTAATTTTCAAGTACTCGTATAAAATTTGAAAAAAAAAAAAAAAGTTAATAATAAACTAATGTGCATATTTAAGTACTTGCTTAACTTACCTGTCGACTGAAATGCAACAAAGATGTAATATACTGGCAGTTGAAAAATATACATCGAAACTATTCCAAACATCACACATGGTTGAACCAAGCATCCATTTTCCAGATATCTCTACGGATGCATTAAATGTCATAGCACATAGAGCAACAAGCATATCAGCCACAGCCAATGATACCACGAAATAATTTGTGATGACTCTAAAAGTAGGCCACAGAGATTATTAATTTTATTCTATGTATGTATATAATTTGCTTCATATAAAGCAACAATAAAAAAAATAAAATAAAAATAAAAATAAATTTCTAGAATATGTATCTCCTCAATTATTACAACAATTCTAAATTATAATGAAAAATAATATGTATTATACGTTTTGGTTTTGTTATTTCTAGCTAAAATTATATATGTACAGATTACGTATTTGTATTATACATACATATATACGTGCATATAAGTATGTACATATGCGATTATAATTTAAAATTTCTAGCTTCTGAATAAGTTTACGAACCGTAAACAATGCAATAATTTTAAAGTGGCAAAAGTTTAAATGAATCCTGAATGAGTTTCGTTATTATTTGAATAAGATAGTGTAAAAAAATTTATTAGATTTTTCTATTTAATAAAGACTTTTAGTAAAGAGAGAGAGAGAGAGGAAAATAAAATCATTTAAAATTTTATAAGTTGTACAATAAAAGTTGAACAATAAAATTGTTAAATGTACATTGAAAGAGTTTATGAGGACTTTTTAATTTTAGAAGCAAAAATAGGAAAAAAAAACGTATTTAAAGAGAAGAACAAATAAATAACAACGGAATAAACGTAATTTATTGTAATTGTAGCTATGGTTTATAATTTAAAAAAAAAAAAAAGAGAAAATTTAGCAATTTAATCAGAATTTTTGTTTTTGTTTTTTAAAAAATATAAATTTCCGGTAAATTAGATGAAAGATTTTTAAAGATATGGACCAATAATAAGCAGTATTAAAAGAAAATACTGACTTTTGTCGATAAACTGAATTAAGAGAAAAAAACAATTAATAATGGCCCTTATCGGCGAAGTCACGTCACTGAAAGTGAGATGTTACATTAGTAAATTTGTATTTTTGAACTCGAATGTAGCGACATATGTCACACGTGTGACAGAAATCGGTATTAAATAACGAAGTACTTACACAAGCAACAGACAGTCACATCAATACTGAAGGTGACACTGACAAGTTAAAAAGTAAAGCGTTCTGAAAAGTAAAAATGGAAAGGCAAACATCTAAAGCGTAACTGAAAAACTTAAATATGTATTATAATTTATGCCTACACATAAATTTAATTAATTTTCAGACCAAAAATAACTACAAGTTTTTTTTAAATAATATACACTGATTACCGAACAAAAAATTTATAAAAAATCAAAAACAGCTGTCATAATACAAATTTCCCTGTCTTTCCTAAATATCCCTGTCACTGGTACTTTTACTCTCTACAGGCGACTATAGCGATACGAAATTTTACACTATGTGACAAGAGAGGTGACAATTGTCTACAAGCGACGTGACTTCGCCGATAAGGGCCAATATGTAGATACAACATACATAATTATAAAATAAAAATTATTCTTACCTTAATTTACGATGTCTCATAACAGATACAATCACTAACATATTGCCAAATATGGCAGCTAAAATGATGAAACCTATTACAAAACATTTGAATAATAAAAATATTGAATAGGATTCAATAACAGCAACTGGTACTGTTGTTTCAATAAAATAATTAGCATTATTATTGTTATTATTATTAAAATAATTACTAATACTGGCTGATTGTTCAATAATAATGACATTTTGTCCAGTGGGCGGAATTGTTTCTAATATTTCAGATCCAAAGGATGCCATTTTGATTGTTGTTAAATTATTATTATTTATATTAATTAAATTATTTTCTAAAGATTGTCCATGATCAGAATAATGATGATGTAAATGTTGATGTAGTATATTATTTGAATTTTCCATATTATCCATAATAATTGATGATGATAACATTGATTGTTCAAAAACAACCATTTGAATATTAATTCTTAATTAGATATTTATTTTGTTTTGTGTATTTGATTTTCTGATTTTATTTAATTTTTCTAAAATTTATTTATCATTTTTTTAATAAATATTTTTTTATTGATCCTTTTTTTCTTTTCTTTTCTTCCTAATTTTCTTTTTTTGATTGTCTACAAAGAAAAAAGAAAGATCCTTGATTTTTGTATTTCTAATTTTCACCCTTTTTTTTTTTAAATTTTTATTTTGATATTATTGAAGCATAATGATTTTCTTTTTCCAAAATAAAAGTAATAATTTCCTCCTTTGGACTCGTATAATTTTTAATATTCTTTAACAATTCTATTTTGAAATGTTTTTCTTTTTTGTTAAAGTTATTTATTTTTATTGCATTGTGTTTGTGTTAACTTTTCAAAATATTTTCCTTATTGAAATTTTCTTTTTATTATTATTTTTTTTTTTAGTTTCTTTTACTTTTTCTGCTTTTAATATTTTGTTGTTTCATATTAAAAAAAAAAGTATCATTAGATTTTTAATGGTTTCCATTTGATGATTTTTGACAAAATGTTTCCATTCAATTTAATAAAGAAAAGAAAAATTTTTTTTTTCAAATCTATTCAAGTGTAAAAATATTAATTAATGAAAATTTTCTGGGTATTTTTTTGTAATGTTGTTTTTAAATATTTTATTATAAGAAATGAAATCCAGTATTAATTTTAGATATACCTAATTGTGGAATATGAAACCTGTTGAGAAAATAAAGAAAGAAAAGAAAGAGAGAGAGAGAAAAAAAAGATGTTTTATATTTGAATAAAATTTAAATGTTTAATTTGAAAAATATTCAAAAACAAAAAAACAAAAAAAACAAAAAAATATGAATTTAATTAGAAATTTTTCTTGTACAAAAATATTATAAACAAAAGATTTATTTTTTGCTGACTTTTGAATATAATTTAAAAAAAAATATTATAATTAATTAATTATAATTTTAAATAATTTTTTTTTTAACTTTTATAATTTCAGTTTATGTTTTATTTTGTGTTTGTTGTTAGTTTAATTTTAAACTTTTATTGCCTTCAAGGTAATAAATATTTAATTTAAAAAGATTTTATAATTTTCTAGGCATTCTAAGGAATTGTTAACTTTTTTTCTAAAATAAAATTTAGGATTAATTTAAAGTACAAAAATGTGTGAAAACATAAAGAGCAGTAATTTTAGAAATAAAACGTTAAATGAAATATAAAATGTTAAATAGAATATTGAAATTTCAGCACCACAAATGTATGATTTTCATAGTTAATTTCCAAAATAATATGCTATTAATATCCTTGGAGGGGATGTTATTGTTTTAATACCGTTATTACCGAAAACAATTTTAAAGGATGAATAAAATTTAAAAAAAAAAAAAAATTAATTTATATTACACTTTAAATATAATTTCTTGTAGAAGAAAAAAATTAATATGCGTATTAACAAAAATAATATGGCATAAAATTACGTTATTTTTAATTGTAAATAGAATAAAAAAAAGTTAATTTTTGTTTTCATCTTAAATGTCAACAAAAAATAATTTATGAACATTTATCAAAATTTTTGAACTTTCAATCTCTTGTTTTTTTTTTTTTTTATGTCGCTGACGGTTATGTATAAAGATAGAAGAACACATTACAGTTTTATAACACACATTTAAAGGAAATCAAAAACAAATTTATATTTTTACCTTTTCACCTGTCTTCTTTCAACTTCTTTTTCGTCTTTAAAATCCATTTTATCATTATCATACAAGTCACATACGATATAAAAGTGAAAAAATAAAAGGAATAAAGGATCAAAAAATTCTTTTTTGTCACATTCGCATTGATTACATTTTTTTTTTTTTTTGTGTTTGAAAAAAAGCAATTTTCTCCTCAGTAAAGCTAATAGCTATATTATAATCTATTGAATTTTATTGATATTTTGTGTTAGAAAATAAAAACCGAAACAAAATTGAACGATGGGGGTGTCCTCTAATACATATAATATCATCACTATATTGGAATGTTGAAAAAAACCATATCATTCGAATTCCAAAACATGTATAAATTACTTTTTTTTTCTTCTCGTATATAAAAAAACATAAAAAAAAAAAAATAAATAAAATATTTGTGTGCTAACGTTTAATATTTTCTAATGTCCAACTGTGTTTTTATTTTTTATTTTTTTATTTTTTTTTTTTATCATTATTATTTTATTTTTGTATCTAACGAAAATTGCTTCCATACACAATCAAGAAAATATCTTTCCTTTTCAATGAGTTTATGTCTATTTTTCTTATACGAGTATTTTCATATTTATTTATTTTTTTTTCACATCGTTTTTTTCTTCTTTCTTTTTTGTGTTATTGGTTTATCAAAAACATTTTTTTTTCAAGAGCTTTAATAAACTTCTCATAGTAATATTCAATTTTACAAGTCTATTAAAGTATATTATATATACTTAGCTCCACATTATATGTACATATGTATGTATATATTTTTATTTTAAATATCAAAATACATACGAACATGCATATAAATGTTTGTTTGAACAAATCGATTATAGATACAAAGAATGTTCCAGAAAAAATAATTTTCATTTTCAAAGCTTTATAAAAATCTAATAAACAGAAAACAAGTTAAAAGAGAGGAAAAAAAAATAATATGTAATGATAAAAATAGAAGTTCAGTAAAAGAAGAAAAAAAAAATATGAAGCAAAAATAGAAAATTAGACGCGGGAAAACAGAATAAAAAAAAACAACAAAATATTAACGGAAAAAAAATAAATAAATTGTTGACTAACTGATTATACAAACGTGCTATGAGTGTTAAGTTGTTGTTTTTGTTTTCGTTTTTTTTCTGTTTTGTTAATTTTTCTATTAGAAAAAGTCCATTAATTAACTTAGTAATTAAAGGGTTCGAAATACCTGTTTAAATATTGAAGGGTAACAAACCAATGCCAAGGGCAACAAATTGTTTTAAGTTTAGATACTTACATAAAATTCATTTGTTATATACATACTTATAATATTTATAAATAAACACGTGTATGTATATACATTATATACAGTCTAGCTGGATGTATTTGAAAAGGATATAAACATATTTTCCGAAAAATATTTTAGGGTAACTTTTCGTAAATATATATATACATTATACTTATAGTTACCTTATTCAGATACATAGATACAAAATATTGTTGAAATATTCAATTTAAATAACAAAATAACAAAATTTTTCACAATTCTGTAGATATTTTCGTTTTTCTTGTGTTTTTTGTTTTGTAAAATTAACTAGCAGTTGATTAAAGATTACTTGATTAGTTTTTCTTTTCTTATACATACACGTTTTTAGAAATTGCGTAGATTATACACAATAGATAAATTATAAAATTCTTTAAAGTTTAACTTTAAGTATAAAGTATAAATTTGGTCAATTCTCTGATAACGCAGAAGTCATTTTTTCTGAGGAATTTTATTAAAAAATTGTTGGATAATAGAAGTGTAGAGATTTGATACTTCTACATATATTACAATTTAAATTCACCTCTAAAACTATATAGCACATTCCTATTTTATTCACCTTATGTTTTAAATTTATCTGAAAAAAGGGCGGTAACGCAGAAGACTCGTACGCAACTTTATTAACACATTCTTGATATTTCCTTTAAGAATTCTGTTAATTGTTAAGTATTTAAGTATTGTCACTTTTATAGTTTTGTTGTAATACATGTCCTTGAAAAAAGTATTCAATAGAAAACCCATAAAATTGATCTTTTACAATAAGCAATAAAAATTTATGAGGACATTCCAGGTAACGCAGAAGACAAAACGAGGTAACGCAGAAGACATTGCAATTTGTAGTGTAATTTAAAAAAAATTTAAATGTATATTGTATTTATAATAATATACTAAAAATCAATGCCGATATCAGATCAGTTCCAGCTGTCTATAAAAACAAAGAATTTTTTTATATTTAGCTATTCTTTTCAACACTTTTCCTGAAGAAAATGAAAATTTTGGTTTCATTTTACAGAGAATTGACCATTTACAAAAAAAAATTTGTGATATTATGTTACCATAAAATTTATTACGAAATTTTTTTTTTTCCTTTTTCATTTAAATAATTTCATTTACCTTTAATTTTTTGTATTTTTACAAAGAAAAAATAATTATTTTTTTCTTATACTTAAAAGTAATTTTGTTTTTATATACAAAAAAAAAAATTATTTATTTTCTCTTGAATATTCTATTTACCCGAACAGGGTGTCTGATATTTAAATATCACAAAATAAAACTATTGATGTGTTTCAGTGATAGAATAAAAAAAAAACCCATTCATGATGATGGGAAGGAACCCTTTAACCATTTATAGTTACTAAAGGGTGGGGGTGGTAAAGTTTTTCTAAATTGCAATTTATTTCTAAGAAATATGACTTTAACATCATTTTTCTTTTTTAACTTCTGCTAATTGAAAAAAAACCGTACTTTCAGGTTGTTATACTCTTGCAATCGGACACCCTATATATTATATATGTAGGTAAAATATTACTAATATATTATTTGTATCTGTAGTATGCAAGAAAAATCAAGTTAGAAGATCAATAAAAATGTTTTATAGGTACATGTAGGTATTGTATACCTATAATAACTTTATGAAAAAAAAAAAAAAAAAATTTATTTTATGTTGGAAAAAAACGCGCGTTCTATTTTAAAAAAATAAAAATTGTTGCTTATTTATCGAATGTATTGGAATATACTCGTATATCAAGTTCATTTTCATGTTATTGATGTAAAAGAGAATTTTTTTTTATCTTTTCGCTACCTATTATTTTTTCATTTGAGACATTTTATCGACATTGAAAATAAAAAAAAAAAACACCAACTAACTATTAATAGGTATCATCATAAAAATGACCTAGATAGTCAAGGTATTGTGCAGATATCGTTCAATTCCGTTTTTTATCCTTTTTTTTTCATAGAAGATATAAAAAAATAGGTATCATATGTTCTTATTTAACGTTAGATAATATCATAATCGTGTATCCTGTTGTTAGTATCGTACACAATTATTTATTTTTTTTCTTCTTTCTATTAACTGCTGACTTGGAATTAATACAATTAATACAACTCATTATGAGTAGATTAGTTTTGAGTATAATATGTCTCTGGTGCTGGTATCTACATATGCATAAAATTTTTTACTAAAAATATATCTAATGTAAAGTCCATAATGTGAAATGCATAATTTAGAGATTTTAAGTGAAATTTAAAATATTCAAGTACTACTTTTGAAATAATTGTATATAGTGGACAATTTGATTAATATTAAAATTTATCATCTCGTATAGTGATGTAATATAATGAAATAATACGTCTTTTAAAGGAATGGACATAAAATTACATTTTGCTTTATAGATTAAGAATATGAAATTCATTACCTTTATTTAGATATTTATATTATAAATTGAATTAGAATATTCTAGAAGTCAAAAGATAATAACCATTTCTTAATAAGAAATAATTTCATAAACAAATTTATGAGTATTTATCTTTATAACTGGGAAAACTATAAACATAAAAAGATATAATATTGTATCTTTAATTTTAATTATAAAAATAAAAATTTATCTATAAATATTTTAGTTTTTGTCTGTCATTTACAAGTAATTCAGCTTTATAATAACTTTACTTAAAGCTTTATTTGAATTACCATTGAAAGATTATAAAAAAAACCATTTATTTATTGAAGTCCTGACTAGGTAACAGTATACAATTTTTCACAAACCAAAAAACATCAAATTTATACAACCATTATAAAAAAAAAAAATTGTATATTATATAATTCATGTGAAAATTTTGAATTTTAAGGATTTACATAAATTTCTGTCGAAATATCTTTTATACATTTTAATGTGAGATGAAACGTACCTTATTAAAAAATAAATTAATTTATTTAAGATAAGTCTATATAGGAGACATTTTAATGAAGATTTTCATTTTTACTAAAAGCAATTCGGTCTACACAGAATGTTTTATAGTTAAAATTATAAATATTTCCATATGAATTATATGTCTCATACTTTATATTGTATATAACGGTTATACAAAATCTAGATATATAAATTTCAAATATGAGTTAAAATGTTATTAAAAAGTAAAAATAAAAATGCAATCATTATTTTATTTTGTAATTTATAATGCCTAGAAAATATATCGTATATACCTATGTACTTATATATATGTATGTATGTATATAAAAATATAAAATGATGTTTCTAAGGATCATTTAAATACATTTACTTAAATATGTACATACATAAACTTTTCTTTTGTAACAAAGCTAAATAATATAATATAAATCACATAATGAGAAAAATATTGAAAAGATGAAAATGTTTATTTATACGCAATTATACATATGTACATATATACAATATACTCGTATGTATGTATAAAAGATGTAAAAAATATCGATACAGAATAAATACATAACTCAAAGTAAGATTTCCAATTAAGGATTAAGATCTTTTATGATATTACATAGGAACAATAAGTCTGAACGGAACTAAATGTCTGTATATTTTATACAGCACACATATATTACGTATCTACATACATATAAAAAAAAAAAAGCTTAATCAGAAATTCAAAAATATCGAATTTTCTGGGATAAAATCCTTAAAAATCTTCATCACTTAGTGATATACTCGTACAATACACTTTTTTTTTTTTCAATTACCTATCTTCATTTTTGTAATATAAAATGTACTTTGTCGTTGCTCTTTTTTTTTTTGCTTTTTAATGTTGCGTGCATAAGTTTTTGTTTTGGTAGATACATATATGATGTATTGTGTATAAAATAATGTAATCCATCTTCAGGTGATGGTTTGGCTTTTAAATGTGTAAATTGTGTGAATTGAATATATACTTTTTGATATATAAAAAAAAAAAATAAACGTGGGAATAAAGTATTAGATATACATGTATGTAGTACATAAGCTTTGGATACATACATATATGTACATGTGTAGGGTTTATGAAAACAATTTGGTGATAAAAATACATAGAAACTGATAAAGTGTATATATTTATATCAAGATAATATATACAAAAATGTTGCAAAATTAAGGATAACAAAAAAAATAATAATAATAAGAATGAAAATAGATAAAAATAATAAAAGTATAGAATATAAGGTGGGTTTGTGAATATATATTATGAAGCTTAAGATATTTCGAGTAAATATTTAATGTTTAGTGCTTAAGAATGACAAAACATAAGGTCAAAATAATTCAGATAGAATATAAGAGATGTTTTATTTATTTTTATTATGTTTTTCTTATTATTTTATTACTTTTTCTTTTTTCCTTCGTATAATTATTGTTTTTCGTTACAAGGAAAAATTTATGTATGTATGTATTAATTAATGTTGGTATGTTGATTAAAGACAGATAAGAAAGATAAATTATATTATACACTTTTTTTTTTACTTGGAAAAGATAAAGGATTTGATTTTTGTTACATTTTCTGTTAATTTTATTTTTTTGTTTGTTTTTTGAATGAATGTAATTTTCTTTTGTTTTTCTTATCTTAAGTGTTTAAATTTTTATCAAAGTGATTTGTTATCTTAATTTGTTAAGCAACAGTTTTGTTTTATTTTTCCTTTTTTTAATTTTTTTCATCTAACATAGCAACCTGTATAACTAAGATTTTGTGAATGATGATAATGAAAATAAGATTTGACTATATCCATCATTTATACATTAATCTTTTTCAAAACATTATTATTATTAAATATATACATAAATATTTTTTTAATTTAGTTTTGTTGATGGATATTTATTTTTAGATTAATAAAAATTGTATTCGTATACAATATGCTGTCATATTGAATAAATTGAAATAATAATATAGATACTGATGTTTATGTACGAGTATATACATATTTATAAAATAGATACTTTTATTTCATTTTGTAACAAAATAACGTCATAAAGTCTTTATAGATCAATATTATAATCTGGCCAAAGAGTAAAAAGTTCTTTGTAACGCCTACAGAATATTTTGACCTAATGACCATTCTCTATATATAAGTAAATATATATACATATATACAATACATGTATTTTTATATGTTCGGTAAAAGAAATAAAATAAATTATTTAAATTAATTCATTCTATGGATTTGAATATTACAAATGTTTCATTTATTTCTAATAAGTTTTTCTCTTTTTTTTTTCAAAAGAAACAAGTATGTAAATAAAAAAAGGGTTTTAAAGGATATCAAATACACATATAAATAAGTAAAATAAAAATTTTAGATATTGAGATTTTACTCAATTGGATACTGAAAATAAATCGACTTTTTTTCTTTCGATTGTGTCAAAAAAGGTTTCCTTTTTTTTCCTCTTTCTTTTCTCCCCTTTGTACGAGTACAATAGACTATATTTAGTATAGATATACGTTTTTTGTTATAAGTAAAATTGATAGGAGCGATAATAATTTTTTTTCTACTTATTCTTAAGAAAAAATTCAATGTCATGCATATACAAATGTATGTATAACATATTATTTACTTTTCGAGATTTTATTTAGCACGTGTAAAATTAATTGAATAGCTAAAAAATTTAAGATTCTGTGAGTGTGTTTTTTTTTGCTTTTGAATAGAAAATTATTAAGGTTTGATTTCTAGGAAGAAAAAAAAATCACAATTGACCTTGTTTATTTCTTGTGTTTAATTTTTATACTCATGCAAAAATGTGTCCTTAATATATTTTTTTTTGTTAAAAAATTTGTTTTTATAGATTTTTATGATAGACGAAATAATAAAAGGGAAATCAGTAATTTTTGTTTTCGTCTGATTTTATCGGCCCCACTACGAATTATTTACAATGTTTTTTTTACAGATAACAATTGAAGTATACATACCCCCCCCCCCCACTTCTTTCCCCTTGTTATTCAGATTTAGGTACTTTTCATTTGAAAAAATAAACAAATAAAAATCTTATCTGAATTAGAATTTTTTGTAAAAAATGAACAATTTCATTCTTAAATGGAAAAGTTAAATAATCTCGTGCATAAAATGACACTTGAAACTTTTTTTTTATTTTGTGTGTCAATAAAAACATTTTTTTTTTTTTTATTTCTATTGATTTTTACTTATTTTCTTCTATTATTTGTACATTTCCTAAGTGTACATGGTTAGTTGGTTGGTTGACGTGGCGGTTCTTTGGATTATTTCCGAAGACCCAAATAGCAATAAGCGTGTCGTTTTAATACCACACACCGACACACCTCACAGTTGTCGAATCAAAGGGTTGAAAACCCCTCTGTCATACATGTACCTACAATTTAAAGTGAAATGCGAACCACTAAATTCGTTGGTAGAGAACGAATTTTATTCGTATGACAGGGCTTGGTACTAATATTTCTTGTAGTTTTTTGTGACTTAGCTTATGGTCTCTAAGCAGAGCCACCAAACTACTTTAGTACCGAGCACATACCCAATTCAAAGTGAATTGGTACTCATTCAAAGCCGAGTGAACTTAGGCGGACTCGAACCCGAGCGAGACCTTCAGCATCAGAAGCCAAAACTCTACAGCTTCATCTACTGCCCGCCCTTCCTAAGTATATATTGAAATTTTTTCTTATATAAAATTGTGCACTTTATACAGTAATTTTGAAATAAATTATGAAAATAAAAAGTAAGAAAAACATTTATATGTATGTAATTGAATTAATTTAATTAAAAAATTGTTTTTTAAATTAAAATTAAAAAAAAGAGGTAAATACACAAATATTTGTCTAATTTTCTGAAAATATTATTTTATATAATTATATTCATAAAACCCACAAGTTAGTTAATATAAAAATTTATAAAAAGTAAATTTTAAAAACAAATTAATTTTTTTTGAATTTTTCACTAATTGAAAATTGAATTTTAATTATTACTCAAGGATATTAAAAATTCATTGTGAAGTATCTTTTTTAAACTGTTGAAAATACCCATTTATTATTAGGCTTAATTTTGTATATAGTATATATACGATATACGAGTATATAAATAATTCTCATGGGTAAAATATATACGATGTTATACAATTGAAAGCAACAGCTGGGGTATTAGAAGAAAAAAAAGTGTTTTTTAACTTGATTTTGTTATTTTATTCTTATTCTTGTATATGTATAGTTATGTATGTATATATGTATTATTTTTTATAAATATAATACAATCAATGAAGCAAATCCTAATGAAAAGTTTTATCTACTTCCTTTCTTTATGCAAATGAAATCCTTTTGGATTTTATACATATATACAAATATATTTATACTAAATTGAATATATTATCATTTAGATGTTTATTGAGTTTTTTTATCCTGTTTTTTTTTTAGTAGTAAGTGTATAGTTGTAATATCTATCTACACTATATTCTTGTTATATGTGGCTGTTTATTTATGTTATTTTAGTACATTGAATTTGTAGTATTAGGGGTTTATGTACATAAAAAAAGGATTATTTCAATGGATGTTCAATTTTAAGATGTTACGGTAAATAAAACTAGAAGAAAATCGAGAGAAAAAAATAAACAGAAAAATAAAAAAAAAATAAGGGAGTAATAAAAAGCATCGAAAAATTGAAAAAAAAAAATTGGGTTTTATAAACTTTGAATTTAAATGAAAAGGATAAACTATAGTATAACAGAAAACAGGGAAAATTTGTTTTAATAGTAAAAATGTAGAGTAAGTTATTTTCTAAATAAGCAAATACTGATAACAAATTGTTAATTTCTACAGCAATTTGATAGATTTTACTTTAAATAAAGCATTTTTTTCTTCAATTTTAATATTAGTTATGTTCAATGAAATGATCTGAGTTTTGCAAGGATAACAAATACTTAGATTTTTGTACTGAAGAAAATAAAAGAGCATTAGTGTCAAAGATTAAATAAAATTTATGTATGTTGTCACAAATGTGAACTTGTTTAAGTTGTATTTTTAAACTAGAGATCCGTTATTTCTTATTTATTTTATAATTCTTGCTCTCGTGTTTGAAAGGATTATTTTCAATTCATCGTTAAATGATGTTGAAGCTATATTTTCAAACAATACCATTTAACCAGTTTGTGCTTGATCCAAGAATATTTATTCAACATAAACAAAGAAAATCAAAAAACAAAAGAAATAGAAGTAATTAAAAAGAAAAGAAAAAAAAAATAACTGGAATATATTAAATTAATTTATTAGGATTTATTTTGATTGGCTAATTATAATTTTGACCTTTGCCATTTTTGTAATCAAATTAATTTGAACAAATTGTATCTTATGGTACATGATTCATTTAAAATTGAAAGAATTTATTTAATAATTTATTACCATTAAATATAAAAACAAACAATACATTATGTGTGTGGGTGATGTTTTACAAAAACACAAAAGCTAATTTAATGCAATTTAATGTCAAATATTGACATGTTCAAATTATCTATATACTTAATAATAATTGAATAACATTTTTAAGGATAAAAAAACTTTTTTTGTTGGCTTTTTTCAATTACACATATTTGATAAAACATGTTAAGGCTTTTAAAAAAAAACATATATTCATTTTATATAACATATTTTTTGACATTGATAAATAACACATTTTTTATGAATATTACAAATTGTTTTTCTGAGAAAAAAAAAAAGAAAAGAAAAGGAAAAAACAAAACAAAAATTGGTTCATAAAAATAATAAGGTAAATATCCAAATTTATCTAACAAACAACAAAAACAAAAAAAAAACCTTTAAACATTGTCTGTTTGATAATAATGATTAAACATACTCGTAATTAATTTGAAAAATTTTTTTTTCTAAAAATTATAAAAAAAAACAAAAACAATAATAAAACAAAAAAAAAAATGTATAAAGAAGTGATGATAAGGATTTAAATGTTAATTATATAAGGTATATATTTATATGGGTTGTGGGCTTTTTAAGAATAATTTTAAGAAAAATGATACTACAACAAATTTATAATTAAATAAAATAATAAACAAGAATGTTAATGAAGGAAATACTTTATAATTTTTAATGAATTTTTTTTTTAAATTTTTTAGTGTCAATTACACCTTAAATAATTCATAATAAATATCACAAATTATACATAATATACAATATATGTATAACATATATATTTTTTAACAAAAAATACATAAACCCATTTCAATCTTATTCTCAAGTGTGACATTCTTACTTTTATAATACTTTTATATGTTGACATGTTTATATACCACATATACATACATATGTACATTATGTAATATGTACATACATACATGTATGAATTGTTAGTTGTTTTTGTTTGTGACATTTGAATGTCATGTTTTTGGAGCTAAAAAAAAAGTCTTATAAGTATATATACATATTATAGGTACACTTACATGACCAAATTATATCAAAATATTGCTTTTGAATTCCTTTGAGAAGTCTTGAGAAAGTAAATGTGATAATAATGATTTTTCTTCGTTTAAAAAACAGAAAAAGAAAAGAAAAAGGGGAAAGTTTGATATTATTCCATTAGAAATCAACAACTCAGGGTAATTATTATGTCGTTAATTAAATTAAATATACTTTTGAAGAGATTTGACTGCTTATTGTTAGTGGTCTGAGTATTCAACTTATCCTGATGTGTAAAAATAATTCATATAATTTTTCTAGAGCTCATTTTTATTGTAAGTTTGCAGTTAGAAATGAGAGCTTATTAAAAACCAATGTAAAACTAAATTTATTTATATTAGTTGATCGGTGTTAAAAACTGTTTTCAATTTCAAATTTGCCTCAATTATTTTATAAATTCTTGTTTTTGGAAAAATGTCAAGCTTTAAAAAAAAAACATCAATGGCAGAATGGCATGCAAAAGGCCATGGTTGAATTTTGCAACTCAGTACATTTATAAGCATATATCGCTTTGAAATGATGTAATTTTCGTCAATGAGGCAAAAATTAATTTCTGTGGATCAGATGGAGTATGTCCTGTTTAAAAAGAAAAAAAATGCGGCTTTTAAAAACAAAAATATAATACCAACAGTAAAACATGCAGGTGGAGTTGCTATGTTATGTGGCTGTATGGCAGCTATGGCAGGGTCCATTTTATCAGCGATATGTTACAACTTTTTTCAAAATATCTATAATAGTTTGATCAGATACTTTCTTTGATCAACTTCCGAATAGCAACACTAATTTCTTTGTTTTTAGGCGCCATTTTAAAATATTTTATACAAATAATTATATCAAATGATAACAGGACCTTATAATAAACTGATAATAATGAAATAATGCAGCTTTTTTAATTTTAATAACAGTAACATACGTGATAACCGAAATTATAATAATAGATGCCAATACTTTTTTTGCGTTATTTTACTAGTTATTTGAATAATATTATTAATTTTTGTTGTTGTAATTATTAATTTGCTATAATATTGTATATTGAATTAAAGGTAATGAAGAGAACATTACATACCATAAATCATAATTTTGATATCTTGCACAGTACTCTTTAAAATCGAGTTTATTTACTGGAAATGCTTGGGTGTCAATACTTTTCTTACATACTGTAGGTAATTATTTCCAGATAAAATATATTTTCTTATTAAAATTATCTACTAATATACATAGATACTATACTCGTTAAAAATAAAACATGTTTTTTGTGTTTGTGCATAATTTCCTCACCTATACATATAATATAAACACAAATACATAAATATATACATAATTAATTCTAAAAGATAACTTTCACTTCAAATTGATTGATTTTAAATGGAATATTTCTACTTTGCTTCATTATTATTATTTTTTATTTTTTTATTTTTTCATATTTCCTGTTCAACAGATGGGTTCACAAATATTTGAATGTGTGTATACATATACCTATGTATATACATATGTATATATATGTAATTTATTTTTATGATTTCATTTGATTGTATTCAACATAAAAGTGACATATATAGGTTAATGTTATTAATATACACACATATTGTATATTATTATGTGTAAAATACATATTCTTGGGGGGTTGACATGTTTGTAAATTGCTGTGTCATTGAAATAATAATAATAAACAAAATGAAATGTCTTGAGGTTAATTCATATTTGATAAATATTTGAAAAATTTGATTTTCAAAATAAATATAAATCATTTCCGAATTTTTTTTCTTTTTTTTTTTTAATAACTTTTGGAGTTTTTATCACTTGTATGATAAAATATCATGAGATTTTCAATTTGGTTAATTAAATTAATTTTTTTTTTTTCATTTTGAAAATGATATTACAATATGATTTCACTTACACGTTTGTAATTGAAAAATTTGAAGAGAAAGAATCGCTAAAAACAAATTTAATTAAAATTCAATAAAAAAAATTGTTTTTTTTTTGTTTTTCTATGAATTTTTTTCTTCTTTAATTTGAAAAAATGAAATTGAAAATTTTATTATGATTTTATTTTAACTTTTTCTTGTCATTTTTTTTTAATTTAATTTAATTTTGTAAAATGAATTCTTACAAAGGACTTTTCTCTCTCAATTAATTCTCAATAAAAACAAAACAAAAAAAAAAGGAATGCATCTACATACGTCGTTCTTTTTCATATACATACACAGCTTCTTTTTTAATTTAAATTTTATTTCCTTTTTTTTTCTATATTCTTTTTTTTTTATGAGACTGTTTTTTTTTTCTTAATGAAATTTAATTGTATTCATTGAAAATTTTCTGATAATATTTCCGCTAAATAAAAGTGTACTACGTAAAATGAGAAAAGAAGAAAGGTAAAATTAAGAAATATATACATTAGGTATATATCAGGTACAATGAATACGAAATGAACATTAATTTTTTGTTGTCCTTTTTTTTTTTTTTGAAAAAGCACGGTAGCATATCCAGGATAATACCAATATATTAAATTAAATTAGAATAATAACAACTTATGAGAATTGTTTTTTTTTTTTTCATTTTATTTTTTGTTTGTAAATAATAATCTAAAAGTTTGCTTGGATTTGTAATTCTAATTTAATAAAGAAATGAAAAAACATTTTTTTTCTTTCTACCTTTCTATTAAAGTTCTTTATTTTTGATATTCTAGCAGATATTCATTTTTGCATAATTATATTTGAAATGTATACGTTGGAAGGGAATAAAAAAAATTAGGGTATATTTGGCATAATTTTATTTGTTTGAAGGGAAGAATTCAGTTAATTTAGTTATACAATTTCTTTTTCTTCTTTCTTTCTTTCTGCTTTTTTCAAAATTCATATAATATTTTTTATTTGTTTTATCATTTACCTTTGGCATCAGAAAAAGAAGCATTTGATACATAGAATAAATTGAAAAGTGAATTGAGAATTTCACATTGATTTAGTTTTTTTTTTAAATAAATATTTTCACATTTGAAATCAATTTGAATTTTGTTTTATCATGAGAAATCTATCTGAAATTTCTAGTGAATATTAAATAAATAAATTATATGTCGAAAATTATTATATGTACACACTAATCACACAAAAAGAATGAATCAATCAAAAAACAAAAAGGTTCAAACGGAATTTAGTTACATATGTATATTTTTCTTTGTGTTCAATCTTTAAAATATCTACTTGATATTTTTCATCATGAATTTCATCTATTTTATTTTCTTTAGATCTTACAGATTTAAAATTATTCACTTTTCAAATTCAAATAGAAAAAGATTTTCAAGATTTAATGGATTTACATGATTTCTATTTTTAACATTTTAATATTTCATCATAGTTGCATTTAAATTCTTTTGGGATTTAGGTTAGCAAAAAAGAAAAAAATAAATAAAAATTTTTATTACATTAAATATGAGTGATTTTATAAGGTAAAAACTTTGACTTGCTTTTGATTTTATTTCCTATGACGTTTTTGTTTTTGTTTTTTTATTTTTAAATAAAAATATTCTTCTTTGAAAAAAAAAAATAAAAAATTTTAATACTTATGTTTCTTTTTTCAGCTTTCGATCTAATTTATTAACTCGATAAAGAAAAAACTGTAAAGGAAAGCACAGCATAAATAAAATACAGATACATATTTAGAAAATTTTATTGCCCTCGTTTTCCTAGTAAATGCGATACACAGAATAATATTTTGCAGCATAAAAATACGTAAGTGCATATAAATTTTACATTATGTTGATTTTATTTTATCATATTTTTTTTTCTTATTTACTAGAAAATTTAAAATTTCTTTCTGTCCTGTATAAAAAGTCCTGAGTAAAAATTATTATTAAAATTAAAAAATTAAAGGGCTATTTGAATTGGAATATTTATGCTTAGTCCAAATTAATCCTGATGATAATGTTTAACTTTTTAATAATAATTGGTACTCCAAAATTCTGTTAAGACTTTTTTTTTTATCTAAAATTTACTTAGTTATTTTTTTTTCCTTTGAAAATACAAATAGGAAATTATGAAATAGTAAATATTTTTCACAAGGCTCATTTATCATACAAATTCCACTTTTAGAAAACTACACAGATACTAATATTCAAAAATGAAATCACTAAACCTCAAATTAATTTAGATAAAGTATACCAAAAGGATACAAAATATACTTATGTAATTACGTATTTGTTCAAATCCTGTCTACGTCTATATAAAATATAGATTGTGAACATCATTATTAATAGTTTTGGTGTAATGGTAAAAACTTTTGATTTTAGATCAAAGTTTCAAAATAAATTAACTAAATAGATATTTGAAACCATTTGAAACATTAATCAATATTACATATACTATACTTGAAACATTTAATTTTCTAATTCAATTTAATAGAATAGGACAAAAAAAAATTGATTTATTATCCATTTTATGATAAATTATTAAATGATAATTGAAAAATAAAACAAAAATATATATATTAGGCTGTCCCTTATTTGTCCTACCAAAATTTTTTTTTTTGAAAACTCGCCTCCTACACCTCAATTTTTTTACTTAATACAAAATAATTAAAATCCTAAAATTTCATAACTTTTGGAAGTTATTTACCCGTGCCGACAGAAGCTCCTAGTTTGTCTGGAAAAAGTACGAGTATTAATGAAAAGTCTTAAAATTTAAAGTACATTTTTTTCGTATCAGGAAAAGATTCGTCTATACATATATTCTTGTGCACATCTTAGTACAAGACTAGAAGACCTTGGTAGTCCTGCATTAGTTGACTATTCGTACTGAGGCGATTATTGCTTTTCCTTTTTTTAAATCATCACGGCTTTCCCACAGTGAGTATTGGATCAAAGTTCAAAAACTCTTTAATAATTCCAAACCGAAATTCGAAAACTTTCATACTATTCTGAGAAAGAAAGCATCTATCGTTCTATCTGTCAATTGTCGAAAAATTAACGTTTTTCCTCTCTACTGAGATTGCCCTTATTTTTGCAATTTTTCAAAAAAAAAAAAAAAATGCATTGCGATTAAATTCAAGTGTTTTCTGATCTAGTCCATTTTATTTGCGTCAAATTTGTGCAACAGAGCCCGAGATATATAAAAGCCCAAAGTTGACAAGTCCCACTTCTTCCATACAAAATTTTTGGTAATTTTTCATAATGAAATCGGCACGGGTAAATTTTGTTAAATTTACCTGTTTTTTAGGTAGTTCTACTTCAAATTGAAGCGGTGTAAGCTGTTGACAAACAAACACTTTAAAAATAAGGGACACTCTAATACATATGTACTTATATACATATTTATTTAAATCGATTTATTTTTTTTTATCAATAATAAAAATCTTTTTATAAATTACATGCATAAATGATAATAGAATTCATGTTGAATGAAGCATTAATTAATGATTGTTTGTAGTTTGTACATTTTATTACATTTACACACCCACACCCCGTATAATCAAAAATAAAACTATTTTATTATAATAGTAGAGAAAAATGAAAAAAAAAAGCTTTCATCCTGGTTCTGAGGGTCTATTCTGTTTCGTCGAAAAAATGAGAATGAGAAATTTCCAAAGTTTTTCCCAGTGTTCCGATTCTAATTCAATGAGAAAATGACAAAAACTGTCAAATTATTTTCATATGAGAAAAAAAGTTTCATCACTATATCAGCGTATGAGAATTCTGAAAACAGTGTTTGAAGTGCATTTTTAAATTAATAATTTAAAAAAATAGTCGATTTGGTAACGAAGAAGACATTTTTTATGAGAAATTTAACTAAAAATTGTTGGATAATAAAATTAGAAAAAAAATATTGAATGTTCTCTGAATTTTATTTTCAAATATCAAAAAATTCATATTCAGTATTTTTTTTCTCTAGAATAATTATTAAATTTTTAACTTCGATGAAAAACATTTCAATAAAAAAAAAAAAATAAAGAAAGATGAATTAGGTAGATTCTCTGGTAACGCAGAAGACATTTTTGTGAGAAATTTTATTAAAAAATTTTTGGATAATGAAAGTGTAGAGACTTGATACTTCTACATTTATTACAATTTACCTTCACTTTTAAAACTACATATGCTTATAGAACATTCCATTTTTTTGACCTTTTGTTTTAAATTTATCTGAAAAAAGGCGTTAACGCAAAAGACTCGTACACAACCTTATTAATACATTCTTAATATTCCCTTTAAGAATTCTGTAAATTGTTAAGTATTTAATAATTGTCACTTTTACTGAAGAAAGTGAAGATTTTGTTTTCAATTTACAAAGAATTGACCAAATACATAAATAAAATAAAATAACAATTTTTATTTTTATTAAAATAATTTTGAATGCAAGTAATGTGATATATTTCATATTTTTGTAATTTATTAACTACATTTTCTATAATTAAATTTTTAAGTATTCAAATATTTCAAGTATTATTTCAAGTACAAAAATGTAGTTAATGTATTACATTTTTACAAACCGATGAAGTAATGAAGTAAATAATATAGGTACATATCTAAGAATGTAAATAGTATAACCTGCTGTCAAATGTCAAAATTCCAAAATCAAATGAGAATTCCAATATAATTCCATTCAGCTGGAAACTCAGCAACAATGTTTCATTATGCAAAACAGAATCGCTTTAATGAGAAAAATGGAAAAATAAAATGAGAAATTGGAATGAGAAATGAAATTCGAAGTTTTTCTCATTCTCATTTTTTCGACGAAACAGAATAGACCCTCTGGTTGGTAAACAAATTGATTGTATCTGTATTTACTCGTATATATATGAAAGTAAACACATCATATATATATGTAAAATGCATCTACTAAGCATACATTATAATGCATACTCGTACATATACATATGTTCATCTATTGTAGAAACTAACCTACCATTATATTTGTGCTGCAAAAGCTTAGATACATATTTCTATAATATAGTTTCTATTAAAAGAGCATTCTTTGATCAATAAATTGTGATATTGAAGCTAATTTTTAGTGTAAAAATATACACTAACAACTTTTTTCTTCTACTTATTTAGTTTTTGTTTTGTTCAAAATTCATTATCATTATAAATACAATTTTTTTTTCGTCTCTTTTATTATTTTGAATTAGGATGCAAAATTAACAATACCATTCTCGTAAATAATATTTTTATATACATACATATGTACATACGTATATATGTATATTACAGTAAATATACATTAGAAAAATTATATATTACATAAAATGTATAACAGAGAATATATTATGTAAGTAAATTTTATAGATTATGTTTACATTGAAATCAAAGTCAAAGTTTGTAGATAAATATACGTATGTATGTACATATATGTATGTATGTATAATGAAACATTAAAATTAATGAAAAAAGTTTTCCTTAAGGCATTCTATTACATGAAATTTTAATTTAGAAATAACAAATTTTTTTTTTTTAAAAATTATACCTATTTAGTTTATTACACAAAAAAAAAAGGAATGAAAAATTGAAAGAAAAAAAAAATTTAGAACAATTTATAAATTAAAAAAAATTTATTGAAAAATAGAAAATAAAATTTTGGATTCGGTATATATGTACGTAATAACGGTTATAAATTTTAATGTTATCGTTATTTTTTCCAATAAGTGATTAATAGGATAATAGGTTAATTTTTATATAGTGAAAACAACACTCTGGAAGTATGATTTAAGTTAGAAGCAAGGAAAGAATAAATTTCAAATACCCTTGAGCCATCAATATTAACGCATTTGAAACTTTAAAGACTTTCACCATAATTAAAAAAAAAAAAAACAAATAAAGTTAAGTTTATCAAGTACGTAAGGTACATGATGACTTTATTTTTACATTATTTTTCGATTTATTACAAGAGCCATTGTAATAAATAAAGCACTTGATTTTATCTAAAAACACACTTTTTCTCGTAAGCCCAGAGCAAGACTATACCCTCTTTTGTATTATTATATTTTTTTTTTTCACTTATTCAAAGGACTATGTAGACTGATGTTGATTTCGATTGAAGTATCTAATCGTTGTTATTTCATTTGTTTATTTTTATTTTCTTTAATTTATGTTTTTCTGGATATGATATAGTACCTATATAGATTTTTTTTTTCTTTTCAAATGTTGCTATGCCAAGAATATTATTTTTTGTTTGTTTGTGATAAGATTAGAAACTATAGAATACAAAATTGGAAACTCTGAAAATATATCTATTAATCTATATTATAATGTAACCCATATACTGTATAGTAGATTTATATTAAATTATATCTGTAGTACGTTTTCAATTATATTAATAAAATATCTAGATGTACATACGATTTATATTATCTTTTAATTTATAAATAACTGGAAATATTTTATTTATATTTTAATATATTAATATAAATATTAATTCAAAAAACAAAAATATACCTATATCTATGATACATGATATTGATTATGTATACAAATCTTAATCATTGATTCAATATAGTAAACAATTTGCATTTAATTTAAGTTCAATTTGGTATGATGATTATATATACACAGGCCAATCAAATTGTATATAAATATAAAATGGGCTATTTATTCTATCAGAAAAAAATTTTTTTATTACTATTTTTTGCTCCTCTTTTTTTTTTTGTATTTTTCCCAGGAAATTTCATAGAGGGTAATGACACCAATGTTGATCAGTATGGGTTTCACAATCATAGCAGCTCGAATAACGTATATGTGTGTAGTGTTTGATGAAAATTATTTTTTACCCAGCAAACGTAGATGCGATAAAAATAGTACTTCCAAAGTACTTACCAAATCAACACCGTTCTGCTTAATTTAAGATAGGAGTCGGGATAATTTTCACTTATATACTTCGTGTTTGTGAATAAGCAAGATGTTTTCTTCTTTTTACAGTGATAGAAGCACATTTTTAGTACTTCCTCTGCACTTTCGTTATGTCAAATCTTTTTTTTTTGTGGTTGAATACATAAGACATAAGACTCAACACATCCACGTTTGCTGGGTAATGACTCAGCTTGTCGATTTAATGTTATTACTTAACACCAATAAAAATTGGATATTTTTTTCTTTTCATCTATTTCTCAAGTAAATAAAAAATTTGTATTTATATCTTCCAATTTTTATATTTTTTACACTTTATTCATATTTATTTTTATATGATCACTTAAAACTTTCAAAGTTTTTAATATTTTCCTTTTAAAAAAATGTATTTTAATAAGTAAACAAAAGTATAAAAAAAATCTCACGAAGGTTCGATATTAGTATCGTTACCCTACCCTTAAATGTTTATGGTAATAATGATTTCATTTTTTTGTATTGTTTTTGGAAAAAAGGGAGTTTAGTTGTATTATATTGATATTTTATATTGAAAAGATACTTTTGACCTATACTATATGAATGTGAATTTTTTCATTTTGTTTCTGTCCTATTTATTTATGTATTTTTTATTTATTTATCTACCATTTACTAATTTATAAATATTTTTTTATTGAATGATAAAAAAATTTTTATTATCTATATTTTTTTTACTTACTTAAATATCTATACGTAAACTCGTATACATACATATAAGTATATATTATCTGTTTTCTCTTTAATAAGTGAGGAGGATTTTTTTTTTTCCTTTCTTTTTGTTTTTTAAATTTAATTTTTTTTCTTTTTTATATTTGGTATGGGTTAAATGAAATACTGGTCACGTTTATGCAAAATTAATACCATTTTATTGACCATGAACTTAGTAGATATATTTTCAAATACCAGAAATTATAATATATGTATGTACATTGAAAATTAAGTATATATTATTGTATATAAAACATACATACATATATGTATGTACTTATACTCGTATTAAAGTAAATGAATAATAAAGAAATTCTTAACGAGCTCATTAATTTTATGAATGTATTTATTTGTAATATTTAAAAGCACAAGAATGCGAATGATAAAACTTTTTTTATTTTATGAATAAAATTTTCTAAACGTATTCTTTTCTTTATTTTTTTATTTTTGATATCTTTCATTCCCTTTTATTTATTCATATCTTTCTTTTTTTTTTTTAATAAGTTTTATTTTGCTTTATTTTATTCTTTAGTATTCCTTTTTATTTTTTTTTTTCATTTCGTCATTGCTCATTTACATTCTGAATTGAAAAATTTCGAAAATTGAAAATAAAAAAAAAAAACATTCAGAATTTAAACAATGTAAATTATACATGTACCTATATTGTATAGATATTTGGTATTTGAAGAATGTTTGAAAATAAAAATAGATTGAATTTGAAAATGTTTCTAATCACATACATACTATACATATACATATTTATATTAAAGTATTCATGTAATCTCTCCTAATTATCTTTTTAGTGAATTTTCCTCTTTTGTAAAATTTAGTGATTGAAGAAAATGAATTTATCATTTTTTTTTTTTTTTTTTTTTGAATACTGAATTTAGGTTAATTTTTTTTTTCGTACTGAAATTTTTCTAACGATGAATTTTCACTTTTTTTGTAAAAAAAAATGTAAAACGTTTAACTAACTGTATATACTTTTTTCTTCTTCAAATCAATATTATCAGTTCGTTTTCTTCATTTAAGATACACAGTACGTGTTTAAAAATGTGGATACATTCGTAAGTATACCATATATATATATTTTTTTCGTTTTGCAATGAGAACGATTAAAAATTCACTCCACTGTAAGAAGATAAACTGAAATTGAGTATTTTATGTTTCGTTTATTTATTTATTTATTTATTTTTTTTGATTGATTTAATCGATAAAATTCTTAATCAAACGTTTTATATAGAGTATCTTTTTTATATGTATATATTTTTTCTTCTTCTTTTAACGAGACAATTTTATTTTATATTGATGTAAAATTTCTAAAAATAGATTATTTTTTTTTAATTCAATTATATTCAATGATTAACTTAAATCTTATAATTTTGTGGTTTATCTTTAAAATTTTGAATTATGTAAATATTTGTTACATTTTGCCTAATATTTTTATTTATTTATTTTTTTTTTTTAAATTCAGATTTTCTTAAATTCGCATAAATTATTTATTCTAATTTCGTTTAAATTTATTTTTAGTAAAATGTACATTTACATAAAAAAAAATATTAGTTAGAGATGTTACTTAAGTGAATTTCCTTTTTCCTTAATGAAAATATATAGAAAATTTTTAAGGTTTATAATCCTTTTATTTCCTTTCGCATTTATCATCATCCTTTTTCACAGAAAAAGTAAAATCTGTCTTTATGCTAGAATGAGTTGTTAAAATGAAATTGTCTGGGGTGAAGCTTTTCTGTTTTTTTGTTTTGTTTGTGTGTCATTTTATTGAATGTATATATGGAGTTTAGTATATACATACACATATGTATGTATAGTTATAAACAACTTACATGTACAATATATACTTTTTTTTTATATTATAAACATACGTATACACACAATAATCAAAAGGATTCTAAATAAGTACATTAAATTGTATATACATATGAATAAACAATTTTTCTCCATGATGTATTACAAGCATATATAAGCAATACTAAGTAGAGTACAACACATATATTATTATCATCCCCTAACTTACTAAATATTTTTGAATAGATACATGTTTTTGATATACACAATATGTGATGTACATTTTCAATGTTAATATTCTTAATAGACCACAAAGTTACGCTAAGTTTGGCAGATTTGGTTGAAAATATAAAATGAAAAAAAGGAGAAAAGAAAGGATAATGTTTCAAATGATTCAAGGACAATAAAATGATAATGTTAAAACCTTTAAAGGTTCATGGTCCCGTTTATTTTAATTGATGTAAAGCTTTTGTTAGATGGATATTTAATAATATAAAATTTTAATATAAAAAGATATAGGTAGATAATATTTAGGTAAATATTTTCGTTATTATTATTATTATTATTATTTGGGGATACGCATATGCGTAAGAGGATTTAACTTAATATTTTACTCATTTTTAAATCAAATAAAGGTATTTGAAATATCTAAAAGGCTTTATATTGTTTAATAAATGTATATAAATAGTATATCTTTTTTAGAATATTATTTAGTACATAATATCTTCGAAATTGGAACACTTGAACTATTTAGTAAGTTTCTTTGTTAATTATTGTTTTGTTATTTTGTACTTTTAGTAAGAATTCGTAATTACTGTTTAAGTGCTTTACCTTTTATCATCGATATTATTTTGAAACAAAAACTAAAATATAATTAGTTTTTAGTTTTTCTATTTTATATTGCTTTTGTATATTATTATTCTAATTAATTCTTGAAAATTTGTGTGTTTCTATGTTGAATTATAAATTAGTGTATAGACAATATTCGCCCACGATTAATGTATGTATACATATAAAACTTTAATGTTTTAATGGGATATTTTTTTAGAATGATAAGTCTACAAAGCTTGGAGAATTTATCATAAAATTATCTAGATATTACTTGGAAAATATTTTATTGTAAAAATGTTTAAATAATTTTTAATTAGAAAAATAGATAAAAATATATATATTTAAATGTTCAATAATTATGCGATAAAAACTAATTAAGATATTTTTTTTTCCTACAAAAATTAAAAGCAATAAACGCCTTCCAGGATCAATAATAATTATTTATTAGGGTTTTGTCTATGTGACAAATTTTTCCTATTATAAATGATTTGTGCGTAATAATTTCGCATTTATTATAACATTCAAAAACTTTTTCTAATTACTAAATTTTATTGTTAGTTATAAATACCGATATAAATAAATTTTTACATGTACTAATTTATATG
The DNA here is from genome assembly GCA_932526495.1 of Bombylius major. Taxonomy (NCBI): domain Eukaryota; kingdom Metazoa; phylum Arthropoda; class Insecta; order Diptera; family Bombyliidae; genus Bombylius; species Bombylius major. The sequence goes on along the minus strand of OW052044.1, from coordinate 10,098,548 downwards.
GAATAGGGTAAATATTTCTATTATCGACTTTTGACCTCGAATTTGATTTTTAAATATTCATAAATGTATTTTAACAGCTTTAAAAATTTATATGTACATATATGCGAGAATATTCTTCCTGAAAGATTTAGTACATTTGAAATGCTCAAAAGAAAAAAAAAAATTACTTCATACAAAGTTTAAAAGATGAACCATCATCATTTTTTTTTCTCCAAAATTTGGTCTGCTTTTTTTTTGTTTTTGTTACAAAATTTATTGCATAAAATTTTTAAGACTACATAACTTAAAGCAAAGAAAAAAAATATACCTACATATCTCCAAATTATGTGAGAAATTAATTATGACTTCAAGGAAAAACAAACCTTCCGTAGATAAGTATTAATGAGGAGCCACTATAGCAATTTTCATAAATTTTATATAAAGACATATTGTACTTTATTGTCTTGAAAATGCATATTTTAAGGCTTATAAATATTTTATTAAGTAAGAAAATTTACAAAGAACAATAATAATTGTCATGATGCTTTAGAATAAATGTTCGTTTTCAAGAACATTTCACCTATGAAGATACAAGGTTGCAATAAAAATTACTTATAATAAAATTGTGAAGTTTGTATGATAAATATTAGAAAACACAAATGAAAAAAAAAAAAAGAAAATTTATGCAATTTTTTAAAAGAAGGATAAAAAATTTTCAATGTCAGAAAATGAATTGACTTTTTTTTTTTTTTCTTATTTCCATTATTCTATAATACTCGTATTTGTGGTGATGTAATGTCTTCAATTAAAAATAATGATTAAAATTAAATCTATCTTGAAATATAAAATCTTTGTAATGTATGGTATTAAAATGAAAGTTAAAATGTACTTTACATACATATACATATACCTACATATGTATACGTATATATTTAATATCTTAAGAAAAACCAGTGGTTTTGCTGTTTCAAATAGAAACTTTTTCTTGTCAAGCATATTAGTTTTTTTTTCTTTTTCTAAATTTAAAAATATTATTAATGTGGAAGAAGAAAAAAAGAATTATTACATTTTTCTATTTACTTAATCTGGGATATTACATATATAATTTTTCTTATAGTAATTTTACTTAAATCTTTTTGATTCTTTATGCACGAGTATCTTTTCAATTTTATATATAAATTGAAATTTCTTCTTGTTAGATCATTATATTTTCTATATATCTATATTTTTTTGCAATAATAATATTTCACATCCGTTATGTCATTTAAGTTAATCTCATTAGATAAAATTCAGTTATCCATGTTCCCTTGTTGTGTAGGATATTAATCATAAAAATTAGACAATTAACCTTGGTTGGGGAAATGTTTTAATGAGAACTTGTCATTGGTTTTAAAACTTTTTTTTATTTTTTTTTATTTTTTAATTGAATATAGATGCTACTGTGTACTATAACTTGTCGTTATGAAATAAAAAAAAAGTATTAATTGTGAATTCCTAGGATTAATACGGCGTCTTGAAAAATATAAAATGGGGGAAAAAAAAACTAATTAAACAAATAGACATTTTCAAAATTATCCTGTATCAGTTCAAACTCTATTTTATGTCCTTTAATTCTCTATAGAACATTATAATTAAACAATTTTTTAATTAAATATGATAGACTTATGTGTGTAATCTTGTATATCCTTTTTGAATTTAATTTTTTTATTAATGAAAATTTTTTATGTTTAGAAAAAAAAAATGCATTTTTATTACATTTAAGATAATGGAATGTTATAAAAGAAAATAGCTTAGAAAAATTAGAACCTTTCTATACAACAATTTTGCAATTTAAAAAAAAAAATGAAATTCATTGTTTCAAAAATTATTTAATAGCTATTATTTTTTCTTTCTTTCTTGAAATATAGAATTTGTGAGTTTTATGTATATTACATAGAAAGGAGCTATGAGTTTAATTAAATTTTAATCAAGCTAAAATTGATCATAAAATTAAATCCGCATACAATCAACAAAGGAAAAAAAGAACATAGTAAAATTTAAATTTAAACTTTTTATATATTTGTATATACATACATGTTTATATATGTATAAACAACATGTTGAACAAATATTATCCACACAATATGTGTACTTTTGTGTTTTGTATCAAAAAATATATATAAAATAGCATTCATTTTTAATGACTGTAACATTTTATCAATTTTACAAAATAAATTTTTGTTTATTTGTAAATGTATATACTTTCAAATATGTATGTACATACATAGTATATATGTATTAATAAATTTTTTTACATGAAAAACAAAACGAAAATAGAATAAACAAAGAAAAATAAGATAAATAGATGAAATAATTTAGCAATAAAAAAGAATATAATAATAATAAAAAAAAAATTTAAAAAAAGATGGGCATTCACCATTTATTTCTTATATTTAGTCAGTCATAATATTGAAAGGATCTAATGAGTTTGAAAAGTCTTATAAAAATAAGACAAAAATATATACAATTTAAAAATAAGTATATTAGATTGTTATATAATATTCATATACAGGATGTTTCACAGATCGTGTGCCAAACTGAGCAGGAACTGAGCAGGAGTGGTAGAAGGGGTTATTGTAGTCCTGAAAATGACTTATTATAGTCCTGGAAAGGACTTATTGTGGTCCTGGAAAGGAGTTATTATTACCTAAAATTCCTTTTACAAATTGTTTTTGATGTTTTTGGATACATTTTGCAGCTCTTAATAAGTCCTTTTCAGGACTACAATAACCCCTTCTCAGGACTAGAATAAGTCATTTTCAGGAATACAAAGTAATTAACACAGAGAGTCAAATAAAACATACCAAAAGTCAATTGAATAATTCGTTTTTTCCCAAATATTCGGCTTTGAACATAAAAAAGACGAATTTTTTTTCAAAATTTTTTGACTTTGAGTTACAATAACTTTAAAACCATTTAACATAAATAAAACTTTGTAAAAGACATTTTTTCAAAGCCCTAAAGGTTCTCTTTAGAAATAATTTTCATTTACCTCTCTACATTGAGCGAACGCTGAAATATGTTGCGAAAAGTGAAACTGGTTACTTTTCGAAAAAAAATGTCTTTGATCTTGAATATCTCGGTAACTATTGAAAATAGATACCCCCCCCCCCCCCCTCCCATACGATTTTTTTCGTTTCTCACCGAGATCTACCACCCTGCTCAGTTTGGCACACGATCTGTGGAACACCCTGTGTGTATATACATATATATACTCGTATATAGATACATTCATGTATAAAATAAGAATATATATTAAGAAAAGAGTACCTTTTTCAAGAATTTACTGCTCTGTTTTATTACGATAACTTTTTAAAGTACTTTTTGTTGTATACATATACTTACATTAAAAATGACGGTTTGGCTTATATATTTTCACATATTATACAGCTATACATATTATTTTTATTTTTTCTTTGTTGGTATTTTTGGTCTTTTCAGTACCAACTTAAGTTTTAAAGGAATTGGAAAGAATAAAAAGATATGTTAAAATTTATATAAATTTGAAGATACTTTTTACATTTTCATATATAAATTTTAAACTCTTCAATCTTACAATTTTTACCATATGACGCTTTTTCAAATTATCTTATCAAATTTTCAAGCATCAAAAAAATAAAAAAAATAAATATATACATATATACTTATGTACATATGTGTGTATGTCTCTGTTTATACGAAAATTATGTGTTTTCTTGTACTTTTGTTATGTTTTTTTTTTTTTGTTGTTTAAAAATAGAATGAAAAAAAAAGGTTGTTTAAAAAAAAAGAAATAATATTTATTATATTTTCATCTTACATAAAATTAAAAGTAAAATAAAAACAGAAAAAATAACAAAGAAAATAAAAAAAAAAAAGAAAAGAAAAAAGTACTTTTTGAAATTAATCTAAAAATGAGAAAATTTTTACTTCTTAAACACAAGATACTCATAGATTTATCAATGTCAATTTATTTTTATTTATATTTATATATTATATTTTTGTCTCAAGTATAAAATTATATTAATTTCAATTAATTTACTTTAACGACATTATTTTTATATATATAAATGGTTTTTTAAAAGTAATCATTTATCATCGATTTCGAATATAAAAAACCATATTATTTAATTATTATCAGTTATAAATGAAATTTTTATATTGATTTGTTTCTTTTTTTGTTTTTTTTTTTGTTCGACCTGTTAACAATGATGCAGGTCAATAAAATTTTCCTTGACATTATTATACATTTATTATTATTATAATCCTGGTGTGATGAAAGTATGTAATTGCGGTAACAGGACGATTACTTATATATGTACATATACATTAGACTGTCCCTTATTATGTACAGCAAAAAAAAATTTTTTCTAAACCAACCTCTCACCCCCTAAATTTTTTGTACTTGACGATGTGAAAAAAACCTCAAAATTTTATAGCTGTAGAAAACCATTTAACCGTGCCGCCAATGGGGTTCTTTTTACCTATGTATGTAAGAAAAATGTACTAAAAAAATAAGTTCGTATGTTAGCACGTTTTCGTCAAAAATCAGATTTCAAATTTGAATATTTCTGGACCTCGTGATCCGAAAATCGTGAAATTTCTGCAGGGTGTACTTCAAAAAACAAAAAAATTAGGGAGATTCTGAGAATCTGAAAGTTGAAAAATAAGGGACAATCTATTATACATATGTATATTATAAATGAGGTTTTTCTCTATTTGTTATTCAAATTGAAATTTTCAATGTTACATACTTATGTACATAAATATGAAGTGTATTAAATAAATTGTAAAATTATTTAAATATTCTGTAGATTATAAATTTTCTTTCATATTTATCACCAAGCATCAGGTTAGATATTTTTTATGTACAATATCTCATATTCTCTTATCATATTTTTCATCATGATAAAAAAATATTTCGTAAGCATAATTTTCTTTTTTGAAGCTAATTTTATTTTTTATTTTTTTTTGCAATGTCATAGTTTAAATTTTGAAGGATAATATATAAAAAAAGTGAAACAAAAAATGTTTTTGAATTAAATTAAAATTTCAAAGTTCTATTTCCACGGGCTAGACTGTTTTTTTATAAGGAAAAAAAAAATTGTCTTAAAAGTATATAATATTCATTATTAATGATTTATCATTTGTTTTTTTGTTGTTGAAAATATTAGTATTTATTTGGTATAATCTTCATTATCAATATAGAAAATCATCAAAATTATCACTTCTTTTGTTTTTGTTCCACCCTTTTGTTATTCTTTTAAAAGACATTATTTTTATTTAAACTTTCTAAAATAATCGATAAGATGGATGCTCGAATTAGATAAATAAAATATTTTGTATCTTAAAGAAAGAAAGATAACTTAGCTTAATTTTGTAAAAATGAAAAAAAAAATATAAATAAATAAAACAAAAAAAAACATTGTAATAGAAAATTTCTCAATCTATCTATTTACCTGTCATTTATATAAAACGTAATGTAATAAACACAATTTCTGTATTTTGTGTCATAATATCATGAAAAAAGAATAATATAGAGAAAAAGAAAAATAAGAAAATTGGCAATTGTCATGAAGAAAGAGTTTTCTTTACTATATATATATACGATCTTATATGAAACACAATGTCGCATTGTAAATTCAAGAAAATATTCGATATTTAGTAAAACATTTTCCATCAAATGGAAATATAAAATCGTTACACAATAATGTATGTACATACATGTTATATCTTATTTTATTTTTAACATTTTTTTTTTAAACATTTTTCCTTCAAAAAAGTATATATTGATACGTTATATTTGATTTTCGATAAATTCTGTAAAAATAATACGATAAACGTTCTGAAGAAGTTCACAATTGCATTTTACTTTTTTTACTTTTTTTTTTTTATTACATAATTTAGTTTTTTTAAATTTACAAATATGATTTTTCATAAATGAAAATACATACTATTTTCATACATCTAATGCATGATGTATCAATTTTGTAATTTTCATTTTTTTTTTTTTTTTTTTTTTGGTTTTGTCATTGAAACTTTTTTATTTAATAAATTTTAATGCGGTCACTGGTTGATATAATATATTATTCCTCCTCTTTTTTATTTTATTATTTTTTTTGTAACTTCAATTTTTTATTTACAGTATTTTAGAATTTACAAGGAAAAACATCTTCTTTTCTTCTATACTGTATACTATCGACCTTCAACTTTAAAATTTTTTTTGAAATTTGAATAAAGGTTACTATTTTGCATATGTTGGAAATAAAAAAAAAAAGAAAGATATCCTGATTTTGTTTTTCCTTCAAATTTTACAAATAAAAGAAAAAAAAAAAGTTAAAAAAAAGTGCTTACTTTAGCATCATTGAAAATATTTTATGTAGTGTAATGCACAAAAGGTACAAAAAAACATTGTATGTATGTAAATTGCAGCAGAGAAAAACTTATCTTTATATATGCTATTATAAAAATTCAATTATTTGTTGTCATACTGTATGTGTGTATGTGTCATTTGGCAGACAAAAACGTAATTTATAATTAAATATATAATTCTTTTGCTTTTGTGTATGTTATTTTTTTTCGTTGTTGTTGCTGTTATTGTTGTTGTAAAATAACATAAAAATTAAGCTTAAATTTTTCTAAAGACAATAATGGTCGAGCGATAATAAAAAAAAATAAAATAAAAAAATAAAAAAATCCACAGTATGAAATATTTTCAGATTTTTCTTTCTTTTGATTTGTTTTTTCTCAATTTTTTTATTTTACGTACCCTTTTTAAAACGTCGATTAAGAAATTCCCTGAGAGACAGCTGTCTGACCTTTCTGATTAAATATAAAAAAGCGTGATTGTTTTTTTTTTTACTTTTTTGATTATTTTTTATTTTTTTTTTTTCATTTTGAAGAACGAATCTTTGAAATTCGCGAAAAAGAAAAAATTGATAACTTTTAAATTAGTATAAATTTTATGAAAAAAAAAAATAACAAAAGCGGACAGTTTAAATTAATTAAAATTAATATACTCTTCATAATTCTTAATTTTAATTGATTTCTATCTTTTTCCCTTGATTTTTAATTATATGTTTATTTTTTTATTTCGTGCAAAAAAAAAAAAAAATGTTATTGTTTTGTTTATTTTTCTATTTTCATTGGTACTTAAACATTCTCAAATTTCCATGAAAATTAAATGCACAAAATACAAATAAAAATAATAATTTTCTAAGATACAATTATTCTCACAAACATAAAATTACATGTTTATGTATTTTATTACTATTTTTATGTTAGTTAATTTTCTTATTTTGACCAACAATACACTAAAACAATAACAAATAGGAATTATATGTTTGTAATAAAAAAAAACTATATTATTTGCTTTTTTTTTTTGGTAATGAAACGTACATAGAATGTAAATTTATACATACATTTATATGTATTTAGATATATTTATATTAGAATTTTACAACTTATTTTAATGAAAATGAAATTTTTTTAAAGTGAAAATTTTAGCTTTTGAAGATAATGATTTTGATTTAGCTTGCTGAATTTTTATATTTAAAAAGTAAAAAAAAAAAAAAAACAGAAAATAAAAAACTCTCTAAGCAACAAAATTAATGTTAAAAGAAAAAAGAAAATTATTAACATAATTTAAACATAAAATGCTAGTACACATTTTAAATATTAAATTAATTCTATGTAATTAGTATCATAATAAATTTGAAAAACATAACAAAATAAATAGAATGTGGAAAAAAGAAAATACATACTTATCAATTTTCACACGAAGTAAATAAAAGTGTGAGTTTTTTGGTTTTTTTGTTTGTTTTTTTGTAAATTTTCTACAAACACAACTAAATTAAGAAATTAAAATTAAAAAAAATAAAACTTAACTTAAAAACTGGGTGTGCGATATACCGCATATTTAATTTGATGGTACATTATTTGGTATTTAAAATTAAATATTTTATTATAATACACGCACGTGTAAAATTATAAATATAATTTATTTACTAATTATATTCTTAACGTATAGAGAGTTCGAGAATTCGTGTTTTATTTAATCGTTATAACAAACAAATTTAGTAAGTGTGTTTGTTTTTCTTTTTGCCCGTTTAAATGAAGTACATACATAATTCAATTAGTTGAGTGTTAAAGTTTTGAAACATAAAAAAAAAAAAACAACCAACATTTAACATGGGAATAAAATTTAAAAAATTTTAAAAATGTTTCTGTGAGTTAGTGGTTGAACTTTTAAATTAACTTTCAATAATAATTTATGAGTTTTGTAAATAGAAATATTATTAATATTTGTAGTTTTCTACAATACCGGTAGTATTACAGTGCAGTGTGGGATTTGTTCTAAATTCTAAAGTTCAAAAATTCTAGAAGATAATTCAGACGAATTATTAAAAAAATACAGATAAAAAATTAGTAACACACAGGTAAGAACCACTTTTTGAAAACTAATAAGCTCTTAGTGTGGCGATATCCATGTTCTCTCTTGAGAACATCACGTTATCATTATTTATAATGAAAAATTTTTCAATTAACTTTTTAAAATAATGATTAAGAAAAATTGAATTTTTAGTTTATTTTCTTGATTTATATAAAATATAAAAAAGTCCTTTTTTTTTATTGATCAACCGTTTTCATAGTTGCTTTAAATTTTGTTCAATTGAAAAAAATCGTTGTACTCACTTAAAAAATTTAATTAACCTTTATTAAACGTTAATGTACGTATAAAATAATTTAACGTAAGTGTATACGAGTATTAAATGGAATTTTCATTAAAAAGAAAAGAAAAAAATAAAACCAAAAAATGGTTTATGGTATTTAATACTTAGTTAATTAACTAAGAATTTTAAAAAAGAACCTTTGAAATTTTATTGAAAATATATGTATTTTTTTTTTTTAGGTCTGAAAGCAAATTGTTTTTTTAAAAAGAAAAAAAGTGGGAAAAAAAAAGAAATAGAGAAAAAACTAATTTAAAAATATTGATTTCTTTGTAACACATAAAACTTTCATTCATAACGTGTGTTTAGAGGATTTAAAATAAAAAATAATAATCAATTTTTGCGGAAAGAAAATATGTATATAAAAATACAAATTTAACATTTTTTTTTAAATCAAAAGCACACATACACATATATGTTCACTTTGAATAAGAAAAAAAAAACTTTTTCTCATAATCCCACAAAAAAAAAAAGTATAAAATTATCCTTAAATCCCATATACTTTGGAATGAATACTTTTTCAAACCTTTTAGACTGAAAAAATATAAGATCCTTTGAGATATATGTACATATATGTATTTGTAAGTTTTATTCAAGATTTTATTTTCTTTGTTGAACGTGTCTACGAATTTTTTTTTCAAATAACAAAGATATTTATATTAAATTAAGAAAAATAAAAAAAAGATCTTTTGAAGAATAAAAATTTTCCAATAAAATTTATTTTTAGCATTCTTTTTCAATAGTGAGAGCTACCTTTGTAATTTTTTGTTTTTTTCCAATATATTGTGTAGATTCGTACAAAAATTTGATATCATATTAAAATTTAATTTGATTTAAATTCAATAACTTCAAAATTATGTTTTATAAATAAGGATTACGACGTTTATTAGTTTTTCTATTTAAGCTCTTCGACAACCAAGAAAACTTTTTTTTTTTATAAATTTGCAACATCAAAAGAAAACTCAAAGTAAGAAAAACTTTAAAATTCAACGAAAGAAATTTTTTTTGTCAATTATTTAGCCTTTAAAAAACATAAAATATAAGAATTTTTATTTTTGAATTAAACTTTTTCAAAAAAAAAAAAAAAAACTTTTTAGTTTTGCAATTTGTTACTTGAAATTTTGTTTGAGCAAAAACTAAATAAAATCGTCGTTAATGTTGTAATCTTTATTGTTGGATGAAAACGATTTGAAAAACTAACTTTATTTTTTTTTTTTTTAATTTTCTACACAGGACTCTAAATTCAGAAAGTAATATAAAAACTTTTGAAAATTTTGTTGGCTTTTTCTATGTTGTGTTGTATACAACAACATAAAGTCTCAGTGGAACTTTTAAATGAAACAATTGACTTCAGTGCCAGTGGTATGATATAATTGAAAAATTGTTTTAAACTTGAACTTTTCACAGAGAGTGTAGCAAAGTTGTAAATTGGTAGTGGAATGGCATTCTGACAATAATGGTTTTAAATTTTATTGCAAATGAAAGCTATGTAATTTAATTGAATTAATTATACTATTGTAAACATGTGGCAACCAAATTCTATTAAATACAATCCTAGGTTTATCATACAAAAATAGTTTGTCCTGTATTGATGAAACTGTAATTTACACTTAACGTAAAATTGAAGGTACAAGTACATCGATTACATTTGTAATCGAAGCCAAAAATATACGCCATGAATTTTCAATAATGATTTAGAATTAGCTTTTATATGAAGATTTTTATATGTATTTAATTTTGGATAATTTCTTAAAAATTTATTCAATGAAATTAATTAAAAAAGTAATTGTGGAATTGAATTAACAAGTGTTTATGATAATTAAAACATTACATTTAATTGAAAATAATTTGCTGTACAAATTATAAAGAAATTTATTTTTATTTCGAATACGTGTGTTAATTATTTTTTAATTTTTCATTTTTTACCCATTTAATTATTTTATTTAAAATTCATAAAATTTATTTTAAAATGGTTTACTTAAAAACTGTCTTATTTTTTTCACTTTTTATATTTTAAAGAACAAAAAAAAAACTTATTTAGATTAAAATAAAACTTTTTAATTTTTAATTTAAAGTTTGAGATTAATCTGTTTTTTTCCTTATTTTTCTTTAAAAAAAAAAAAAAAGAGATTATTTTCTAATTAAAGTTTCGATAAAGAAAATAGGATTAAGTAAGATTTTAATATTGAAAATTATGATAGCGAAGTTCGAAATAATTGAAAAAAAAAAAATTAATTATAAAACTACTAAACAACAACAAAAAAAAAAAAAACCAAGTAAATTATAGATTTAATTAAGAAGTTGCATATTCAGTTGCAGTTTTTACATTAAAAATGTAAAGAAAAGTACGTGAATTTGTAGTCTATTACATATTCTATACTAAATAAAGATTAAAATAAGAAAATTTCTTATTCAGAAATTTTTGTAATTTTGTAAATATTTTAATAATTTAAATAAGAAAACATTTTATCTTTTATTTTTTATCCTTCATAATCTTCTATTTTACAGATTTATTTTAATATTATTCAGATTTTTTGTTAGTTTAACAAATTTGTTTCTTCGTTAAAAATGCATAATTACTTTTTGTTGTTATTTTTTCTTTAGATTATATACAGACTTGTATACAAAGTAAGAGTATAATATTTTCACTTTTTAATATATATTTAGTTATTTTTTAATTTTTATATGTTTAAATAGAATAGAGTGAAAAATTCATTTAAAACATTATGAAGTTATCGCTTTCTCTTTATCTTTGTTTTGTATATCTCATTTATAAAATACCACACTGATTTTGAATAGAATTTTTGAAATTATCTTCCAAAAATGTTTTGTAATTATATGATAGATGAAACAAAAGTATTCTTTTAAATTTAAATTTAAATGAAAAGAAGTAAAAAACACTTTTATTTTAGAAAAAAAAAAAATTAAAAATGAAGGTAATTACTTTTTTCATAATAGTGGTATAAAACCATTATATAATTTTGAAGTTTTAAAAAAATTTAGATAAATAATAGTTTTCTATATACAAAAAGATAAAACTAAATCCTTTTTAAAATGAGTCTAATTTTATATAAAAATAGGGTAATTGCATATTGAGATATATTATAATGCAATCTTATAACGAACCATCATATGGAATTTTTTGAAATACTTTTTAAAAAATTCTAAAGTACCATTAGTAAAACTTTTTTTAAATTGATGTTATCAAAAAGTGGGATAATTAGTTTGAAAGTAATCTGAAAAAAAAAAAAGTTACACAAATTAAATTATTAGGTTCAGGAAATGAAAGGATCTATTTTTTTAAATTTTTTTTTTGTTTTTAAAATAGAACACGTCAAAATAATTTAAAAACTAATTTTCTCTTTAAAATGAACTACGAATATAAATGAGTATACATATATGTATACCATATAGTTACAATTTATTCACAATTTCACATAAGTGATTGTTACAATTAAAATTACAAGGCTTTACAAAATTACAATTGTGCATATTTTACAGAAATTTCATTTACAAAAATAGTTTTACTTGTTTTTTTTTTTTACGTTTCACCTGGAAAAATTTTACATTTATTTACAAAAAAACACAAAAAGAAGGTAAAGGTATTTAGAAACTTTTTCAAATTAAAAGAAAAACCAAACAATAAACACAAAATTTTTGTAACAATAAAATATCAAAGAAATTTGAATTTTCACACAAAATAAATATGTATTTTAACTTTTGTTTTGTTCCCTTGTTTTTTCAACATAATATGTTCCATATGTATGTATGTATAATTCATAATGTTTGTTATTTAATTGTTTGTGAAATGTTTTCTACACGTGTGTTTTAAATTTTTGAAAAGTAATGGAATTACTACATGAAAATTATTTTTAAAGTTTGTAGTGCTAACAATTTAAAAAAAAAAAAGATTTCTTCGATGAAAAGATAAATCAGTATATAATGTGTCTTTGTATATAACATTGAACGTTATTATTGTAATTTATAAAAAGCTTCCAAGAAAAAAAAAAAGGATTCAAAATCTTAAAATTAATTTCTCTAAATTTCATGTAGATACCAAATATCTTTTATACATAATTACGTATATATTTTTCATATTTTACAATAAAGAAACATTCTAATATTTTCTTCTTGTTAATTTGTTTGTCGATATAATTCGAGTGAAAACAACGAAAGAAAAAAAATATATTAAAGCTAATAAAATACATTAAAATATAAAATAATGCCTTAATATGGTATAATAAAAAAAAAAACTACAAAATTTCATTTCATATTTCGTGCTATTGGATAAAATAATTTTGTGTTTAAAACAATAGTAATAAAAAAAAAAACCAAAGAGGATTGAGGCCAATGTTTATTCATTGTTTCAAATAATAATAACATAATAATAATATTTTGACATAATTTTCCCATGAAAACCATAAAATCATATTTTAAAATAGAAAATTTATTATAATAATTTACCACAAGAATATAAGAGTACATATAAAATTTTTTAATGTCATGTAGCTAAACATAGACATATAATAATACATCCCTATTTATTTTTCTCCTTTTTTTTTAACATTCTATTATCTTAACCATAATAAAATTTGAATTGTTTAAATATCCTATTTGGTCGTCGTTGTTTTTTTTTCTTCTTTTTTGTGAAATATATTATTATAAAATTTCATTTTTGCCTTAGTTCACTAATTTGTTTCACGTGGCATTTTACAAAATGATAGTGAAAATTTTTATTGAAAACAAAAGACAAGAAAACCCAAAATTTCTTTTCTTTTCTCTTCAATTTGATTACATTTTCTTTTTTTTTCCTTCTTAATTTAACCGCAGGTGAAAAATGAATTTACCGTAACAAAATTTTTCGTGAAAAGAAAAATATAAAATAATATCATATTTGTGTGTTTTTTTTTACATACTTATTTATTTATTGTTTTTGTTTTTTTTTTTTTGAGGATCAAAATAAAATTCGAGAAGACAAGAAACATGATGTCGTTTAAATATAGACTTTGTCTCTTGATATTTGAAAGATGGAAAATTAAAAAAAAAAACAAAGCCATAGTCACATTTGTTCACAGTAAGAAAATATAAGAAAAGTAGAAAAACAATAACAACCACGTCAATTGAAAAACCGAAAAATAAAGAAATAAAATAGTGAAGAAAAAAAAGATGATATGAAAAATTGAATGATATCCATATTTATTATGCATGGTGAGATTATTAATATATGTATGTTAGTATACATATGTAGGTATATATTACCTTTTTTTTCATTTTTCTGTATGTATTTTCCTTTTTATTGTTTTTAACATAATTTTCGCTTACTCAAGAAAATTATTATTTTTTTTCTTCACGTTTTTGATGCGTATCCATCAGCATATTTTTTTATTACTGATATACATACATATGTGTATGCTCGGTTCTTGAAAAACCTTTTGTATGATATTACAGACTATTTAGCATTTTTTTGTTGTTGTTTATTTTCTTATATTTTCCTTTTTTTTAATAAAATAAAAAAAAAATAAAATAGTAAAGGTTTTATCATAAACCACATATTATTATATGAATAACCCATCATGAATATTATGTGACTTACATTCCAACCAAAAATCATTCATAAAAAAACCAAAAAAAAAAAAAGAAATAATAAAACAATAATACGGTATACATTATGTACCTACATGTGTAACGTATTTATACATATTATCTACATACATACATATATTGATTTCTATTCCCTGTGGGTTGTGTTGTTAAGCCAATCGACGAATAATCAAAAATATTATTCCTTTTTAAAATATGTCTGTGTAACGTATGCAATTATATACATATATGTATATGTAACAAGATAAAACTAAAAATTGAAATTTTATCTGTTTTTTGTTGCGTGTTTTAAAATTTTACTTTTTTTTTTATTATTATTATTATTGTTTTTTTTTTTTTAAATAAATCATATAGTAAAATATTAATTCATCATTTTTTTTGTGTTTTTTACATAATGTCTGTATACGTTCTACATAATATTTACCTTAATTTTTGAAATTATAATCCTGTTTGCCTTTTCACTATTGCTCATTAATTTATGGTTTATGACTATTTATTCAATTTACTGTTAAACCTTATTTAGATTATCCTGTTTATACATTTAATTTTTTTTTTTTTTTTTTTTTTTTTTTTTTGTTAATGCTTATTTATTTTGTGTGTTGTGATGACAAATGACCATTTATAAACTTTTTACAAATAAATGTCTAAATATTGTATCTCATCAATCAAAAATAATTTTCACATAATAAAATACACGCATTTATATATATGTTATTACATATTACATACATACATGTAAACATATTTACACATTATATTTTTCCTTTTCTTTCGTGTTTCAATGTAAATAGCATTAAAAATTTAGAAAACCGCACATTTTTATTTTTTTTTTATTATTAATTGTTCACAAGTATGTATCTTCTCATATCATCTTTTAATGTAATAGAAGTGAGTATTTTTTTTTCTCTTTATATTTTTAAATTTTCTTCTGTTAAACTTTTCATGTAGGTACATATATGTTATATTTTAATAAATGATTGTCGACCGACAATAACAACTGAAAAAAAAAAACCTTCTTAGAATTATTTCTTTTTTAACGATAAAAATTTGTATGGAGTATTTCAATTTTTTAAATAATAAGGATACTTTTTTTTTCATGTATTGTTAATGCACAAATAATAAACACGAGCAATTTAATTTTGTATACAAGTACTTATATTATATTGTTGCTGTCCAAATGTAATTTTACAGTTACACACACACACATAGAAACAAAAATTTTAAAATAAAAATTCAATTTATGTTTATATATCCTTATTTTCTTCGTCCGCTTTCAAACACGTTCACTTCTCGAATGATACAAAATTTTATAGAAATATCTACGAAGATGACATCCTTTCTTTCTTTTTTTCTTCTCTGAATGATTTTAACTTCTAACATCAGCAACAACAGGGACCTTAATAAATTTTATACATGCTTACACTTGTATATAAATAAATATGATAATGTTGGCGCACACATTTTAATGTTGCAAGGCGTTAAACCTCCTCATCTATTCCAGGTTATGTTTTTTTATCCAACAGATTGTGGGAATATTATATTAAACGTAAAATCTAAATATCTTTCCTACATGCCTACCTACATAATATATTTTCATTCATGTTTTAACATTTTTTCATTCTTCGTAAGAAGAAAGTGACGAACATAAAATAAAGCTTTTTATTTCAAATGAATTTTACCCCTAAAATAAGCTTTCAGCAGGTGATATATTTTATCTATTTTTAAATTGGAGTAAAAAGTTTAAAATTTTAATGTAAGGATATTAATATGTAGTTGTATATATCAGGATCAGGGTTATCCAATATTTTATTTCTTTAGGTTTTTTTCTTTATTTATTTCTATTTTAAGTCAATTTAATTTAAGAATATGCATATGTTTGTGTGTACTATAAAAAAATTAGAGTAGAAACGTATGGTGTTTTCATTATGAGGATCACTTTTTAACATACTTAAGTTTGTTATTTGAAAGTTTTAAAATTAGTTCTTAGGTAAAAATTTTTTTTTTCATGAGAAAAATGTTGTAATATGGTAACATTATTTTCTTAAAATGAAAATAAAAGTTTTAAAAAGTACAAGCAAAGTCAGCGTTTTTTTGTATTAACTGTATTTTACTACAACAACCAGTGGGAGGTGAATTTTTCATTTTTCATGTAAGAGGAAGCTTAAAATTGAAATTTTCACTGGAGCTTTGAAAGTTTGGTGTCTTAGATAAAATGAAAAATTAATAAAAACAAATTTTATCACCATCATTTTGGGTGTTATTTGTTTTAGCTTTAGGCATTTATTACGTATGCTTAAATTTTTAACCCTTTTATTAGCGTCCTGTTATTGCCTAAATTTTTATAGTGTGAAATATTATATCCTTGTGACGGGACATTAGCTTAAGAAGAAAAAAAAAACTTCACCACTAGATCTACTTCTTTCGACGTTCGAGTAAGATTTTGAAATTTCAATTAAATCTTTTTTTGAGAGTCCTTTTTATGTTTTAGTTTATTGAAATTTATAAATGCATACTACATAATATAAAGAACCAAGTTACATCAATTAAAGGACATAATAGATTTCGAAGAAAGATATCCTTTTTTGTTCAGCTCATAAACTGTTGGATTAAAGTGTAACAAAAAATTATATGTACTCTCATTTTCTTTTATTTTGTAAAAATTCGTACGACTTTTTATTGATATTTTCAGTGACATAATTTATCATGAACAATGACAACTATGACGCTCTACAAGACTCTTTAGGAGTGGATATAAATCCTGCAGAATTAAAAAATCATTGATTTACAGTTTAACTTTTTATTTATGCTTTGTGTTTGAATATTTTCGTTATAAATTCAGTGCTGAGCCTTTAAGGTGAGATAGGGTTGAAAAAAAAAAACAAAAATTTTAATTTCTTTATTTATTTATTCGCGGTTTATCTTATTTATGTTTTTTTTTACATTTTTTTTTAATATTCTCGATTTAAAAAAAATTATTTAAGATTGAAATTTAAATAAATAATCCTTTTTCTTTCATGTGAATTTAAAAAATACTAATTGTATGTTTCCAATTTTTTGTTTTGTTTTTCGGAATTTTCAAACTATTATTTTTTTTCGAAACAAACATTTTATTTTACTTAACGAAAGCAAACGTGTTGCCAATATTTCTCTGAAAAGAAAAAAAACAAATCAAATTTCAATACGTGAGATTCAAGAGAAAAAAATCTTAAATATTTTGTAAAATATACTGAAGTAAAATAAAAGATATGATTTTAATGTATATATACGTACACACACATATTAAAATTCTTAAATGTATACGAATTCATATAATATAATTTTTATACATATTTAAAATTCTTATCACGTTTACTTTTATTTATCTTAACAGATAAATCGTCCTTATTTTACATAAATTTCAATGCCTATATATTTTCAGAAAATCAAAAATTTCATTTATAGACATATCGTCTCGTACATGTGTATATTGTATATATGTATGTGTTTATATAAATGAAAAAATAATATTTTTTGATAGATTTGACACCTACCAAAAATTTGTGGTATCCAAAAATTTATTATTCAATTTGAATTTATTTTTATCATTTCCTCTTTGTTTGTTTTCAATTACGTTGCTTGAAATATTTTTAAAATTATGAAATGGCCAACAAGAAATAGGATACTCAAAAACTGCATATAGGTAACTCAAAATAAAATAAGTAGATTTTATTATTATGAATTAAACTCGGCGCACTATGGAACGATTTCTGAAGAAATTGTAGAGATGAAAAAAAAAAAATAGAGTCATTTGTGCATCTACTCTGCGAATGTCCAGCTCTAAAAGAATGAAGGCTCGCTTGTTTCAGAGCAAGGTTTTTTGACGGTCTAGACGACTTAGCAGAAATAGCACTGAAAGACTTGAATAAATTTATACAAAAACCGAAATGGTTTTCAGGATAAGCCAACTCCCATGAAGAAAATTGAAGGGCATTCACAATGGGCTTTTAGGCCTCCGAGTAAAATTGCTTCTCTTGAACCAAACATCCCTTCATACCATACAAATATTATGAATTGAATGTGATACTAAAAAAAGTGATGGCGTAATAAAATAAATTTTATTCTGGTATCAAAAATTTTTTAAAAAAAACATATATTAAAAATATAAGCAATTTTTTTTTAAGGTTAAAATTCATTACAGCATACATTGTAAATTTTTTATTACGAATTTTATGTTCACATATTCACACTTACTAAATATATGAAGAGACTAAGTAAATATTATGAAAAATTTTCGAATGTTAAAGCATGTTTAAAGTAATTTTAGGAATTTTTAAAAGTCGATGACTAGATAAAATAAAGCTAAAGATTTATCCGACAGGATTTTATTTTCGATAGAATATTCATTCATTATTATCTGGAAAGTGGAATGTGTGTTTGTTTTATATTTTTTTTCCTATACTTTTTTTTTTTTGTCATGTTGATAACGTGTTTAGAATTTATTATTGGGTACGCGTGTTTTTCTCAATTTTCCCTTTTTTTAATGATATAAAAAAAATACAATATCTTGTTTTTTTCTTTCTAAAAATTCTTTACGATTTTATTATTTAATCCATATCCACACCTATGTACACACACTTATGTAAGTCATATGTGTGTTTTTTTTGTTATTTTTTTCATCAATATATCAGTGTTGTGTGTGTGTGTGTGTGTGTGTGTGTGCTTTCTTTTATCTTAACATGTGCCCTAAAAAATTCACTTGTTTGATTTCAATATAAGCCATTCATTATTATTAAATCAGGATATCATAACTCCATATATATATAAAATTCTTATATGTACAATTGTACATACTACGAAAATGTGTATTTTAAAAACAAAAGTAAAAGAAAATAATTTATTTTATGATTACATATATTATATTTTCATATTAACCACTTTGAAATACGGTAAATTTAAGCGTTAATCAAGCCAAAAAAAAACATTAGTTTTATTTTTATTGTTTTATTTTTTAGATACAGATACTTTTTTAAACGTAAAAAACATAAAGAAATAGATTATAAAGAGAAAATTTTTTATTTTTTAATATTAAAAAAAGGTTCGACCTTTTTTCTTAAAAAAAATTTATTGTCTACTTGAGTGCTCTTTTAGATTTTAAAAAAGGTTTGTGTGTATGTGTGAACATTAGAAGAAGAAAAAAAAAGTATTTTTATTGTATCGATTTCATTTTCTGTTGTTTTTCTGTAAGTTTAGATTTTAATACAAAATGAAATTCAAATGATATACTCGTATAATATATTATTGTTACTATAATCTTTTGATATTCTTAGAATTAACATTATTTGTATAAATTCATGCGTAACATACACATACATATGTACATATGTGGTAAGTATTTATAAGAAAAAGGTCTGATTTGACAGATTTTATTGGTATTCTTGATTAAACATACTGTATTATAAAATATGGCAAATTAATACGCTTTTTTGAAGTGATTACTCATTTGATTTAAGGTCCTTTTTTCTGGTTTTCTATATGATAATTTGTTATACTCGTGTCTTAAAGTGGGCAGGAAATGCAAACTAATGACGAAATTTAGTTTTTAAATTAATCTTATTTTTATTTAGTTAATAAAAAATTGATTTTTAAAAATATACAGGGTGCTTTTTGTAAATTTTTGCTTGCTACAAACATTTTCGAAAGCTATACATTTTCAAATTGAAACAAAAGTTTGCATAAATTTGGCGGTGAGAAAAAAATAATTTTTAGTGGTATCTATTTAGTCACATAAAGAAAATTTTTAAAAGATTTGAAAAAAAAATATGGAAAAAACAAGTAAAAAGAATCTCCTACATTTTTTTTTTTTAAAAAACACTTGAATTTTTGCTTTGAAAATTCCATTGCTTAAGAATTTTCTTTTTAGATTGTAACATCTTTTTCGATTCACTTGTTTCGCTTATTATTCAAAATTTTTTCAATTTAATTCTGCGTTAGATAGAAAATCGATACTCATTTTCTCATTAATTTCGAAAAAAAAAGAAAATTTTTTTGTCGTGTTTGTCCTTTTAAAATCCTCGTTTTTTTTCTTCTTTTAAACAATTATTTCTTAAGAATTTTCCAAGCGTATAGTAATTTTCAATATTTTTTTTTTTTTTAATGAAAGCAAAAAAAAAGGAATACAAATTAAGTAGAAACAGTGATTTTAATTTTTTCTTATTTTCATTTTTCACAGTCTTATTTATTTTGTTTATCATCTTTTGTTTTATTCATAAACCTATCTTTGACACATAATTTTTTTTTATCTTTTGAGGTGTTCATTAGGATTTTCTTTATATTTTTTTTTTAATGAAAAGGAATTTTAATCAATTTTTAAATGAAGAAAAAGTTTAAATCAACTTTGATTGTTTTTTTTTTGTTATTTTTTTTTTCTTGTTTACCGAAAATCTTTTTAAATTGTTAATGAATACTTCTTTTATACTCTGTTGTATTTTATAAGTATGAAATGTTTATGTTTTTGTTTTTTAAAAAGAATGCAAAAAAAGGAAACCTAAACGTAAAATATATATGTACTTACAATGTAAACCGAAATTGTGTTTTTTTTTTATGTTCCAGTACAAATTTTTCAAAAGTTTATACAAGTACGTTGAATAATGTATTCAAAGATATCTTTAAAAGAAATTTTTTTTTTCTAGAGTATATTTACTTGGTTTAACAATAGTACCAGGTACTTACTTAGTTTGGATTTTTTTTTTTTCTTAGAAGTGTAAATTTTGCATTATCAATCCTATGTATATACGAAAAAGAAATTTATTTACTTATTTTGTATTTTGTATTTTATTTCTTTATTTTTTGGGGTTTATTTTAATTTGGTGTGTACATAATAAAAGTCAAATTCCGCCTATGTAGTAAATTTAAAATTCCACCTTTTTATTATTTCATGATATTGACACTTTTTTTTTTTTGAATTTTAACTTAATTTTATTAAACCCACTTCTTCTTTTTTCTTTGTGTTTTTATTAAATTTTTATTTTTTTTTATTTGAATTTCTTTTTTGTTATGTTTTGATATTTTCGTATTAAATATTTTTCAACGGATTAAATTTCTTTTAGATATTATGTAAATGTGTATATGTTTATTTTTATATTTATCCAGATGAAAATTTAAAAAAAGGAGAAAAAAAATTAAAAATGCACGAAAAAAAAACATAATTTAAAAATTTTCATGAAATACATATTATATATGTAGGTATATGACATTCATTATATTCATGTTTAACGGATATTATTCAAAAATATTAATCTCCCTTTTCCTATTTTTTTTTCAACACTTTTTTTTATTAATTAAAAAATATGACTTTTATTACTGAGTGGTAAATAAAAAAGAATTTAATGAAAATTGATAAAAAAATAATGTTTGAATCAAAGGATATTAAAGTAAAAAGTAATATCAGTTTTTTTCTGGGTGAAATGTGGGATTCTAATGATTTCAATGGAAAATACCTATATATAAAAATTCGAAAAATACTTGTATGTACATCAATAAAAAAATTAATGAATACAAAAAAATATATATATATATATATATTAATAAGTATATAAGTATATTTTTTTAATTGCTTTTTTTTATAGAAAATTGAAATTTCAATCCGTCCTTTTTGTTAAATATTAAATACAGAGAGTTTATTACTGAAAAACCTATCTGTAGGAAAAAAGTACTGTATCAGTAGATATATAAATGGATGCAGGATTTTATATCCTGGTTTAGTAATACATCATGTACAAGCATGTCCATAAATTTTATGATGACAAAATCATGTAAAAAATTATTAATACTTTTTTTTTTTTTTGTTAAATGAATAGAAACTTTGACGTTAAATAAAAAATAAAAAAGAACAACTTTCGTTCAAATGACAGGTGTATTATATTTTGAAATTAACTTTATAAAAATGATTGGACACAAAAAATTTTTCATTTTCATCATAAAATTTAATTTATTAAATTAATTTTTCATATTAAATTCTATATATGTGTATTAATAATAATAATTTTAATTAAAGTACAAAAACCAATCTTTGACAATTTAAATTTTTTTTAATAAAATTCATTATTCTCTTTTGAAAATAAGACTGACACTTTTTTGTTGTTGTTTTGGTTTGGTTTCCTTATAAATTCCATAAATTTCAAACATAAAATTACTGTACATAAATATATATATGTATGTACGTAAAATATATTTTAGGTGGGTGGTAAATTGAAATTTTTGAAATAATTTTAAACCATAAAACTTTCTATTTAGTATTTTATAATAATAAAAAGTTAATATATTGTGTAAACTAAAATTCCCCACATTTTAAATCATTTTATTTCTCATTAATTCGTTAATAATGCTCAAAGTTTTAAATACTATGCAAACAAAAAAAATAAATAAAACAAAACAATTTTCTTCTAAAATAGTGTCAAAAAAAAGTCATCCTAATCATCTGTCATATTTTATGATATTTAACCCTTATCAAAAGAGAAAGAAAGCAAAAAGAAAGCAAAAAATAAATAAAAACGGAAAAGAAAATGGGAAATAAAAAAACTGACCATTGTTTTGTCCTTACTCCTCCTCTGTAAAGTAAATACTTCTACTAAACTTTATTTAACTCATTTTGAAACGTATAGTCTTTGATTTATTTAGGGATAAATTAGATTTGGTTGGTTTTTTTTTTTTTTTTGGGGGGGGGGGGGGTAGGGGTATTTTATTTTATCCTTGTGTTTAACATTTTTTTTTTCGTCAACATTTTCTTTTATTTTGATTACACTGTGAAATTGAAAATAGACATTTTTAAAATGGCAGAAAACAAAAATAACAAATCCAAAAAGATATATGTATGTAAATATAAAATAACAGAAAAAATTTTAAGACATATTTTAAAGGATCAGGGACTAAATAGGGTTTCTATATAAAAAAAAGAATTTTAGCACCTTGCTAATTATGTTTTTTTTGTTTTTATATTTTCCTTTATTTTAATTTTTGTTTTTTTTTTTTTCATATAATTTATTTCTAACCTTTTATTTTTTGTTAATGCGAATATTTCAACAACCAATAATATCTATATTTAATAACTATAATTTATTAAGTTATTTAAATATTCTATAGATATTCTTAAATACTATTTTTTTTTATTACATGTATGTTTTTCATCTTTTTTTTTGTCTTTGAAAATTTTTCAAGCGTATAGTATCGTACACATTGATTACAAATTCATATTTTAATATTAATAGTATACTTAGGACATAATCTATCTTTTACATAATACATGTATACATAATATGTATATTATGTAATTTATATCTAACGGGGTTTTATGTATATATTTCTAAAAATTTTTTACTTCTATTTTATTACATTCACAAAAATTAATCTAAATATGATGTATCTATTAAGTATTTATCTCTTATTAGGCTACTGTCACATAATACTGAATATAGAACATAAAATTCTTTAGATATATAGTTTTTAAATTTAAATTAATTTTAGTTTGGAATTGTACTTGTAAACATGATATTGAAAATTTCATCATCATTTAAAAATTTCGTATTTCTATTTTAACTTTGATTATAAAAATTTGTTTTTTCAGCAATCGTTATAATTTTGTACATAATTTTGATTTAAGTTATAGAATTTAAACTAAAAACTATAAAATAAAAATTATGAAAAATAAGTATTCAATATTATGTGACAGTATAGCTTAATGAGATGTATTCATGTATGCAGTTATAGTATTATACGTATTCATGTATGTATAGTTTTTATAAATTTATTCACCACTTCACTTTAAAAAAAAAAAAAAAGGAGCTTGATAAACTAAAAAATGAAATACCTGTAGAATTATTATGAAATTTTTTTAACAATTTCACATTTAAATGTATTTGAATGTCCTTAAAAATGAATTGGTATATAATGAATATAAAATTTTGAACAAAAAACTAATTTATCACACATTTTCATTTTATGTATGACATTCATTATAAAGTTTGAGCTTTTTGTTTTTTTGTTGTTTTGTTTCTAAAACTAAAAACTTTCTCTCTCTTCAGCAAAATGATTTTCTTTTGATCTACTTTTTGTATTTTTTTTTTTTTTTTTTTTTTTAAAGTAGTTTTTCTTTTATTTGTTTCTTAAGTTAAATAGTCGTCTTAAAATTCTAAAGAAAATATTTATTATATAGTGAAAAAATAATTTTGAATGTGCCATTTTGAAATTAAATTCATTTTCTTTTTATTTTTCCTTTTTTTTTTCTTTTTTTCTCAAATTAAAAAATAAATTTGAAGTGAAAAAAAGATGTAATAATAATAATTTTTTCTGCGTTTTAAAATGGACTCAAGTAGTCAAGTATAATCACATCAGTTTTTCGTTTATAAATGTTGCCATTTTAATTTTTTTTAATTCTTCTTTTTATTATTTGTATTTTGTTTTTGTAAGAAATAAAATAAATGTGAAAAGTTCATTATTTTAGTATTAGAAAGTTTATAATAAATTAGGAGAATTTAGTTTGACACTTTTTAAATGAAAATTTATATGGCATGCGGGTAAAATATGTTTTAAAGTATAATATTTTTTTTTTGCTTATTTCTGTTATTTTAGTTTCTTTATAAAAAGTTATTTGAATTATAAAAGAATTTTTTTTATGTTTTTTTTTTAATTCTTTTGAATATATTTTTAGTTTTTTTTCTTTTAAATATCTTTAATGGCAATATAATACTGTCTTATTTAAAATTATGGAAAATATCATAGAATAAGTTTTTTTTTTTATTTCGTGTTTGTTTTAATTAATGATAGTTTTTGAAAACTTTTAAGAATTGTGAACTCAAATGTATTTTTCCTTTAATTAAATTCAAATAGAGAAATCTATCTAGCCATTATTTATTTGTGACAGTTAACAGTTACCATTATTTTAAATGTTTTTTTTTTAATTGCATTTTTTTTTTCTCTCTTATTTTACAGAAATTGCATTGTAAATTTTACCTGTACAAACTGTAAGTAGCTTATTGAAAAATCTTAAATTTCAAAATAAGTATAGAAAAGTTTTTTGTTGTTGTTGTTGTTTGTTTGAAAAGTGAAATAATTTTAATAAATTCAATTTAAATTAATTTGAATGTGACTGCAATATGAATGATTCAATACAAAAAGATTTATTAAAGAAATATGAAGTTTAAATTACTTTTGTTTGAAACTTATAACAGAATTGAACAAAAGGATAAAATGTCATAAAATAGACAAATACACGATGGAAAAAAATAAAGTTTCTATAGAAATACTTTCACCATTAGAAATCATTGTCCGTATGAAAGGATATTTAAAAAAAAAAAGTTTTATTATAATTTTATTAATTATTGTGCATTTCAAAATTTTCATCTTTGAAAAGTTTAATTAAAATTGTATATATACGTTTTTATGTTTAATTGTATCCTTTTCGCAAAGGTACATAAGTCAAGTCCAAAAATAAAAATGAATTATTATTTCATGTAATTGAATTGATTTTTAATTGTTTAATTGCCTTGAATCATTTTTGAATAATGATTGGGGTAAATCACATTTAAATAAGATATAAGGAAAAAAATTAAAAAAAAAAAAAAAAAAAAAAAAAGAGTAAAGTGTGAAACACGTACGTCGAATATGACATATGAAATTACTGAATAAACTCTTCTGATATATAATTTTTATTTATTTCCCTCGAAGGGTTTTTATTTTCCTTTTTTTTTTTTTTTTTTTTTTCAAATATAAATTTTACGAATTAGAACGATTGTCGCGAAAAAAAAAATTTTTTATCCTTTAATTCTGTTTAAATATATTTACACAATACACGATTAAATCTTAGTTATCTTACATATACATAATTCAATTTCAAAAAACACACATACATGAATGGAAATGGAAAAATATGTTTTTAGTTTATTTAAAAGACTGTTTATTTATTTATTTTTTGTTTGTACGTTTCTACGTATTTATGTACCTATATGTAATTTCAATGATTACTTATTAATAACCTGCTTATTTACTCCTTTTTTGAAAAAAAAAAATTTTTTAATTATGTTATACCTTTCAAACTTTCTCACATATACATGTATATTATTTTTTATTGCTAACATATTTAATTAATTTACCGTTTAGTATATCTTATAATAATTTACTATCTAGATATATTTTATATACAATATATGTATGCATAAGTATGGATATTAAAATACATACATACATATATGAATATAATGCTAGCAACACATTATCATCCTTTAAGTTTGTGTTTGTCTGACAGCGCGTTATTAAATGTAATAATAAATAAATATAAAATTTTTATGTGTCGTTTTATTTAATGATTTTATTGAACGCTGTATGTATGATAATAATATTGCTTGGGTCTACTAATTATCGTCAATCATCATTATAAAATACTGAAATATGTATTTTTTTTTTTAAATGTCAACGCTTACACACGCGTGTTTTTTGTTTTATTTTTATTTTTTCATTTTATTATACTTTTAATTTTAACTGAAAATTGTCATTTTAATTTTCAATAAAAATTCTTTAAAATTGACGCACAATTTGAAAAATCGTATAGGTGATAGAATGTGTAGCCAGCATATTAAATAGATCACGTACAGAAGTTAAACTTATTTTATTCTTTTTTTTTTTTAACATTAAACAGTTTGTTTATTTATTAATATGTTTTATGTATATTATTTTAATATTTTAATTATTAGTTATTACATACATACATAGGTAGATACTTATAATATAATTTTTTATTAATATTTTCTTCCTTTTAATTAATTTTTAAATATGTAAATATTATGTATTCAGTCTATATTTTACATTTTTTTCTAACAATTAAATTAAATTTTACTATATTTTTTTTTTTTTTTAAATTTGATTAATGAATTTTTTAGTGTTGTATTATTTTTATTTTTTTTTTATCAAAAATTAAATTCATAAAAACATTTGAGTAATATTTTATTTTGTTTCGAATTTACAATGAAATTATGTCAATCAGTAGATATAAAATAAATAATTAATATTGTTTTCTGAAATAAAAAATTTATTTTAATTTAAAAAAAAAAAAAAAAAAAAAAAAAAAAAAAAGTAATAAAACAAAAATTTTCATTAAAATATGTTTCATAGGCGGTACGGTACGTATGTATGTCAATTTAAATAATTAAAAAACAAAAAGGGATAAATATTTTATTGTTTTGATACATTGAACGTATTCGTGCTTTCGCAGAGAAAAATGACATACATACATACATACATATTTTAATGAATTATGAAACGAATTGCATATTGCTTTTTTGTATTTTTTTTAAATTTTTGTTTTTTTTTTTTAAATGTTTCGACACTGTTTTACTATGCAATAATATTGCCATTTTTATTTATCACAATAATATTGATTATTTTTTATATTTTTTTTTTCTTATTCAATTATGATAATTAACATGATTAATTTATCAATTTATTTTAATTTTTTAAATTACTTGTTTTTATTTTTTATTGTTTTTGTTTTGATAAAAAAATTATGTGTGTAGACTAAAAGGAATAAATTATAGATATAGTTTTTTCTTAGGACTCATTTAGTTGGAAATACATATTTAAAAAAAAAATAGTGTATAAATAATTTGTAATATTGTAATGGCTTGTTTTTTTTTTAAATTGAAAATTTAGTGGGAAAAAATTAAAAAAATAAAATCCGCGAAATGCTGACATGAAAGAACAATCATTCGGATACAGATAGTTTAATGAAATTTATAAAGCATTAATAAAAGCCCTTAAAGGTTGTATTTTCTATTATTTTTTCCTAATAATTGAAAATTTTTAAATTTCATTATTCTATATTCACTGTCAAATCATTATTTTGATTATATTATTTTTATTATTGCGAATTTTATATCTATTCTTCTGAGAAAAAAAAAAAAACGAATGTTTTATATTAAAAATCTGTATTTTAGTATTCATTTTTATGACAAAATGTTTCCATGTCATATAATTTTATTCAATATTCAAATTGAAATTGTTTTTTTTTTATTATTATTCATGATTGAATTATGTCAAATAGAAATTTTTAAAAAAAATCACATTTTAAAAATAAAAAATAGAGAAAACATAAACCACACAAACTAAGAAAAATCAAAATGATTGTGGTTTATTGAACACAAAAACTTTTTCTCTGAAGAGATTTTTTTTTTTTTCTCAAAATGTAAATTAGTAAAACATTCTGAAATAATTTTATTATAAAAAAAAATATTTAAATGGCTTTCAGTAATATAAAAAATGTTTTAAAAGAAATGAAATCTCAAATAAAATAAAATTCTTTGATGTGTGGAATTAATTTAATTTAAATTTAAATTTAATTCAAAAATATAAAATAAAAAAGTTGCTAACAGTAATATTCTATAAATCTATATAGAAATTTAATATTTGAGTTACTGACATTTGAAAATTTTCATGTGAAAAAAAGTACAAGAAAATATTATAAAAAAAATCAAATTTCTGTTTAAACAATTTTTTGTTTGTTTTTCCAATAAAGATGTAAGTACTAAGTATCTATATATTATCATATGCAACGATGCAATCAAGTATTCTCTACAGAATATATTACTTTAGCTCACGATTATTCAGTTTGAATTTATTTTCTAGAAGAACTACTTTAGCCAACATTAACTATTAATCGAAAAAAAAAAACATCTCAGGATCATTTTTTTTCCTTACGAGTATTTAACATTTTTTTAAATAATTTTTCTAAAATAGGAAATAGTTTATGGGGAAATAGTAATCTATTATTTTCAAAACTTTCAATAAACTATTGAATAATAAAAAGATATTAATAGTAAAAATAATAAGAGAAAAAAAAGATAAAAAATAACACAATTTAATGAGTTAAAGTTAGAAAAACAAAAAACAAAACAAAAATACAAATTTAGCTATTTTTCAAAATTGTTATGTTTGGGTTCATTAAAGTTTTTTTTGTTTTAAGAAACTTAATAATAGAAAGAAAAATAAAAATATGAAAAAGATAACTTAAATCAATTTAAAAAGGTAAAAACAAACTTTTTTACCTTTCTCAAAATACAAACTCACTGAATCTTTTCAAGTTTTTACAAAAAACAAATATTAGAGAAGAGCTTTTATATAATATTTAAAGTAAATTTAGTTTTTAGAATATCATAAAATATTTATTATGAACAATATTTAATATAAGGAAACAATAAATTTTGAAATTATTGACATTGTTTAGTTTGTTTTTTGAATTAAAATATTGAAATTTTATTTTTACATATCATGTACTTATGTATGTGAAGTTAAGACAACATATTATGTAGGTACATACATATGTATGAAGTTCATTTAAAATTTATTTTTGGTAAATATGTAGGTAATATTTATATTTCATATTATGTATTGTATGTATTACAATTATGACAATATTTATTTTTAAATTGATTCTATTTGAAAGAGTTTTTGATATTATTTTTTTTATCGTTTGAGAAAAATATCATGAGAAACATAAATAAATATTTTTATAGAAACAATCTTATTACCATTAAAGTACAAACGATTTATATTGCAAAATTGTGAAAAGCAATAAAAAACAAAATAAATAAATTACAAAAACAATAAAATATAATTTTGTAAAATTTTCAATTTTTTTTTTTTTTTACTTTAAAAAAAAGAAATTATTTAATTTTCTGGAACTTTTAGAAATTTCTCTAAAAGTTAAACATGTTGTCGTCTTCATTGATTTTTAATTAAAATTTTGAAATTTATTTAAAAAATCTAATATAATCACAAAGAAAAATTGCTTATATGAAAAATTCATGTATATAATTAAATACTTTTATAAATTTACATAATTTCAAGTTCATTTTAAGAACGTTAAAAATGAACTTAAAAAATTTGATATGCTTAAATTAGGCATATTATGCTACATAATTTATATAATAAAATAATAACACATAATCACAATTATTATTACATGTAGTATGTGTACAACACGCGATTATATAAGTATATAATGTATGTACACATACATACATACATATGTATGTATGTATATCACGTATAAAATACACATAATATGTATGTATTTAACTTATATAAGTATTATATGCGACATTGATTAATCCATAGCATCCATAGCATAGCATAAACATATCAAAATCGGATAAAAATCTCATCATGAAAACTTATTAAGTTTATCTGAGATTTAATCTTGAAGGCAGCAAATCTAGATGTCATTCAATAAGATCAAAATTATTATTATTTTATTTTTCTCCAAATATACTCGAGTATATACTATATATTGTTATATAATATATCTATTTATCTTTAGCTTTTTTTTTTTTTCTAAATCATTTTGATTTTTTATAACATAAAATTACCAAAAATATATATACTCTATAAGTACCAGTTTATTGAGAAAAAAAAATAAATAAATGGAAATATCATAGAGTATCTATATATACGTATGATTGTATGTATCTAAAAGAAAAAACAACAACATAATACCTCTAGAAAAATGATAAAAAAAAAAGAAAATAATTTATTGATTGATGGCCAAAGCAATTATTGATAAAATTTGATTGAAATGCGAATTCAAAAACCCGAAAAATAATAGTAAAACCCTTTTTTTTTTTTGATTATTTTTATTGAAATGATTTTGGAAATTCTTTGGTTTTTTTTTTTTTTGTTATCCTTTATTTTATTCTCTTAATATTGAATTTTTATTATGATCTATTTTTATTCTCTCATATAACCTGTGTTTTGTTTATGTAAAATTTTATATGTTTTTCTTCTGTGACAAATGTATTTAATGTATGTACATTCATATATTTATTTTTATTTTTAGTACCACTAAATGCTTATAATATGTAACACTTGAATAAATAATAATTAATCATGTACATATCTATTGTTAATGGTTTATTATAATTTTCTGTTTATTATTTTTTTTTTCTCAGTATACGTACAATTTTTTATTTGTTTTTAATTTGTTTTTTTTTTTTAATACATATTTTATTTTTAATATGTTCTTTTAATTGTGAATTTTTTAAAAAATAATACAGTCTTTGATGACCATAATGATGATAATGAATTATTATTATTATTATGATTATTATTATTCTCGAATTGCTATACATAGTAAGCACTATATGGATTCTTTTTATGCCAGCATGGTACAACACATTCTAATGTATTTTTGAATGCTTCTCGAAAATCACGATTAAAATAAGCATAAATTAATGGATTTAATGTTGAATTAAAATAACCAATCCAAAATAATACAGCAACAACAACATCTGGACAAGGACATGCTTCACCACAAAGAGATGTTATAACATACCTGTAAATTACATAGAAGAAAAAGAAAAAAATAACAACAACATTAAATATGAATAAAAAATAATGTATGTAAAATTTTAAAAAAAATGTTAAAGGTAAAATAGAAAGAAAAAAAAAGTAATTTAACCATAAAATGAATTTAAAACGATGAAGAAAAAAAATAAAAATAAATAAGTCATGTGCAATTTGATTTTGACATGTGAATTAATATTTAATTGCATCTTTCTAGGGAAAATGCATGTAGAGGAAAAAAAAAATAATGTATGTATATACATATGTTTAATTTACCATAAAAAGAAGGGTAACCAACATAGCAGAAATACACCCATAATAATTCCTAATGTTCTAGCGGCTTTATGTTCAGCTCTCCAACCTTTTGTGGGTCTAACAGATCCACCTGTAAATGGAACACATACGATATTTTGCATATATATTTTTTTTGTTGTTGCTGAAATATGTAAAAAAAAATTATTTTATATGTATGTGTGTTTGTGTGCAAATTATATGTTGTTTTCTTTTTTTTTGTAAGAAAAATAAGCATTTGCTCTTTTATTAAAAAGTAAAAAAAAAAAAAGGAACATCATATAAAAACTTACAAGAAATGTATAATTAAAATTTTAAAAAAAAAGAATAACAATTTATAAAAAGATTTTTGCACCGAGACCATGCCACCCACATAATGATGTTGCCATGCAGAAAATGTAAAGCAATAAAAGAGTTTCGGATTTTTCAAATAATGTTGTTTTTTTTTTGCAGTTTCATAATAACCGTTTTGAATATTATTATATTACACGGTATCTATTGAATATAAACAAAATGTATTTTTGTATGTTTAGATAGTAGGTATATATATACATTTGTATATTTAAAGTACATATTTTAAAAATTTTCATAGGAAATGTTGAACATAATTAAAATAAATTACATAATA
This sequence comes from Bombylius major, assembly GCA_932526495.1. Classification (NCBI taxonomy): domain Eukaryota; kingdom Metazoa; phylum Arthropoda; class Insecta; order Diptera; family Bombyliidae; genus Bombylius; species Bombylius major. The sequence goes on along the minus strand of OW052044.1, from coordinate 10,065,941 downwards.
ATAGTATAATCTATGATAAGTAACACTGAACCATCGAGAATATTATGTATTTTTTCTATAAAATAAATAACAAAAACAAAAATGAATAGAATGAATATACTCGTATTATTATTTTAGAAAATGCTACACATAAATACTAACACATAAATATTAGAAAGAAGAAAAAAAACTATACATACATGTTACTGACAGAAACTTTAAATTTTATTTTATATACAAACTTTGATGGTGATATTAATTAAAGTTCATTTTTAGCACAAAATATGTTTCATCTACCATATTATACTAAAAAAGACCCAATTAGTTTATTCCTTTTCTTTATGATGTTATGGATATACATTTAAAAGAACATATGTATAACCTATTGAAATTTATATAATGTATTTTGCGTACATGTGTATATGTGGGTAGAATTTGACTTTTGAAATAATTAATTTGTTTAAGGGTTTTTTTTCGATATAAAATATAATCATTTCTTGTTATAGCCTACAATTACATTGTCATTGTTTGCCTCTTTAGAATAATCCATTTTACAAAATTCAAAAGAAAATTATTTATAACAAATAAATTCATAGTATCTATAATAAGATATCTATCGATATTTAGAATATACATACATAAGTATCTATATTTCTTATAAAAGATAAATTTTTGTTAAATTTACAATTTATATTTACAATTCATCTTTTAGTTTGTTTAAATGTTTTTTGTTCATTACTTACTACAATGAATCAATTTTCAGTTATATATAGCCATAAGCAAATCAAAGGATATTTTTATAGCCGTATTTACTAATTAGTTCCCGTTAAATTTAATCGTATTTTTAATGTTGTTAAAGTATCTTTATTTTTAGGTAGGTAGTTTGTTTTAAGTCTGATATTAATGTAATTATTAAAACGTGACGAAAAATATAATCTACTTAATTAAAATGATGATATTTCAAGGAATACGGCATTTTATACTTTATTATGTAATTGGTGATGCCTTAAGAATGATTTCATAAATTTTATTATTATATTTTTTATGATAATTTTCATTATTAATAGGGTTTAACTGTTATTTTCAAAAAAATTCATGGATTTTTTTTCTCTTAAACAAAAGAATATTTTCGAAGAGAAATAATAATCAGGAACAAGAAAAATCCGTATAGGTATCCAAAAAATGTGGTAATTATAACATAAATTCTAATTTAATTTTTTTTTTCATCTAATTTTTGCTTAGTTGAATATAAAAACAGGTGAATTCATTTATCAATTTATGCATAATTTTATTACGTCATATATATTCGACTCAAGTCAAATTTAAAAAAAATTTTCTAATTTATGATTGTCATAAATTATAATTATGATGGGGGTTATAGTGAAAACGGCGGTTCACTATACTATAATAAGGGACAAAAATATTATTTTATATTTTAATAATCAGATAAAATCAGCTTATCATGAAATATGCCTTTTTATGATACATAAAATTGTTTAAGATTTTCTATTTAAATATTAAATTTAACATTTATGATTTTTTATTTCATTTTATTTAAAAAAAAAAAAAAACGAAACTGTACTCGATTTTATAAATATGATAATATAAAATTCTATGACATAATTTTATAACCAACCACAAAAACAAAAAAAAAACAATAAAAGGGAAAAGTTTAAAAAAAATATATATATACATATAAGTACTTGTACATATATCTATGAATGAATAACATTTCTTTTAGTATAGCTATATTATAAAAAGCGACATAATTTCTTTTCTGTTTTTTTTTCATGATAACTAGTTCATTATCAGTCATAAACAGAGAATGAAAAAAAAAATCATTATTTAAACTGTGTAATTTAAGTATGAGATTATTTTTTATTTTTATTTTTTTAAAAAATTTTTGTTGTTGTTTTGTATGATATATTTCGTCCTTTCTATTTTTATATAAGTACATGTACACATATACATATGGATATAGTACGTTACATGAATAAGTATCTAATATATAGCTAAGCAAAAGAATAATAATATAATATTTCTTAGATATGTAGGTATATAAAATAATACGAATGAAATGCGCAGGTTTATATTTTCATGTACCATACATAATATATCTTGTATCATTTTCAAAATATTAAAAATAAAAAAAAAAAACAAATTTTATAAAAAAAAAAGCTTTGATTGCGTGAAAATCATTTAGGATTTTATTTTAAATGACGGCGAAGAAGGAAAAGATATATTTTTTTTCATACATATACATACTTGTATTTTCAGAACTTTTTCCTTTTCCTTTAGAAAAATTCTTTTTATATTTACAATACGATATCATACGATACATACTCGTATGTTATCATGAATAAAAGAGAAAAAGTTAAAAATTGAATGAAACTAAGATTGAAATATGCCAGCAAAAGATTTGACACTCAAGATTTTCCGTTTTTATTTGTATTGTCGTTAAGCCTAATGTTTTTTTTTTTTGTTGTTTTGTTTTTATTTTTTTTTCACATTGAATATATCCTTTAATGTCAGGGACATAATGTTAAAGAATCCTTTAAAGCTGTTGCTGTTGATATAAAATAAAAAGGAATGTTTCATAATATGTACCTACCTAATATTTTTTTTTTAAATATATTATGTAGTATGTGAAAAGTCAACATATGTGTTTGACTGAATTTTATATTTCTTTAAAAAGCACAAATCAATAAGGTGATTATGTATTAAGAAAACAATTTTTGTTTTTTGTCATTCTTATACAGAGGAAAGAATATTTAAAATTCAAGTTTATTGTTTCTTAAGGATATTTGATCTAAAAACAACTTTTTTGTTGTTAAATTATAAGGAAAACAAAAATTAGAATTTCTGAAGTGTTACCGAAAGTTCAAATCGTTTAAGTAGTCAAAAAAAAAAAAAAAAATCAATGTTATTGATTTTTTTAAAAAAAAAGAAAAAAATAATCTATCTTTTTCTTGTATGCCTGCCATACATTTTATTAATTTGCATAACAGACGTTCATAAAACATTTACACACATCTTAGAATATTAATAATGTAACTTTTTTAATTATACATAAAAATAAACATAAAAATTGCTTCTTGTAGATTTTTTTTTTCTATTATTGTTAACTTTATAAATTATTTAAGAGTCACGCACGTTTCAATGCATACCAATCTATGTAATTTTATAACATTCAATTAAATAAGCTTAGAATATTGTAAGTACGTGTGTGTGTTTGTGTGCGTTTGTACTTGAAAAAAGTTTTTAAATTGAACATTATAAAACACCCCTTAAAAATCACACATTAATAATATATATATTAAATACTTAGTGAATAGAGAATCAAGATAATAATAAATAATAACGGCTGGAGCTGTAAATACTAAAGAGGTAAAATGCTTATAACATACGTTATAAGAAAACTAACTTCTAAATACATACATACTATGTATAATGTATGATATATATTCAGGAAAAAAAAAACAGAAAACAATTTACTTGCTTGTTCATTACATGCTTAGGAAATTTTTCAATCCCCTCCTCCCCCTTAAATTTAATAAAATATAAGGTAAAAGATATTTAAAAGAAAAATGCTTTATAACATCTGGAAAATTTTACCCATTGATGATGGACAGCAGATGTGTTGAATAGCACATGATTCTTGAAACATTTATGATGTGAAGATAATAAATTTTTCTTTTTTTCGTTGTTATGTACCCTAGATTTTGTATTATATAATGTACAACATACACAAGAGAAAAAAAAAATATTGCTGATGTGATGTTGTTTTGTAAGAAGATACTTTCTGTGTAATATGTAACTCGTGTTAAAATTGTTTTTCTTTTATCTTCATTTTTTATATCTTTTTGAAAAATTATATTTTTCTTACGTTCTTTTAATAAATATGTATAAGATCAAAGTGACGTTAATAAGAACGGCTATTAGTTTATTGAGGAAAGAATTAATTTAATAAATAGAAAAATTTTAACATTTTTCAAGAAATTTACTAATCTATTTAATAACAAAAATTTAAAATTAATTTTGAAAAAAAAAAAACATTGAAAAAGTTATTAAATTAATTTTTAAGTACACATTCCATATTAATTAGTCATTATTGTAATTTAATTAAGTACAGGGAGAGAAAAATAAGTAAAAAAAAAAAAAAAGCAATAAATTAAACATTAAAATTCTTTTTCATTTTTAAATTGTATTAGTATACATAATTTAATCAAACTCATAAAATATGCAATAATATTCTAGTAAGTAAAGTAAAAATAATTAATTTTCAATTTTATATTTAATATTATGGAAATTACTTAATATAAAATTTCTTTTCAATAAGTTTTTCTTTTTAAATTTAAATACAAGACTAACAATTAAAAAACACATGGTAAAAAAATTATATTGAAATATAATATGCCATTCAGAATAGGAGTATAGTGGGTGTGAAATTTTTCTAGTCCTAAGAGCTAAAATATGATTAGTGGGTTGAATTATTTAACAAAATACTAAAACCACATAATACTGAAACTATATTTAAAATTAATTTAAATAATGTTTTGTGGAAGGCGTCAATAGAATTATATCACATAAATTATTTCCTAAAAATTGCCCCAGGACTTTTTGGTACATATTTAACTTCATTTTCATATAGAAAATAATTTTATTGAAATGTTTTTTAAAATGTATAATTTCTCATTTATTATTCTTTTTGTGTATACATATACATATGTATATTCGAAAAGTGATAATATAAAAAATATGTACTCTAGAAAAATCAAAAATCCCATTTAGAGATTAACGTTGTTTTGGTTTTAGGCTTTTCATTAAATGAAACTTTAAATAAAACATCATAAATTCCGTTATAGATAAACAATTTAAATGATTAATGTAAAAAAATGGAAAAAATAATAATAAAAGTTTTTCAAATTTATTTATTTTTTTTTTATAATTTTTTATAGGCAAAACAAAAAAAAATGGTTTTAAAATCACTTTCTCTCTCTCTATCTATCTCTTTCTACGGAATCTATCGTTTGTCAAACAAAACAAGATAATTTCTTTCAAAAAAAATATGTCATATTGATAGCAAAATAAATTGAAATTGAAGTGGGGATGATCAGACCACATGTCTGTGTTTTTGAAAGAATAATGATGTATAATTTCCAGTCAAAATTTATGATATTGAAATCCTTGAAACAATAGACAGACGACACTTAGTGTAAAATTGAAAATATTTAACGTCACTTGAAAACAGCAGTAGGTAGGTTTACAGTTCATATTCATGAAAGAAGGTTAGGGATTTGATATTTCAGTCGTATTAAAAGTTTTTTGTGATCTCCATAAAGATGTCCTCGTGCATTTTTTTGGAGTCAGTGAATTTTGAAGTTTTAATAATTTTCATTATAGGAAAAATACACTTACTACAAAATTTAAATATTTTAAATAATTCCGCAAAAATGCATATACAGTCAGAACAAAAAATGAGCGAACAATGTGACTTTTTCATTTCAAAGTTTTATAAAAACTAAAATAACTGAGTAAAACACATGGAATTGATATAAACTAAAGTTTTATTTGTTTGTAATAAAATATTAAAAAATCAACGAAAAAAAATAAAAATTAGAAAAACTACAACACAGTTTATAAAAAAAGTCCGAAATTTTCAAACAAAAAATGAGCGTACAGCATAATAACTATGAGTACACTGTTGTTACCGTTACATTCTATTTTCAAAAATTTGGTACATTTTCAATAAGAAGTAAATTTAATTAGTCTTTCAACGTAATTATTGTTGATAACACCATAAATTACATTAAATTTGTAGTTTATTTTATTAAAAATGAAAACGAATAGACAAGAAATAAGTGAAAATGTTAGAAAAATTATAATAACAATGAAAAATGAAGGAAAAACTATAACTGAAACAAGTAAAACAATAAATAGACCACGTTCAATAATTCAAACAATCATAACAAAATTTAGAAGCCATGGAAATATTAAAAATAAATCTGGTAGAGGACGAAAAAAGTGTTTAAGTGAAACTCAAATAAGAAATAAACTTAGAAAAGTTAAACAAAATCCATAATTTTTCCACACTAGGCCTTAGATTTTTCTTCAGGATCTTCAAATAATAGTAGGCATTCATTTTTGAATCAATAGAAGCTAGATTACCAGGTCCAAAAAGTGCAAAACAGAATATGATACTAAAAATGTGGAAAACTATAAAACACGATAGTGGTTCCGTAATGGTGTGGGGGTGTATAGCATCGAGTGGACCTGGTAATCTAGCTTTCATTGATTCAAAAATGAATGCCTACTATTATTTGAAGATCCTGAAGAAAAATCTAAGGCCTAGTGTGGAAAAATTATGGATTTTCTTTAACTTTTCTAAGTTTATTTCTTATTTGAGTTTCACTTAAACACTTTTTTCGTCCTCTACCAGATTTATTTTTAATATTTCCATGGCTTCTAAATTTTGTTATGATTGTTTGAATTATTGAACGTGGTCTATTTATTGTTTTACTTGTTTCAGTTATAGTTTTTCCTTCATTTTTCATTGTTATTATAATTTTTCTAACATTTTCACTTATTTCTTGTCTATTCGTTTTCATTTTCAATAAAATAAACTACAAATTTAATGTAATTTATGGTGTTATCAACAATAATTACGTTGAAAGACTAATTAAATTTACTTCTTATTGAAAATGTACCAAATTTTTGAAAATAGAATGTAACGGTAACAACAGTGTACTCATAGTTATTATGCTGTACGCTCATTTTTTGTTTGAAAATTTCGGACTTTTTTTATAAACTGTGTTGTAGTTTTTCTAATTTTTATTTTTTTTCGTTGATTTTTTAATATTTTATTACAAACAAATAAAACTTTAGTTTATATCAATTCCATGTGTTTTACTCAGTTATTTTAGTTTTTATAAAACTTTGAAATGAAAAAGTCACATTGTTCGCTCATTTTTTGTTCTGACTGTATATGTATTCTTGTTTTATTTTTAATTTGAGTAACACATCAAAAATGTATAAAAGTTTCGTAATGACACACAAATATATAAAGATGGTAAATATAATAATAATTGGTATGTACTAACAAAATGGTTTATTATGTCAAAAGCTATTTTTAAAATCAATTTTTTATTTTTCATTTTATTTTATTTTTTGCAGTACACAAGTTTATATTCAAGTTCAACATTATGGTAATTTTGATATGGTTTTATTTTTCTTGTTGCCATGATGTAAGTATTTAAAGTTTTTATTTTTTTTAAATTATTAAGTTGAGTAAATTACAAGAAAGAAAAAAAACAAAGTGAGATTTTTTTTTTCATAAATTTTTTAACTCACACTTATAGTTCACTTAACTTTTTTTTTCATTCATATTTTATTTGATTAATGCGAATTTCTTAAATCACTTTTTAATAACCATGTACAAATTGCTTCAATATTACAGCAAATTTAAATTCCACTTGTAGAAAATAAATTTGTAATTTTTTTGCATAATTTTGTTCTCGAAGGGGATGGAAAATTTCTTGTGAAAATCAATCTCCATAAATTATACCCGTTCTTGCAATTTTTCGAAATTTATATATTATGTAGTATTTCTTAAATTTGAAGCAAAAATTATGTGAAAAAAATAGGATTAGAAGAAAAAAAAATTAAAGATACACTTTCAATTCTAAAGATTACAACTTTCTTAAAATTCAAGGAAAAAAATCTTGTCGGTTTTCCTTTCCATCTTAACCGAAATTTCACAAAAAATGAAAAGAATCAAACGGGGCTGATTCAAGATTTACTTTTAATTACTTTTTAGAAGGAGAAAATAAAGTTCGAAAATTCATAATTTTTGTTCTTCTTGTCTAAAGTAGGGAAAAAAACAGAGAGCGTATTTAAAAAATTATCCTTGAAGTAAGTAATACATATATTTAAATTTTTAAATACAATATAAAAAAAAGTATAAAATAAAAGTAGCCTCAATAACAAAATCTATTCACAGTATGAAATTTAAAAAAGTGGATACTTATTAATTGTAAAAAAATCTCTAATTAAATAAATTAAATTTTTTTTGACAAATTGACTCAAGTGTTAATTTAATAAAAATTAATAAAACTACCACAAGGACAACATAATTTCTATTAATTAAAATAGAGACAAAAAAGGAGAAGAATAAAAATAGCAAATACTTCAAAAGCGCTAATTTAAATAAATAAAAAAAAACGTATAGAAACTGAAATTATTGAAATATACAAAACAAGTTTCTTTTTTTTTTTTTTATTTTAATATTCAAATTCAGGAAATAAAAGCATCATCAAATTAATAATTTATGTAACGTTTCTTGTAAATAAAAATATTGGTACGTTATTTTGTTTTTAATTTTTTATAATCCAATTTTAGAAATCTCATCTAAACAAAGTGTAAGTGTAGGCTTGAAAATTTCTCCATCAATAAACAGACAACATAAGCATTTTTATTATTGTTGCTAAATTGCTGTTTTTGTGTAATTATAAAATGCATGCCAAAAGAATTTTAAAAATTTTTGTAAGAGGAAAAAAAATTATTTTTAAAAATACTTTCAAAAATTTTTTGTTTATTTGTTCGTTAGGCAGATTAGTAAAAACAAAAAACGGAAATTAATAAAAGAAAAACTACACAAGCATATATAGAAAGCAGATTTAATTATAAAAGAAAAAAAAAGTGTCTTAATATTCTTTTTATTTATTTATTTATTTTTTTTTTTTTTTGTTTGTTTTATTTTCAATTCGAACAGAATATAAATGAATATGAAAAGAAAAACACACTACTTTATTTACAGAAGAAAAAAAAAGAAAAAAAAAACTAACCTTGACCTATGTTGGGGGAGGTTATTATAGACTCACCGGCGGCACCACAACGACATAAATTTTGATTTTGTTGATTGCCACCACCACCTACATTTACTCCTATATTTCCTTCTTCCTGTTTTCCAGTTTTCCATTTTTGTTTTTGCCAAAAATTATTCCAAACATTTTGATATTTTGTTTTTAAACCATCATAATTGTTGTTATTTATTGAATTATTGGCATCTGTTATATTAGTTGTGATTGTTGATGCGGTAGTAGTATTAGTAGTAGTCGTATTAGAAGAGAATTGTCCCTGACATACGCATTTTTTCATCTTTGAAATATTAATACATTTATTTTTTGAAGTATTCAATTCTGTTTCAGTTGTATCCTCATCCACCACAATACAAATACCTCCACGACGTTTTAATGATGTTTTATGTACAGGACCTAAGCGTAAATATTTTTGTTTTTTTGTTTTTTTTGATTCGTTTATTTTTTTTTTTTTACTATTACTTATTATTTTATTGTTGTTTTGTTAGAACTTAAATCTATCATAATATATTATATTTAGTAACAGGTATTTCAAAAGTATATTTTCATAAAAACAATATTTTAGATTTGTTTTGTTAAAAATTATATTAAAAGACGCATAAAGAAAAAAATAAAGTGTTTATGAGAAAAACAAATACAAACAAAAAATGAAGGAAATTCAAATGTAATTGTTAACTAAATATTAAGTTTTAGGGGTAGAATGATATAGTCCTTTTATTTGTTCAATCTTGTTTTTTTTTTTTTTTTCATTATAAGAAAAACCAAAATTATAATATTCTTATCGCTATTATAGTAATTTTTTTTTAAACCCTAATAACCCTGCTATTTATATTTCACACGTTCACATAATTTGATTAACTCTTACACACGTGTAGTTCACATACTTTTTTGGTTTTCATACATATGTATAAAATAATTAATCTTTAATCACTCCTCACCAGTTTTTATTCGAATTTCTTTATATTGTTTTTCACAATATAATCACTTATTTTTATACTGAAATATTTTCTTTACATTTTTTTTAGTCTTCTCTTCTTCTTTTCAATTTTTACCTATTTTTTATTTAATTGACATAATGTAATTATGGTACCAGCATTTTTCTATAAAAATTGAGAATTTCACAAGAATGTTCTTATATTTAATGTATATTAGAACGAAAAAATAATAAAATAAAAAAAAAATTCTTTTGGTTTTTGTTCATTCTATAGAAGAAATTAATTAATTTTTCTGTTGTCATTTTGTTGCTAATGATTTTTACTTTTTTTTTTCTTGTTTTTTTCTTTTTTGTTTTTATGTATGTTATTGTACTCGTATATATGCGGTTGAAACACTTTAGTATAACGGTGTTGATAGTAATAAATGAATTAAAATGAATCACATGTAATTATTTTTAATTCATGATGTATGAAGTCTATTTTGAAATTTTCTTTTACATGTGTTTTATTATTTTTATTTTAGGTAAAATTTCAGTCACAATACATTTAATTTCATTTAAAGAACATTTTTTGTTTGTTAGTAAAAAGTATAAAATAAAATAAAGACTTCATAAATATATGTTTTGTCTGGTAGGTTAAATAAACTTTAAATGTTTTTTTTTATATTTTCTTCTAGAGTAAGTAAAAGTTTTATTTTTGTTAGAATTGACAATGAGGATTATGTCCTTTTTTTGTGAACATATTAAAAAAAAAAACTTTGTATAGTTATAAAAGTTAAACAAAAAAAAATAATTTAGATTTAGAAATGTTACCATTTTAATAAATTTTTTTTTGACAAAGTTTTAGTGAAATTTGAAAGCAATAAATAAAGTTATGAAAGAATAATATGTTTTCTTGTTTTTTTTTTATTTGTGATTTAGTATTGATTTCGAACTTTTTATATTGTTTTTTCTTGATTTTATATCATAAAGACTTTTGTTTTTATGTCAAATCATAGGGATATTAATTTTTGTGAACAACATTATCACTTTAGAGAGTTCGAGAGTTTGAGAAAAAGCCATGAAAAAGAAGAAGAAAAAGTTTTGAAATTTGATGTTTTAGGACTTCTAGGCCTAAATAACACCAATTTATAAAAAAAAAAAATATCAAATTCTTCGGTAAAAAAAATTGCTAGAAAAATATTTAATAACAATGTTTCTTTGTAAGTTTTTTATTGAAAAAATAAATAGAAAATTTTCTTTTATACAAAAATCATAAAATTTAAAAATTGTATGCGATGAAAGTAATTTATTTTTGTCTCTTTGAGTAAAAATACTTTGACATTGATTGTGTTTTTAATAAAAATCAAGCAAAATTACTTCTAGGAAAAAGTCATAAATTTCTGAGAGAAAATAATAAAAAAAAAAAAGAATTCAGCAACCTAATTTTGAATATGTGTACTTTGTTCTGTCAATCATTTATCAATCTCACTCCTTTTGAACTACATAGAGAGAGAGTAAAATATGCTTTCAGGTTGTCTACTTTTTGTATTTAATTATTTTTTGTCCCTAAAGTTTGTATAACTGTATTTGAGCTAAAGGACATTTATAAAATATTGATCGATATAAATAAAACAAAAGTTTCATATGAAAATAAATTCAAAAACAAAATAGTGAAAGGAAATAACGAAAAAAAAAATAAAATGAAATAAACTCAACGACATTTTTTTTTATTTTTTGAATGATAAAAAATATTAAAGATAACTGTCAAAAAAATTTGCAAGTAATATATTTTATTTCAATTTCAATTTTTCAAGATGAAAAAAAAAAAAGAGAAAGAGAAATAACTTTTAACTGGATATGTCATTTGCAGTTTCAATAGATTAGTTTTTTTTGATACGATGAAAAATAAAACATATGAAAAAACTATGTGAAAAAGAGGTGGTTGTAAAATAACTATAGAAATACTGGGCTTATCTCATCACTACATATACATAGAAAAAAAGTTTAACTTATTGACGAATATTAGTTTAGTTGCGAATTTTTCCTCTCTATACTTTAAATTCTAACTTAATATCGAAAAATTCTTTATTTTAGTTTTTTTATATCAACATTTACTAATTGCTAACACATGCGTTAAAATAATTTTAGTTATTTGGAATTTTTATCATAATATGAAAGTTTATCAAAAAAAAAAAATATATATATATATATGTATATCTTTGCTCTATTCAAAAGTTACAGATAAAAAATCTTGGAAAAAATTCAAGAAATTATTCTTAAATAAATCTTTACAAATGAAAACAAATCTTAGTATTGAATATCCTATCTAATCCTACATCTAATTTATTAATTCGTATATCATTTATCATAAGTTATTGTTTATGTATGTGTATATATGGTATAAGTTAATTTTAGTTGTTTAGGATTAATTTATAAATACATACTCAGATAATAATCTATTTGATGTTTTGTTTATTCAACAACAATGATTAAAGATTACATATAATCATGAATTATTTCCAAATAAAATTATAATTACAATGTAATATTAAATTTTAAGATTTGTTTTAATGTAATATCTGATGGATGGTCTTGATGAATGCAAGGATGTTGTTGAAAGATAGAATTTTTATTTCATATTTTAACAGCCAATTATTAATTTATATACTCGCAGATACAATCATTTATATTTACAAACTTAAGTATAATATTTAAATATTTTTTTTTTTCATATGCGAGTATATTAAATCTTAAAATATCATTTGAAAATGTATAAAAGATAAAAGGAATAAATAATTTTAAGAATTCATAAAATATTTATAAAAACATTAGAACTTATTTATTTATTCGTTTTTTTTTTATTGTTTTAATTTCTTTTATTTTTGAAAATATATACTGAAAACATTAAAAATGATAAAATGAACCACAAAATTCAATACAGTCAATTTAGAAGCATATATATGTATATAATTAATGAGTTTGTTTATTTGAAGGAGACATTATCAAAAATAAAAGATGACAAAGGAAAATTGTAAATAAAATATTATATAAAGTAAATAAGAAATATTTTAAATTTTTATTAAAGATTTTGTTGGTTTTTGTTTTGTTTTTTTTTTTGTTTTTCATAAAAGTTATTTATATGATTTACAGTTACAAAATAATGTAGTAAAAGTTTAATATTTCAAAATAAAATTTTAAAAGAATGAAAAACAACATTGTTTAATCAACGATTTTTGTTGTTGTTGTTGTTGTTTTTTTCTAGAGAAATAATCAAACGTATGATAAAATCTTATATCTTTAACAAAACTAGATAAATAAATAATAATACATTGTTTGTTTTGACAAATTTTTTTGACTGTACAATAAACTGTTTTTAAGATCTTAAATTTCATAGAATTTTCCACATTTGAATGCAAAAAGTTCTAAACTAACGAAGCCAAATAAAATATGTGATGCATATATTATAGTACATATTTTACAAAATATCTTAATTAGGTTTATTATAGAAAATTTATATAAAATCTAAAGTATATAGTGTATTTAATCAAATACCTTTGAGCTGTTGAAATTTTATCCATCAGAAAAACAAACAAGTTTGTAAATAAATGGAAAATTTTGTATCAGTATGTGATGAGTTATTTGCGATACGAATAACAAACTTCATATGTAAATAAAATAATATACAAGAAGAATATATCTAAAGTTCATTTATTACATGTTGTATCTACTATAAATGCATCAGTTAAAATACACATATACGTATAGGTACTCGTTTATATGTACATTGTACATGTATGTATATAATTTTAAGTAATTTATCCAATTTGTATATGATAAGCATTATATGTTGGTATTTTCATATATGTACATGTACATGCAAAAATGTCACATATTCATATGCAAATACTTGAATGTACGGTATAGTTCTTATGTTTTCATATTATCTTATTTAAAGTTCATGAAAACCAAAAAAAAAAAGGAAGAAAAAACAAAAAAACTGTTTGATTTTAATTTTCATCTGTATGTCACAAGGAAAATTTTTACTCTTCAATAGGTAGAGAGAATCGTACGTTTATATACCGATATACACGACTATGTAAATTTTATCTATAATAACTACTGTGTTTTCAATTTTCAGTAAAAAAAAAAATATGTATAGAAAAAAAAATGAAAAATTCAAAAGAAAAAGAGTCTGTTATTTAGCTTAAATGAACACTATCTATAGATTAGTTTGATTAACATGTCAGGAGATTCAAATAAAATTCAAGACTTAATTGAAATTGATGCAAGTATACACCTAGATGAAAAAAAAAATACCGATGATGATGATGATGATGATAAAAGTAAATATGTATATACACAACAGACATCATATGAAAAGCAAGAATGTAATTTTTCCCATTGCTTCATTTAAGGTTGAAAGGACATTTAATTAAAAGATGAAAGAATGAGAGCATAAAATTCCAATCGAACTTTATTTATTTATTATTTTATTTGTTTAATGTATATCAAACAATTGTTTGCATTTGATCTACATGAAAATAAATGTCAATCAAAAAATAAAATTAAAAAAAAAGATACGTACTTCTGAATTTTAGTAAATGAAAAGAATTCACGAAATTACAAAATTGACAAGAGAACAAAAAAAAAAAAAAAAAACAAGAAAAAGATAAATTTGACATTATTGATTTGTGATTTTGAAATTAATGAGATGAAAAAATAAAATTAAACATAAAAAATATAAATTAAAATCGATAAGGGCTGGTACTGACATTAAATATATCCTAGAAATTTCCATAAACATTAATTTAATTTGAATAATTGAATAGATAAAATTTTTCATCAAAGTGCTTTTTTTTTTGTTTACAAAATTGTACAAATAATATTGATTTTCTCATTTTTCGTTTGTTGAAATAAAAAAAAAACGAAAAACGAAAAATCTTTTGATAAAAAATATATGTTTAAATTTCAAGTAAATTTTTTTAGGCATAGATAAATCATGGTCTATGTTTTTATTTTCAAGTTGAATTAAGTTAATTGAAAATTTTGTAGAATGTAGACAATGATTATTGAAAATTAGCTTTTACTATATAACGTATATCGTAAAACAATAAACAGTATTGCATTTAAATTTATTAAAATAAAAGATTTTTCTCATTTTTTTTTTTAGCAACCAGAACAAAGGCCTAAAACTGAAATAGGTAATAGTATTTCCAACTCAGTGTGAAAAGTGATTTTGAACTACATATTCTGAAATATTCCGAATTGGTGAACCTAATGCGTCCGAAGCTTAAATTCTGTCAGTCACGGGTAAATTTTTAATCGAATTACTAGAATTTTATTATTTTTTTTTTCAAGGAAATGCTACAAGAAGATTTTGAGAATTTTAAAAACACTGCCTTTGACTTTTAAATATTTCTGCAGAAGCTTAACCCTTGTACCAAAGTTCATAGAAATTAAAAACTATTAAGTCGACCATTTTAAAATTAAAAACTTGTAACAGTTGTGGCAAATAAATTTTTAACTTTATTAAAGTTAATTTTAAAGTTTATATTAAATATGAAAAAAATCGCAAAACTTTTTTTTTTTTTTTGGTTTAAATTTGAATCGATCATTCATGATAAAAAGGACATTTTACATAATTTTTATATAATCAATCTAATAGCCTTAAAATCACGATTATATAAAATCTAAAAAAAAAAAACATTTTTTTTTCTTCTAAATTGAGGATATCATTTTCTCCAAAATATTCAGAATATAAGAAAATGTCTTTTAAATCCCTACTTTTATATGTATATAAAAATATATACATACATACATACTTGTATGTTCATATTTCTTGTTAAATTTATGGATTAAGTTCCTTCCTGAAAGTCACATTTGATGCTTCTTCAAAGAATACAAAGATTTAGAGAATTTTTTATTTTTCAAATAATGAAGTAGATTTTATAAAAAGAACAAAAAAAAAAGGATTATATAATCATTCTTTTTCGGATTTTATATTCATAAAAAAAAAAAAAAATAGATTATATGATTGTTACAATTTTCCAATTTTCATATTCTTGCCACATGTCACTTATATTCAATAATATTGTTGATAGGTAATAAAAAATTTTTATTAAAACGAAAATCATATTAAAATTTTTAAGTACCGGAAAGGAATTTTCTTAAAAAACATAAAAGCTCACATACATTTTCTTTTTTGCCAACGTGAATAAAATCTTTTTTATTATAAGATGAAGTCGTATAATTTCAACTTGAAATCAATATTTAAGGATACTCTTTTATAGTGAGTTAAAAAAGCATTATCTATTCTAATAATTATAAAGTAGAACCCTTAAACTATTTTTTATTGTAAAATATTGTATTATATTTTATCGAAACTATTGGGTTTCACTTAGAGTTTCCAGTACCTACATGATTAAATGGTATTTTTTCTTTCATTTTTTTAAAGTGAAAAAAAAAACGTTTTTGAATGTGATATCCAACAAACAACATTGTATTTCTTGTTCATCCTATTAACTAATATACTGAAGCTCAAGAACAATCGATAAAAGCGTAGGTGGTTAAGGCAAATTTTTATTATAATTTTTTTTTTTACATAATTATAATGGCAACTCATAACATATTGATTATAATTTAAGTGAGCTATCCCTCTGTATTTTGTATGAATTTGTGCCAATTTTCATAATGTGAAATTCATTTATTTTGTAAAACAAGAAAATTTATCTTGTGACAATTTCAGTCGAAAGAAAAAAAAATAGAATTTAAATATGTATATTTATAGCACTTTTTTTGTTTAAAAATATATTTTAAATCATTGAATTTTTATCAAGACAAAATCCGGTACAACTGTGACGCCACCAGTATTGTAGCTATGTATGTCTAAATAAAATCCTTACACCATGGGAGCGAATTAGCCTTGATTATATTATAATCCATGGGTGGCCAAGAATTTAAATGACCTCTCGTTATAAGATAGAAAAAAATTTCATTCAGTTTTCATATTTGATTTTTAAAAGATTTTTTTTTTTTTAATGTAGAAAAAGCTTTTTAAATATGTACCAGAAAGAAAAATATATACGTATATTAACATCTCATTTTATAAGTTGTTTTTTTTTCTCGGTGCAGAATTTATTGTGCTATAAGCATCATTCATATAGATATGTAATATGTATGTATAACATATATGTAACTTTGGAATAACAAAAAAAAAAAAAAAGGGAAAATGATATTAAATTATGTACAATTAATAGAATAATACTTACTAGCCGAACTCGTAGATTGTCTCCCCATGGCGACATAACTTTTTCCATCGTTTCCATCCTGTGTGAAATTAATTACATTAACATCATATGTAACGACAGATGCTTGTCGTTTTCGATTCATTACTGATGAATTTGTTTCATTTAATGATAAATTGACAACTCCATCACCACCATCATTATTACCATAATTATTATTATCACTTTGTTTTTTAATTGAAGATGAATTTTTTTCTTTTTCATCAATTGATCCATTAACATTTTTTAATGAACTAGGTGATAATGTTGAATCTAAAATAATTTCTGGTTTTGGTGATATATTTGCTAAATTTTGTGTTGGAGATGATCCAGTTACAACATCTAATGATATTGTTGATGAATCACTCATAATTTGTGCATTACTAATATTTGGTGTTAAATAATAAACATTTTGTGAACTTATTTGTAGAGCTGAGGTAGGGCTCAAAAAATTACCCGAACTGGGTGTTGTCGGTGGTGATATAACAAACTTATTGCTAGTTACAAACATTTGATCACTAACTGTACTAAATCTATTTATTAAACTATCACTGCCCGATGATTGCTTAATGATTAATTTTTCTGATCGGGTATCCAATTTCGTGGATGAACCCATTAATAATTCATCTAGATTGCTACTATTTACTAAATGGTTGTCTACATTATCACAAAATATTTCATTATCATTTTCAATTATTTGCCCACTATCACATGATGAAATTTCATCACCTATTATTGCTAGTGGTGGTGGCTGTTGAATTACATCAATATCAAAATTTATTAATTCACAGCTATCAGAACGACTTTGAATATTTTTAATTTCCGTTCCAGAAACATTTTCATGAAGATCATGAAGATCAAGAAGAATGTCTGGAGTTCTTTGCTGTTGTTGTCTTTGTTGATTATTAGTAATTTGTGCCTTAATTTGCCCTATACATCCACTATTATAATCAGTCTCATGTCCTTCACTCAGCATTCGAGGTAAATTAACAATACCATCGAAGTCATCACTACCATTTTCACTTTTATTTCGATGCTTACTTATCGTTCCAACTCCATTATAAGAACGGGAAAGTTTACGATTTTTAGATCTTCGGAAGATATTTGATTTTGTACGTCCACTATCTTCTTCATTACTACTTTTCGGACTGGAATCATTTTTTTCCAACGATAGATAATCGTTACTTTTTCGAGTTTTTTGCAATAATGATTTAAGTACATTTTTTGAACCTGGTTCACTTTTTAATGTTAATTTTTTTGTTTTTCCTGCAAACGAAAGTAAAAATTCTGAATCGCTTAAAGCAAATATTCGACGATTTTTTTCAATTGTTTGTGCATCATCTTTTGATTCTTTTTGACTATCTTTCATTGTTATAAAATCAGATTCACTTAAAGCAGAAATTTTAAATTTATTTGAACTATTTGAATTGATATCACCATCAATTTGTTTTTTAAAATAAATGTAATTTTGTTCAATTAAACGTTTCAATTCTTTATTGTCTTCCTCAATTGGTACAACAATATTATGTTCATAGTTTGAGAAACCATCGAAAAACTTTGAACTTTTATCTTCTGTGTCATTAATTTCATGTTGCATAAAAGTTGGCATATGTTTAAGATGTAATAAAGTTTTATGACCTTCATTTTCAGTGTCAGTCATAATGGTAGTTGTTATAGTTGTTGTTATATTTTGAGTGCCTGTAGTTGTTTTTAAATACTTGTCAAATTGTAAGGCTATCATTGATGGGGCACTATCGGTATGTGTGACTTTTTCATGTTTTTCTTGTTCCAAATCTCTTAAATCGATACTGCTACGACTTAGACGTCTTTGGGGTGGTGATGGTACACGTAATTCATCACAATCATCCTTACCACATTGAGGTAGTTCCTGTTATTTAAATGAAAAAAAGAAAAAAATGACAGAAAAAGAAAAACAAATGTAAAAAATAAG
This sequence comes from Bombylius major, assembly GCA_932526495.1. Taxonomy (NCBI): domain Eukaryota; kingdom Metazoa; phylum Arthropoda; class Insecta; order Diptera; family Bombyliidae; genus Bombylius; species Bombylius major. The sequence goes on along the minus strand of OW052044.1, from coordinate 10,046,936 downwards.
ATTAAAAAAAAACTACAACAAAATTTATAACTTTCATAATTCTTGGTATGTTGTTCAGTCACACATACAATATGAAAGTGAGAGGTTCATTAAGACGAACAAAGCGACAAATGTGACACACATGCTCGTATTTTATGGTTTTATTAAAAAAATGGGGAAAAAGAAAAAACGAAAATAAAGAGAAACATAAATAATGAAGAAAAAATGTTAAAGAATAAAATAGAAAAGCATGGAAAACAAATGAAAATAACAACAAAAGAACAAAAAGAAAATTCTTATTTTCTGGAGAGAAAAAAAAAATAGGTAACATAAAACCAGGACAATAAATTTCGAAATAAATGAAAGTTTTCTTTATCAAATGAAATGTGTATGTATGTACAGTAAATTATGATCAAAAAATACATTACAAAAATTGAATTGTAACAACATTTACAAATACAGTAATCATAAATTACAATTCAACGAGAATCATAAATTTTATTCAATTATTTTTGTTATTTTTTCTTTTCTCATTTTATATACTATTTATTTGATTATATTTATTATAGGAGTATGATTTTTTTTTTAAATAAATACATAAATTAATTACCTCTAAATTACTAATGGCACTATGGTTTTCTTCTTTATCCAATTGTGTTAAAGTTAAATTAAAATCACAATCACTTGGATGAGTGTAATTATATTGATGTACATGGTGTACATTATGAGATGTATGTCCCATATGAACACTATTTAAAAGGATATTTGAACTAGTACGACTTAGAGCTTTTCGTTGCCTTACAGCCTCTCTGAAAATCGATCATAATGAAAATTGAATTGGATTTATTCAAATTTATTAAAAGTTAAAAATTAAGTACTAAAATAAAAATAAAAATAAATTCCCAGAAAGAGAAAAAAAAATTCTTATTTGAAAAAAAAATTTTATTTTCGTTCAAAATTTACATTTTTTAAGAGTAACTTTTCCTTTTTAAAGTATAAAATTTTTATGAATTTAAAAGTTGCATATATATAAAATTTTAAAATTTGTTAGAAAATAATGAATTCTATTTAGAAAATTAAACTTTAATTATACAACAAGTAAAAAAGGTGGTATATTCTCATCTGTGAATAATATTTTTGTGGTATGAAATATTTTCATTATCTAACTTGCTCTATAAAATGTAAGTAATCATTAAGTATTAAATAAGTATTTAATGTGCAACTATATCAAGTTTATCTATATTACATTTAGATGCAAGCAAGGATAAACCACTAGAAAACGTTTAACCACTTTAATGTAAAATGAGTAAAATTACTACACAGTTAAAAATATTGTAATAAAATTTGCATTACTATTAAAATAATAGTGCGGATTTAAAATTATTTTCTAACACCTGAATTTCATGAAATATTTTAAATGTGATGTGTGGCTAATATTTGTAACTTAAAAAAAAAAAAAAAAAGATGAAAAGTTCGAAACATCTACGCTAGTTTGCTAACTAAATTCGAAATTATTTTAAGACTATTTTTTCTTCTGTGTAATAGTATTTGGATTAAATAGGACATACTCGTACTTATATAACAAAATCATGGTATTTTCGTATTGGATAAAATGTGGTAAAATTTAACCATTATGGTTATTTTGTGCAGGTAAATACTTTTGAATTTTAAATTTTTAATTTAAGCCTAATCTTACCAAAAAAAAAAAGTTTGCAATATTAAAGAAAAAAAATATAGATCTGAATATTTTTGTCCTGTTAAATAATACACATTCTGTGTAGTAATACGTATATCTGAATATGTATCCTAGCAATCAATATGGAGAAAATCTAATAATATTTTCATGGTTTAACTGTTGCTATATATGTATGTAGACTTAGAATTTTCTATAGATTTTATAAAATAATTGAAAATATTCTGTTCAATGTTGATAAAAAAAAATATATGTATGTATGTATATTTCAATAATCATAAATATTTATATACTTACTTATATATTCGCCAATACATTGTTATCATAACTATTCCTGGTATCCAAAAACTCACTGAACTGGATATGATTGCGTATGTTTTATTAACAACAAATATACATACTTCCGGATTTTCAGACATTTGTTTTAAGTGTTCATCTGTTGTATACCATCCAAGAAAAATAGGCGTAAATGATATAAGTGCTGGTAGTACCCAAACATTAGCTAACATAAAACATACTGTTTTGTTGGTCATGTTTAAAGGATATTCAAGTGGCCGAACGATAGCATAATATCTATAATATACATGTAATAGATACACTTATACAAATATAAATAAAACAAAATAAGAAAATAGCAAAAAATGAAAAAACAAAAGCATAAAATTCCTAAATATTTAAATACAGAAGAAAAAAAAGTAGTAAAGCTTTTAATGTATTATTTGCATGATATAATCGTATTTTATCCATAGAAAAAAAAAAATATATCTTATTACACAATTTGTATTGTTTATGTAATATTAAAAATTATATAAATATATAAATATTATATAGATTTTGGTTTTTGATTATTTACGATATTTTTACGCACGTTTAAATAAATAAAAATAATCATCAATATTATCATCGTGTAAAATATTGTTATTTATATTTTATATACTTGTATGTAGTTACTCGTATATTAAATTTATTTTTTATTATTATGATTATTATTATTATTATTATTGTTATTATTCATATAAATTACCTGTCAACTGATATACAACATAAATGAAGAATACTTGCTGTAGAAAAATATACATCAAGACTATTCCATACATTACACATGAATGAACCAAATAACCATCTGCCACCTGATAATTCAACGGATGCATTAAAAGTCATTGCACATAATGCCACTAACATATCAGCCATTGCAAGTGAAACAACAAAGTAATTTGTTATTACTCTGAAATAAAATGAAAAAAATTAAAAAGAAAAATGAAAAATAGTAAAAAAATAATTTTTTCCTTTTAAAAATTTTTTTAAAAAATTTAATATGTTGGGAAAATTACTTATTACGGTATAATTTTTTTTTTTTTACAACACATAATAACACAATATAAAAATTGTAATTAATATTTAAAAAAAAAAAACAAAATAAAGTAAAATAACTTTTTTTTTTTTATTAAGTTTTCAGGTTTCTTTTTTTTTTTTTTTTATATTCAAGGGAATGAAATTTTAATGGATTTTATGCAAACCTTTGACATTTTTCTTTTGTTTATTATTTTGTTTGTTTTACTTTTACTTCTTTATTTTATTTTTTTTTTTAAATTAACCCTCATAAAAAATGTTATATGTATACATATACCGAAATTTATTAAAAGAAAGTTTTCCATTATTTTTTTAAAATATTAAAATGATATCAGGTTCCAAATAATTTTTTTTTTTTTTTTTTTAAATACAAAAAGGAAAATTCATTTTGTGGTTATGGTATACTAAATTTTTTTTTAACTATTATATTTAAAAAAATTTTGAAGATAATTAATACTGTCAGAATCATACAATAAATATTTTTGTGAAATTTTTCCCTTATACAGTATAAAAAAATTAGCTTTTCTAAAAAAACAAAACTTAGAAGGAAAAATCAAAAACAAAAAAAATGTTGAAGTCTAATTTTTCAAGAAATTTTTTTTTTTTTTTGAATTTTAAATCTAAAACTCTTTGTAATATTATAAAAAATTATAGACATAAATTCTTTACATATTTTTTTTTATATTCATGTAGGTATATATTTGTCTTCTCTTTGTTACGATTTTTAAGAAGGGGGGGAGGGGTTGGGTATTGAAAAAAAATATAGAAGTTCGAAAGTACAATTTCATGTATCAATTTTTCATTCGTTATGGTTTAGATTATTTAAAATTTTCCGAGAGTATTAGGGTATACACATACATATGTATAGCATGTATCACGAGAAAAAAAAAGAAAAAATTGCAAACACACACAAAAATTTTTAAGGATAGCAAAAAAGGAAAATACAAAAATAATAAAGCAAGTAAAAAAAAATGTGATAAGCCAGAATGGACAGCATCCGGATGCCCTCTGTGGTTTTTTCATGTATTAGACCTGTCTCTAGATAATAAATAAATAACCTCTCTTATCGTTACTTTTTTTTTTTTGTACTTTTATGACTTTGATTTATATCGAATTTATAAATCTAATTTTCACAACTGTCATACAAATACTTATTAGCAGTATATTAATAATTATTCCTGTACATCACTGGAATTATTTTGAAAAATGTCCTTTTAATTCGATATTTCTGTAAATTTGTAAAAAAAAAAAAAAAAGGATGAAAGATATACGAGAAAATAAATATAAAAAATGTTGAAATATCATAAAATATACACAAGAAAATTTTTAAGGACGAAACATCTCATGAATTCAAATTATTTAAGTAAGAAATTGAAATGTGTATAAAAGATTTCCATGAAAAAAAAAAATATTACGTACAATTATCCAGGGTAAAAATTGTTAAAGGTTCAAAGACCTATAAGCTCAGAAGAATCAAATTAAGAGTTAAAATGTATGGTACATTCGTAAATTTTGAACCCTTCTTAATTCAAGTGTTAGATAATATTTTATTTATATGTATATATTTTTGTCTTTTCTGTAGTGAACCTTTTTATTTTCCCTCTTGGTTTATTTGAAATGATTATTTTTTATTTTGCTGAATCAGAACGATGATGAGTGAGCATTTAACAATTATATTTTCATTTTTTCCCCTTGATTTTAACGAATACATATTTTTACGGCATTTTCATTATTATTATTATTATAACTTTATTTGCAAATAATATGTATTTCAGATGCGTGTCTATGTATTAGTTTAAATTAGAGCAAAACTTTCCCTTCTTCCCCAAAAAAAAAAAAGGAAAAAAAAAACATAATTGTTTTTTGTTCATTTTACTAATCTGATAATCAGGACAACCACAAACAATCAGTTGAATATCTAAATGTGGTTTACCAATTTTAAATAAAAAAATAAAAAAACTTGAATGTGTGTTTTCTCACACCTTCAGGTAAATATATACCTACATTACATATACAAACATACATTATGTACCTATGGCTATATATAAAATCATATTAAAATAATAGGATACCGAATTCTTTAGTATAGAATATAAAATAAAATGTAAATATTTTTGATTTAAACTGTGGTCTGTCTCTATAATTTTTCCACGTTTTTCCTTTGGGGGTTTTTTTTTTTGCTTTTTTGCTTTTTTAATATTATTTTTTTAACCTAACAACAAAAACAGAAAATAATAATTTGATCAAATCAAGGGTCAAATGAAAAAAAAAAAGTGGAGAAACAAAAAATAAATAAAAACTATTGAATTTCAAAATAAAATTATTCAGGCTTTTATTTATTTATATTTGAAACATGTATGTACACGGTTCATCGATACATATATGTATTTATAAGAAGTTTTCATAAATCACATAATTGAATATATATTGTAAAAAAACACACACGTTCATTTTTTTTTATTGTGTTTTTAGTTTTACTGAAAAGAATATAATTTCTCATCTCAATATCAATTTAATTTATTTTATTTTAAAAGCGAAAAAAAAAAAATAAAATAAATCAGTGAATTCAGTTATTATTTTGTTCTTTTTGCTCGGATCGTTTATTACTTTTTCCTTTCTTTTAAATTGCATTAAATTTTGTTTTGTTGTTTTTTTTTTTTGTTATAGGCATTTTTTTTTTATTTTATATTTTCATCCTTTATAAAATGGGTCAATGTTCTTAATTAATTCAGTTAAAGGAGAGAAAACAAGAAAACGAATACACAAATAAAACGAATTTATGGATTTTGTTTTGTTACTTATTTTTTGGTTGTTGTTAGGTTTAATATCGATGATGGAATTGTAAATTTTAATAAATTGTTTTATTATGGAAAAAAGTAGTTTTTTGTTTTTTTAAACAACAAAGAAAAAGGATAATGATGGAGAAATTATTATATATTATATGTTTTATTTTATTTTTTTTTTACCTTTTATTACATATAAAAGAATTTTTTTTCTTCAATTTATTGGAATACCAACATTAAAATAGTATCTTAAATTGCAGATCATTTGATTTATAACACGTAAATGTGTGTAGATACTTAAAATGCAGATACATTTTTGATATCATACCTGAAGATTTTTATACTAAAATTAATTTTTTAAAGTGAAGTAGTAAAAAGGATCTACATTTTAATGGTTATAAAAGATACTGGATAGAATATGTAATTTTTGGATTTAAAATACTTATTTTACATAATGTTTATGGGATTCTAAAATTTCTTATCAGTTTATTTTTTGTTGTTGTCTAAATATGAATTAAGGATAATTTAATCTAGATTATTTATATACCCAAAAGTTTTGATGTATAAAATAATTTCCACATAGTTTTATTTAAATTTCGACTTTTTCAAGCAAGTATATGTAAGTAGTTTGTAGATTACCATTATTAAACAATTGATTTCTATCACGAAATTATTAAGTACTTAAAATTTATTGTTTTTTTTTATGAGTTTAAAAATTAAGGAAACATTTGAAAAACTCTTTAATTTCATATAATTATGTAATAGTAAAAATCGTACACAATAATTCACATCATTACTATTTTTTTATGTTAATTAAAGGATAATTCTTATGGTTTATAATATTAAAAAAGTTATTAAAAGTTAAAAGCTAAAAAAAAAGTTTCCAGTTAAATCATAAATCTTTAAATGTCAATTTATAATTTAAAACCTTATTTAATTTTCTTTAGGAATTTCAAAACATAATTCAAACAAAAAATTATCGATTTTGTTTTAAGTTTGTATTTTATTTATTTCTTTTTTTATTTTTTTGTGAACATTTCCTGAAATTTGAAGCATTATCGAAAAAGCATTATTATATAGGGTAATTTTTTTTTCCTTCAACTTCAGATGATTTTTACATTTTAACCATCTGTTCCTTCAGAGAAAAGCTTTCAAAAAGTTCTCTATAATATGAAAAATTTAAAAATAAAAAAATAAAAATAATAAAAAGAAAAACAAGAACTTTTTAATAATAAAATAAGCATAAAACCCGTAAAAATCAGCTTAAAAAAAATTCCTATAGTGTTATTGTTTTCATACATTTATTCTTTTCTCTTTTTTTTAAATATTTTGTTTTTGTACGTAAGCTGTTTTTATCCTTGCAAAATTCAATATTTTCCGATATTATGTACATTATATAATATGTATTTTCTTTTTCAGGAAATTGTAATCATATTGTAAAATATTACATAAAAGGATAAACAAAATTTTGAATGTTAATATTGAAAATAAAAGAAAGAAAAAAAAACTTTTCTCTTGTTCTTTTTTTATTCATTTTTTTATCGAATAAAAATTCTATGAAAAAAAAAGTTAATATTTACATGTATGTTGTAAGTAACTGTTAAAAAAATGAAAATAAAAAAAGAACAAGAAACAAGTTAACATGAATAGGGTGTTAGTATTATAATAAAAATATAAAAAAAAAAAATAGAAAGGTTTTTTCAATATGTATGAAAATCTTTTTGATTGTTCATGTATGATGAACTAATATAAAGCAAAGATGAAATTAAGTGGGAGGTTAACAATCAGTTTCAAATGATTTCACTATCGATATAAAAATACACTGTAATTGTAATCTTTTATCCTGTGTATGTGTGTTTTTTTTAAAATAAAATAAGAGCAAAAAAAAAAAAAAATTATGCTAGTAACAAAAATTTACGATTACAATTTTATTGTTACGCCTCTTTAGCATTTTGTAATGAACATTAATTTTTACAGCTGATTAACGATAAAATACAACAACAACAATAATAAAAAAATCATGTTATTTATTTTCTTCATGTGATAAATAAGAAAGAAGAAAAAAATTACTCAAATAAATTCTTATGAAAATTTAAGATTTAAATCAAATCAAATGTAATATGTTTATATGAAAAACACCTACACACAATTTGAAATTTTATGTAGGTAATTTGTTTGTAAAATTTATTAAATGTTTTTTTTTTTATTGTTATTAATTTAATTTTTAATTGAAGTGAATAATTTGCAATTTATATGAAAAGTAGATGATTTTTGTGCAATTAACATTTTTTGTTTAAAAAAACAAAAGTATTTGAATGAATAATTAAATTTTCGTAGATTTTTAATTTTTTCATTGCATTTTGAATGTAATTATTATTTATTGTTAAATTTTTATTTAATTACATTTGATTACATTTTTTTTTTTATTAATTGATTTTATTATACAAAGTTCATTTAATTATTTTTATTTATCAATAAATTAATCCTTTTTTTTTTATTTACTGTATATTATGTACTTTAAAATTTCTCATGTGAATCAAATAAACAAATTGAAACATTTTGATAATAAATATTTAATTATGTAATATCATAATTAAATTTTATACATTTCAAATTAAACACTTATCAATTTTTTTAAATAAATAAAAAATAATAAATTCAAAAATTTATGCATAAATTCTCAATTATTATTTCATAATAACTAAAAAAATAAACGAAAAAATAAAAAATCATTGCAATGGATTTTATTTTTAATACCCGATTCTTTTTATAGCCATTTAAAATTATTTTTATTATGAAATAGTATTTTATTGCATTATCATATTAAATCAAAATTTATTGAAAATTTAATATGAGATTGTATACGGATATATGTAAGCACTTTTGTTACATACATGTATACATACATATGTACGTGTATAGAATGCTTATTCATTATCAGTACATTCAAATAAAAATCCTTTTAAATCCCTTTTAAATCCTACATTCTAAAACTGGAATTTATTTTACATCATATTTATACATACATACATATTATGTGTGTATTGTATTAGAATATACAATACAACTCTTTCATGTTACAGAAATATGTTTTTCAAAATATACAAAATTTCTATAATAAAACATAATAATAAATTCATTAGGATTAATGATAATTCAAAAAAAATAATACATAATAATAAACAAATGAGTAATTTTAAATTAATTTGAAAATTTAACCATAAAATATTAATAATGTATTTTTAAATGAGATATACAAAAGGTCGATTTATTCATAATATCAATACAAATTAATTGGATTATTTGTAAAAATTTGATGAAGTTTTCAAATTTTTGTATTTCAAATTCTATTTAATAAATAAAGAGTAATTATTAAATTTCTAAAAATGATTTATCGATTTATTTTTATAGAGATTAAAAACGAATTATCGAATTTATATTATAAAATAAAAAATTTAAAAAAAATATATAATTATATTGAAATTACAATGGTTCAATGGAACAACATTTAAATTTTAGATTTTCAAAGTAAGACATTGAAAAAACTGAATTAATATGTATCTCACGCAACAGATTTTATTATATATGTATGTACGTACATACAGTGTCGGACATAAGTTAAGCAACCAAATTTTGTTTTAATTGAAACATGTAAGTATATCTCATAGAATTTATTCTATTCTCATGAAATAAATTTTCAGAATATATAGTAAAATAGGTGTATTTTCAAAATAAATTCAACACAGAGCAGTAAAAGCCATATTTAAAAAAAAAAACAGAAACATTTACTTCAAGTGTGGTTATTTTTGAAGGGACAAAAGTTAAGCAACTTTTTAAAAAAATTGTACATTACATGTAAAACTTATCCGTTTTTTTACGTATATAAATATAAAAAACGATACGTTAATATTGAGTAGAATATCCTTTGTTATTTATAATCACAAAACATTGTCTAGGCCAACTCAACCAAAATTTGTATAGTGTTTCTTTCGGTATGCTGTTGTATTCATTTACTAATGCATTAAAAAGGTCCTCAGCATTGGAGAAAATTCTATTTCCCAACCTTCTATTAACAACCCTACAAATTCTTGTTTGAATTAAGATCTGGGCACTGTAGTGGTATTTTTAAAACATTTTTTCGATTATCTCGAAGCCAATCTCTTACTATATGGGAAGCATTTCTTCTTCAACAAATGGTAATATTGAGTTTTCTACTGTATCTTTATATTTAAAACGATCCATTTTGCCATTTACTCTCCGTATTGGTCCATTACAGTGCCATGAAAAACATCCCCAGATCATAATACTACCACGACCATGTTTAATATAACCTGAATAATGACGTTGGTCATATCTCATAAAACATAAAACTGTGAAAAAGCCTTTTATTGCAACCCGTCAGAGCATATACTCAGTTAAATTTGGACTTATTACTAAATAAAACTGTTTTCCAATTCTGACTTGTCCATTTTACATGTTCTCTTTTATTTTTTTTTTTGAATTAAAACAAAATTTGGTTGGTCCGGCACTGTATATAAATTTACAACTGAAAAATGAAGAGAATTTAATTTAAAAAAAAATTAAATGGTCCGTTATGTTACAAAATGGTTTGTTATTATTTTCTTGACAAATAATGAATTGCATAAACGAGCAGACTGTGAAATAATCAAAAAAGAGAAATTCTACGAAATAAATCAGATATTAAGGAAAAATATTTATATAACGAGAAAATTAAAATAATAAAAACAGAGAAACTAAAAAAAAAATAAAAACTTTATTTCATTTTCATTTACAACATTTCTTTTCTCAAGGGGAGTTATTATTCATACCTTTAATTTATTCACTTCCAATGAAATGCATCTTTCGGAAGATTTTTGTTCAAAATGAAAAATCTATAACGACGTTTATGGGTTAGCACAGGTTAGCTCGTCGTTCCAGGATCAGGTTTCGTCGTTAATTATTAATGAAAAGTTCAATTTTTAACAACTTAATTTTATTCTTTATTATTTCAAAAATCCTGATCTTTTACAATAATTTTCCCTGATATACTTTTTATTCTTATCTTTAATACAATGCGTTCTTACTTAATTTTATTAATTCACAATATAATATTTTTTACAACTTCTTAATAACCCCAGAAATATATTTTTTACAACTCAGGAAAACTTTATTTCCTTTATACTTGAATTCTTTCGAATTCTCCTAACTCAACTCAAAATACAATATACTTTTAAAAACTCAGGAAAGCTTAGTTCCTTTATACTTGAATTCCTTTTGAATTCCACTAATTTAAAATATATTTCTGAATCTCAGGAATGCTTTAGTTCCTTTACAAGTTTACTTTTAAAACTTCATTACCTAGTCTTTTTTTTTATTGTTGTAAAAAATATGAAAAATGAAGCTTGCAGGACGTTTGGGAGTTTCAACTTATCCAGACTACTTTTCGAGACGAGAGGATTAACCTCAACTTCAAAAAGTGAATTTCCGGATAGAAAAGAAAATCCTTATCTCTACTAGTCTTCAACTTTTCCTTTCTTTGTGAAATATACACGCACGTATTATATTGAAGTTTAGTAGAATGTTTTGGGACTTTCAACTTATCTAGACTACTTTTTGAGACGAGAGGATTAACCTCAACTTCAAAAAGTGAATTTCATCGATAGACGAGAAAATCCTTATTTCTACCAACCTTCAACTTTTGATTCTAACGAAATAACCACAATTTACATTGAAGTCAAGTAGAATATTTAGGGATCTTCAACTTATCTAGACTACTTTTTGAGACGAGAGGATTAACTTCAACTTCAAAAAGTGAATTTCATAGATAGACGAGAAAATCCTTATTTCTACCAACCTTCAACTTTTGATTCTAACGAAATAACCACAATTTACATTGAAGTTAAGTAGAATATTTTGGGATCTTCAACTTATCTAGACTACTTTTTGAGACGAGAGGATTAACCTCAACTTCAAAAAGTGAATTTCATAGATAGACGAGAAAATCCTTATTTCTACAAATCTTCAACAAAATTATGCTATTTTATTATTTTTTCTTACCTCTTGTTATTACTACCTTTTTATTACTTTTATTTTTAATTTAAAACTTACACTTTGAGTTATGAAAACCAACTGATATCCTGAATCCTGATCAGAACCACTGATCGACTGATCTTTACTTGATCAAATGATTGACTGACGTCTAATAGAAAATTTCATCGCTATTTATACACTTTTGAAATTGCGTATTTCCAATTTCCAAGCTTTTAATTTTTAAATTATTCTAGAATATTCTTTAAACGGTTTTTTTTCAAACTTAAAACTTTGTTTTCTTATTATAAAACAGATGGCGTTGTTGGCGGTAATGTCTAGGAAAATAAACTTTCCATGCGGATGCGTGTTAAGTTTAAACATTATGAAGTCCTTGCTTCACTTAAAATTTATTTTCTTTCTTTTCTTTTTCAATGCATTTCTTAAAAATAAATGGGGACAGAATGTAACTCCGTTACAAATCTATTACGTATTTATAACAAGAAGTGACAGAAAATTATAATGACAAAGAAGAAAAATTTCAAGTAAAAAATACATATATTTAAATTTCTCATTGGCCTTCAAGCAATTTTAATTAATTAATTAAAAATTTTCATGTTATTTTCTTTTGCATAAAAAAATTAAGACTAAAAAAAGTGTGTTTGTAAATCATCTTGGCTATATAAAAATAAATCAGAATATCAATTCTTATTTTAATAAATTTATCTATAAAAGATAAATTTGATTTTGGAGGGTTGTTTTTGTTTTTGTAATTTCAAAATACTCGTATAGCATAAATTTTTCAATATTTTTGAAAGATTATCTTATTTTTTATTTAGGTATATAAAAAAAAACAAATAGTTGATAAATAAAAATTGATCATTGAGAGATATTTTCTTCTAATTTCAAATTTATTCGGATTTAATGAAAAAAAGAAGAAGAAAAAAACAATCTGAAATACATTTTCGTAATTTTCCTATGGTAATTATTTCTTTTTTGAAGTTTGTCCAAGAAATTATATCTTTAGAAAATTTACATAATTTCATAATATTAGAAATAGCACGTGTCTTGTAAATTAAGTATTCAGAAGTTTTTTTTAAAATATGAAATCTACATACACGTGACGAAAAATTTTTTTATTTCGACTTTTATAGAAAAACAAATATGGACAGTTTGAATTTTAGGGGTGGGTTAGATATTTGGAATCTACAATCTACTGTTTGTGTGAATTTGTAAAGTATCAGTTGCAAATTTTAGTTCATTGAATGATGTGATATTCTTTTAAATATATTTTTCTTAATTGATTTTTTTTTTTTCAATTATTGTTTTTTTTCCTTTCTATTTTATATTTATCGCTTTATTTACTCATTTAAACTTAATTCTAAACTGTTTTTAAATCACTTAATTATGGAATAATTGAAAAATAAAAATAAATCTCTAAGGTAAACTCTCATTTGTAAACATCAATTTAAAAAGAAAGCTGTTTAAGTTTATTTTACATGAGAAAGTAAGTTTCAATTTTCAATTTATCTTAGGTATATACAAATTATATCGGTAATAGTAATCACCTTTTATCGTGGCTAAATTTGTTGACTTAACGTTTTACATAATAAAAAAGTCATTTGAAAAGAAAGGAAAAAAACAACAACTGTTAATTGAAAGTAAAAGGAAGGATATTTTTAACGCTTAGCTTTCATCATCGTAATTTCCAAGGTACTTAAGTATTTAGAAATATGTAAGTGATACATTTCGAATAAAATAATCCAATTTCTAGAGATTTCATGAACTCGATAATTTCTTTGCATAATTTAAAAGTAATAAGCATTAAAATAAGATTTTAATAAGATTCAGATTATGTAGGTTAAAAATTAGGTTATTTTTATATCTAAACAAAATCCAATACAATTTGTACGCTACTAATTTAGAATTTAATTGTGTTTACCCTTGAACAGTAGTTGCACACACACAACGGAAAAAGGGTTAATTAATTGTTATAAGTAATAACAAATCACTCATAAATATATATCCGTTTAATAAAAACGCCCACATTTAAAAAAACAAAGGATTATTCAAGGCTTCTATGCATGTATGTATATTTATTTGTTTCGGTACAATTTATAAAAATAATTCTATACAAAATATAATTCGTATTTGAAATGTTCAAAAATCCAGTCAATCATTTCATCGAATTCGAAAAAAAAAACTATGTAAATTTATTCGTGTGTAAATAAAACAATTATTTTGTAATTTAAATAAATTACAACATTTACGGTTTGTTTGTGATTATAAAGACTAATTTTTGTATATTTCAAAAAATTTATTTACACAATTTATAAAACTAATGATGTACAATTCATAATTCAATTGTTTTTTTGTTTTTTTTTTATCTTCCTGTCTTTTTTGAAAATTTCTTTATTCATTTTAGTACAAAGATTTTTAAAAATAAAATATTGTTATAGTACATTGAATACAGTATTTCATTGTTCATTGAAATATCAAATTATTTTCTCGTGTACATGTATGTATGTATATTTGTTTAAATACATATTTTCAAATTTATTTTGTGCCGTAACGTAACGTAAAAATGTTATGTATTTGAAACTGATATGAAATAATTCCTTTATTTTCATAAATTCCAACAAGAAAATATTCAAATAAATTTTCACAAATGATTTTGACAAATTTTTCGTTTAAAAAAAAAAAAAAAAACATTTTCCTTTGCTAATTTATTCAATAATAATTTCGTGTATGTATAAGGTTATATAGGTATAGATATACATATAAACACACTTTTCTTTTTCAAACATAAAAGCTTAGTAATTCATAAAGTCTTGATTTCATACAAAGTATATTTTCATCAATTTTGAAAATACAAAAAAAAATAAATAAATAAATAAACAAGAACGATGTTTTTTTTTTCTTGTAAAAAAAGAATATTTTTTGTATTCAAAAGCATGTAAGTATATGTATGTAATAATAGTCTTGTTGTCTCTACGATGAAAACGAAAAAACCGAATACGTAAGCGAAAACACAGTATACTCGTACATATTATTATTTTCTGACACAAAAAATATATATTTTTTTTCTTTCTTGTATCTGAAAAAATTTTAAAATGTAAAGGATAAAGTATGATTATTTATGAGTGGTACTTTATTTTTAGAATTTAAAGATATTATTGTATTTATTATGGTAAAAAAAAAAATTATAATATGCTTGATATCAAAATATGTATATCCTTAAAAATGAATACCGTAAAATTGATGATGTATAGATTATTAAAAAAATAAAAAAATAAAAAAAAAGTTAAATTTTTAAACATCTTTATATTCTTGCTTTAGTAGATACTTTCAGTTTTATTCTATACATTTATTTAAATTTATTACGCATTTTTGAATAAAATGTAAAAAAAAAGTATGTATGGGCTTTTTTTTATTTAAACCAAAAAAATTTATTCAAGGATTTTAATATTTATTTTATAAAAAAAAAAAAAATAAATAAATAAATAATATGTATATAAATTTCAGAATAATTCCTTTTTTTGTGTAATTTTTTATGAATTAAAATTAAAGAAAAATTTTTAAATTTAACATGACACAATCATGAAAGAATGAATATAAATATTTATGTTCCTTTATAAAGGATTATTATTATTTCTATTATTATGAAATTTAAATGAAAGAAGGTTTTTTTTTTCTGTCGTAAAATGTGAAAATAATTATAAATGACAATTTTCTGGTACAATACTTTTATAATTTTCATTTGAATTCTGAATAAAAATTTTCATAGCTGTTTTTTTGTTTGTTTGTTTGCCTATTCTATGGAAAATTAAAATTAGAAAAAAAAATTGAATAAAATAGAGACCATATTCTGGACATAGTTTTCTTATTTTGTTTTCAATTAAAATGTGGAATTTCATATACTTAAAAAATAATAATAATTATGCTTAAAATGGGAAGAAAATTTAAAAAAATAAATTTAAAAAAAAAACATTCTAATATCTTTTAAAATTCTCAGTATTAGTTTTAACTTTTATTATAAGAACTAAAAAAAAAAGGAGGAAAAGGAGACAAAAAAATAAACATTTGCTCATTTAATTAAAATTAAAGCCAAGTCCTTTTGAAAATGACATTTACAAAGCTCTTTTATGACCAAAAATTTACAAATAAAAATATATATTCTGTGAAATTGTTAAATCTCATGTAACAGAATGTTCAAAAGGATGAAAAAATAATCTCAAGCATACACGAAACACGTGTTAATATAAAGTAATTTTAAGAATTGTGTATTTATTTAAAAAAAAAATAAAAAAAAAGGTTTTTCAAATGAATAATGTGGCATATGGGATAAATTCATAAAATGCATGAACTAGTTATCTAAACTTCTTTCAAATTATAAATTATGCTTTTTTTTCTTTAAAAAAAAAAATTCTAGAAAAATAAATTCTATGGTATTTTTCTCTAAAGAACATTTTAAAATCATCATATTTTCCATTTATTTTTTTAAAAGTTCTTCTACTTTTCTCCATCAATAAATAGTATATTATTCAAATATTCTTATCTCACATACATAAAATAAAATAAAAAAAATAAAATTTCTACTTTGTGGTTTTTTATTATTATTATTATTTTTTTTTTTTTTTCGATTCTTTAAAATTATTCAATATAATTTAAATAAAAATTCTTGATTTCATTATTTTGCTGCATGCGTATAATAAATTTTCAATATTATGTATTAAAATTTCTAATATTATGTATAATAAAACTTTTATATATGGGTAATTCTATAGAAATTGAACAAATTATTTCTTAGTTACGAGAAAATATGTATTTTAGAGATGTTTTTGGTCTTTGTTATTTTATTTTTCAGTTTTTTAATGTACTATATTTCGAAAACATTACAATATTTACTATTTTTGTTTGTTTGTACATATTTATCTTATAGGAAAGAATAATTTTGTCTCTTTGTTTAATAGTCAAATAATACGAAAAATCATATGAAATTCATTTTAAAATAAAAATATGAAAAAAATCTATTTTCCTTATTGTTTTTTTCCTAGTTATTCTAAAATTTTCCATTTATTTATTAAGTCAATTCTCTGAAAAATGAAACCAAAATTTTCACTTTCTTCAGTAAAAGTGTGGAAAAGAATATCTCAATATAAAAATTTTTTTTGTTTTTTTAGGCAGCTGATCTGAAATCGGCATCAATACACAATATACATTTACTTTTTTTAATTACTCTACAATGTCTTCTGCGTTACCCTTTTTTGTCTTCTGAGTTACCTGGAATGTCCTCATTAATTTCTATTGCTTATTGTGATAGATCATTTTTATGGGTTTTATATTGAATACTATTTTAAAGGACATGTGTTTCCAGAGAATCGACCATTTACATTTTATCCTATTGATACTCTTTTCTTTTACTTATACAAAATTTTTTTGGACCTGTAAATCATTTGCTTCATTTTTGATCAATATTCCATAGAACCACCCATATTTTTATTTATTTACATAATAAGAATTTTATTTTTTTAATCTTAATGGCAAGCAACATTTTTTTAAATATTTTTATTTTATTTTTTTTAGTTTTTAATTCTTAAAAAAAAAAACTTTTGTCTGTATTTATATAATATCTTATAATATATTATGGAATATTCTGCATAGAAATTATCAATATTATGAAGAAAAAAGAAAATAAGTTTGAATAAAGAAATTTATATTGAAAATTTATTTTTCAAGTTATTTTTCTTCTTTTCTCTGAAAGATAAATTTATTTTTATTTTAATATGCTTCTCTATGTTATGCAATAACCATACATACATTTTATGATATATGTTCTCTCTAAATATATTTTCAAGTACATAAATCCTTATCCATAATAACAATTTTTTATGTTGTTAACAGTTTACGCACTCTGTGAAATATATTGTAATATAACACACAGTATTGAATTAATCAAAATTAAGTGACCCAGCGGGTAATATGTTGTATTATATAACGTACAAAATATATGTAAAGACATATGTGACCCATGTTGATAGTAATTCTGTTTAATAAATCTGAACATCTGATATATGTATATCATATAAACGTACAAACATGTATGCTTATACATGAATGTAAATAAAAAAAAAATTAAATTGGATATATTCATACACATCTACATATGTATAGATATAGGTATATTGCATGTTCAGTTTAGTGTGTAAACTTGTAGTTTATATACACATTAAAGGAAACAAGGAAGAATGTATTGAACAGATGTCTGTAAAAATAATTTTTTTTTTTTTTCATGAAAATTCAATACATTTAATTATCATGTGTGAATAATTGTTAAATTAATTAAGATCTCTATTTCAGATTGATGTTTAAATTAAATACAGGTATTTTGATTCACTATATACATACTGTAATTTTACAATTTATACTTGTAAATTAATACAATAAATTTTCAATTAAATTTTCAAAGTTTGTTTAAAATTTTCTTTTGTCAACTGAGATATTTGTCGTCAAGGTAACTTAAAATGATATTTCTAAGAATAATTCTAAGATGGAAATTTTAAAGCTTATAAAAGCAATTACTTGTTATTATCAATTAAGATTCACCTTACTGGTTATAGTTATTATTTTATTTACTTTATCGAAATATATAATGTAAATAAAAAAAAAAATTAATATTAACTCAATACATTTTTTTTTATTTAGTTTTTCCCTCTCTTATTCGTGAAATTCAATTGTAACATAAAAGAAAAAAAAAAAACTTTTCCTTATAAAATTTATTCATTATTTTTTCTTTTATTCTATTTTATTATATGTTAAATTGCATTTATTAATATTAATGTATTACGTGAGGTGACTTCATAAATTTGTAAAAATTTATGCATACATACATAAATAATTTT
Source organism: Bombylius major (assembly GCA_932526495.1). NCBI lineage: Eukaryota > Metazoa > Arthropoda > Insecta > Diptera > Bombyliidae > Bombylius > Bombylius major. The sequence goes on along the minus strand of OW052044.1, from coordinate 10,028,202 downwards.
AATATTAAGTTTCGAAATAACAAAGAAAAAGAGACGTTATTTTTTATTTCTTTCTTTTTAATACTAAATTTATGATTGCCTACTTATTATAATTTTTTATTTTATTAGGAACATTATTTTCAACGAAAAAAAGAAAAAAACAACTTCATTAATGAATTGTTGTAAATCTAAAATTATATATTATTTTTATTTTCAATATTAATAAACAGATAATGTATAGAAACATGAAAAATAGTTCATTTTACACAAACATTTTTTTTTTATATTATTATTTTATTTTGGTTATTTTTTTTTTTTTTAATCTTATATATATGTAATTTCCCTTGAGCCTTAATTTTATTTAATACAGTCTATTAAATATAACGAGAACAGAATACAATAATGAAATTCCAAGAGATTTAATTTTAAAAATGAGCCATACATTTAATACACGAACAATTATTTTGAAATTCATTGAAATTATGTATTTACTTACATTTGTGTTGCTTTTATTTTATTTTTATTTTTTGTTTTTCTTGTCATTTTATTTTTCTACTTAATTTAACATGAACAAATCATTTTTAAAAGATCTTTAAAAAACTATTTTTAAGTTAAAATAGCGTGTGCCTAATATCATTTATTAGATTTATGTATCTATTTTTGTTTTCTTTCTTTTGAAATAAATGATTCTACTTAAATTACAAAAAAAAACATAATCCAATTTTATTTGCAGGATATACGTATATATACATACACTGAGCGAAATTTCTATAGTTCCAGGTAAATTTTTATCTGTATATCGACTGCAAATGACCCTAGAAGTGCAATAAAATTTTATGATCACAATTTACTCTGGAAAAACCCGGGAACATATGTTTTGTGATAATATGGGATTCCTTTTAGATAATGTATGACAAAATATTGAAAATCGGTATATAAAAGAACGAAATTTCTATAGTTCCACATTATTATTTTTTTGGTTAAGTGTAGCGTTTGCAAGTATAAAAATTTTTGTTAGTGTGATTTATTATAAAAAGACATTTTAATTTAATTGAAAGTGATTTTAAAAAATTTGAAGTGATATAAAAATATTTTAAATATTTTTTCAAAAATGCCTAGAGGAAAGTTGCTTACTGAGGAAGAAAAAATAAAAATTAATGCATATAAAGACGCAGGTTTGACAAATCGTCAAATTGCTAAAAAAATAGATAGATCTCATCATTTGGTGAACAATTTCATCCAAAAAGGAGAATCTTATGCTAAAAACCGATCTAAAGGTGGAAACCAAAAGCTAACGGAAAGGCAACGTTCTGCTCTTTTTCGTCTAGCCTCGGCAGAAAATTTAACTGCAGGCCAAATGAAGAGTCAACTTGAGTTACCCGTAACAACAAGGCGTGTTCAGCAAATTTTATCCAGCAGTGAACGTTTCAGATGGGCAAAAATGGCAACAAAACCACCTCTTGATAAAAAACATAAGGAGCGCAGATTACAATTTGCGAAAGCACACATGACTTGGGACGACACGTGGAGAAATGTTATTTTTTCAGATGAAAAAAAGTTTAATTTGGATGGCCCTGATGGCCTAAAGTACTATTGGCATGATCTCAGCAAAAATCCAAGTGTTGCCATGAGTCGTAATTTTGGTGGTGGTACCGTCATGGTATGGGCTGCCTTTAGCTATCATGGAAAGACTCCAATTTGTTGGATTTCAACAAGAATGAAGGCAAAAGATTACATAGAGCTTTTGGATGACGTTCTAATTGAATATTCAGAAGATTTGCCTCATGACAGTTGGATTTTCCAACAAGATAATGCTCCAATTCATGTATCACACCTGACAATGGAGTGGTTCCACCAAAAGAACATAACTGTAATGGATTGGCCGCCACGTTCACCAGATTTAAATCCTATCGAGAACGTCTGGGGTTTATTATCACGTGCAGTTTATGCTAACTCGAGGCAATTTAACAACGTCGAAGACCTTAAAAGCGCTATTAAAGAAGCTTGGTCGGAAATTCAAACAGCGACACTTCAAAATTTAATTTCTAGTATGAAAAATAGAATTTTCGAAGTAATTGTAAAAAATGGTGGTAGCACTCATTATTGAAATATGAATTATTACTATTTTTAAGTATGTATTTTTGTTAAAATTAGTTATTTTGCCAAGTGGAACTATGTAAATTTCGCATTTAATTAATAAAAAATTTCAATTTTTGTAAGACTGTTTAACAATAAACTATAATATTAATTTTTTTTAAATAAATTATCATTTATTTTCTTCCAATTAATAAAAAAATCGCTAACAGAAAATCTGTCTGTGTTTAAAATTGATGAAAATTGAAAAATTCAAGGTGGAACTATAGAAATTTCGCTCAGTGTATGTATGTATGTATGAATGAAATGTATGAAAAAATATCAGAAAAAAGTTGTCAACGGTGTAAGAATTATTTTTAGTATGAAGTAGAAATTATTTTGGGTTCGAATTTTTTTGTTTTTTACTTGGAAAAATTAAGCAAAAGAAATAAAATTATTTTTTGCTTTTTCTTGAGAAAATTGATTTTTTTAAATATTTGAGCAAGAATTAATAGAAAAAAAATTTAAAAATGCTTTTTAAAAACTTAAAAATAAAAATTATAAAATTAAAAGAACATCATTTTCTCTTCACTACCCTCTTATTTCACTTTACACAACACACATAGCCTTGAAAAGATTGATATTTTATTATGGATTCAATTTTATTTCCTAAATTTATATTTTGCTATTTAATTGGAAAATGTAAAAATAAATTCACAAAAACCTTCAATAAATTCACATATACACATATCTAATACATAGGTATGTATCATATGTCTAAATGTATCATACATGATAATATGAATAATACAAAATGAAAATAGAATACTTGATTAATGGTTTCATTTTCATTATACTAAATTATTTAAAAAATAATTACAGAATAATTTACGATTTAATCAATTTGAACAATGAAAACGCGGAAATCTTATACATATCGATACAAGTACCCTTTAAACTAAAATAAAATTCAATAACACTAACACATAGGTAAACGTAATATTTATACATATTTAATTATGTGTTTTATGTTTATCCGTCATTCAAGAAAAAAAAAAATTCAAAACATTTATAGAAATTCTCATATAACATACATGTCACATTATTAAACATTGAAAAACATTATTAGAGGTCACAGTACTTAGTTTGACTTTGAAAAAGTCACGAAAATCCTTTTCATTTAAACATTTCATTATAATAAAGTATATGTGTACTTTTACACACACATTAACACATAAATAAACAATGTAAAAAATATATATAGATGTAAATATGTATGTTCGAATATATCATATATGTATTTGTATGTACATATGTCAAGAAAATTGAAGAAAAGCGCTTAAAATACAAGGATATATGTACATATGTACATTTTTCACTATATGTATGTATGCACATATGTATAGTATATGTATACAAAATATTCGACCATGGGAAGTAATTGAACCCTGAACTTTTCCAATGGAATTAATCAATAAAATTATAGGATAAAATTTTTAAAAAAAATTATACATATACCTACATACATATATGTATGTATATATGTAGAAATATGAAAATATAATTATATATGCATGTATATTTAAGTATATTAATAATCTGTTAGAATTATTGACATTGACAGATTATAAAATATTACTAAATCGTTGAATAAGAAAAATATTCTACAAAAAAGAAGAAGAGGAGAAAAAAAAACATATCGTATACTATGTATATATGTATATGATGAATGAATAAAGAAAATTTCAATTTATTTTTAACATAAAATTATTAACATATTAGTTATGTTTATTTCATCTTGTAAATAAATTTTGGCAAAATTAAATTATAAACATTTTTTCTTTGATGGAATAAAAAAAAAAAAAAGTGTGTTTAGTTAAATGACAAGTGAACGGAATTTATTCGATTGCAAGGAAATAAGTTCAATATTAAAATACTTTTGATTGAAAAACATATGCTTTTTCGAACAATCAGAAAAGTTTAAATCAATTGAAATAATGTTTATTGAAAAGGAAATTTTTGATGTAAAGGATATTAAAAGCTAGTCCAAATACAACGCTTTCATTATACATTTGGTTTTTCAATATATTCTAGTAATTACCTTTTATTTATTTTGAGATGACGTACAAAAAAGCAACCTATAGGAATGTATCCTGAATTAAATTTCAATGATTCTTAAAATGTATAAAAAAATTCTACACTAAAATTAGACGAAATTGAGTTTTAGTGTAAGTAAATAACATTTGAACGGCTATGTTTTTAAACGGTAAAAATTAAGAGTGCATTTGTGAAGTATGAATTGAAAATTTTCATAGGAATTGAAAGGATTAGTGGGCTCGTTGAATGAATTATGATATGTATAAAGTCATATTTAGAGGTAATTTAATTTCAAAGATAATTCTAAATTTTAATGTGATACTAGTTTTAAAATATATACAATTTCCATTTTAAAATTAAGGGTTTCTTTGAAAATCATTATACAGGACTATGATACTTTATGTATAAATATTTTTCTAAATTTTATAACCCTACAAAAAGAACAAAAACTGTATTCTCATTTTTCAATAACTGTTACATAATGGCAGAGATTTATACATATCATAAATTAAAAGGATATATTCTACTGAAAATAAATATAGAATAATTTATTAGATAAATTTTCAAAGGTCAGCCATCTTTTGAAAAGGACAATGATCTCAACAAAATGATAAAATTTAATAATTTCGGGTTAAATTTTAGATTAAATGAAATTTATAAAATAAGTAAAGGGATATATTTTGTAAAATTTTAGGAAATTGAATTTAACCTTATTATGAGTTTCATGCGGAACATATTAATTATATGAGTTAATCAAATAAAACAGTTTTTTATTTTTATTTTTCATGAAATTTTATTAAAATGTTTAAGCTTTGACTTTAACATTCATTTTATTTTTTTTGGTTCAATTCATTGCAAGAAAAAATATACTTGGTACATATTTTCTCATCATTTTTATTAAATTTGTATATGTTAAAGATTTAAACATTTTCAAACTGACAGTTACCTTTTTTTGTAGATATTTTTCACGTTAAAAAATCTTTAAAATTCAATATTTTTACATAAAAAAATGAACAGTAGATTTTTATTTAATTTTTTTTTTTTTACGTATTTCAAGATTTCAAAAAAATCAATTTCAATACGTATAAATAATTTCAATGATATCATATACATTATTTTTCAATTAAATAAATATCTTTTTATTTATAAATATTCAGCATTTTTTATTTTTCTATTTTATAATAAAATTTCAATTTTAATCAAATTATTATTAAATGAATCTATAAACTTGAAGAAAGAATAAGAAAAAAATAAAACGTCAAAATGCAATTACTCACAAACAGAAAATTTTCTTGAATTTTCAACTTTAAACTAGCTGCTATTGATATAAATTTTCTGTATAGATACACATCATGGTAATTTTGTTTTATACAAAATCATTAAGTATATATTCAAATGGTGTATGGATGAAATTGAAGAAAATACAGAACACATTTTTTCGAAAGAAATAAAAATTTAATATAATTAAACTGTATATAGATATTTTTCAATATAAATTAGATTGATAATATTCAACATTTTTATTGTATAAAAGCTATAATTTATATTTAATTAAATGTTTATTCGTTTATTTTATGCAAGTTATGTAATTTAAAAATTTTCACAGGGTAAATCATATACAAAAGAAGACAAAAAAACGTAAGTTTATCTAATTTTCTTTAAAAAAAAGTGCATATAAATATCAAGCAAATACACATATTCTAGTATGTACAATCACATATCCTTCTAAATTTTCTCAAAATGTTAAATTTTTTCTGAATTTATATATGTACTTAGGTTGAACAATATAATTATAAAGTTTTTGAACATCCTGTATCGTTGCAGTGGCGGATTTGAGTTCGACTGCGCTTTAGTCTCCGTCCAATATGGCACCTTCTTTGGTAGTGATTACTATTGAAATAAAACACCTAATTTTTCCGCCCCTAAAATTTGAAGTGATCATTATATGAAGAACAGGATCTCTACTTTCTAAATAAATATTTAGAACTTTTATTCTCATTTTTAAACTTTTAGAAATCATGGAAAATATTTTTTAATCCTACACAGTATATTCCGCGTGATCTTTTTAAAATCATACTTTGATAGAAAGTAGAGATCCTGCTCCTAAAAAATCTAAAGGGTTAAGCTTTTGATTTTTTTCGATTTTCGGGTCAAAAATTTTTTTACTTAGAAATGAGCTGAATGGGTTTCCTTTTTATAGATTTAAGTCTTAAGAATTCAGAAAACGTACCCTTTTTTCGATACTTGAACTATATCACATTCCATTTTGCATGGAAATGATCTCAAAATAAAGAACAGGATCTTTACTCCCTACTAAAGTATGATTTTCGAATATAGGACACAGAATCTACTTCGTAGGATTAAAAAATATTTTCCATGATTTCCAAAATATGAAATTGAGAAATCATCATTTCTTGCAACCTTTGAAAAGCTGTGTTTCGAAAACTAAAGATCGCACAGCCAATTCCTTTGCAGATTTGTATTCAGGACATCCCAAATTATCTTGTCCAGTCCTTTTCACGGAAATCTAAAGTACGTCGATTTATTTATAATTTAAAATTTATAATTTTTTTTGCAAAGATTTGTTTTTTTCTGTTTTAGATAAATTAACTCAAACTGACTGAGTGTCAAGATGAATCAATTTAGTTATTCAAAAAAACCAAAAAAATAAGTTATTGTTTTTGCAAATAATAATCAAACTTTTTTTTCATATTTTATTGTTTAAATGTCAGTAAAACATTTAAAAATGAACTGTGCACATCTGTCAAAAATATTTGTGTAACACTCAAATATGCTCAAATGTTTTAAAAATACAAAAATCCTTTATTTTGTCAACCCACACTCACAGTAATGTAAAAAAAAAAACAAACCAGAAATAAAACAAAAAAATAAACATTTTAAAATGAGAAATAATGCGATAATGGATGTAAAATTGCTATATTTTGCATAAGGATTGAAAACTAAAAAAAAAACAAAAAAAATAAATAAATAAATAAAATAAAATAAAAAAAATAAACAGCCTACAGATTTTTTTTTTCCTCCCTCAAAATAAACATAAACATTTCACAATTTATCATATCTTTTGACAAATTTATGGCAATTATTGAAATTTTTTTTTGTATAACGTCAAAAAAAAAATATATAAAACCAAAAACAAAAAAATACATAAAAAAGATGTTTTAGAATTTACACGTTATATGTACGTACATGTTTTCTTACTTAGTAAATAAGAAAAAAAAAAAAAACTTTTTATGAAATAGATCCATAGATTTTTATGTATCGCGTTAGCATAATATTTATTTACAAATATTACACATATTTTATCATATGAAATTTTCAAACATTTTTTTTTTCCATATTTGAAAAGCATTTCTTGTCATATCTGTCAAATTTATAACAACATATTTATTTTTTTTCTTCTTTTTTTTTATTTGTTTCTTAAAGAGGGACAATAAAATCTCTTGAGATTGATCTGTAAAATACAGTCATGGTTGCAATCTGTCAATTATAATTTACAAAAAGTTGTTGTTTTTTAAATTAAATTGCTTTTAACAGTTTTTTTTCATGATTTTTTTATAAAAAAAAAAAAATGATAATAAAATTAACATCAAAAGTAAATGAGCGAGAAATAATTTCTATAAAGTTAAAAGTTTTCTTTTCAGTAAATTTTTCAATTAATGTGTGTTTTAAAGTATCTGATGTATTTTTTATTGAACCCAAAGAAAACAAAAGGAGTTAAAACTGTTAAAAAAAACGTTAATAATAAATTCAGAATGAATAAAAAAGTTTGTATAGTGTAAAAGTTATAAAAGCTTGTTTTATGATATTCATAAAAATAAAATTCTCATATTTTTCAAGTCGAAAGTATTTATCATTATTATTTTATAGGAGTATATATAAATTATTCATTCAGATACTCATCTTCATTAAAATAATTTTTTTTAATGAATATTATGAATATAATGTATGTATCTTTTACATTAATCTTTTAAACCGCAAATAAAATATTTTAAGTCCTCAGATACAGCACACCATTTTAGTAATATCATTTTAAACAATATACGTATTTTAAATCTTAATTGAAAAAAATTAAAAAATCTTTTTTTTTTAAATGTACCTATATTATTTAAAATACTGAAAATTCTTTTAATCTTTTATTTAAATACGAATAATTTTTATATAAATATTTATGTTAAAGAGAGAAAGTGTTTTAAAATTAAAAATCCTTTTTTAATAGTCAAATTATATATGTATACATATACAATATGTATAATGTAAAAATTATACAAATTAGGATTCATTTCTCAGTTAAGGTAGATAATTATTTTTAACCTTTTTAATAATGATATTAGAACTTTTTGAATCCACTGATTAGACAAAATATGAAAAAAAAAACTGAAAAGTTTCCTAATGTTGGTTAAATACAGATTTGCGTGTATATGTGGTCAACAAATTAAAATCATTCATTTTCTTTCATTATTAATTACAATTGATTTTGAAAATGAGTTCAAAAGGTTGATTCTGACCATGAATGATTCTCACAAAAAGCTCATGAGTGAAAAAATAAAAAATTTTCCATGTTCGTTGTATTCATTTAGTTTTTTTTGTTTGTTTTAAAATAAAGTTAATTTGATTATATTTGTGTTTTTGACATGAAGAGAAACGTATATTAGTCATTTGAATAGATGAGTATTGAAAATATATAAATACAGTCGCGATCAGAAGTATTCGTACACCTCTAGATATCACAAGGTTTTTTTTTTTAAAAATAAGTCCAAATATAATAAAGACATTTTTATGACGCTAGCACTTTTTACCTAAAACTTATTATACTCTATTTAACAATTAAAGTCAGTATTGTGCTTATGGAGGCAGTACCCGATGAGTTTTTTGCCTTGGTAATATTTAATTTAAAAGATTTTTCTCGATTGAAATTGAGATCTGATCACCCCACACACGAGACAGATTTATACAAACGAAATGTAAAAGAGTATAGAAAAGTATGCCTATCTTGTCTGTACTGACTTTAATTGTTAAATAAAGTATAGTTAAAATTAGTTTAAATCAATAAAAGTTTGTTGAAGAAAATCATAACGGTGAATTGTTAACTCATCTGCAGAATGATTACAAAGTGTACAAATACTTATGAGCGTAATTTATTTAATTATTCAAAACTTAAGAAATAATTATTGTATTGATATGAAATTTTATAGGTATACCAAGGACGAATAAAGGATAAATCATAGTAAATTTCATAGAAATGTCTTTGTTATATTTGACTTATTAGTTATTTTAAAAAAAAAACGTTCTGATACCTAGGTGTACGAATACTTCTGATCGCTACTGTATATCTATTTTTCAGTATGGTATAATATCAATGACATATAAATTACGTTTTTTTTTTTTAATTTAATTTTTTTTTTTTTTTTTTTTTTTTGCAATTAACTTACCTTAATTTTCTATTACGTTGAACTGAAATAATAACTAATGCATTACCAAGTACAGCTCCAATTATAATTGTTGAAAATATGACACCTTTTATACATAAAATTGTTAAATCAAGCCAATTAGCTGATGATTTTATATTATCATTATTTGAACTAGTCCCATTTATAATTGGTAATGGAACTGATTCAGTTATTAATTGCGACATATCTCCTGTCATAGCCAATATAACAACAACAATTATTATTTTTAATATTAGATTTATTATTTATAATTTTAAAGTATTGTGTTATTGATATTATTTTACACAATTTTAAATTAACTTGCATTTTATATAATCACACATAATTATTATATATAATTGAAATATATGTATTTAATTTTTTATTATTATTATTATAATTTTTTGTATTATTTACCATTTGATTATTATTTATCGAATATAATTGAGTTGTAATTACTATTTTACAATATTTATTATCTACACATTTGTGAATCTTTTTAATTTGATTCATGTTTCTAATGATTACATATAGAATTTTTCAACACTTCCATTTTTATTTTTTTTTTCTTGTTTTACTTTCTTTTTTTATATTTTCTTCTTACACCTGACACTATGTAAAAGTATAATGAATGTATATATTTAATTATAGTGAAATTTTATCATTATCCTTTCGTACTAAATTATACTACAATATTGTATGTATTACGTGAACGCAATTATAATATTAAATTATAAACTTATTTTTACGTATAAAAATTACTAGAAATCAATGCAATAAGGGTGTGTTCATGAATAATTTTAGCTAAAAGTATAAATTCTGAAATTTGCTGGAAATTTACAAAAAAAAAAAATAAATAAATAAATAAATAAGAAGAAAATTAAATTTTTGAAAGAAAAAAAATTATAATAATTGAACTTGACACGAACAAAAAAAAAATTGTGTGTAATAAGCTTTTTTTTTTGTTACCACAAAAAAAAAAACAATGAATAAATTTACTAGAAAATCACTTACTCATAAAATGGACACCTACATAGAAAAATATTTGAAAATCTATTACAAGAATTTTTTACGCCACAAAAATTTCTTTATTCTTGTAATTTTAGTAACTTTTTCATTATTTGAGAAGACAAATTCTTATATAATATACCATAAAATTAAATACAAAGTTCTTAAAAATAAAATGAGTCTTACAAATTGTTATGCCTGAAGATATTTCATAAGAATTGAATTTAAAATATATGAAAAACTTTTATTTTAAATGGTAGAATTTTTTAAAATTATATTTTTATCTCTTATCAAAAAGAAAACAAAAATGTAAAATAGTGAAGGTTGATTAAGGCAATACATAGAAAGGATTCGTATAAGCTAGAAATTTTATTCAACTAATTTAAAGGCATTAAAAACCTAATTAATTTTTATCTATGTAGTATTCAACTTGTAATTAATGATTAATTATTATTATTGTATCATTACGAATGATTTTTGTTTAATTATTTCCCCTGCTAAAGTATTTTCACAGATAATTCCATTGAGGTTTTATTTAATCATATAAAAAAATCTGAACATTTTCTGTAAAAAAAAAAGATTCTCACATTTTCCACGAACAAACCCATATACTTACTTAACCCATATATGTAAGTAAAAAAAAAAAAAAAAAGTTGATAATAAATTATGTGAGAAAAATACATTTTATTTCGTAAAATTACTTTTCTATTTTGTTTTTCTTTTAATTCTAAATGTAACAATATGTTGTTTATTATGTATCCAAAATATAAGGAAATTATGTAAAACAACATAAGAATACAAATATAGGTTATACGTAATATGTACATACATATGTACAATATAATCGATAGTATACCCATAATTACAATGCTATACAGATTTTATATAATTTGATACCTTTTAGGCACTAACGCTTTTCTATATGTAAACAAAAAGATTTACCTACTGAAAACAATTAAAAGAGAGATGAAAAAGTTTAGGTAATTTTTCCTTAGAAAATATCGGAAAAAATATATATATACATTATGTATACATATCTATATATATTTACAATACCTTAATCATCAACCATATATAAAATTTAAGTAGGTATACATAATATGTATATCGTAATATAGATATGTACAATACATTTGGGGCATTGAACGTGTAAGATATTTGCTTTTCCGTTATATGTATATCCTTTTAAAAAGAGAAAGAAATTTCTAAAATGAAAAAGATAAAATAATGTTATATGTAAGTATATTATATATGTATGTGTATATGTAATTTTAAACAAGACAATATGCTCTGTAATTATAGAATTCTACTTTATGTACACAGATAGAACATCAACGCCAACGGTAACAAAGTAGTCATAGTCATGGAAAACTGAGAAGATATTTTATCTAAAACAATATCGATTAGATACGATAGACTTTTACAGTTTTAATCCAATACTAGAAAACGCATTTCAAAATAAAATTCAATTTTTTTTTTCCTTCTAGAAATTATATACTATTATTATTATTATTGAAAAAAAAAAATAAAAACAAGAAAATAATATTCTATTGAATCTTAAACTGATAGAATTTTAAATGAGTGTTTTTATCGTTTTAAATTAAAACCCACATTAAGATAATAAAAATTCTAGATTAAATTTTATGAATAAACTTTTACAAAAGGAAGCATGCACATAAATATATGTACATACATATATAGATAGATATTTATTAGCTATATATACACCTGTATTTAATTTCATATCATATCAATTTATACCACATTGAACTATGTAATCGTATATAAAAGTAAAGGATTATTTGGATACTTTTGGATTGCTTGACATAATATAATCTTTCTAAATAATAATTAAGCTAAAATATCCCATCAGACCATTTGAAATCCTTCCTAATCAAATTTCAAATCCTTAAACTACTTATAAAATATTCTTCCGCTGAATAAGAAATTAAATTGATATTTTTCCTTTTTTTTTTCTTTCACTCTGTCTCTGCTAATACCCATACTTCTTTTATGAAACAAAAAAAAAAAATACGATTTTATTTTTAATAAGTTTTTTATGCTTTATTTTTGTTCACTTTTTCTTTTGTTTTATTTTCTGATTATTTTTTTTTCGTTTTTAATTTTTTATGTGAACGAATGTGTTTGTTTTTTGAATTTATGGTTTTTATCCTCTTAACATGAAAATAAAATAAAAAATAGAAAGAAACCGATAAAAAAAAATTAAGTAAAAGTTTATGAAAAAAAAAAAAAAAAAACTAAATAAACAGAATGAAAAAGGATTTTACATTTACTTTATGTACATTACATAAAAATTAAGTAATATTATTTTTTTTAGTGTATTTAACACTCCGATCTATATTTAGCACGTTTTCGTACAAAATCAAATTTCAAATTTGAATATCTCGGGACCTTGTTATCTGAATGACTTAAAATTTCTGCAGGGCGTTTTTCTCGTCATTCCCTACAAATTTTTATATTAAATGAAAAAGATCCCTGCAATAGGGAGCGAGCTACAAGACTCCAAAGAAAAAACTCGTTCCATCTATGTTAAGTACGTTTTTATACACCTTTTCGTCCCTTTAAAAAAGTATGTTCTCGTAGGAATAGGAAGTTGAAATTTGGACAAGATATTCCTTGAAGAGTTCTCTTCCAATCTAATTTTAAACGAAAAAAATTCGTCGACTAGGGCAAAAGTTATAGGGTAAAATGCACAAAAACTTCATTTTTCGAAAAATTAACGTTTTCCCCCCTCTACTGCGACCCCCCTTATTTTTGCACTTTTCCAGTATTTTAGAATTGTGCGATTAAATTGAAGTGTTTTCTAGTCTTGTGCTTTTTATTTGACTTATTTTATTTATTTTTTCGTTAAAAGTTTGTTTAGACGAGAACCCTTCAAAGAATATCCTGGCCAAATTTCAACTTCCTACTCCAACAGGAACATACTTTTTTAAAGAGACGAAAAGGTGTACAAAAACGTACTTAACATAGATGGGAGGTAGTAGAATTTAACATAGATCGGAGTGTTAAAATTTTATTTATTTACATATCTGTATGTTTTAATATATGTAGATACATTTTTAAAATAATAATTATTCTTTATTTCGAACAAATGTTATTTGTTTTTTCTTCTAAGTGAAGGTCAAATTACAATTCAATTGTAATGTGTATATAACAATAATAGAATAACTATCGAATTAAAATAATGAAAAATTATTTATCTCACGTATTATTATACTAAAAACAAAACAATAACAAAACACATTCATATATGTATACATAATACTCGTATATAAAAAATAATAAAATAGAAAAATAAAATCAATGAAAAAATGAAAAGTATAAGGATAAGAAAACAAGAAAGTTAAAAAAAAAAAAAGGATTTTTATTGTATACATAAATAAATTATAATAAAGTCCCTTAAAGGAAATTATCGATATCCTTAGAACGTTGTAGCTTTTTTATCCTTGATCAATATTTAATGAAATAAGATAGTAAAAGAAGAAGAAAAAAAATAAAAGCATTACAAAATAGTATACATTTCTATCAAAAAAATCAAATAAAATAAAACAGGTATCTGTCAAAGTTCACACATGTACTTAGAGTTCTTATACAATGAAAAACAATTTTTCAAGTTATGTAATTTTTATATATATTTTTTTTAATAAAAGTATACATTTTATAATGGAATATTATATACATACATATATATATATATACCAGTGGCGGAGCCAGTAGTTTTTTTCCAGATGTTCAGATTTTTAAAAGAACTTCTAGTTATATATTTTGTTTTTATTCAAAATAATTTAAAAAAACAAGTTTCCACTCCACGTAAGAGGTATCGCTGTCAAAGCGTTAACCGATATAAAGTGGTCGGTTTCCCTAAGGAGAAAATTGTATAAACAATAGAAAGAACAATTAAAAAATCTACGGTTCACTTTTAAATATGAACCTGAACGATGTATAAGAAAACGAATTTGAAAAGAGAAAAATATAAACCAATATATAGTGTACTAGGATTTTTCTAATGTTCACTTTAAAATGTGAACACCTTGCATATAAAATTCTATGAAGAAAAAAAGAGAAACGAAACAAAGTAACCAAATAATATTTTCTTGTAATTTTCGGTGGGTCAATTTTTAAATATGAATCTAATGATTTATGTATGCAAAATTAAAAAAGAGTTTAAATTGTATTGTTTTCATTTACTCTTCTTTTTACCAAAAAAAATTTGTTTTTGAATTTGCGGTTAGAAAATTATATGATCACGTTCATAATAATTTTAGGGTGTTTACTGAGCGCCCTGAACCATACCACCCTCCGCCGTTGATATAATATACATACACATACTTATATATATAATAGTAGATATTTACTATTTCAAATATAATAATTTATAAAATCTCCAAGGAATATAACAAGAAAATGAATTTATGTCATAATCAATTTAATACAAAAGAAATTTTGCGAAAATTGAAAAGAAAGATAATTTTTTGGTTTTCAGAATTTTATGAACATTTTTCATTTTCGAAGGCTCATTCATATTTATTAATATATTATGAACGGCTATTTTCATAATTATATAGTTAGGTTAAAGATTTTTTTTTTTTGTAATTTAATATTGTGAACGTTGTACAAATTCTATACACATACTTAGATACATAATAACAAATCTACCTAGTACCTACATAGTTATAGTTTTTCATTTATAAGAAAAAAAATTTATCGAAAAGCTTGTTTCATCTAAATGTGTAATAGAAATTGTTTTTTCTTTAAAAAAAAAGTTAAACTTTAGTAAAAAAAAAAAATAAAGATAGAAAGATCAAAATTTGATATATTCGTACATTTGTAGTATCTGATGTGGATAATATTTTCTTTTCAGTAAATTTTTATAGAAGTAATAATTATATAAATTTCAGATAGAGTTATTTTAAACAAATAAATAAAAAAAAATTATTCAACCGAAACTAAAACTTTTTACAAATATATGTACATACTAGGCTTTTTTTTCAAAACAAAATATCTACAATATTAATTACATTATGAGTAATGGAAAAGTTTTTCTTTTCATATACAGTTTGAATTGAAAAAGTTCGACTGAATTCAAAAATACAATTAAATGTTATTTGTTGTTTTAGATTATACTCTACTACATACATATAATATACATACATG
Source organism: Bombylius major (assembly GCA_932526495.1). NCBI lineage: Eukaryota > Metazoa > Arthropoda > Insecta > Diptera > Bombyliidae > Bombylius > Bombylius major. Next base: position 10,012,423 of record OW052044.1, on the reverse strand, counting down.
AAATTTTACATTGTACATATAATTGAAACTTTATTTTACTATAGCATATCAAAAACGAAATATTAGAGTATCAAATATACAGAAATAGATATTGTTCAATTTCACTATAATATTAAACAAAATATATGTACACATCAAGGAAAACATTTGAAAATTAAATACATACACATGTCGTTCTAAAAAACAAAAACAAAAAATACCAATTACCTGTACCAGAATACTTTGTATAGATTTGGAAGCAAAAGGATATAATATTCCATTTAATCCTACACAGTCTTTTTTTTTTTTTGGAAAGTTATACATACATGGATAGAAAGTAGAGGTATAGCCCAGTATAATGTGAAAAATCTTGTTTTAATGAATTTTATTTGAATGTTACAATTCTCTTGAAATATTGATAATCAACTGGATCATCACTTTTGAAATTTTTGAAATACTGTAGAATACGGATACATATTATGCATTTTTTAAATCCAGATCTAAAAAAAAAATCACACACATTTCAAACATTTCTTTGTATTTTTAAATTTTCCGAATTTTCGACCAAAATAAAAAAGAAAAAGAGTGTGAGCATTTGCATTTTTCACTAAAATCGGTCGAAAAAAGAAAAATAAAAACTGAAATTTATGCTTTAAAAAAAAACACTCAATATAATACTGGAAATCCTCTAAAGAAATCCTTTTAGTCTTTATCATAAACTTTCATTTTATCTGTTGCTCAGCTTGTTTCCAATTGTTATTTTGTATTAAGTATTTAAAAGGATTTTTCAAATCAATGGCAGAATTTGTTTTATACATTTATAAATTTAGTTAAATCCTAAACTGCTGTGGTAGTATTTTTTTTTTTTATAATTATTTAATTAATAACAATTTTAATTTTTGTATTGTGTATACCATGAACATAATTAAATAAATGATGTCCTTTTCAATTGAATTGTACATTATATTGTATTTATGTATGTTAGTTTATAAATACATTCATTATTAGCTGTCAGATTATTCTTTATAGAATCTTAAATAAGATTGCTGTGGCTAAGCGTTTTTTAATTACCTGTCGGTGGCAGACAACACACCTTTATCAATGAAAAAAAAAACTCAACAACAACATTTTCATCACAAAAAAACACCAACAATAAAGACAACAAAAACCATCGTAATACTAATATTATACATATAGATATTATAAAGATACACTTTTATCTTTTTATAAATTTTATATTAGGTAAAAGAAATGTATAAGAACTCTTATTCTTGATCATCCAACAGATTACTTTAAATTCATTCGTTTTTTTGTGGTACGGATATAACATAGAAAGTACACTGCTTTAGTAATTATTGTAGTGAGGTGTTTTTTGGCCATTACTTTAAATGAGATAATTTAAACGAAGATAAAATAAAAACAATTAGGAAAAAAAAAGAGTTGATGTAAGAAAGTACTGAAAAACATAAAAAATAAATATAGAATTTATGTGTATTGACTCTAAGAGATTGAGAAAATAATGAATGGCATGATGGTTCTACATAATTTAATTTATAATATACACAAGATGAAAATAGAAAATATTATTAGTTACTTTTAATTTAGATCATATAGTATATTCTGAAGAATATTCATATGTATTATAAAAATTTCTTTTTACAATCATTAACATAATTTAGCATCCATATTATTTGTTCTTATTTCACAGTTGTGATTTTTTTTTTCATATATACATTTAATATATGTATAACTTATGTTGGATAAGATAACTTTATCTCGTATAATGGATGACTTCAAAAAAAAAAAAAAATCAATGACAAAAAAAAATTTAATTATTCTTGAAATTCATTGCCTATGAGTAAGATGAATCTGATTAGGGATTACCGCATGACAAAATACAAATATATATATATACATATTTGATATAAAAAAAAAAGGAAAAGACATATACATAATACATCAGATCGTATATCTATCAAAGCGTGTATTTTAATAATAATTATATCAAGCTACAATCAAAAAACAAACAGAAGCAAAAAAAACACTACACGTGGCCAACAAATACAATTAAATAGAATATTTTTTAAATTCTAAATGACATTATAGATTTTTATACGTTTTATTGAAATTAATTGAAAATTAATTAATATTTAATATATGAACAGATTTTTTTTTGTCTTCTTTTTCACATTATTTAAACAGAGAGAAGAAAACTTTATCAATTATTCAAAATAATGAAAATCAATCAATATAAATGTCGTTTATTTTTTTTTCAAACGCCAACACAATTAAATTTTTTTTTATTAGTACCTAAATTTAAAATTTTTTGCATGTTTTTCTTTCGTTTTTTTTTTTCGAAATTCTTTTTTTTTATGTTTAACTTTTACACATATTAAATTTCAATTAATACTTAATATGAACTAAATTGTATTTTGTGTTTACCTAAAGATTTTACATGTTGTTTTACATTAACTTTATTACAGATGATGATGATGATGATGGCGATTATGAAGAGATGATTATAATACCTCACGTTTAACATTTATAATGATATTTTCATGTGGTTTTTATAATACCCTATATAATAATATAATATATTTCACCTGTAGAATTGTTGTGTGATATCTAAAAGTTTGAGTGTGAATTAGACCTTCGAGATACTTTCATATGATTATATAGTAATATATACATGTATATAATGTAAATACGGATATATACAACCCATATTGTTTGTATTATTTCTATAAATATACATATTTATAATAAGTACATAATATAATAATAATCTGGATATGAAACATATATAAAATTTATATGTTCATTTATTAATAAAAGGATAACGCTTAAAGGTAAATGTACAAAATACGATATAACAGTTTTATAGGTACATATTAAATGAGAAAAAATAAAGACACACTTTATATACATGTGTAATTTTTTGGTCTTTTTCTTTTTCTGAGTAATTTTCGTAATCCTTAAAGGACTTTAAATAAAAATCAATTGTGTGACATACTCTTATGATATTTTCAATGAAAAGGATTATTTTTTAAGAATAAAAAAAAACATCAATAATTTCCATAAAGCTCTAATCTTTTTTTTTTTTGCTTCCACTAATTTTAATGAATAGTTTAAGTTTTAGGTGGGAAAAAAATAATAATGAATCCCATTGAGATTTTAGCTAAAGCTAATTTTATGTTGTTTTTTTTTTTTTTTAAACCCTAAAGCACATTATCATCAAATAAATTTGTATTTAACTAAAATTATTAAATCCTTAAAAATAATAAGTTCATTTACAATTTAAATTAAGCTATTTTTTTTTTTCTACTAATGTATGGTTTATATAGCATAATGCTTTAATGTATGTATATCATAAATTTACCAGGATCATCAATAGATTATTTATACTACACTTTATCCCTTTTTTTTTATTTATTTTTTATTTCTCTTATTTTTAAGCAATTTTCAAATCCATGTAATTCAAAATTTTGTGTATATATACATGAAGTCTTGTTTCATTTAATGTCATAACCTTATTTTTGTTTTTGTTTTTTGTTGTTTTTTTTTTTGTTTATACAAGAATACAAAAATATTTAACTCAAACCCTCTTGTCAATCATTTTTTTGATCGTCTCAAAACCACTTCAGTCTATTCAAAAAGCCACAAGCAAAAATTCTTTTGTATACATATAGCATTATATTAACGCACAAACACACAAACATACATACAATATAGAAAAAAAAACATCATGCTTCATTATTTTCTCTAAGCTTATTCAATCCCATAATATTTTCTTTTAGCTTTTCTCTTTTTTGGCTTTTTAATATTCTGACTTCCTGAAAGAAGGAAGAAAAAAAAATCTATGAAATAAAAATCAGTCATTATGAAGAGTGATCCATGAAAATAATAATTGATCGATTATTAGTACTTTCGTTGAAAACTTTTTTTTTTTTCTTTTTCACATACATAATAATGACAAATTCTTATATCAGTGTGAAAATTAACTTGTTGTAAAAGAATTTGTTAAAGTTATGAAAATGAGCATTGTACGAGAGTAGATATTATAAATTTTATACACAAAGTTGAAATTTTTGTATTTTCAACTTTTTTAAATTTTTGTCCTTGTATCCAAGTGATTTTTATTTTGGAATTTGTGGTTAAAATATATTGAAAGAAAAATATAAATTATAAAGTTATCATGAAGTATCTAATGTAAAAAAATATTGAATAAAAACAATAACATTAAGATGAGAAAAATATTTCTATCTGTTTTATTCTACCAAAAATTATATAAAAAAAAAAAGTAATTTAAAGTTTTTAAATTGTTTTTGTTTTTTATTTTCTGTCTTAAGTTTTTTCCCAAGAAATTTTATATTTGTTTTATTGAAAATGTATTAGTTTTTCCACATTGTATATATTTGAAATAAAAAAAAAAAAATATATGAATAAGAAACTAAAACAAAAAAAAAGGATTTTTTATTTATTATTCTGTCTGATTGCGCCTGTAATAATTTTTCAATCTTTAAAAAATCACCACTAATCCAAAATTTGCTATATACATATAACAAATTACTTTTAAACCCTTTTCAAGTTCACAAAATACGTGACTTTTTTCAAATCGAAAAAAAAGTCCATCTTTATTTCTTCATAAATTAAATAAATGATATGAATATATTATGAATGTACATAAGGTTTTTATAATCTTTAGAAATATACTTACATATATATATATATTATTTTTTTTGTATGGCAAAATGGACGAAATGTTAGAATAATTATTGTTAGGATTTAGAAATTTTCATTTGTTGAAAATTAAAAAAAAAAACACTAGAAAAACACCTTCTAATAATATTTGACTTTCGATAGATTCTTAAGAATTGAAAAAGAATATTTCTCCCTTGTTTTATAATTTGATTGGAAAACTGTTAACGAATTAAATAAAATTTAGGAAATACCTATATATTTTTTTAAAAATAAAAAAGAACATCATCGCTGAATTTAAAAGTGGTTGTTATTTGGATTGGGGCACTCGTAACATTTTTTTATTTATTTTTAAACTAATTCTATCAGAACTTTTCAAAAAATTTATTTTAATGAAAAGAAAATATTAAATTTATCTTTAAAATTCCATACATAGTTTTTTATAGTATAAAATCTAATCAAATCTAATTCAAATATCTTGACATTTATTTTTAAATTCTCACACATACACCTACAATTTAACGTGGGTGCTACTTACTAGACATTTTATTTAGTATGTTGATAATCATATGACACCACAATATCTCATCCGAAATCGGACGTCATACTGGAATATTGAATTGAATTATAATTGTCATGGGTTAGTATAACATATTGATGAATATATAACGGTTAAAGATGATAATTTACATCTTTAATAAATAGAATAAATTTTTAACAGTTGTTATTTTTCTTTATTTCTTCTAGTTTAAAGTTTTTCTTCAAAGATTTATATGATCCATCCTGTACGTTACTCAATAAAGTATATTAAGTAAAAATTAAATTTTATTTTCATTTTGAATAATTAATTTTAATTACATACATATACACACTTAAACATATGTATATTTACATACATGAAAAATAATAAAATTAATTTATAATAAAATGTAAATCAAATCAGAAAATAAAGAAAATCAATTTTACTTTTAAGAAGCTTTAAGATTTCAAAAGGAAAACCTTAAACAGCTGTTAAAGAAAATAAAATCAAATCAAATTGCGTTCGTTGCCACTTCAGATAAGGATTTATGTAATGTACACATATGTATGTTTATAGGACGTAGATACTATTTATAGAAAACATTGAAAAAAATAAGATTATCAATTCAAAGTCAAAATGAATGAATATGTATATTTTAAGTATTAGCTAAATTTCAGGAATTGAGAATATGTACATACATACATACATATATACATAAGTACTTTTATATGTACAAAATAAAATTGAAGTGCAAATTGTACAAAAATAAATACATACAATTTACAATATAATATATTATAAATAAATACACATTATATATGGTATATGTAACTAACATATCATATATATGGTTTGTACGATGTGCGAGAAAATTAATTTTTAAATTTTACGTACATCATTGATATAAGCACATAATTAGAAAAAGAATATAAATTTACAGATTTTTCTTCTTAAATAAATAAACAAAAATACTATACTAAATACATACAACTTGAATGTATATAAATAGATTAGAAAATTTTTCACTGCATTTCCTATTTTTTGTTTAATAGATTTTCTCTTTTTTTTTTTTTGTCTTTTCTGGAGAAAAATATCATTGTTTCATTTTTATTATCCCCAGGAAATAGAACAAAAGACAGAATATACACTATCAAAATAAGAAAAGTAAAAAAAAAATAATATGAATGGAACAAAAAAAAACAACAAAACAATAATAAAATAAATTTAGTTTTGTCAGGATATTATAACAATATATTATACTGTACCTAAGTTTTTAAATAAAATATAAGAATAAAAATGAAAAAATATCTGTATATAAACACACAAGGTGAATAGATATTTTATATAAAATACAAAATAAATAATAAAAAAAAATATATATAAATTTATGTGTACATTATGTATGTGTGTGCGTACATTTATTAAAGTTTAAAAGTGGAGATTAGTAAGTAAAAAAATCATGTATGTAGGACGTAGGTACATAAAGATACTATATATATTAAATTTTAAATATAATATGTATAATGTATATAGAATATACTATAATATATAGTAGACGGCCGACATTTTTAGTACATATAACATATAACTATTGTTATATACTTATAATATGTATAATGATACTGTATTATTCTGTCTCAATTATCCTTTTTTTTTTCTTTATCAGACTCATCCTTATGCAGTATATGCATAAAATATACATTATGTACATAAAAGAAAAGCATAACTATACTTTATATAATCAAGTATTTATGTATATATAAAAGGTATGCACATATAAAATATACATAAATACATGATATATAGAGGATAATGTGTTATGGCTTTTGGCAAATGTCCAAAGTTCATTCTCTTCTATATATACAAACACACAAAATCCTTTCATTATGTATTATTAAAAAGTTAAATCGATATATTGTACTAACTTCTGTATTATTATATAGTCTAGAAATCACATATAGATATAATTAGAAAAATGAAGGAAAAAAAAATTAATATATCGTGTACACCTACAATATTCCCATATTAAATATTAAAAAAAAAATAAAATACCATATATCTATCAAACATTATATCCAATCATACAATAATTTTATTAAATACATCTAACAAGAAAAAAAGAAAAAGTTAAAATTAACTAATAATAAAAATAAAAGTCCCCTATAGTTTTCTGTTAATGGTGAGCCTTGTTGTTATTTAATTGTATCATTCTCACACGAAAATAAAACTTTATATCTTATATACGTGTGAGGAGGCAACGAAATACATTATTATCACTTTCTATAATCATCAATACGATACGACTCTATTTATGTACATAAGTATATATGATACATAAAAAATAAAGGTTAAAAAAGGAGACCTGTGTAGATTAAAAACCCTATATCCTATACATGTATGTATGTATATATATGTAGGTACATCAATCCCAGATTCGTAAATCAATAGATCCTAGACTACCAAATACATATACATACATATATTGTTGTTATTATTCTTATGATTTGTTTTTGTTTCCTTTTTTATTTATTTTTTTAAATTTTGGCTTTAGAAAGGCTTTTACTATATATACGAGTAGTTCCTTATATTCCCCAATCCCCATTATTCAGCCCAATCTTTATTTTTTTTTTGTCTCTCTCGTTTTTTTTTTTAAACATTAACCATTTTTACCATCACACATTGTTCTTATATTATATCATTGTATGATTTGTATGTACATATGTGAAGTGAAAAAAAATATATATACTTTCTAGATATTTTACCTTTAGGTTTATTTAAACTTTCACTGGGAAGTAAAGAGTATACATGAGAACTTTGATTATATTGTTTGTTAGTACCTAGTTACATTATATGTACATACTTTCTTTTTCTTTTTAATGTGGTTTAACTACAAGTACTTTATTTGTATTTAATCTATATTTTGATTTTTGACCTACACTAATCGATTAACCATTAAAAAAAAATGCCGAAGTTATTTTATCACACATAATTTTTCATGAATGATTTTTATGAAGACTTTTTCAATTTGAAATCACAAACTAAAAATAAAAATAAATAAAAAATTAATTATGAAAAAAAAAAATAAAGGTTATAGAAGAAAGGATAATGATATTATTATTTTTAATTTTTTTGTAAATATTAAAATACAGAAAAATATTTTAAATTTTCTTTTTTTAATAATAAAAATTTACATTTTATTCACACTTGAATGACATCTATGTACACTTCACATATTAAAAATAATACATACACTTAAATTACATAGATATTTTTTATTCTGATTTTTATTCCGTTACGTAAAACAACTTTCGTTTTAATTAACTACCATAAAACTTAAAGAATGAAGATTTTTTTTTTTTAATTCTTTTTTTAATTTTATTTTTCTCATTATCTTCCCTTTTTTGTACTTTACACAGATTTTCTTTTTAACATTTTTTTTTTCTATAGAACAATAACATGAACTTCGTAACTTTTTCCTTATTTGGGTAAACTCCTTTATTGCAAAAAAAAGAAAAGAAAAAATTTTAATTTACTTTTTTGCTTTTCACATTTCAAAATTTACATAGAAATTTAATATGAAAAGAATAAAACAGAAGTGAAAATAAAACAACAATTAAATCACAATAAAACAAAGCTCATATATACAATTTTCTTTTATATCAACCGAACAACATGAGACGCTACAAACAACTGATGATGAGCTTTAAATTCTGGGAATGAGCGGTATCAAATTTAAATAGGAAAATGTATATTTTGTTGGTGCGCAAGGCTGGCAAAAATTCAAGTCCCTTTTAATACTCTCTGGAAAATACTTTTCAAAAATAAAACCAAAAAAAAAAAATATATATTATTCTCAATTTAACTCAAAAAGATTAAATTCCTTTCTTTACTCACTGTAGTTTTTCCTCTTTTTCTATGTGTGTGTGTGTGTGTGTGTTTGTTTTTTCATTATTATTATTATTATTATTATTGACAATAATTTGCTTTTTTTAAAGCAAATCCTTCGATATTCCGATTACACCTTAAATGTTTAGTACATTTATATTCTTTAAGTATACATTTTTTATAAAGTATTATCCTTCATATATATCCTTTATAAACTAGTACTCAATTGAATCAAATTTTGATTATCATATGATAGGCAATTCATACTCTATTCTTATTCTTCTTTTTCAATAAATTCCTTTTAAGTTGTTTCCTTTCAAATTGTTTATCCTTAAAAGAAACAAGAAAAACATAACGATGCATTGTGCAATTGACATGCCCCTCTTTTAATGTATTCTCTTGTTATGTTGTTATCATTATTTTTAATGTCAAAAGAATCATCGGAATTTATGCGGTATTTTTAGTATTCAAAGTTATTTTCTCAGTATTATTTAACTTCTTGTGAGTTATGTATACATACATACATACAAATTAAAAAAGAAAAAAAAACAATATGTATTTAAAATATGTACTTTCTTTTCCGGTAATTGATATGAGAACAATTTACACATGACATAACTTTTTAAAAAGATTTTTTTTTTGTATACATACATAAGAAAAAGCTCAATATTTCTGACTTTGACAAACAAACTAAGTTATGCATCGATGTTATTGTCTCATTGAACTACACATTATATACATAATATTTAGAAAAATATATAAATACTTGATTGCGTGCCGTAAATCTTTTATCATTAAATTTAAAAATATTATATACTATATACATGTAAGATTTATTTAATTAAATTTACAAAATTGTATTTTTTTTCCTTTTTCCTTCTATTGAATCTTTTTAAATTTATTTGTTAAATATAGAATTTATTTTGTATAAAAAAAAAAAACAGAAATATTTTCAATAAGAAATGTAAACATAAACCAACAAAAATGTTACCTTCTGTGTAATCATTATAAAATACAAAAAAAAAAAAATGTCAAATATGTAAATATCTTAACAAATATTTTCCTATATTATTAATCCGTAATGCCAACAAAAAAAAATGTTTATTTTACGGATATGTATATATTTAAATAAAACAGAGAATTTATTTAAGGACATTTTTTAATGTTGATATCACTGATGCACACTGATTTCGAAAAGCTTTTTCAATGATAAACGGATTTTTTATTTTATTTTTTTACTTAATAGTTCGTGTTTTTTTTTCTAAAATATTTATTTCAATAAATAATCTAGAAAAATTATATATTTGAAATCTAAAAAACTCTCTAACCAAATTTTTATTATTTTTTAATTAAAAAAAAAAAAATGTTAATCCATTTGGCTAATTGATAGTAGATCCTTTTTTTAAAATTCAAATTTTGAAAAATATAAAATTCAAGACAAAAACCTAAAAAGGATATTTTTCAATACATGCGCATTATCATTTGAGTAAATCATAACGAAAATTTCAAATTTGAATTTCAGAATTCTCAGTAAATATCAAAAATTTGCCAAAAAATATTATAAACTCTTCAATTCTTTACAAGCTCTTATTTCAATATTCAAAAAAAAAAAAAAATAATTATAAATAAATAAAAAATAGGACAAGTTTTAAATTTAAAATTTTTCATGATAAAATTTCTTTTTTTATCCAAAAAAAAATCAAAGTATTCAAAATGTTACAACCAAAGTTTTTATCCTTTTTAAATGATTTTTTTTTACAAATTTTCAAATGTGTCGTAATTTCTCTTATTTGTAAATAGAAAAACGAATTTCATGTCCTTGATTTCCTTATTTCAATTAAAATATAAATTCAATAGTTATGAGTATACGAGTACGAGTATAAATTATGAGTAAATTTAATACAATACAAACTGAAAAATGTTTTTCTTCACTAAACTTAAAATAAATTCTGTAGGATTTTTTTAAAAATGTAGTTTTCTCTAATTTAAAAACAAAAACAAATCCAATATTTTTTATTTACTGAAAATATATCTATGTTTAGACTTTCATATACATTGCAAAAAAATTGTTTTTTTAGATTTGTATACTTACTTGAATAAACAATTCCATTTGTAAACAAGAGACACTCTAGTTTAACCAGTTTTACTTCGTACACATTTTTACATATTATGTGTATATCAACATCGATAAATTGATTATTATTTATTGAAACTTTAATAAACAATTTCAACTGATTTTTCTTTTAACAAAACAAAAAGTTTATCAATTTTTCAATAAAACAGAATTATGTTACACAAAAAAAAAAAGTAATTTTATAGTTTCAATACTGCAATAAAAAATTATAAATGAATTCCTATAGTATTTAAAGCAATCCCTTAAAAGCTTTTTAACTAAAATCTTTACTGTATAATTGCACTTATTTTACCTATCCTTGCAGAATCCTTTAATAAAAAAATATTTGTGTTGGTATTACAAAAGTTTTGATACATTCAGCTTTTAGTAAAAAGCCATTATGTATTTGAAAATGTATTTTTGGAAAAATATATATAAAACACAATAATGCATGTATATGTGTATGTATGTATTCATTCACTTATTCGAGTAGATGCCAAAAATGTGAAAATTTCTTTAGATTCTGTTAATGGATTTTTATTCTTTGTATTCGTACGACTAAAAATTTTGATTTTATTTTGAATAAAATCATTCAATCACCTTTTTGTTGTATTGAATTGAATGTGTTTTTAATTAAAAATGAGCTAACTAAAGCTAAGAATTAAACAACTAAAGCTTTTTTTGCCATTAGAATAAGATCTATTCTATTTTTCTATTCTAACTGTTTTTTTTTTCTTTTTTAGCTTAATAAAAGATTTTTAAAAATCTCAATTTATTTGTTTGAAAAATCCTTTATTTTTCTTTTGTGAAACTTTAGCAGTTTTTAATATTTAATAAAATCTTTTTCATGATTCGAAAAGATTTTAGTTTTTCATTTCGTAAATATTATCACTTTGATACAAAAATATTTCTAAATGATATAATTTTCATCTTAAATCTTAAATTACATACTCACATACTTTAATTTTTCCAATTTTCATACACATAAAAACATAATATTTCAAAAATCACAATGTTTCAATTTAATTTCCTTTTTTTATCCCTGAAATTGACATAAATATTCCTAATATATGTATTGTATATATTTTTATACATACCTACATACAAAAAAAAATAAACAACAACAAATTTATTTGAATACAGGTTACCGGTCAGTGATAATAATAAATTGGTTCTTTGCAATTTCCCACATTATAATAAATACACTATATATCAAAAGTTTCCCTTT